>OX459098.1:7393031-8593031 GCA_949775045.1 Metridium senile
TACATCTTACCTCGATGTATAGTTTTTCTTGGAACGTATTTTCATCTTGAGTAGAGTTAACGGAGTTCGTTTGCCCGAATACATCGACAGCCGTGTACAGCAATGAAAATTGCGTGACACACAGGAAACCCACAACGATCACGTATTTGAGTTTGTTTTATGCATGGTCAAAATCAAAAGACTACGTTTTTATGGATAAATTTAGGTTTAATTTTGCATGGCCGTTTATAATATCTACCCTAATATTTAGAAAGTTTTAAAAAACATGCTCTATGCCTTGAAACATATTTAACTTGCAGATATCTTGGAATTTTCTGGTTCTACAAATAGAAAATTTAAGGAGCTGCTATAAATAGACTAATTCGTTGACGCGTCGACGTCTGTTTATATTAGATAAAACTCCATTTTTCCCCAAAAAGAACTATTATGTTCTAACAGAATAAATATTTTTGGTTGTTAACATTCAAGATAAACTATGATTTGTTTCAATTCACAAATCTGTGCCGTTCTTCTTTGACGCTGTTTTGCGACGTTCTGCTTTCAATTATAACAAACAATGGAACAATCTGACTGTCAACTCTTGAAATCGACAACTTCACAGCTGCAAATTAAAGTAAAAACATACTGATAGCAAATCTAAAATCCAGAATGGAAGTTGAATGCATCGACAGCCGTGTACAGTACTAATAAAATTGCGTGACACTTAGAATTCCCCGATATCAATGTACAGTAAATTAATTTCGTCTGTCCACTTGTGTTATTAGACTTGCGGTACTAGGAAAAAAATGGAAAGGAAACTGAAATACTTCTTTACTTCACTACCTTTTCTCCTCCCCAGTCTGCCCGCCTCTTTGTTAATGTTACTCAGTATGGCCAACAGGAGAGAACATGTACAGAGAAGAGGAAACTTGTTCCTAATATCAATGCAGTTGCAATCCTAACAGTTTCAATAAGGATTTGGATTACATTATTAAACCTGTAATAATGCATGATACAACTCGATCGATTCTAACAATTCATTTAGGGGGGGGGGGGGCAATATTTTTGTGTAGGTTATTTTTGTTCACCGCACAGGTAGTGCCAGATTTTGTTTTTCGACCAGGGAGGTTTTGCACGTTTTTTTTCTTTTTACAGAATTTTGTTCTCTGAAATTCAAAGCAAAAACAACTGTTTGTGTGTTGGTTAAAGTCCGGTTTTTCCGTTTTATTTATTAGTCCGGTACAACGCGCAGTTACTATGCGACTTTGCTCAGTTAACGTTAGGGCGATTTGTTCACTTTTTGTCGGGAAAACACACCGAGGTCGACTTGGGGCAAGTCTATGTTTTGGTATATATTGTATACTGATACAAAGGGCGTAAGTCTCGGATTTTCGTGTTTTTGATGCCTCAAAGTTTCGGATTTCCGTCTTTTTGATGCCTCAAAGTCTCGGATTTTCGTGTTTTTGATGTCTTAGAGTTCCCTCCCCCGGGAGTCTCGGATTTTCGTGCTTTTGATGTCTCGGAGTCTAGAATTTTTAATTAAATACAATAAATGCATGATCTGATATATTTCTAGAATCTCAGGCTCGGATTTTAAAATTTTAGCATTCGCTACCCCTCAAGGTTCTGCATGTTTTGTTTTTTTTTTAGCTTGGCTCTTTGCACGTTTTTTATTTTGGGATCCCCCCCCTCCCCCCCCCCCCCCCCCTCCCCCAACTTCTAATGGTCCACCCCTAATTCCCTGCTGTTCAGGCTTCAATAATAATCATGTATTACTCATCCGAGTATTAAATAAAGTGTTGATAGGTCGAGCATCCTAACTGTAAATGCTAGTTTGTGTTCTTTATATAACAAGAGATTTCCCGCCAAAAATGTCATAGGCATTCCTAATTGTCGTGCAAATTTCTCAGTGCTCCGACGAAGGGCTGAAGCTCGAAACGTCAGTAAAGTTAAGTCAACATTTTTTACAGTATTACAAATTTCATTATATTACCTATCATTTATATCAAACACCGACGCAGCCTATACTAGTTTACTCGTTAGTTTCCATTTGAAACAAATCATAGTACTTTATCTTGAATGTTAACAACCAAAAATATTTATTCTGTTAGAGCATAATAATTCTTTTTTGGGAAAAATGGAGTTTTATCTATAAATATAAACAGACGTCGACGCTTCAATGAATTAGTCTATTTATAGCAGCTCCTTAAATTTTCTATTTGTAGAACCAGAAAATTCTAAAATACATGTATCAAGTTGAATACGTTTCAAGGCATAAAGCATTAGTCTAGATGTTTTTAAAAACTTTCTAAATATTAGGGTAGATAAAATAAATGGCCATGCGAAATTAAACTTAAATTTATCCATAAAAACGTAGTCTTTTGATTTTGCCGACCATATATGCATAAAATAAACTCAAATACGTGATCGTTGTGGGTTTCCTGTGTGTCACGCAATTTTCATTGCAGATGAAAATACGTTCCAAGAAAAACTATACATCGAGGTAAGATGTATATAAGGTTTATTTTGACCGTTTTTATCAATTGGAAGGAATATTTTTTCAATTTTCACCGTTTAAAAGACGACCTTGGCAGTTGAAGTGTTTGTTTATAGCCGCTCTTTGACCGCCAATCAAGCCCGACAATACATTAAAACTTGTCTCAAAAGCTTTAAATCCAACTGTTTTATTTATCAGAGAACGTAAAAACCATAGATTAAATATGTTTTTGAGTTTTAGTGTACTTACTTGGAGAAAAAGACCATTTTCGCCAGCTAAATATTTATCATTCAACTGATAATCACTCGCGTCGCTTATGTAAACAATCGTGATTTTCGGGTCAAATTGACGTTACAAAAAACATCGCCAAAAATTCACTTTTCATTTGCCCAAAAATTTTATTTGATATTTAAGAAAAGGAATAGTTTTTCTTCATCTTTGATATGATTTTTAAGTGTAAATCGATGTAACAGTGGAGTTATTTGGCAATAAACTTTACCTACCAAAAAGTGCTCCGAAAATTTATAATAATTGAAAAATCTCTAAAATATTTGTTATAAATGAAAATGTTCCAATAATTTGCAATTTGCTAAAGAATTATGTTAATTTTATGGAACGATTTTGATTTTGTTGTAAAACATTAAATTTGTTGTGTTCTAAAGAGTTTTCGGTGGTGCTGTAGAATGACCTCGTTAAACCGGAAGTAAGCTCGGAATTCAAATATCGACCCCGTACTCCTAAAATATTTATCCGATTGAGATGAAACTTACACAGGGTTTTTAGTTTATATAGGCCTACGAACTGGCAAAGTTTGAAGGATTTCGAAAAACCTCGTTCTGCATGTCTTACCTGACCGATCCTGACAACCGCTCTTAAGGTAATGTTTTGTACTAAATTTGGATATGTGCGAGTAACCCTACTTTGACGGATCGTTATTTCTTTAAAAATACTTCAATTATCTTAAAACGAATATATATCAACAGTAATATGTCTAATCTACCCAATGAAGTCAAAAAAATATTAAAGTTTATAGGTTTAAGAATGATCTCGTGACATTCAAAGTTTGGCAAATTTACACTTGTCGCGCGTTGAATTTCTCGTCATTTCACCGAAAACAGTTTTTATCGTATTTCTTCCAAAATAAAAAAGATTTCAACTAACGAACCCCCGTTCGGTTTCTTGCATACCTACCTGTACACAAAATATAAGCCAAATCTATTTTTTGAGTGTGGCCGCGAAAATCGAAATTTTGTTCGATTCTTACTGACATTCACTCTTAATTACATTAATTAGGGAAACTAGTACCAAGTCTTTTACTTGTTTTGGAAAAGGCCATTTGTATATCTTATACAAATTGGACGTGAATATTGTATAGTACTTATGGAAGTCCAACATTAGTTCTTTCATATTTTTATAATATTGTCAAGATAAAAGTAAATCTTGTTCGAGAAAATTCAAGTTAAAACGTATGCAAATCAGGATGGTTTTGTATCTAAAATACAACCTTCATCACAGACGTCATTTCTTTTGTTAAACTCTCATAAATTATTCATGAATGTTTTAAATCTTATCAAAATTTGATGTGTAATATGGCTTGATATTATAGAAGTGTATTTTGACAAGCTATTAGGAGAGTCAAAATGCAAGTGAATGAGTAATATTACACATTAAACTGTAATAAGTTATTTATTTCCAACCATCATAAACATGATTTTTGTTCTTTTATAAAGCAAACAATCGTTTTTACTTGGTACTTTAGTCATAAATAAGTAAAAATATCGCTGGATATTTTTATTTGATCCAGTCCTACTCCTTTGAATCTTTTTTTTTTGTTGGATATTATTATTATATTAAAAGTGGATTATTCAATTAAAAGATTAGTGTTTTTATTTAAAGCCCCTCTTGCATCCAAGATGCATTGCACGCTTCAATGATTTTCTCACATACGGAAAATACCAATTTTTGTGTAGAATAGCAAAATCTTATAGAATCCGTTTCCATCGTTAGTTAAAAGAGTTAGTTGTCATAATTTCTTTTTATAATCGTATAATTTAATATTTTAGTCGTTCCGGCCTTTTTATACATATTTTTGATCTAAATGTCGACCCGACGTCGTTGAAGGCCTCGTCTTCCCGTCGACCCAAGTCTAAGGATCAGAAGCTCTGTGTTCGACCTATTCAGGGAGAAAAAAATCGCACTTGGCTTCGAAAGAACCACCGATAGCGTATCTATGGAAGTCCTACTGCATCGTGTCAACGTTGATACAAGGAATGAAGACTCAACTGCTGTTATAATCCGAAATGTGTTTGTCATAGTGAAATGGATTTTTAAATAACACTCGGCAAAGCTATCAAAATTAAACAGTATATTCTTGAATGTATTAATCAGTTATGTAAACATTTTTTGAACCGTATGCTTCTATAGTAATATCCATGGACGTTAATGTTTCGGATTCCATGCATAATATCATTTTTTAGTATACGAAACCACAAACACTTCGAAGTTTTCGAACTTGACAGCCTGGATCGAACAACGTGAACAACCTGTGAGTAGCCCGTATTGCGGGATCGGGTTTCTAACCAATTAGAAAGCGACTTTTAACAATAGATATTTTCAAAACATAAACAAACGGCTGCAATGAACCTTGGAAGCAAGAGGGCCTTTAATAACCTACTTTTTATATTTTGGTTGAGTGATCATATACAATATCAATAGAAAAGAGCTGGCTCCGGGGAAACAATAAGCGATACTTAAATACTCATTGTTTCCCAACATCTTTTTGGTTCATATTGTAAGTGTTCACTCAACCAAAATATCGGTATTCCAATAGTTCTTTCTCAAATTTATTAATTTTACTTTTATTTTTTTAGTTATACTGCACAAATCTGCTGGCCCTCAAAATAGTACAACAAGGATCACAGCAAGTCTCATCCAACCACAATGCAGCATTTCCTTTAGCAACTGTAGTAATAGGCATATGGTCGTCATTCCCTGATGTAGGTGACCTGGTATTGTGCCACTTTTACCAACAATGCCCTTTCCTTGTCCCTATGTATATACCACAGTCAGAGGGGATGTCTGATCTAGAGTATTTTAAGAAACTTGGCTACTTGTGTGACAATGAAGAGATTGAGCCAAGAGATAAGTACTTGAAACGCATTTCAGGGACAATAAGATTGTATGCTGCAATTATTTCGTCAATGCTGCCAAAGGGTTCCTCAGGTAACCACCCCCACGGGATCTCACATGGCTGGACATGGTTGGCTAGAATACTCAATCTACCTCCTAAACCAGACTACACTGCCACAGCATTGTTTGAGTTCCTGGACGTTTCTGGACATGCCCTGCAGCAGCAGTATGGTAGACAGTTCTGGAAACTGGTAGTTGTGATTGTAAGGGAATTGATCCCTACAATCAAACAGATAACACCTCCTTCCCAGTCTGGCCCTGTAGTCAGACTAGAGAGTTTTCTAGAGAAGGCATGGAAGTCAAAGGCCATGGAATGCCCTCCTGGTTACCTGGATGCACGGTGGTGGAATTCGCCAGGCTTTTCTGGTATTTGTGGTAGTTAATGTTTGGAGACATTTCTGATTGTCACAGCAAACAAAATACAGCAATTACAGCAAGACATGGCAGTCAAAGGCCATGGTCTGCCCACCTGTTTACCTGGATGCACGGTGGTGGAATTCGCCAGGCTTTTCTGGTATTTGTGGTAGTTAATGTTTGGAGAAATTTCTGATTGACACAGCAAACCAAATACAGCAATTACAGCAAGACATGGCAGTCAAAGGCCATGGCATGCCCACCTGTTTACCTGGATGCACGGTGGTGGAATTCACCACTGTTACTGACTGCTAAAAACAAATAAACAATATATTTTACAAACCAAATTATAAGTAAAAATAAATACTTAAAAAGTGTATTTCCATTAAGGTAACGGTCCACGTTTGCGGTGTGCTTTCACATGCTTTCAGTTAAAAGTGTGTTTACCGCGTCATTTTACAATAATAATAGACACATTATATATCATTTTAAAGCTTATATAACAGAGAATAAGACTGTGCATGTGTGTGTTGTTATATACAACAATTTTTTGTAAGATATGCTCTTCGAAAAACCTCAAAATTAACCGGCTTCAATGCGAGTTGTTTAAAAAAGTATAAGTCAAAAAGTTCATACTGCTTTGCCGTCATTTCTTCGTTATGTCAATCAACACATATTGGTCTTCAAACCGTGTCAAGTTTTTTTGATAAAATGCTTAGTTTTAGAGTTATGGCCCATTTTGTTATTTAACTTGAAGTTTTAACAATGAGTCGACTTTGAAACACATTTATTCAAGAACGAAGCATTTTATCAGAAAAACTGGACACGGTTTTGAACACATGTATGTGCTGATTTACATAATGCAGAAATGACGGCGAAGTAGTAGGAACTTTTGGACTTATACTTTTTTTAATGAAAGTGCTCGATTTTGAGGTTTTATGTGAAGCATTGGTTAAATATATTATTTTTCTTAAAAAAAACTTACATAGTCTTATTCTCTGTTATATAAGCTTTAAAGTGATGTATACTTTGTCTATCTTTATTGTTAAGTGACGTGCTAAACAATTTTTAACTGAGAGCACCCCGCGAACGTGGACCGTAACCTTAAATTTCCATGATTTTCTGTAGAAAGGGAGTTCGAATAGTTTTATTGTTTTGGAGTGTCTGGCAACCCTGATGAACCAGAGATTGAAGAACTCTTTTAAAAAAGGTAGGTAGACTCATCATATGCCCTGCTAATCGGGGAGACTCACACCCACTACTTCTACGTTGAATATTTTGGCTCACATGTTTATTTTTGTGGATAGAGAAAAACCGAATAACCCGGAGAAAAACCCTCGTGGGATAGATATAACCCGGGTGTATTTACTATTTAAAAAAATAGCAGCAGTGTTTAATCATGTATTAAATCGCGAGGGCGAAGCCCATTAAATTGCGAGGGCGAAGCCTAAGTGATTTTATACCTGATAAAACACCTTCTGCAAGTTGTTTGAATGACTTAAAAAACTCAGTAATTCATGATTATTTTATCCAATATCGATGAAACTGCATTGACATGAGAAAAAGGAAGGTTGTTTTCATTCGGGAATTGACCCACAGTAATAATAGAGGAATGCTAACGAATTTGATAACATTAAACGTGTTTTTCTTGCAAACTTTCCATTGGTAGTATAATTGCTTAAAGCGCGTATACAGCCATGCAGAAGATCGGTTCGAATCCTGGCATTGGTACCCAAATGCTTTTTTTCGCCACAAATCGCAATCTAAAAGTAAATTATTTCTGATGTTTTCTAGTGGAGACGAGGGGTAGGGCAATATTTGAGCAAGGAATTGTTGCAATCTTTGCTCGATAGTATTTATAGACCCTCCGGATGATGGCATTCAGTCAACTGCCATTGAATTATCGTTAATTTCAAGTTTGTGTGGAGGTTAATGTAGCAGCATCAAATTGCAGGTTTAATTAATTTAAAATCAAAGTAAATATACAGCGGTCTGCTACCTCTATGTAGCAAGTACTATGGGATGCAGTAGAAACCCGCATATAAGAACAAGTGGGTTAAGAACACCCAGACTGAAATTTGGCTATAAGTACCATGTAAATAAGAACACAATCAGCCTGAAAAATTAAAAAGTGTTCTTAAAAAAAATAAGATCAATATTTATGTGCTAGACCTGTATTGCAGTAATAGAGTTTAATTCAATTCAATTTTATTATAAATCTATATAATTACAATAGCATAATTATATATGATATTATTATTGCAGTCAAGATTTTTTTAAGAACATTTTTGAACTTACACATTGATATCATCTACATGTATCGGTAGTCTATATAGTAATATATATTTTAGAAACATTTATTTTAAGAACACCATAAGGTAGTTCCGGATACTTGGATTTCTTCAATGAATTTTTTTTATAAATCCTGCCATTTATAGATCATTGTTAGGCAAGGCAAAAAACGCGGGGAAAAATTGGGGTCACCGTATTGGTTATAGAGTTATAAGATATAGTAAAAGTAGGTATTTGCGGTGATTCGCTCAAAAGTACCTATTCAAAGCAGTCAAAAGAATGCGAACGTATTCTACTAGGAAAAGCATAAGATTATATCAAACGACAGATCTAAGGGCTATCCATTTTTTTGGACAAACAAACACGGCAACGGTCCGCGCGGGACTGGGTTCTAGTACTTGAAACATCTGCTTAAAGCTTGTCAAATTATCCTTGTCATCTGCAGAAACCCTAAAACCTATTTTGTATTAGTTTTACGACTAAAGACTTCAAAATTATATTTTATGTATTCATTTTTACAAAGTTGTAAATTTCTTGTTTTGAGACAAAACAGCGACCTTGTCAGATAGTGAAAATCTGAGCATGTTTCGAAAAATGTCCCATTTTACCTCCAAAGTTGCATGAAATGACATAATACTTTCTTAAGTTACACCTACTTGCAATAAGGTTGTCATACAAAAATATACATTTGTTATAAAGAAAATAGAGCATTAGGATTTAGTACGATAGGAATTGATTAAAAGACAAAAGAAGATCACTCAAGCTGAACTCTCTCTCTTTTGTCTTTTAATTAATTCCTTTCGCACTTAATCAAAAATGTTCTATTTTCTTTGTGACAAATGTTCTATTTTGTATGACAACCTTACTGCAAGTAGGTGTATAGATAAGGATTCAAATTAAAATATTATTTAGATAAATTTTCAAAAAAACGCAAACAAATGATGGAAAACGAGATGCGCGAAATGGATGCGCAGTAGCAAGAGTCCGGAACTACCTTAAGAACACCTTCAGGCTGATTTTTCAGTAAACACCCGTTAAATAAGAACAAAATCAGCCTGAACTCCAAAAATGGGTGTTCTTATATGCGGGTTTTTACTGTATCCCCATTTACCAAGACACCGCACCAAGTAACGGAGCAAATAAACCAGACATTGTCGTGTGTGACAAGAAATGCAATTTTATTTATTTATATTAGGTGCTTATAGCGCATTTTAAAACTCAATGCGCTTACAAAATTATATTATATCAGTGTCAAAGTATTCACGGAAGAGAAATGCAATCAATGGATTATCTTTAAAGGAACAATCTGTAACGTAGGAGCAACACAACAAAGAGATCAAATGAAAACTGATGAATATATAGTGACCTACGATCTAGGGGCCGTTTACATGGGAAAAAGTTGTCCCTGGCACCAGGGTTACCCTCCTACCCGAGACAACTATACCGAGCGTTTACAGCTATTTCAAAAAACGTTGAATACTGAATAGTGCATTCCAAGACCAAAGGGCATTGTGGGTCACATTGATTCATAGTAAATAATACATATACAGCAATAATTACCCCCTGTAACTAGCTTGTATATTGTTTTGAATGGAATGCACTAAGAATAAAATAACTACTTATCATTTATTTTACTTTAAACAATATTACATGACCCAAAATGCATTTCAGTCTTGCAATGCACTATTCAGTATTCAGTATTCTACGTTTTTTGAAATAGCTGTATATGGAAAAAACGCTGTCCCTAGAACCCGGGTCAACCACCGATGTGGCTCCGCTGACCAACAAGCCGAAAGACTCTGGGCTCGAGTTTGGTCGTCAGAAGACTGGGAAGAGTAATTTCAAAATGGCGGATCGATTACAATGCGCATGCTAGGAGATAAAGTTGTCTCGGTACCCCGCAATCTCGTCCCCATTCGCCGCTAGCTCTTACTTCGCCTGTTCAGGCTCGACGAACTATCTTGGCTCTGGCAAACTCCAAACCGGATGCCCAGAATCTGGGCATTTTTGCACTGCGCATGTTTGATTAAAATCCTTCAACCTGATTGGCGTTGCTACGTTGCAATAGGAGGTTAATTAGACTAATAATAGAATTTCCATGGGAATATTCGTCTTCACAGACGTTATTGATAACAGAATGCAATCAAATTTTAACCTGGAAATTATTTCATGTTTAATCAGAATGCTATCTGTTCAAACAAACATTTAATTTTATAATATCTTGATCGATCCACTGGTAGAAAATTCTTTCATATAGGCATAAAGGATTAGAAAGGATTTTGATGAGAATATAGCGAGTCTGGCTGCAGGCTGAAGTAAAATCAGTCGTTATTTACGGGTCAAGAATAATAACAGCAGAGCTCACGCAAAGAATTCTGAGAAATCTTGTTACGACAACAGTTCTTGATGATAAACTTTCCTTACTAGCACAATTGAAGAGTCATTTAAAAGAAACAATGCCAGCACACCAAAGTCGTCAACTATTCGCAAACTCAATTTTGTTAAGGGTGCAGTAGAAGAAACAGAAAGGACTGAATCAGATTCTCAAGAAAGTGAAGACAACGTGCAGCCAACTTCTAGCCGAGGCAAGTATAAATGTCTCATGTAAACATTCGATCTTGATTTACTAGAAATCAGAGAAAATTTGGCTCGCCTAGGGTGACCCTGGTAGGGGGTAACCCTTGTACCAGGGACAACTTTTTCCCATGTAAACGCCCCCCTAGTCTTAAAAGACTGTATCCTGGTTATAAGATCACTCAAATCAACATTGTGTTTGACTGCTTATCAGGATACCATGAAAACTTGATAAATAAACTCTCTTGCGTAGGACTCACAGAAGGACTAAGTATTGAAAGAAAGTGTCAGAAATCTCAAAACACGCCTATATAATTATTAGATCATATAATATTCATCCTATATTACAAATATTGTTACTTCGACAAATATTGTTATTTCGATAAACATTCATTCACCTGGGTTCAGACCTTCCAATACAATATATATATATAACTGTTTTATTGTACGTTCCGGCTATTCAGCCTTCTTCAGCAAACTCTCTCTCTCTCTATATATACATCTTTTTAAGTTGGACATACAGATATAGTTGCTTAGGCAACCTATGCCCGCAATATTTGTTTATTTCAGGCCAGTTGTTTTTTAGCCATTTATTTGTTTGTACTTGATCAACATCATTGTCAGTAAGGCGTCGCGGGTACTTTCCATGAAGTGGTTTTTCTTCCCAGCAGTTCTTTAGAAGTTCTTGAGCGTGTTGTTTCGCTTTTACTCTTGTTCTTCGAGCGTAGTTGGTAGATGGTTCGTTTGCTGTTGTTTTCTCCATGTCTGGTAGGTTGAGCTCTCTTCTAAACTTTACTGCCTTTACTACGATGTATACTGAAAACAATTTCTTTGCCTTGTCCTGATCTTTAGCTATTTGTAGTAGATGATCTTCTTTGTCTTTGAGGTAAGTGTCAAGGCCAATCGTGGTAAGCTTGTAAGAGGTCTCAATTTTAATGAGACCTCTACCGCCTGTTGTTCTTGGCAAATAGAGTCTATCCACATCGGCCTTAGGATGGTGCATTTTATGCATTGTCAACAACTTTCTTGTTTTTCTGTCTAATTAAGCATTTAATTTGAGTTCTTCCATTTCCCAGTTAATGATATTAAGGCTGTATGTTACTACTGGAACAGTCAGTGTGTTTATAGCATCAATCTTGTTGGTAGCGTTTAGTTCTGATTTTAGTACCAAACGTATCCTGCGGTAATATTCTTTGCGAATTTTTTCTTTCATCGATGGGATATTGTATACCGTTTCCTTCGTTCACACCAAGGTACTTATAGATTTCTTCTTGGTCAAGATCTCAGTATTTTCCGATTATTCATAGTGGTGATTGAAAAAATAGATAAACAAAACAGTAAACATCCATTTGAAAAGAAAAACTGTTTATTTCGTATTTCCTCGCGTTTATATCAATTTAAAATAAATTTGAGTCACAATTTTGTTTATATGCATGGTAGTTGCTAGGTAATTTTTTTTCGTTGAACAAATATTTTGCCTTTCCTGAACTATTCCTCACTCCATTTCCTTTATTTCACTGTGTTCTTGTGATGGCATGCTGTGTCTCAAATAATTTGACATCGCCCTCAATTCTTGGAGTGTCCTTTGATGTAGACTCCATGACAAAGGAAGGGATTTGCTGGCTCCCTGTTTGCAGTGCTTGACTGGAACTGGCTCCAAATTAACATTCTCAACAGTCAAAGGTTTGTCTTTCTTTGTAGGTTCCTTTTTCTGAGCATCGACATTATCAACGCGAATGACTTCTGAATATTGTTGAAATTGAAGTAAAGAAGACGGTGAACAGCCCATGGTTACTCCAAATTAGCTCTTTCCTTGCTACTATTCGCAATTAAGTTAAACACGTACTACTGATTTACATATTAAAATTTGTCAATTAACCAATCAGAATGCAGGTCCAGACGTAAACGTGATCACCATAGACTACCGACGACGTCATGTAATATTTCAAAAACGAGTGCGAGTTTTTTAATCAGCGTTTCCAACACGAAAAAACATTTGCTTTTATTGTTTTTAAGTGTTTGGATACCCTAATGAAGCACGACTTTTTGGAATTCCTTCTCTAACAAATTAAACATTCCATGACATCGTTTATGTTAAGAGCTTTTTCTGACAAAATCAAGGTCGGAAAAAATGTAATAGGGGTGATAATTATAGCTTGTTTCAAACTAATGTGTTTATATATATGATGATCAATAAATGGAAACTAGCGAGTAAACTAGTATAGGCTGCGTCGGTGTTTGATATAAATGATAGGTGTAATGAAATTTGTAACACCGTAAAAAATGTTGACTTAACTTTACTGACGTTTCGAGCTTTAGCCCTTCCCTTTTACTCCGACGAAGGCTAAAGCTCGAAACGTCAGTAAAGTTAAGTCAACATTTTTTATGGTGTTACAAATTTCAGTATATATGATGATCAGTTTCATTGTTATATATTCCCCGAGGAAGATAATAAAACTCGGTTTTGTTATGAAAGAGCTGTGTCATTGTTGCTCGATAGTATTTATAGAGCCTTTGGATGGTGGCATTGTCAGCAACTGCCATTAATTTCAAGTTTTTGTCGGACTTAACGGATAAAATTGTGTGTATACTTAATTTATAATCAATTGAAAGTAATTATACAGCGGTCTGCTCCCTATATGTAGCTAGTAAAATTGTTTCGGATAGAATGCGCTAAAATAAATTATTATTCATTTGATGATTATTCGCCGAAGGAAGTGAATAATAAAGAAAATAACCGGGACAAAGTCGATGTTATTATTCACCGATATTTATCGAGCCTGAGGTGAATAACTGTTTTAGTAACATATTTTATCAATTTTCCGATTATTCATATAGTTATGATTGAAAAAATAGATTAAAAAAACCAGTAAACATCCATTTGAAAAGAAAAACTGTTTATTTCGTATTTCCTCGCGTTTATATCAATTTAAAATATATTTAAGTCACAATTTTGTTTATATGGTAGTTGCTAGGTAATTATTTTTCGGTGAACAAATATTTTGCCTTTCCTGAACCATTCCTCACTTAATTTCCTTTTTTTCACTGTGTTCTTGTGATGGCATGCTGTGTCTCAAATAATTTAATTTTGACATCGCCCTCAATTCTTGGAGTGTCCTTTGATGTAGACTCCATGACAAAGGAAGGGATTTGCTGGCTCCCTGTTTGCAGTGCTTGACTGGAACTGGCTCCATATGAACATTCTCAGCAGTGGCTCCCTGTTTGGAGTGCTTGACTGGAACTGGCTCCAAATGAACATTCTCAACAGTCAAGGGTTTGTCTTTCTTTGTAGGTTCCTTTTTCTGAGCATCGACATTATCAACGCGAATGACTTCTGAATATTGTTGAAATTGAAGTAAAGAAGACGGTGAACAGCCCATGGTTACTCCAAATTAGCTCTTTCGTTGCTACTATTCGCAATTAAGTTGAACACGTACTGCTGATTTACATATTAAAATTTGACATCTAACCAATCAGAATGCAGGTCCAGACGTAAACGTGATCACCATAGACTACCGACGACGTCTAGGTAAATCCTTCAGATGGGCCTAGCCAATCATCGTGAAGTGAACATGCACAACTTGTTAGCGTAACCCCGAGGGGAAAATATTTGTGCGTTAATGCTCGCCTGACTGCATGGGATAGGGAGCTTTCTATAATATTTTAATCCATCGTAAATCGCATAAAACGTAGAAAAACTATATAAATACTTTACATCTAAAAGAAATGAGGTTGATTTATAAGTTCTAAAAGTTTAAAGCATAATAATCTTAAAACTTGAGGCTGAAAAGCGGATTTGATAAAATGTACAAGGTACCCTTCCCTTTAATAATTGTTTGTGAACTCTTTAGTCGTTCCTTCGAAGGACGTTGTTAAAGCGAACGTTTTCATCACAATATCATGACATTATTTACTTCATGCATGTCCTGGCCAGGTTGGGCTTGTGCTTCATCCATGAATAGACGTTAAAAAAAACTAGTGAAATGACTCGATGCCGGACTTGAAATTATAATTACGGGTTAAAACAAATACAAGATTCTTGAATGAATTAGATATATATTTGCATAAAGGCCTAACAAATGATTGTTTGAGTGAAGTTCGCTAAAATCTATATTCGTAATTTTAATTTTAAACATTTGTCAATTGTAAAATGGGCAAAGTTATTTCGCTAAATGGAGCTTTGGATTGAATTTTGTTTACTTTTTGCGCGTCACCGCATTGCAGATACGCACGTGCTCAATACTAACAAGTTTTGTGGTTTGACGAGCAGGCTCGGTTACAAAAGATTTACCTAGGTCATGTAATATTTCAATCAAAGGCGCCCAATGGCGAACTCGTGGATTAATAGAACATTTTTGAAAGCGCTTAGAGTTTAGACCACTTGTTATGTTGACTATGTAGGTTATATTTAAAAAATCTCATAATTTCAAGTTTTTGTCTGACTAAACGGATAAAGGTGTGTGTATACTTAATTTATAATCAATTGAAAGTAATTATACAGCGGTCTGCTCCCTATAGATATGTAGCTAGTAAAATTGTTTCGGATAGAATGCGCTAAAATGAATTATTATTCATTTGATGATTATTCGCCGAAGGAAGTGAATAATAAAGAAAATAACCGGGACAAAGTCGATGTTATTATTCACCGATATTTATCGAGCCTGAGGTGAATAACTGTTTTAGTAACATATATTATCAATTTTCCGATTATTTATATAGTTATGATTGAAAAAATAGATAAAAAAACAGTAAACATCCATTTGAAAAGAAAAACTGTTTATTTCGTATTTCCTCGCGTTTATATCAATTTAAAATAAATTTAAGTCACAATTTTGTTTATATGGTAGTTGCTAGGTAATTTTTTTTCGGTGAACAAATATTTTGCCTTTCCTGAACCATTCCTCACTTAATTTCCTTTATTTCACTGTGTTCTTGTGATTGCATGCTGTGTCTCAAATAATTTGACATCGCCCTCAATTATTGGAGTGTCCTTTGATGTAGACTCCATGACAAAGGAAGGGATTTGTTGGCTCCCTGTTTGCAGTGCTTGACTGGAACTGGCTCCCGCATATGAACATTCTCAACAGTGGCTCCCTGTTTGGAGTGCTTGACTGGAACTGGCTCCAAATGAACATTCTCAACAGTCAAGGGTTTGTCTTTCTTTGTAGGTTCCTTTTTCTGAGCATCGACATTATCAACGCGAATGACTTCTGAATATTGTTGAAATTGAAGTAAAGAAGACGGTGAACAGCCCATGGTTACTCCAAATTAGCTCTTTCGTTGCTACTATTCGCAATTAAGTTGAACACGTACTGCTGATTTACATATTAAAATTTGACATCTAACCAATCAGAATGCAGGTCCAGACGTAAACGTGATCACCATAGACTACCGACGACGTCTAGGTAAATCCTTCAGATGGGCCTAGCCAATCATCGTGAAGTGAACATGCACAACTTGTTAGCGTAACCCCGAGGGGAAAATATTTGTGCGTTAATGCTCGCCTGACTGGGATAGGGAGCTTTCTATAATATTTTAATCCATCGTAAATCGCATAAAACGTAGAAAAACTATATAAATACTTTACATCTAAAAGAATTGAGTTGGATTTATAAGTTCTAAAAGTTTAAAGCATAATAATTTTAAAACTTGAGGCTGAAAAGCAGATTTGATAAAATGTACAAGGTACCCTTTCCTTTAATAATTGTTGTACAACGCGGGCTTAATTTGTGAACTCTTTAGTCGTTCCTTCTAAGGACGTTGTTAAAGCGAACGTTTTCATCACCGACAATATCATGACATTATTTACTTCATGCATGTCCTGGCCAGGTTGGGCTTGTGCTTCATCCATGAATAGACGTTAAAAAAAACTAGTGAAATGACTCGATGCCGGACTTGAAATTATAATTACGGGTTAAAACAAATACAAGATTCTTGAATGAATTAGATATATATTTGCATAAAGGCCTAACAAATGATTGTTGAGTGAAGTTCGCTAAAATCTATATTCGTAATTTTAATTTTAAACATTTGTCAATTGTAAAATGGGCAAAGTTATTTCGCTAAATGGAGCTTTGGATTGAATTTTGTTTACTTTTTGCGCGTCACCGCATTGCAGATACGCACGTGCTCAATACTAACAAGTTTTGTGGTTTGACGAGCAGGCTCGGTTACGAAAGAATTATCTAGGTCATGTAATATTTCAATCAAAGGCGCCCAATGGCGAACTCGTGGATTAATAGAACATTTTGAAAGCGCTTAGAGTTTAGAGCACTTGTTATGTTGACTATGTAGGTTATATTTAAAAAATCTCATAAGTTCATATGAAAATAATGAATGTTAGCATATTGAAAAGACAAGACATTGATTTCAAACAAATAAAACTTTAATTATAATAGATTTGAAATTGATGTAATTCTGAACTTTCTATAATAAAGGTAAGATATCATCTGTATAAAGTAACAACAATAGCAATAAAATAACAATAATTATTTAATCTTAATTGCAAGGCCTACTCCCGACCCTAAAATCGCCGTAATTTTAAAGTATCTAAGGCGATTTTAGCAAAAAGTTCCTAAAATCCAAGGCGATCTTAGGCGATTTTAGCAAAAAGCTCCAAAATTCTTAGGCGATGTTAGGCGATTTAAGGCGTTCTGGGCGATCTTATGACCAGGAGAAGACCTATTGTACATGTAGATAAACTTTTAAAAAGATGAATTATGTTTTGAAGATATTGATATTTATCTAAAAACGTATAATTATATTAGTTTCTTGTTTCTTTGCTTTTGTGGCAGTTTGTATTGGAATAATCCAACCTTCATGTCATTGGTATACGCGGTGTCACCTTAAATTGGTTCGATAACTATCTGAAACAAAGGTCACAATCTGTCTGCGTCAATGGTACTTTATCTGATTGCTTTGATCTTACTCTGGGGGTCCCACAAGGATCAGTACTTGGTCCACTGTTGTTTACAATATTTATAAACGATTTGCCAAGTGTTGTCAAGGACAGTAAAGTTGCAATTTACGCTGATGATACAGCATTATTTTTTGCTGGTAAAGATGTTGGTAACATTCAATCTACTCTTCAGCGAGATCTAAATCACCTGAATAATTGGTTCAATGTCAATGAGTTGTTAGTAAACTGTAAAAAGACGAAGGTGATGCTGTTTGGAAGTAGGCAGAGGCTTACCAGGTGCGCTAAACCTATTCTATCGATTGACGGATCCACTCTAGAATTCACAGATACTATGAAATATCTTGGATTGACATTTGACTCTTATTTAAATTGGCACTCCCATATAGACACTGTTGCTGCAAAGATTTCACGTCGACTAAGTCTGTTGAGTAGAATTAGGAAATTTCTAAACGTAGACACTTGTCGACAGTTGCATACATCCCTAATCCAGCCCTTATACGAGTACTGCGATGTAATTTGGACTAATGCTGATCCCACTAGTCTTGAGAGACTCCATCGTCTGCAGAGAAGGGGAGCGCGAATTATCCTACAAAAGAGAGTCAGAGAGACTCATACAGAGACATTGCTAAAAAGTCTTGGTTGGATAACGCTAACTGCTAGGTGGAACTTTAATAAATGTCTTACTGTTTTTAAATGTTTAAATGGATTTTGTCCTTCTTATTTATCTAAAATATTTACTCTGAATTCTGATGTACATAGCTATAATACTCGTTGTAAAAATAATATACATATGACTAAAGTTTCTTCTAGATCTGGCCTTCGCTCGTTTTCCTTTTCTGCAGCTAAACTGTTTAACTCCCTTGGTGAAAATGTAAAAAAATCAACTACTGTTAAAGCTTTTAAAAATTCTTATTGGACAAATATTTGAGATAATTTTAATTTTTATTTGTATTCTATCGTATATATTTTATAATAACATAGTTTTATAGTCTAAGAGTAATTTAATTATTTATTTATTAATTTATTTATCAAATTCTTATTGGACAAATATTTGAGATAATTTTAATTTTTATTTGTATTCTATCGTATATATTTTATAATAACATAGTTTTATAGTCTAAGAGTAATTTAATTATTTATTTATTAATTTATTTATACGCACAGCTACAATGTAAATAAGGTTTTCCTTTTTGTATTCTGTGTTGAATAAAGTTTATTATTATTATTGTTGTTCTTATCTACTTGGCCGATCAATCTGCTTTCTGAGAATTCGAGGATCGAGTTGGCTCGAGTATAATAAACGGTCTGATATTGACATGTTTTAGAATAACTTTTTCCGTAAAAACGTTTGAAAATAACAGCTAGCAATTGTATAATGTCTTCAGCAAACAATATACCGAAAGCGAACGCTGATTTGGAATAGTAAATCGATGTAGAAGTACGAGAAATCCAAATAAATTCAATGTTCAAATCCAAGATGGCGGATATAGGCTTGGGCTGCCTGTGTTATTTGGGCTTCCTGTGGTGCATTGCCTCGTGTATTGTATCGTAGTCATGGTAACGGAACGACTCAGGAACGACTCGTCAGGATGCACGTTTTTAAATTCAACGTAAATTCATGAAAATTTATTTACAATGCAGTCTGTTTGTTTTTGTAATTTTTACGTGTCTTTTCTTGAATGGTTTATGGCTATTCAATCATTCTGAGCATGCGCGAAGGAATATTTGATTTAGTGACCTCTCGCATATAAATTATTTTTCCTAAAAACTTTATATTATAAAAGATACGCCATTTTTTACGTTACTAATAATAAGTATGCAGTCATTGTGGGTGATAATTTTTATTTGCGATTATGTAGTGAAGTTTCCCACATGAGAGTAAGATTGCTCTACCACACATTATCCAACCCGTAACCGACTCAATAAACGATTCTCTATCTAAAGGAATCTTTCCTAAAACCTGGAAAACTGCAGAGGTTATACCCCATCTAAAAAATGGAGACAACAAAACAGCCAGTAACAACAGGCCTATTTCATTACTCCCTACACGTTCAAAAGTTGTAGAGAGAATTGTTCATAACCAGCTGGTTAGCCATCTCACAACCAACCAAAGTGCTCACATCACATCTGAGTGGTAACAAAAAGCTGCATTCCACAGAAACTCTTGGAACCCTTTTCACGATCCATTTATATAAAGCTATTGATGAAAAGAAGATCACTGCAGCCCTACTGCTAGACTTTAGTAAAGCCTTTGACAGCATAAACCATGAAACCTTACTTGAAAAGCCTACTACACTTGGCGTCTCTACTCCTGCCATGCACTGAAGTGGTTTAAGAGCTACCTATCTGATAGAGTGCAACGAGTATGTATTAACACCTCTTTATCCAGTCCCCTTGTGATAAACCATGGAGTACCTCAAGGTTCAATACTGGGACCATTACATCAACGATTTACCATCCACTTGTGAGATTTGTAATGTAGAATCTTATGTTGACGACTCAAAGTTGTATACACCTATTTCAATTAACGTTGTCCATCTGGGATGGTTGATCTGAGACCGATAGGAATTGTGGGAGCTCGTTAAATTTTAAATACATTGTTTTAATCATACTTGCATGGCGCTGAATTACAGTTAACAGTATTTCAGAAGTAAACATTCATATTCAAGCGTGATTATATTAGTGCATTTGCAGTTTAACGAGCTCCCACAATTCCTATCGGTCTCAGATCAACCATTCCAGATGGACAACGTTAATTGAAATAGGTGTATATCCTTTTCAACTAAGGATATAGAAGACCCGCTAACGCATGATCTTTTACGCGTAGCATGGTGTAGTTCTAATTAATTATAAGTAATACCATGGCACGAGGGAAATTATGACTGCAATGGTTAAAGTCCATGATGATATTCTTCATGCGATGGATAACAACAAGGCTGTCGTTCTTTTGATGCTAGATCTGTCAGCTGCTTTTGACACAGTCAACCACTCTATACTTCTGACAAGAATGTCCCAACGCTTTGGTATTAAAGGAACTGTTTTAAAATGGTTCACCTCATATTTGACAGCTCGTACGCAGTTCGTTCAAATTGAAAATTCAAACTCTGAACCTCGTAACCTTGAACGTGGTGTACCTCAGGGTTCCGTTCTAGGGCCAATTCTCTACCTCCTATATACGTCACCTGTGGCTGACATCATCAAACGACATAATCTTCAATACCACTTTTACGCTGATGATACTCAGCTGTATGTTTCCTTTAACTTGGGCAAAAATGAAGAACTTTGTCTAGCAAGGACTGATATTGAATATTGCGTACTAGAAATTGACCAATGGATGACCAATAATGGCCTGAAATTAAACCAAGACAAGACTGAGCTCCTCCTCATTAGCTCTCGTTATCGCCCAAGGCCTTCTCTGCATTCTGTCCAAGTTGGCGACGAGGAAATTCTACCATCTCTATCAGCAAGGAACTTAGGGGTTATTTTTGACCAAAGTTTAAGCCTCGAAGGACACATCAAGAAACTTTGTTGTGCAACTCAATACCATCTCAGTAACATTAGTAAGATAAGGAAATATTTAAGTAGTGAAACAACAGAAATTTTAATACATGCTTATATTACTTCTAAACTAGATTACTGCAATGCTGTTTTATATGGCTTGCCTAAATGTCTTTTAAACCGCCTTCAGTTAGTACAGAATACTGCTGCTCGCATTGTTACGTATACTAGGAAATATGATCATATAACCTACATTAATTAAGTTACACTGGTTGCCTATTCAACAAAGGATTAAGTTTAAGATACTACTGCTAGTATATAAGGGGTTAAATGGGTTAGTTCCAAGTTACATATCCAGTCTCCTACTTTCTCGCACGTGTACACGTTCCCTTCGCTCTAGTGATAAGGAACTGTTACAAGTTCCCAAATCAAGGCTTAAGACATACGGAGACCGTAGGTTTTCTGTTGCTGCGCCAAAACTATGGAATAGCATACCACTTTCTATAAGACAGGTGTCCAATGTAAATACTTTTAAGAAAGAACTTAAAACCTATTTATTTCAAGAAGCATATAATGTTTAGTACATAATTTAATATTTTATCAGTAGGTACTATGTACATACAATATATTTTATTACATTTTTATAGTATATATCTATATCATTTTTTATTAATAATAATTAATTTATATTAATTAGTTATTTCTATTTTATTAATGTTATCACTACATTGTTCGTTTTCTTATATTTATGTTAGTTAATTTTTATACATTTTCTTATACTTTCTATATAACTATGTAAAGCGCTTTGGGCAATTAGTGGATTTAGCGCTATATAAATAAACTTTATTATTATATATTAATATTGTTGGCCAACATTGTTGCGATACGGTTTGTTGAACACGAGAACAAAAGAAATGTTGGATGAGTTTCATCAAACATCATCCAACAGGGTGTTTTTAAACTTGCCCAACATGTGGAGCAACCATGTTGGTCCAACAATGTTGCGTGCGTTTGCACGGGCCTTTACAGCTAATGGATGATCGGCCGTTGATTTTGAAAATGATCCGTAGAAGGCAAGTATGTGCGATGTTCGTTCTGTATATTCACAATAATAATAATAATAATAATGTCCATTAATATAGCGTCATATCCGGAAGCTCAATGGCGCTTTACAAAGATTGTTAAAAAGAATAGATATTTACAAGCTTTTCTTTATAATATATAAAATTAGATTATCAAATGATAAAAATGACTACATATAACATGTGAGATTCATTTTTTGATACATAATTCGCATAGATTATTATCTAAAATAAAGTATAAAAGGAAAGTTATTGTGTTTTGTCAAATAACTGAGTAAATCACAGGGAGGCCAAGTTCATCACTTGTGATCTTTTACAGAGACATATATACTTTCGCTGTGCCTCAAATAAACAATAATAAAGAATTGTTTTGACGTAGATAGTTGTGTATAACTGTTTTCTAGTCTGTGACAGCTAAAACTCGGTCACAGTCTAGAAAACAGTTATACACAACTATCTACGTCAAAAAAGTTATTTATTATTATACATTTGAGGCACAGCGAAAGGATATCTCTCTGTAAAAGATCACAAATGATGAGCTTGGGCTCCCTGTGGTGAAATAAATTGCATTCAAAAAAAATATAACTATTTCCCCCCAAAGTTTAGCAAAATAATGTACGTGATTAAAGATAAATTACATTAAAAAAATATATGCTATTTCCCGCAATGTTTTTTTGTAATTGTGCTGCCACACCAACTCATTTCCTGTTCTCATGGCAAAATATCATTACTCCTCCTAAGTGGAGGATTATATACGGTGACATGACCATTTCGTAATAACTCTCATTCCACTAATAGTTTTAGTACAAAAACAACAAGCTTATCCCTTTAAGATGAGTGCTTTTTGGATTTCCAGATTGGTTTAATTAATCATTTACAGCCATTTCAGAAAACGTGAATACTGAATAGTGCATTTCAAGACCCAATATATTAATGGTCCTCATCATATGAAATTAAAAAGTAAATATACAGCAATCTGCTCCCTATTTGTAGCTAATATATTGTTTCGGATAGAATGTGCTAAAAATAAAATAAATTAAAATTATCCTTTATTTCAGTTTGGACAATATAATATGACCCAAAATGCATTTCAGTCAGTATTCAAGGTTTTTGAAATAGCTGTAGATATGTTTACCGTGTAATGACAATACTGATATCATTTTGGATTTATATAGTAGAAACAGACATTTTATTATCTATTTAATAACTACGGTACATATTAATATACAATATATTATCTATCTTTGTATTGATTTGTCTCTTTATATACAATTAAAATTATTTTAGAGTCTGCTGTAAATATATTTTGGGTTTTATAATTGTTTTTTTTTTAAAGAACATTCACGAATTTGTATTCTTTGAAGCGCGTATCCGCCGTGACCAATGCAAGCAAGGTGGAGTCAACAAAAACGCTGATGTATGTGGAACTGTCATCATTGTCCATAACACCTTCTAATCGGTGTAAATGAGTATGAGTTCTCGATTGAAAATGGAAGTACTCGTGCAGTTGATGGTGTTGATGTTGGCGTTCTATGGTAAGTTATACTATATTTCATAAACAGTTGATTCTAAACTAAACAGCTTTAAAGTTTACAAAGTATTTTTCCCATGGCAAAGGAAATTGACGAAAAAACGAACATTCTTTAAAAATGTACCAACTCTTGTAAGCAGATTACGCAAACACAATTTCTCAAAATAATAATAAATAAGCAATAAATCATTGTTTCACGTCGAAATACGGGCCGCCGTTAATTACCAAATCTCCCTAGCCATGTAGTGGCTAATGTTTAAATATTCGGCACACTGCATTAAATATTTTAGAACACATCAATTCTCACATGTTGGTTTTTGGGGAGGGAGGAAACTGGATAACATGTAGAAAAACTCTCGTGGCATGGGAGAGAAGAACACATCAAACAAACTCGATTCACTCAGTTGTCTCCATGCAGAGCCGGGAATCGAACCCACGTCACAGTAGTGAAAGGCCAGTGCTGTCACCGCTAGGCCACCCATCCATAAATCTAATATAAATTTTGCTATAATGTTCGTAAAAATCATTCTTATTGTTATATAGAATGTTGGCAATTCGATCTCGTTAAGTATATATGTCACGTGAGCATGTCAAACACATATTGCTTTTGCGGTTACCTTTTGAGATCATCAGTTGCAACAGTTTCAACTTTCTCTGGCTGAGTACTTGTGTCCTCCGAAGGAACACCAACATAGAACTGTCAAAACCCGTTAATGCCTGAGAAAACGTTTTCTGCGAAATACAAATATTCAGTTCTTTTTCGCTGTCTGTCTCCATTGTGTTTGACGAGCCTTTTAAACTGCCTAAACTTCAATCGTATCGTTCTATATTCTGTGTCGTTTGTAGCCATGCTCAAAATCTCATTCTATTTTGGGTGTACCTTCGAAGGGCACAAGTACTCATCAAGAGAAAGTCGAAGCTGTTGTAACTGATATTTCCATAAAATCGAAAATGTATTGGGTGAAAAACAAGAAATTTGAAAATCGACTCCGGTATCATCCCAGGGCTTGATAATTCAGCAGGGAAGAGTGGAGCTTTACATGATATATTAACCTGATTAGATATTACTTATATACTTCAATATAAATTCAAGTCATTTCATCCAGATAAATTGTCTTGAATTTATAATGAAGTATATAAAGGGTCTTGACTATCTAGGTTAATATTATTAAAGCCCCTGCTATGTAAGGATGTATAAGTAATATAAGAAAAGGTGAGAATAATTAATACAATAAATATGGCTTATTGCCTCCATTATCAGTATTTATATCTTTTACAAACTTCTGACATTCTGATGTTAGTCGATCGTTTTGGTTGCCATAGCCACCCTCTTATGGGAGGGGTGGTGTTAAGGAACCCTCAGAGGCTTCTGCGTGGGAGGCAAGCTGTGTTGACGTTAACAGGCTAAAAAATCAACAATTAATGAAACCCAGTTTTTACTCTTCATTGCGTCTCTTGTGTTACAATATTCGGCTCACCATGACAGCCTGCCTTTCCTTTGCAGCTTTGAATTGATGACTTCAGCTTCCACTGAGATTATCTAATTTATTCAATATCATAATATTAATACGCTAAGCGAAAAATGTCTGCATCTATCTTCAATAAACCCGCCCACTGTGCCACCAAACGAACTTCATAAATGCTAAGAACAGGTATTTGTGGGTTATCAAAAATGCTTACAAAACTAGAAATCAAAGTTGTCTCGCAGTGCGTCCGGCGAAAAAAACACAGGCACCAAAAAGAACCATTCAGTGCCATGGATAAAAAAAAAACCACTCAATTCCAGTTCACAGATTCCTTACCCACAGGTAGCCCAAGCTCACTGTTAGTGTTGATTTACTAAAGGATATATGGGTACTTTTGAATCTTCAATTTTTTGCCTTAAAACTTAATAAACTCTTCCAGTGTCTTCTTGTTGATCTCTTTTATCCTCTGAGTTAATTTCAGCCGATTTCGTTCAGCAAACATTACCTTCTCCCTGCCTTACATAAGAGAGGGCCTGGGTTGATTTGCGGGCCGGAGCTAAGGAGAGCCCGCCCCTCCTACTGACCATATTTTGATTTTGAGTGAACACAAATCCTCTTTCCAACAGAAATAAGCGGTCATGAAAGCGATGATAATAACCACGGTTCAAAAGTGCAGTTTAAAACTTCAAAAAGTACCGTACATGAGAGCGATGGTCAGATCAACATTACACTTAAAAGAGTTCAAAAACTGAACACCAAACCAAACATAAAGTAAGTGGAGCCATTGTATTTTGGACGGGTAGATGCATTGTATTTTGTTTACGTCTAGTGCGAGAAAAAGAACCTTCTCGAGCTCCGACTAATATATATATATTCCATCGGTTTTATCCTTTTATATTATTATAATTATTATATTTATTTATTCATCTTGTACGTAAATTATTTTTCTTTCACATTCGAAGATACAAGTGTAAAGCTAATCTGCAATTCGAATTCAAATAAAGTGTATGTATGTATGTATGTATGGACGGGTAGAGTAGAATGGCAGAAGTAGACGGTTTTACTGCTCAAAATCAACTGGTTTGTAGAGGTTTTCATACTGTATAATATTCATTAGTGATATAATATCGTTGTTTCTGTAATGACTATGTTAAACTGTATGTATAAACTTATTTTAAAAAACTTGACGGAGTGAACGATGAATGGCGAACGGCGAATGCATGACCGAAAGGAGTCGCGGTTATATGCATACAACATATCCGAGTGCGGCATGTTTTTCTAGCAAAAAGCTATTGAAAAATATAGTTATCTTAAAGTTGTGATAAATAAGATTTTGGACGTATAGTCGAAAATATATGTATCGTAGATTATTATTTTTCGTTTTTTTCTTAAGTAACCCTGAACAGTAAAAAATAGTATTTCTTTCAAATACGCCTAAGTCAATTAAACTGGGAGCTCCGTTATTACCTAATTTGTATATTAATTATAGGATAAAACTTGGGGGTGATGCAACTCGGGACACAGATTATTCGATTATCAAAGGCTCTCTATCATTCCAATTCAACAAAAAAAGCAATGTACATATCATACCTTTGAACATTCTTGCTGATGACGACAGAGAAGACAAGGAAACCATCACGCTTACTATTGAAGATGGTGGTGAGAAATACAATGTTGGAAAACGTGGCACCCATACAGTAACTATAAAAGATGATAATGGTAAGTGCTATTTCATTTAATGATATTAACTTATTGATTGAATCAATCTATCATTCGTAAAATTAAAATCGAGAATAACCATTTTCTTGCTTGATACTTTAAAAATCAATTTACAAGTTGTATGCTCACATAAATCCATAATGATCACTCATTTATTCATAAAGACATATGTCTTTATCCAATCATTTATTCGCTAATTCATTCACACGGAGGTGTGGACCAGCCTTTTTATCTTATGTTTTAAGTATGCTTGTTGTTCTAATGCGTGAGCTTGGAGATAATTAACATTGTATATACCGTAAGCAATACGAACTTTTAAATTTGCTGGCGCATATATAAGTAATATACACCTAATTCCCTAATTCCAAAAAAGGTTGACGGGGCGAACGACGGTTGGCGATTGGTGATTGGCGATTGCACGACCGAAAGGAACTGTGGGTAATATGAATTCCTTCTTATTTGTTTCTAAATTACCCAAACAATGCCTCCACCGTTCAGCGAACGGTATTTGGGTAATTTAGAATGGAATAAGAAGAAATTGGTATTACCCACAGTCCCTTTTGGTCGTGCAATCGGCAATCGCTAATCGCCGTTCGCCCCGTCAACCTTTTTTGATCTGTATTGGATACAGTCATTTGAAAAAACGTTGTCGCCGACCGGCTTCGCGACTACACGACTAGCCCTAAAAGGAGTATGGGTAGAAATCACTGAAGCAGTTAGCTGCATATATATTATCAACATCTTGAGGTCCCAGTGCCTGGTTTCAATTTGATTTGGATGACACAAATCCTCTGCATGAAAACTGAAGAAGTAGCTTGTATATACTTCCCCCCCCCTTTGTATAGACTTGTACCCCCTTGTATAGACTTGTACACCCCTTGTATAGACCTGTACACTCCCTTGTATAGAGTTGTACACCCCCTTGTATAGACTTGTACACCCCTTGTATAGACCTGTACACTCCCTTGTATAGAGTTGTACACCCCCTTGTATAGACTTGTACACCCCTTGTATAGACCTGTACACTCCCTTGTATAGAGTTGTACACCCCCTTGTATAGACTTGTACACCCCTTGTATAGACTTGTACACTCCCTTGTATAGACTTGTACACCCCTTGTATATACTTGTACACCCCTTGTATAGACTTGTACACCCCCTTGTATAGACTTGTACACCCCCTTGTATAGACTTGTACACCCCCTTGTATAGACTTGTACACCCCCTTGTATAGACTTGTACACCCCCTTGTATAGACTTGTACACCCCTTGTATAGACTTGTACACCCCGTTGTATAGACTTGTACACCCCTTGTATAGACTTGTACACCCCCTTGTATAGACTTGTACACCCCCTTGTATAGACTTGTACAAGTCTATACAAGTCTATACAAGGGGGTGTACAACTCAATACAAGGGAGTGTACAGGTCTATACAAGGGGGTGTACAAGTCTATACAAGGGGTGTACAAGACTATACAAGGGGGTGTACAAGTCTATACAAGGGGGTGTACAAGTCTATACAAGGGGGTGCACAAGTCTATACAAGGGGGTGTACACCCCCTTGTATAGACATGTACACCCCTTGTATAGACTTGTGCACCCCTTGTATAGACTTGTGCACCCCTTTGAATAGACTTGTACACCCCCTTGTATAGACATGTACACCACTTGTATAGACTGGTGCACCCCCTTGTATAGACTTGTGCACCCCATTGTATAGACTTGTACACCCCCTTGTATAGACTTGTACACCCCCTTGTATAGACTTGTACACCCCCTTGCATAGACATGTACACCCCTTGTAAGACTTAATTAATTGTGCACCCCCTTGTATAGAACTTTTAAATAATTGCCACTTAAAGTGTTTTTAAGTGCACCTGACGCCCTTCATGATTTTTTGCAAATCTGTTGTACATGAGGTGTATAATAAGTGTACTTGATATTTTTTGATGTCGACCTCTCCTTTTTGAGATATGAACATTTGAAATCTGAAAATGCAAATGAGGTGACGTCATCCCAGGCATTTGTCAAAGTTTTGTTTCAAAGCTGACAGCAGGCTTGTTTTTGTAAAGTAGTAAAAATGTTAATGGTAGTGTGAATATTAGTAATACAGATATTGAGCTTTAAAAAATTGCTATAATTATTTCCAGAGAACTTTTATATATTAAATGAGGCCTGGGATGACGTCACTTCATTTGCATTTTCAGATTTCAAATGTTTATATCTCAGAAAGGAGAGGTCGACATCAAGAAAAATTAAGTACACTTATTATACACCTCATGTACAACAGATTTGCAAAATATCATGAAAGGCGTCAGGTGCACTTTAAATTATTGTCAAACATTAGTGACTAAAATGATTTAGGAATAAAGCCTATCATAAGCGATAATTATTTTTTTGTAATTTGCACTGTGTTACACTAGAACTGCACTGCTCTAAGCCAAACAAATTCGAGTAATTTTTTGATGTATATTACTGTATTATTAAATATGATATACGCATTAAGATGTATTATTTATTCTTAGATTATTTGATATTATTACAGCTGCAATTAAATGTATAACAGAAGCAGTACAAGAATCATCAAAACAAACTGTAATAACGTTGAAGAAAACAGGCTACTATGGGGTATCTTTTGATGTAAAGTAAGGATGATAAAATACAAAAAAAAATTGGGTTAGGTGATGGTGATGGTGATGGTGGTAGTGGTAGTGGTGATGGTGATGGTGATGGTGGTGGTGATGGTGGTGGTGATGGTGATGGTGATGGTGATGGTGATGTTGATGGTGATGGTGATGGTGATGGTGATGGTGATGGTGATGGTGATGGTGATGGTGATGGTGATGGTGATGGTGGTAATGGTAATGGTAATGGTCATGGTGGTGGTGGTGGTGATGGTGATGGTGGTGGTGATGGTGATGTTCAAAACACATTCGTCATATCTTAAACACAATTACAATCAAAACCAATCAATGGCAATGATATACTTTTTCTTGCAGTTGTTCAACTACAGATGATACAGCCAAAAACAAAACAGACTATACTTTGAACACTAAAGCATTGACGTTTGCAAAAGGATACAAAGAAACTCTAAACTTTAATATTGGTTTAAAAGACGACAATATTGCTGAACCCACAGAATCGTTTTATGTAACCTGTCAAACATCTAATAAAAAAGTGAATGTCCGTTCCTCTTGTACAAACGTCAAAGTAGAGATTAATGATGACGATGGTAAGGCTTTGTAATTTATGTAGATGAGGCATGATCGTCCGGGGGTGGTGTAGTCTTGAGAAAGACTGATGTCTTTCTAATTTACACTACAGTTGACTCTCTAGTAAGCGACCACCTTCGGACCAGAAGAAAGTGGTCGTTTACGGGAGATGGTCCCTTACGATCGAGATTACATGAAGCCCAAACCAAGCGTAATTTGTAACACGTCCGGATTTGCATTGACACATGCACATAATTATTACTGTATCTTAACTCTTTGTTTGGCATATTTTTTACCGTCACGGTCAGCTGTCTCTAAAGATGTTTTAGATATTGTTTCTAAAAAGTAGCAGTCTAATGACTTTGGATGGTCGCTTAGAATGAGGAAAAACAATGAAACATTCCAAAACTTGAACACTTAATATTAATACTTGAACATATAATATTTGATGTATTTATTCAGTGAACGTATTCTTCTGCCCAAATCGTCAACTTACCATAAAAGAAAATGCCATGAAATACACTGTCCATGTTTGTCGCGCTGGTATTCTAAGTGCTGGTCATCAGATACGGTATGTACACTGAGAGTTTCTCATGTAGATTTATATGGTTGGTTTACAGCGACATATTCAGGTTTATTTGTTTTGCTTTAATTATTAGTTTTCGGCAGTTAGGCGGGAATGCCGCAGCAATTAATCAATTACTGCCGACGAAAATAAATCAGTATGATTGTAAAAAAATTCAGTAAAAATGAAAAACTAAGGACAACAACACAGTTTCTTTGACACGAACAAAAGAAAGCAACACGTCATCATTTACATTTTCACTAATGAAGATATGGAACATATATCAATCCCAATCCTGCATGGATACAGTTTCATATGGAATTTACGAGTAACGTCTCTACCGGTAGCCTGATTTTCAGAGCGGGCCTGGGTCGGCCTACGCTATCGCTGGGTCCTACTCCAAAGTTTGGGGAGAAAGCGATAGCGTAGGACCCAGGCCCGCTCTGAAAATCAGGCTACTCTACCGTTAAAACCCTTATTTCTATATAAAAAAAACGTAAAAGATATTGTAAATATCATTTCATTAAGATTTTTGGCAAACCAGCAATTGTTTATTCTATTAATAACGATTTTAGATTATGCTGGACGTCAGATGGAAACACCTACCCATCAGTCAATGCAGGCTGTGTCGATGTCACCTTTACAAGTGGTGAAGTACATAAGGAACACAATATCAGCATTGAGGACGACCAATGGGGAGAAGAAGAGTTTAAGACGTTTACTGTATCGATGAACACTAGTGATACTGCTGTTACATTCAATCACACAACCAGTTACAACGTTACTCTACAAGATAATGACAGTGAGTAGGACCACTCAATAGATAATGTATTTCATATGTTTTGCAATTACTTAAATTGCGTGAACATCGTTTCATCATTAATGTCATAGAAATCAGAGAAGACCTCTTTCTGTTCGCGACATCTGTTATGTTTCCGTATTTTTCCAAGTTTCGTTTGTCTTCTTATTCAACTCAGATACATTCTCCCTGAAAGGAATAGCCAATTCCAGTGTAATGGAAAACGCAGGTGAAGTTAAAGTCAATGTCAGTAGGGTTGGTCAAATATCATCTGGTGCTGATGTAATGTGAGTTTATCAGTACAACTTCTATTTTATTATGCAGTTAGAAATAGATAATTCGAAAATTGCTATATCGCGTCCATAAAAATGTGATATCTATTTTGATTTGGGGGTTTTGGGATCCATCTATCAGTATATATATAGGGGGAGTTTGTTTCACATCAACCACTGACTGGATAAGTGTACATAGGCTCCGCCTCCAAGGAGGATGCAAAGACCAGAAAAATACAAAATGCTTGTTAATTAAATAACGATGCAATAATTTATGTAAAGTGAGCCTGAGGTAAATTGCTTGTGTATGTTTCACAGGATCCAGTTGAAATTTCTTAGTGCAAGTTATGAAAATTGCCGTGGTAATGATACGGAAGTCACTTTCGAGAAGGGAGTTGCAGAAAAGGAAATCACAGTTTGCAGTCTTCAGGATGATCAAAAAGTGGAATCTGACAAGACATTCAAAGTCGAAATAGCTGGTGTTGCTGGCAGCAATGTCGAGGAAGACGCAAAGGAGAACACTTTTACAATCATCAATGATGATGGTAGGTGGCTGGAGAGTTAACATTAAAATCCAAAATGCTTTTTATATGAAAACCAAGGGACATTTGTAGAAATTCAGTCGCTCTGATTGTTGTGAGAACCTCATCTGTTCAGTACAAACCACTGTGCTTCATTAAAATACACACGTCATTTCTATGATATGTACACATGATGGTAATCTTTACCAGCAAATGTTAATAATTCATCAAGATATATAGTCCACGGTAAACTGTCTACTGCAAGGAATTGCCTATAAGTGTTACTTTTTGTTGTTCACTTCACAGCCTATATCTATTTTTGTCCTTCAACCGATACATCTGTACAGGAATCGAATGGGACGTATTCCGTCAAACTGTGTCGTGCTGGAGGTACTCATCTTTCTCATCAAGTACAGTAAGTTAATATGTATATAGTTGTCATCCGCATCATCATTGTTATCAACATCACCATTATTGTGTGTGAAAAAAATTATTATTACTTGAGAGAACAATTTTTCTTCCTTCCTTGTTATTTTTGCGTGAACAACAAACATTTGACTTCAACATCCTGATATATATATATTATAATTAATATATACTATATTTCGTATTTACAACTACTTAGAACAACTTCCACTTTAGATTATGCTGGACGTCAGATGGAAATACCTTCCCGTCAGTCAATGCAGGCTGTGCCAATGTCACCTTTGCAAGTGGTGAAGTACGTAAGGAACACGATATCAGTATTAGTAACAACCACGGGGGTGAAGTAGAGATTAAGAAGTTTGCGATTTCGATGAACAGTAGTGATTCTTCTGTTACACTCAATTCTACCACAAGTTGCAGCATTACTCTACAAAACAGAGGCAGTAAGTATTTAAAACTATAAAAAATATGCGATGTGACACTATAAATCAAGCATGTCTGGAAAACTTAGGATTTCCATCACTGAATTAATAACGTGGTCAACGTGGTGTCTTTTCTTCTACTAATATGAAGGTGGTGTTTTCATTTAAAGCAATTTATTTCAAAAGGGTAACTATAGAATTACACAAGTAATATTCAACTAGGTTCTAAAAGATATAATAGTTAAAATAAGAAAATGCTATTATACCATATTTCATTATTTGTCTTTGTCATTGTGCTTTAGCGATCGTTCAGTGTGCAAATTCTACCATCAGTGTCCCTGGAAACAGAGTGAATGTGTCTTTGGTGCTAGAAAGAAAGGGATTTTTGGATAGGGAATTTCCAATTTGGTAAGAAGCAGCTTTATTGCCTCTTCAACAATGCCATGGTTTTCAGACTGGTCCGATCATATCGCTTCCTTCCTTGCATGTTCCAAGACTTCCAACACAGCGGTCAAACAACCACACATGCGACAAAAATAAGCAAAATGATCCAGCGCTGCATACAAATCTGATATTCGTATAGCCTGCGTAGCCAGGCGTTCAGCGGGCGCCGAGGGGAAATGGGGAGAGGAGAGAGGAGATGAATTTTTTCCCCTCGGCGCCCGCTGAACGCCTGGCTACGCAGGCTAATATTCGTAAGGACACCATAAAAAAAACATGGAGTAGACGAGTTGTATACAAAAATACAAAAGTGTAAATAAATGGTAGCTTCACAATATAAGAAAGGTTATGTACACGAAAATTCAAGCTTACATATTCAGGGAAGTTCTTATAAATCGACTCCAAACTCTTGTACAATGGCAAATTTACCGCTGTGAAAATTTTGCCACGCATGCGTAGCCGTTTGACTGCTGATGTTGTTTGTTCCTGAAAATCTACAATAGTTATCTTGCTTAGGTCAATATAAATGAATGTCGTTCAACTAAAAAAGTCAAATACAATTAAAGGAAACAACAACTCGTAACAACTTTACTTGTCTATGACAGTGGCTAATAATATCACTAAATAAGAACTACAGTAAAACCCCGCGTATATGGACCTATAGATTTTGCCAAGTCACTAGCCTGAACAGGTTCTTATATAAATGGTGCGCATGCTTAACTTGAAATCAGACTATCTAGGTTCTATTAGCATCACTCACTTCATCATTACAACACCTTTCTTCCTATTTTATTTACATACAAGTCAATGCTTTTGCACATGGCTTTTTTTTACGAAAAAAAAAATGAAAATTTCAGCCTGACAGGTTCTCAAATTTTAGGTTCTTATACGCGGGGTTTTACTGTATCACACAGAAGCAAATATATTATAGTTCATTTTATTACTTTAAAGCGCTAGCCATTGACTATTTGAATAATTTTAAATTTTTATGTCCTTGATATTGGTAATTGAACTATTACGTATATTCTTGGATAGCTATATCAATCAGATCTCATCTTACTTATAGGTATGGCATTGTCAATGGGACAGCAAACCAAACAGACAATTCCTTACAAGTTAATAAAACATCGGTAACCTTTAAACCTGGCCAAAAGCATATGCATTTGAGAATTGAACTTTTCAACGATGACGTAATAAATGGAGACGGCACGTTTTTTATTGTGATTGGCTCATTAGATCCAACAGCAATGACGTCATCTACTTGCACAAAGTTTGTTGTCAGTCAAAAGGGTAAGTAAAAGCAATCCAAACAAAATAGATCAAAACAGACGTACGGAACGGAAACTTGAAAAATATGATAATTTTATAGTTTTGTGATAGTTTTGTGTATCTGTGTCACGCAGTCAAGGACACCGCAAAAAAAAAAGGATTCAACTACACCGCATCACAATCTCTCACTACGAACACAACAGCTTTAAAATTCGCTGCACACCACAGCTTTAGAAAAGCAAACACCGCACACACATTTTGAGAATTTTCTCACCGCAACACCCCATGTCCCCTTCTTAGTCGGGTATCAACACAACAGAATTGGACACTTTTATAACATAAATATGTAAATAACTGTCTGCTGATATTGATTATATTTGTTTTCAGAAGTAAAGGAAGGGGTTCGAATTAGTAAGTCAGTGTTTTTTTCATCAAATACATGAAAGTAATTCAAGTTTTATAACAATTGATAAAATATTTGAGATACTACCCTGATTGGCTGGCTACTGTGTTTATATCAGAGGACAGAGACATGCTCTGCAAAAAAGATATTTCCGAAAAGCAATATAAAACGTCTCCTTGTGTCTATATACTGGGCTGTAGAGCACTCGAGAGGACGAAGAACTTCACTCGGCTACGTCTTGTGTTCCTTTACGACTTCTCTCTTGCTCTACAACTCCCAGCGAGTTTATATCACAGTATAAAGACATGCGCGCTGTTTTATATTTCTTGAATACTATCAAAGTTAACAAATCGAAGTTTCTTGTTATGGTTTATATTCTTTTCGAACATAGAAATGACGCAACAAAAAAGTCAAAACTAAAAAGGAACCACGAGCGTAGCGAAAGGTCTGATCGATACTCTTCAAAATGTCTCCTACAAAATTCTTTAGAAAACTAATCTGAATTCAATAGATTACCCGTGTAAAACTAGCATTCATTTTGGTCTTGACTTGGCGCTTTTCAAGGTTTTTTGTAATGAGTGTATATCGAATATTTGAAGGGTTACATAGTTGCGGTAATGTTATTATATTCATCAGTCACGTTTACAGAGCGTAGTATAATATTGAGAATTTGATTTTCAGATTACCAGCACGAAAGTAGCAACCTCCTTACACTTTTTGTCGTATTGACTGCATTGGTGACTTTTCTCCTTGTCCTTGCTGTTATGCTATTGCTCTATGTACTCTGGTGAGTAAATCTATCTATGTGTATTTTGAACATAGATAGCGGTGTGCGTGTAGCGATACAACGAAAAACATTTATATAGATTTGCTCGAAAGTAAAAACCACTTGAGGCTCAATTCAAGATAAAGAATAAAAGCATTAGCATGTTATTTTACACATATACTCATTTGCATAATAAAAGCTGGTTTATGCGAGAACGCCCCAGTATTCAATTTAGTTACATTTTTTGTTTTCATTTCAGGTTACGGCGTCGACGGAAGCCAAACATATACTCCTGGCGAGTAACACCTAGGAACAAATTGGCTGAAGAATAATATAAAGCCTGCAGGATCTTGTATACTTTCAATTATTGTCGGCTCCCAAATCATGTAACAAAGCAGCTAAGACCGCAAGTATACCTGGGAGAACGAATACAGTCGCAGAATAACACAGTTTGTTTGTAATCATGCAATGTATTTCCTGCCGTTTGAAACAAGTGTAGTGCTAAGATATATGGAGATGATTTGTAATATATACAATACGAGCGGCCGATCTGTATGGGATATACAACGGACGGCGAGTCGATGTATATCTCATACAGATCGGACGCGAATATTGTATTGTACTTATGAAATTCGTACGTTAGTTCTTTCATGTTTTACTAAAATTGTCAAGATAAAAATAAATCTCGAGCAAATTCAAGTTAAAACTTCTGCAAATCAGGATGATTTTGTATCTATAAAATACAAAATATGACGAACGTGATTTCTTTTGTTAAGTTCTCATTAATTATTCACTAATTTTATAACTTTGGATAAATATCCAGACGTTTTCTCTGATTACATAGCAGGCTGATTTACCCATACATCCTAGCGGTCTCAGCTTCTTTACACTCATTGCAAAAAGGTTGACGGAGAAGACGGTGAATGGCGATTGTACGACCGAAAGGAATTGTGGTTACGCAAGCAACATATCCTAGTACTTTTTTCTGGATTGCTATAAACAGTTTCATCAATTTTATACTATTCTTCATGGGGCTGGTATTGTGCCGTCAATTCGTTTTCTGTAACAAGAAATGCATAAATAATCGATATCAAAGACCCACAATTCTCTTCGCTGGTGCAATCGCCTTTCGTCATTTACCGTCCATGCAGTCTATCAACCACTTTAGAAAAAAATGTATACGATCAAGAACCCACACATTTTAATTATTTCGTTAGTTCACTTAGACGGTACTCATGTCTTTTTTTTTGTTGTTGTTGACTAATTTCACTTAAATAAGTTAATAAACACAATTTCTTTCTAGTTCCTTAGTTAAAAGTAAGCTCAGGGTCTTCCAGGAAGCCGACAGTGCACTCCTTTCCCCGTGCGGGTGCAGGATTTGCGTCCCATAATATTGGCGATAATCAATTTTTTACAATTTTTTATTATTGTATGACAATCATTACAATAAAATAGGAACAATAACAATGTAGTTCAGGATCTATTAAGGGAGCTAGATTCAGAGAAAATAGAAAGCTATTTTATAAATGAATTGAATATAAATATATTCTTCCAATATTTTGAAGTTTCAATAACATTAATTATTGATAATTATCATATTCTAGACTGACTAATAACATAATAGTGATATATTTAGTAAACAATTTTTTTTATATATAAACTTATGATCCTTACAATCCTTGTCAACTTGTAAGTTCATCAATGAAGAAAATGTCTGACAACAATATTCCATTTTCAAGTTTGTTGTTGAGCAGCCTCGGCAGTAAAGGGCTTGTCTCTGCTCTCATAGTAAACTTTAGAGTATTGTATGGACAAATTATTTGCACTCCAGCTGTTATGTTTACTGTACAAAAATAATCTATTAATACAGTTGTTGCTCATCAAGTCTTTCTGAAGGTTTTAAGGATAGGATAAATATTATCAAATGCCTCATAAATCTCATCTCTGACTTTAGCACCTTAAATGAAGAAAAAGATAGTTTGTATCTACTGTAGAATCTGATTGGCTAAGAGAACACAAGTTATTTTCATTATTATACATTGTATTCACTATCTAGAATCTGATTGGCTAAGAGCCTGCAAATTACTTTCGCAATCAGACAACCTACAGATTAGTGAATAATAACTGGCTAGCTGATTATGTTTCGTAAATCTGTAGGTTGCATTTGCTGGTACAATACCTGTAAGTACAACTTTTCCAGACACAAAGATGAGAAGTACAATTCTTGGTTTGACCATTCGATATATTAAACCAGGAAACAGTTCTGGTTCATAACTAAAACAATTTTATAAAATAACTATTAGAAACTATGCATTTTGATTGGTTGACATGTGTGCTTTATGAGAGTACACAGCACGTGCGTTTGCATGTTATCAAATATGTCAATTTGTAATGTATATTATTGAAAGAAAAAGAAAACTTGCATTTTTTGCTGCATGACATTATAAAGAACGTTGGGATTGTGGGACCATTGTGTTCAAAAGCATTCTGCATTGAGTCATGCTGATACTTCTCTGACTATCCCAGCAGCTTTAAAACTGCATGCACTCAAGAAGGCGAACCTGTTTTCTATTTCTTTAATAATAGATAAGTACCATAGTATTTACAACAACACATCAATGAATTTCAACGTGCTCGCTCACTATAAATTATTGTTATTTCAATATTTATACAGGTAGTCCAATTTAGCCAAGTTTAATTTATACTTAGTTAAATACATACACATCAATACAATCCTTCTTGTCTATTTCTTCATTTTAGGTGGCATTTTTAAGATCTTAAGATCTAAATTTGTATTTTTTGTATGCCTCATTTGATTTGAAACTGCCCTGATACTTAATGTTTTTTGCTAAAGTAAGTGCACATACCTTGAGAACTGTCCATGTGCTAACACTAAGCCCTCTAGTCTGATAGGAAACTTTACATCACAGCTACCAACCATGTTTTGGATTTTGAATTCTGTAAACTTGGCCTATACATAGAAACAGGATTTAAATACATCAAAACAGACACTGGGACTACTTCAAATTATTAGAGCATATTTGGTATGACTATGAAAGCTCACAGCACAATAAAAAATGCCATTCCAAACATGCAATAGGTCTTCATGTTTTAATGTATGGGATGGGAAATACAATTCAAAAACACTACTTTTGGAAGAGGATTTTTTAAATACAGACAAACTGGATATAACCTTTGTTACAAAACTATTTGGATACATGGCAGGGTCTGTTCTGTACCTTACAACTTTTAACCTTAAGTTATGTTTACAAACAAAATGTAGCAACATTATAGTTCAAACAAATCTCAGACTCAAAACAACCTGAGCATTTCAGAAAAAATGTCTTAGCCGCTACTTATTTTGAAAGATTGTGCAATCCCGCATATTTTGCCTCCCAAACTGCACAATTTGACTTTTTCCCCACAACCATCAGAACAACAAATTGCTGTACCCTTTATAACAGTGCACACAGCAGGTGTTTTCATTGTCTATTGCTTCTATAATACTAAGAATATATAGAAAAACAAATGTTACCGGAAAACCCAGCTTCTGTACAACACGAGCATACTTCCTTGCAGCAAGCCTTGACTGATCCTCACTGGTATCCAGAATGGAAACAATATCAATTAGTAAAGATCACTAGGTAAAATCAGTAACAGTAGACCTTTTATAGCCTCCTCAGCAGGCATCTCTAAGGCAGAAAAAAAAGAAAGAAAAAACAATGTGGGCTTCCTGTGTCACCTTTGAATTTTCAACACAGTAACCCCAAACTCACTCTCTCTAATACAGGAGTTGCCTGCGGAGGAGGCTAACCTTTTCAAACTGTTTCAACATCAGTTTGATTTTGTTGAATGGTAATGTTGAAACAGTTTGTTATCCCCTTGCAACCATGTTCAACAATGTTGAAAAGGGGTGTCAAACAGCTCCAAAATTGACATTCAACAAAATTGAATTGATGTTTGAAGGCCTTTGCCTGGGCCTGGAATGTCAGCCTACCTTTTAGCACCGGTGCAAACCATTTTACCAGAACTGAATATCAAAGCAGTGGTCCGTGGATCTCTTATTCTCATAATAACAGCAGCAAATCGCTAGAACATCAAAGGAATTTATTTAGTTCAAAACATGTCTATTCACATACAATGTAAAACACAGACCAAATACCAATATGGCTGCCTCTTCATTATCATATTTTTCTAAATTCATATTTTCATTGACCACTACATCAAAATTATAGATTAGAATGACATCAACAAAGTTATAAAATTTGACAAAAAAATACTAAATTCTTCAGGAGTTATGAGAATTTAAATTAAGTGAAAAACAACACAACAAGGCTAGCAAGGAAACAGTTTACTGAACACATACAAATCTCTGTAATTTTGATTCCAAATAGCTTCACTTGACTTTCAAAAAATACATATTTCTGCTTGCTTTTTAGGCTAGGTTTACATGGGACTGGACGAATTTTTGACCGGTCAAAAGATCCACCTGGACATGCTGTTCACACAGAACCGATCATTACAATATTTTCGTTTTCACCGGTTAGGCGTCCAAATTATTGCACGTTTAGCGCGGTCTTGTGTTTTTTTGACCGGTCAAAATTTTGTCCGGTACCGTGTAAACATAGCCTTAGATGGTGGTGCTTATTTTTTAAAGTTTTTTTTTGGATAGTCAATGGTGATTTGGTCTATGAATTAGCTCCAGGTTATTACTTTAGGGTTGTATTCAGCATTTCTTGCATGGAGAGCAATCTTCTTCAGATCTAGCTTACAGTTAAGGTTGACAGTAGACACTATATTCCTATTGACAAACAAACCAAGTGATTTAATGAGCTGCAATCAATCAAACAGTCAATATCAATCAACCAATCAAACAGTCAATATCAATCAACCAATCAAAATAATCCATCCGTCAAACATTTAAGGTATCAATCAATCAATAAATTTAACATTCAATAACAATCAACACATTAATCAATCAATCAATTAATCAATCAAACATTCAATATCAATCAAACAATCAATATCAATCAAACATTCAATATCAATCAATCAAACATTCAATATCAATCAATCAATCAATCAAACATTCAATATCAATCAATCAAACATTCAATATCAATCAATCAAACATTCAATATCAATCAATCAAACATTAAATATCAATCAATCAATCAATCAAACATTCAATATCAATAAACCGAACAATCCATCAATCAATCAAACACTCAATCAGTAAGTATATCAATTCATTAATAAATCACTCAGTCAGTGTAATCAGTTAGTCTTGACTAATCTATTGGCTGGCTGATTAAGTGTTCACTGTGTCTAGAAAATTACTATAGGAGAGACTCAGAGATAAAATGACATCAGGCCAGAGCCTTATGCTGATGTAATATCAAGTAAGAGTTATGTAGTTTTCTTACTGTAGCTGTGGTATTATCCCAGACTGGTCAGCATTCATGGGGGTCATGGGTGTCATAGGTGTCATTGGTGTAAGTGGTGGCATGGGGCTTGGTGTTGGAGGATAGGCAGCAAGACCACCAGGTAGACTAGAAGTGGTTGACATCATCATTCCTGACTAAAAACAAACAGAACAACACCAATAAACAAAGGCAGGATTTGTATTAGGGTCAAAACACGGTACCGTAATTTGGTTTCTCTGTTCCCCTCCGTAACACTTGACATTTTTTATTGTGACCAAGATACAGATGTTTGTATATTTGTTTATTCTCATGTGCCTGTAGTACTGGTAGGTATCTGTGATGTTAACATGCAATTATGATAAAATATTCTATAGTTAAGTAACTACAGGTAAAGAAAAAGGTTTGTCTTGTCCTCTGTAACATTCCAAATACCGTGCTTTGACCCATTATTATAATACTGTAGTTTGCTGTCCCTGATTTAAAAATACAAAATAGACATAATTTTTAATCAGTAACAACAGATTGTCTTCAGATTACATGACAGTATTTTCTGTCAAATTTGTTCATATTCATGTTTTTCAAATGTGCATACAGTGTAGGTACTGAATCTCTTTATGGTAGAGATATGTATGTTTCTGAAGAAGAAACATGTGGTCAAATTGACAGAGGGGGCAAACTAAACATGTATGTGTCTCAATAAATAAAAAAAATAACATATTGAAATGACAGTACATTTGGTATTTTTTAGTCAGAGAACTTCAGATTAAACTACCAGAAAATACAACTGTTCTTGTTCTTGTGGGATATTTCAGTGTATACATTGTATCACTCATAACCATTTTTGTAATGATGAATGTTTTTGCTTCTAATTGACATGACTTCACTATTTCTCATTGTATTTTTATCATTTGCATTGTGCAATGTCTTGAGCAAACCATGTGCTCAGAGCCAGCCAACCCTGTATAGGACACTATTCAAAACTTTATTCAGATGATTTCATTCCAGTTTGATTTGATTACAAGTAATGATAAGTAAGTAATGAATTTGGGCTGTTACCATATTCATCAACAGAATTGCCCATTTAAATAAAAAAATTGATTTTTGTGTGAAAAGTACTGCCAATTTTTAGTACTGGGAAATGGCAGTAAATATACTCTTTTTCTCAAATTTTGCTTTATATAAAGAAACCCACAAGAAAATTGGTGTTAGTTAGTTGTCACTCATTTGAACGGCAGTAAGCGCACAACATTATGTGCGACTAAAAAGCCAGAGTGTTTCACTGATAGACGGATATTCTTATTTATTGTGAAGTGAAAATTGTTTTTTTAAGTGAATCTATCCAGGCTGTTACATATGTAATTGTCCGACTGTTAAACAAAATACGAGGCATTCGAAATCGTTTCAATCTCAGACAAATTTATTTTGGAAAATGAGTCGAAGCTCATACTAACCTGTAGCGAAGAACCGGCCCCATAACGGTTTTCGTCCTCTTGGTTCATCTTAATCCCTTCTTTGGTGATGTGTCTTGTGCAAAATTGAAGTTTTCAAATCCTTTTAGCTCTTATAAACACAACAAATAAAACGAAATGTGAACGATTTTACAGTTGTCCTGCCATTTAATCAACCTTACCCGAAATGAATTGTGGTAAATAATGTCCGCACTCAATACTGGTCAGCAGACGGAGAAAAATACAAACTAAAGTCAGCCCAGTTTTTTCGTTAGTTAGGTCATTCGTATTCCATGGTATTTATTCTTTCATATATAACTCCTTCCTTCCTTCCTTCAATCATTCCTTCATTTCCAGGCTCGTTCATTCATTCATTCATCCATGTGATGGGTTGCCTGTGGCTGAGCCTCCTTTTTTTACGGTCAGCGGATTGCTTGGAAAATCCAAAATGGCGAAAAACAGTAGGGTTGGCAAAAAGAAAACTCCGAAAAAATCCAAAAGTTCTAAGGTTAAGAAACTCGCTATTATCAATGCCAAAAGCCTATCAAAGGCTCAAAAAAGACACCTTAAAGATTTTGGAGAGCTTCATCCTATAAACTCAAGGTAAAGCTTTGTTGATCAATTACAATAACTTTTATAGTCACGTGGCGTTATATAGTCTGCATTTAAAGTGTTTATTGCTGTGATCCAAATAAGTTTTCCCTTGGTATTGATTGAATACCGGGGCTGGCTACAATGGTGATTTTCATAGGCGTTTGCAATGTTATTTTTTAATGTTAATTTTCAAAGTTGTTTGCCATATGATATGTTGCACGAGCATGCATATGTTGATTTGCAATATGTTGTTTTTCAAAAGTTGTTTTCAGTGTTGATTTAATTTGTCGATTTTAATGTTGATTTGCAAAATTTGCATAGCTTTTGCGAAGGTGATTGCAATATTCTCAAGTACTACATTAAAAGTCACAATTATGTAATCGTTGTGTAAATGGTATTTTTGGTTATATTGCAATCTATCTTATCTGACTGAGAAAATAAACTGCAGTCTAAATTATAGCAAGTGAATACATACTAGTTATACAATGGTTCGGGTGGCATACCATGGAATATCCCAAGAGTCACTTGTATTTTCTTGTATACACACAAGCCTAAGTTAAGGCGTTTACATGTACAGTATGCAAAGAAAATACAAGTGATGAGTGGGATAATAATGGTATGTCATGAGTCGGACATGAGAAAACATTGTATAACCATTTTATCCCACATCATATTAGAAAGAGAGGCCACAATGTTTCATGGGAAGAGACAATTAAATACCACTGAATATACAATGGCTTTCAAGTATTCTGGCTATATTTTATGTGATGTGGGATAAAATGTATAATAATGCAAATTAATTGTTTGCTGTCTTTTTTGTTTTCTGTACTTACTAATTACTAGACAAAGTATTTAATTAATATCATAATTGTTGTCTGGCAGTAGTCTGTATAAAGACAAGTGTCATTCTTGTGTGTTGGAAATCTTAAGTAAATTAATGTTTTGTAATGCTAATATAAACCATTTGTTTCAGTTTCAGTGCAGGAGATAACAAAAATGTCAAGTTAGTGCAGGATGTAGAGGTGCAGTACTTATAGCAGAAAACCCAGGTTGAACATCTTACCAAGATTCATGTGAGATCCTGGCAAGATCCAGGCATGATCTTACAAGATCTTTGCAAGTAACTTGCATGAACTTTCAAGTTTCATCCAAGATTTAATTAAGATCTTCCAAAATTCCTCCCAAGAAATGTACTTGCCAGTGTTTTAGTAAAATCTTGGATGATCTTAATGTTCAAGATGCTCAACCAGGGAAGCCTAAAAGCTGTTACACTTCTGTTCTCCTCCATTATGAAAGGGTGGCCAAGGTGGAGTCGTCATCACGTTACGTGAATTGATATTTATGATATTCGCGGAACGATTAACATAGAACTCACCAATCACATACTTAATTTTGTTATTTTCATGAATCGCACACTTTGGCCACACTCTTATAGTATGAATGGTCTAGAAAGCAAATACCTGCTTTGCTTCTAAGTTATACTTTATATAAGTTTAATTTTGAGGTAATTAAAACTGTTTAGAGATGAAAAAAATTCAAATCTTTGTCAACTTTGGGAATAGGTTAAAGGAGTTTTACATTGTTTTATACCCATACTTCAACTCTATGCGAATTAAATAATAAAGCCTAAAACTTTGTATCTAAAAAAGCCATTAGATAGAAATTTGAGAGAAAGTTGTACGATTTGAGCTTTCTGGGTTTGTGTTGACAAACAAGACTGGCGTTCTCGGCAATCACACATTACAAATGACTTCCTGTGTAATTTCTTGGTTTAAACATCCCTTTTACTCAATAAATATAAATATTTTAATAGTATACATACATTATATGTACAAAATAACAAGTAAATGAGGACTTAAAGTGGAGCTTTAGGCCCTGTTTAATAAGCATAAAATCAGTGATGAGACAACATTCAAAAGGTCTCATGTTTCTGATGTTACTTTGGTTGACGTCATTTGTTTTAGACAAGATATTGACATTGTATGCGATTCAAAGCTGAGGTTTCCCATACAGTAGTTTTTTTTTTCCAAAAGTCTCCATTGCAATGATTGCTTGCAGGTTGATCATGTTGTGTTGAACAGTATAATTATTTTCTCTTTAATTATTTAAGCATGCTCATTTTTGATTATGAAATTGCTAATATTGGCTGTATATATTTTTTTATTTACTTGTTTTCTTTTAGGGTGAAGTAAACCTAAAACATTGTGCAACAAATAATAAGGTAAAGCTTGATTCATGTCCTTAGATTGTTGGCCTATCGATACAAAGGGTGGGTGTACTTAGTCCATGTCCTTAGAGTGTTGGCCTATCAATACAAAGGGTGGGTGTACTTAGTCCATGTCCTTAGAGTGTTGGCCTATCAATACAAAGGGTGGGTGTACTTAGTCCATGTCCTTAGAGTGTTGGCCTATCAATACAAAGGGTGGGTGTACTTAGTTCATGTCCTTAGAGTGTTGGCCTATTGATACAAAGGGTGGGTGTACTTAGTCCATGTCCTTAGAGTGTTGGCCTATTGATACAAAGGGTGGGTGTACTTAGTCCATGTCCTTAGAGTGTTGGCCTATTGATACAAAGGGTGGGTGTACTTAGTCCATGTCCTTAGAGTGTTGGCCTATTGATACAAAGGGTGGGTGTACTTAGTCCATGTCCTTAGAGTGTTGGCCTATTGATACAAAGGGTGGGTGTACTTAGTCCATGTCCTTAGAGTGTTGGCCTATTGATACAAAGGGTGGGTGTACTGTTATACCATGTAACTCTAACCACTGCAGTCCAGGCATACAGCTTATTAAACAATGCTATTTTAGAAGCATCTAACTCATGGATTTTCAAGAGCTACAATGTAATACACAGTCGTCCAGCCTGTCTTGTTTGGGGCATCTAGCAAACTTCGCTTTAAAATCAAGTGATCAAAGCAATTTTGCTAATTAAATTAATGTTAACAACTTGCTCCAGTCCCCTGCTTATTTTGAAAGTAATTATTTTGTCCTCTATATCCCTGATAGCATCAAGAAGAGGAAGAGGTATTTGGCCTGGAGAAGGAGCTAAATGCTTATCAACAATTGATTGGTTCTCTTGGTAATAAAGTATCATCACAACGCTTCCTGATGGAAGAAGATAAAGAAATGGATGGAAGTATGGCTACTAGTGATGATGACAGTGGTGATAATGATCACATGGATATGGAAAATGTCTATGATGACACAACAAAGGTAGAACTCATTTTAACAGACATGTTTTATCAACCTGTATTGATTTTATTAAAAAACAAACTTTTGGGCTACTAGTAATAGTATAGCCCATCATCAGGGTACAAATAATTTGTTACAACTGTATTATGTGTTACTATGTAAAGAGCATGTGCAAATGCAATGCTGCATTCGCATATAGATTTTTGTAGGTATAGCTTTTGTTACATTATCTAATCTCAACAGAAATCAGAAGTAAATTACTTTTAGTTGTAAGTTATAATTATAATTATTTTGGCAAAATAAATTTCAATAAGCAGTGCACTGCTGGCATGGTAAACATTTTTCTTGTGCTTATGATTGAACAACATAATATTTTGATTCGGTGTATTATAAAGATTGAAAAAAGCATACCAATGACATAATTATTTTAACTACATATGTAGTATTGGACAGTTGTAACTATCATGTACTGATGAAAGAAGGAAGGGCTATCTCTTACACAAACCCTTACAAAAACTAAATCTGATAATTTGTATCATAATATTTAGCTAATATTATAATTATTCCATGTTCTTTTATTGACTTTAAAGGATTATGTATATGAGAGTGATATCTTGCCATCATTGCTATATTTACAGGTACACGACACGGAACAAATAATAGATATTATTAATGAAATCAATGATCAAGATCACCACAAAGACAATTCTGAGTTACATGTAACTAATGAAATAGATGGTGGAGAGGATGATTACAGGCAGCCAATTCCAAGCATTGACAGTGATGGAGAAGAATCAGATACAAACCTAGATGTGCAAGGTACCATCAGCTAGCTAACATCATTGTACTCACTATATAGGTCTACAATCACATTTTATATCTATCTAATAAGTATAATATCATATAATTAATATGCAAAATACCTTGGGAAATATTGCCAGGTTTTTACTTACTCTAAAAAAATTTGATGTTCCCCCCTCTCCCCCTCTCCGCCGAACCAATGTTGAATTTTTGGATTGTGAAATACATTTAGTTCTCACAATCCAAAAATAACCTTTATTAACAATTAAAGCAAATATACATCAGATAATCTAATAAAATCAAAAGCTAACAACAATTATTGTTAATTATTTCTGGTTTTCAGTAAAGCATATACCATAAACAGCATACTTTGGTTGCATAGAACAATATTTATTAATTTGCACATTCTATACTCGGTCTGCGAGTTTATTGAACAACTTTAGGGTGAATCTATATCTTCAGTTAAAACACAAATTTCTTTTGAAAATTTCTCATGAATTATTAATGAGTTTTTGAAGTGCAATAAATGATTTTAAGAAGACCCACATTGGAACCATTTTAAAAGTTTTGCTAAACTGAATTTATCTACTTGATTATAGAAGATGGACAAGATCCTTTTACAGTGCACTTTGAGCAAGACTTGGATGAATCTGTAGTCATGCAGCTAACTGAGAAATCTTCTTTCAAGCAGTCAACTTTATCTGTAAGATCCTTTTAGTGTTACAACAAGATAAATGAATAAATCTGGAGAAACATACATTGTACTTCTATGTTTATCGAAGTAACAATATTTGTCGAAGTAACAATATTTGTAATAGGATCATCCGGGTGGATCTAGTCCTTGAAAGTTGGTTTACCAAGTTAGAACATCAACCAATTAATAGATCTATTACACTTCCAACACAATACAACCGACTTGTAAACAAACTTAACAAACAAAACGCCGCCGAAACGGTACCGCCACACAATGGGACTTATGCCGCTAATTACACCCAAGCGGTTCAGCCACACAACAAGACCGATGCCGCTAATGACGCAACATCCATTAATTAGCATGGGAGTATAAATATCACTCTATCTGACTTTTTATTCACTTGACTCTGAAGATGACTTCCGCACAGGATGTCGAAACGTCAGTCACATCAAACAGCCCTTCTGAGGGCTACATCCACCCGGATGATCCTATTACAAATATTGTTACTTCGACAAATATTGTTACTTCGATAAACATTCATTCACCTGGGTTCAGACCATTCAATACAATAATTGTACTTCTAGTACAGCAATTATTCAACTGTTACATTGAGCTATAATCTTTGAGGATCGACTTTGCTCACAAATGTTTTAAATACATGATAAACATATGTTATTTATTTTATATATTTTTATTTTAATAATTTATTCTTGGCTTGACTTTAGCATCTTATACTCATTAATTGTTCATTAAGGTAACAACCAATCCCAGTAATGTATTTGTACCACATGCCATACTTTGAAAGTCCATCAAAAATGACTCGACTTTGCAATATAAACAAACATAACAAAGACAGTTAATTTTCAAAAAATCAACCGTGCATGCAATATAATTAATGAGTATTAGATGTAGTTTCAAATCCTCATCACTGTGTTTTATTGGGATTTCAAAATACTCCTGAAAATTTCAAATGAATCAGCTGTGTCTTGGGATTTAAAATTTCATGTCTAGGATTTTGAAACCCTCATAAAATACAGTGACTCCAATTTGAAACATTACTTCATGAGTGAAACAATTTTAAACTAATGTACTCAAGAAAACTGTTTGAACTTAATTCAACCATCTTTACTATTATAATAATATTATTGTATTGTTTTAATACAGGTCCAATCACTAGGTACAGTCACAGTGTCAGAGCCAACATGTAATGTTCCTGTTGTAAAGACCATAAATAGCAAATGTTCACCACTATTCAAGGTACATCTACTCCCTGTTTACCCTGTGTAACTATCCATTGAATATCTAATCATGTTGTCAATCAGTGTAGGGGTGGATCTTGGGGGTGTCCCTTCAGGAACCGGACACCCCCTAGCCCCGTAATTACCCCTATTTTATTTAAGACATTTAGGGACCGAACAGTCCTTAACACCTTAAGAGCCCTTCTTGTGCAATTTGGACAACCCCCTGACAAATTTCTGGATCGGCTCCTGCAGTCAAATGTGCCAAAATAAACTTCAATCTGATATCATAAATTATATTTTTAATACATTTTTGTCCATGATTATTCTTAGGTCAAAGAAAAACTTTGTAAATCTTGGATAAATCTTAATCAGACCAACGGTAAGATTACTATTTAAAAGACTCCAATTAATATCAATTGTTAAATACATTATTTTGTAAAACACAAATTTATTTAACAATTGATATTATTTTTATTTTTGTTGTCTTGTATTTTCTAGCTTATACGCAATTCAGCTCTACGGTTGCTTATGTATCATTCTAATAAAACTTATTTATTTTGTTCTACAGAAACATTTTCTCCTATACAAAGCAGTTTGTTTGGATATGTTAATAGATACCAGGTTAGTAAACATAGCAAATCTAAAGGATTTATTACACACTATTGAGGCTCAGGTTGTTTGATCTATTGCAGCTATAGTATAATGCACATAAATGCATAAACAACTTCTATCATTGCACAATAAAAGTTACTCGCCCCTTTTCCACCAGAAATTCTTTCCACCTCTAATTTAACCCACTTTAATAACAGAAAATGGTAGATGTTGCTAATTTTCTCAGAAAAGTTATGAGAATATAAACAGTGGTCTACCATATTATTTTGCTTTTTCCCTTAATATGTCTTTTTAAAACTTTCACTGTCAGTGGCCCATCAACAGCCATGACAACTGGAACTACATATTTCTGCATTAAGTATCTTGTGTTTTATCTTTTGTTTTGAAGGATGTGTTTTATGCGGACCGAAACTTTGACAATGGAGAAGAAATACGCAAGCTATACTGTTTACATACTGTCAATCATGTTCTCAAGTAAGTTCACGTTGAAACTGGAGATGTTGCCCCCTGGTTTTGACTTTTGACATACTGTACAAAATTACTTGACTCTGATTGGATGAGAAGAGTACAATTTAAACGTATGACAACAACAGTTTACAGATCAAGCATTATGTTTGTGTGCTCGCTCCTTGTTCCATTTCTATGAAAATTGAGAAAAAAGTTAGTTTGGAATTAACCTGCACGAGCTTGCAGCCCATGCAGAAATTGCTTATAGAATTATTTTTCAGTATATTATTAATAAAAAAAAACTGCATGATCTTCTCTGACAATTTGAGATTTACTCGTGATGTTTTCAAAGTTCCCAAATTGGACTTGACTAAATGAAGGCTCGTCCAATTTTGAAAACTTTCAAAACACCACTCGTACCTCTTAGGAGCCGTCTCAACCACAATGCTTTGCATGCCTTTTTTTTGTTTACATTCTTTGCAATGTGAGCATTCATAATTGTGTGATTTCTTATACAAAGGTCTTTTTTATTTTTTGATGTTTTGAGCATATATTTAATTGTGTCAGGACTATGTGGAGTCTTACAATGGTTATAATGATTCATTTCATACAATGACATCATATTTCATTCCAAGTACAATTAACTGACACATATACTTAATCAATATTTGAATATTGACTCTAATATTATTAATATTTTACTGTATAGGACCGGTTCTAGAGTGCTGAAAAACAATGCCAAAATTAGGCTGGCCCAAAAAGAGAACAAGGAACTAGAGTAAGTCTCTCATTTGTAATGTTTTGTCACTTCAATCTCTGAACAAGGACAAAGAGACAATGTTTTCCTGCAAGAAGCTGCAAATTTTATATAATGAAGACAAGCTGTTGTATATTGCGTACAGATCAGATGCGAATAAGATGCAAGTTCTAACTTTCACATTTTAATAAAATTGTCAACTGAAGATAAAAGTAAATCTGGCCGAGAAAATTCAAGTTTATGCAAATCAGAACGGAATCTGTATGAGATTTACAGAACTCATCAGAGATGTGATTTCTTTTGTAAAATTCTCACTAAAATTCATGAATTCTATTTATGTATTTAAAAACTTAAGGTAAACCTCAGCATTATTGGTTGAGCAAAGTTGATGACCGTTTTTGTACCAGTAATATTGAATGCATGTTGACCATGTTGTTTTTAATATTCTTAGTCATCATTTCTTGTTTGTTTGAAGGGATAATCGTGACCAAGGACTCACAAGACCTAAAGTTCTTATTGTGGTGCCTTTTAGAGATTCAGCTTTAAAAGTTGTAAATGTCATAATAGACTTGTTGACAACCGATGCTAAGGTAACATGATTTGTCATTTTCAAAATATGGTTTCATTCAAGGGTCTCATTCAAGGGTTAAATATAGCTAATTCAATCATTAAACTTTGTCATTGAAAAAGCCTAGAGCCTATTCCTTCTGACTAAAAGCAATGTATTCAGCTTTAAAACCAAGGAATTGTACCATCCAAATATCACCCAGCTGTAAACTTTTAAACACTTTGATCGTCGGTTAGTTCAATTTCCAAGCTGAATAAGTTGCTTTTGGTCCAGTGAAGGAATAGGCATGAAACATGTGTGACAATGAAAACATTTAGGGATTTTAACAATTTTAACAATGATTTTCACAGTGGCTTGTGACTTAAAGAAAAAGAAAAAGCAAATAGCCACACGCAAATCTCATCAGCATGTTATTTTACAAATGTGCTCATTTGCATGTTAAAACTGGGTTATACAAAAGTCCTCTTATTTATGGGCATTATTGATTTGTTTAGGGTCAAGTTATGAATAAAAAACGATTCCTTGAGGATTATTCAGATTCCACTGATGTACAAGAATCAAAACGAAGCTTCCGCCCTGACGACTTTGAGAAAATGTTTGCTGGCAATATCGACGATAGCTTTCGTATTGGTTTATCTCTCAAAAAGAATTCTATCAAGTTGTACAGCCAATTTTACTCATCTGATGTTATAATTGCTTCACCATTGGGTCTCAGGACAGTTATTGGAACTGAAGGGTAAGTCATAGTTAATAGATTAACTATGGGTAAGCCAAACAATCATATAAGCTTAGTGAGTTTAGTTAACATATACAGTTCATTTACCCACATCAATGACATGTTGGCTGGCTTAGTTGGTTAAGAACCCGCCTACAGTGCACGATGTGCAGGTTCAGGTCCTGGTTGGACCAATACTCAGGGTCTCAAAATAATTATATCTGCAAATGGTTAGACCTTCAGGTCTTCTCAGATAAGGTCGTAAAGCTGCAGGTCATTCCTATATATAAGGTGGATGTAAAAGATCCTGTTGTGCTGTAGTAGGGGAATGTCTCCCGGCAGAATATTGTCACTCACAATTATTTCTTTTGCCTGGAGTTAAGGTGTCTCCAAGTAGTTTTTTTTTCATGGCCCACACTTCCCATTTTGATTTACATGTACCAGCTATTACATGATGATACCTTAGCTCAATGAGTCTGAAATTGACACCAGATGACAGTCAGTCTAGTGAGGGTCAATAACAACTACTAGGAGACACCTTAAGTTATTTACTCAAGTACATTTAATAAAATATATTTTTGTTGTTTTACCTTTTTTCAGAGAAAGTTTTGGTGATTTTGATTTTCTGTCGTCAATAGAAGTACTTATAGTTGATCAAATGGACGTCTTTCTTATGCAAAATTGGGAGCATGTTAAGGTAATAAAGCAATACAAAGAATTCTAATTTGGGTTCTCCATCATTTCAGTTCAATATTCGCTATCAATCGTCATGGCTTCAATCGAGTTTTGATCATTTTCTTACATTATTTCAAAATACACAATCATATAAGAGATACAAATGAGTTAATGAAACTAGAATTTCAATTGCTATTGTTTGTATGGAGTTTGTATGAATATAAAAACAAATAAACAACTATAATAAGCCTAGCTTTAGGGACCAGGTCACATGGCAATGGCAATATCTTCCTTTGTTTTTATCAGTGTTTTCTCTTTTACAGCATGCCTTTGATCATCTTCATAAACAACCAAAAAGTTCTCATGAAGTTGATTTCTCTCGTGTTCGTAACTGGTCCCTTAATGGATGGTAGGTTGTCCTGATTATGTCAAGCCTAAAACTTGCAATCATAATTAATAGCTATGTTGCAATATACTTTTAATATTTATTTATACATTATATATTTATTAATATATAATATTTGATATTAATTTTAAATATTTTTTCAATGTGTATATGACAGAATTATCTTTACATTAACAAAAGACGTCACTTCCGGGACATTAGAATATTCACTGAGGGGCAACAATGTCATAGTTCACCTTCGAACAACCTTTGTTTTTAGTTTATCAACATCTTTTTTTTATATATATTTTATTTTATTATTAACATCTTAAAACGCTGGATTCTTGCTCAAAAGTAGCAATCGAAAACAAAGTCTGTATGATGTAACATACACCTAATTCAAAAAAGGTTGACCGGGCGAACGGCGATTGGCGATTGGCGATTGGTGATTGGCGATGGGTAATATGAATTCCTTCTTATTCGTTTCTAAATTACCTAAACAATGCCTCCACCGTTCAGCGAAACCTTCGAGACATCCATCTAAGGTCATCGCTTAACGATGTTTGGGTAATTTAGAATAGAATAAGAAGAAATTCGTATTATCCACAGTCCCGCAATCGCCAATCACCAATCACCGTTCGGCCTGTCAGCCTTTTTTGAATTAGGTGTATGCAATTTAGTTGATGTGAAATCGGAATCAGTAAAATTATGAGGTTCAAAGTTGGAAGGTGCTCATGCAAAAATATTAGGTTGAATCACCTTAAATCTCTTTTTTCTTTTTTATCTTTAACAGGTTCCCATTTAAATCTGTACTTTCCCATTTAAATCTGTACTTATGCAAATTGTGTTGATGTGTGCTAAACACACAGATCAACCAATCAGAGTATATTATTTCTGAAGTGTACTTCTCTGATTGGTTGATCGGTGTGTTTAGCACACATCAACAAAATTTGCATAAGTACAGATTTAAATGGGAACCTGTTCTTTATGTATTTGCTATTTCTCTCACACTGATAACGTCTTTGTAACAGTATTCGAGTCAGCACTTTCTGTAGCGATGGTGGCCATTGTTTTGCTTGCCCCTCAGTCAAACACTGGAAGTGAAGTTCTCTTTGAATAGTCACGTGATTGATTAAATCCATCCAATGTATGTTCCAGGTCCAAATTCTACAGACAAACTCTTCTGTTTAGCAGTTTTGTTTCACCTGAACAAAATTTCTTGTTTAACAAGTATTGTAATAATATCCTTTACTGTTGAGTTTTAGATATCTATAATTATAATAGAGCTGTTCTCATAACCCGTGAAACAAAAGAACACAATGGAATAATGGTGCATCAAAGAGTAATACAGTAAAGATTGTATTACGGGTTAATGAGAACACAGGCAGCCCAGGTTCTTGACTTTCAACTTATAAAAGAGCGACACTTTTTATGTAGGGGGGGAGGGAGAGAGGTATTTAAAAAGGGAAACGACCGTACAAATCGCTTCGATATCAACATATCAATGTATGTGTGGTTTTTAGTTATGTTCGTAATGTTGCACTTGATTTTGAAATAGTGCAAAGTCTCAAAATTGGTTTCATTGATTGATATCATGGTTATTACATTGCCTTTATCTGTACAAACACCTTAACTTTGTATAAACTTTGCTGGTAAGATAAAGATACAAGCCAGTGAAATACCAGGCTCTATCTGCCAAGCTGTTACACAGGTACCCCAGGTAAGGGATGTGGTAAATGTGTTCTTGGCCTAGTGACGTACGTAGGAGTTGCTGTTTTGTAATATTAAGGGGTTAACATGATTCTAGGACTGGTCTTCGTTGGATAATTACAACGGCTCGAAGCTGAATTAAATCCAAAATTTGTTAGGTTTTGGTCATGTTTTTTTTGCCATGTTTTCCCCTAAAGTGCCTATGTCACCTACACAGTTTTTATCTAAAAGTACTCTTAAATGTAGGACATTTATGATGAGCAGTGTAAAAATTGTAGAAAAAGTAGAAAAAGAAGAAAAAGTATTTTTGTACCAGTTTTTTAACGTCTATATCTATGAATTTTTGCAAATATTACTTCTAGAGTTATTACTTTAATTCTAACATCAGTGTGTATTTGTAGGTTTTTCATCAAGTCCAGTGTTTGTCTTTTAATGAGGATCCCGACAAGCGTTTTGAATACTTTATAAACAAGGTGAGAAACTATGTCATTGAGTTCTGTTAGTCTCTCTAGTTTAAGATAGCTGCACCATACTACCTACTTACAGTGGGTATCCAAGTAAGAATGATGCAATTCCAGTAGAGGCTAACTTATTAAGATAGCCGACTTAATTTAAACTAGACGCTCTAGGAGTGTGAAGTCGGGCTAGTGATAGAATCAACACAGGCCGGCTAAACAATTCTACTTTGGGCTTCCTGTGTTCGTTCGCAAAGCATCATGGGGCCTATACGCGACATGACAGATAGATAGATACATACATACATACATACATACATTGACTAAAAGGTAAACCTAGAGTCTGGCCCTCTAGCCCGACTAATAATACATCTTTATTGGGTAAAAACAACAACAGATAAAGCAGACCTTTTTTCCAATCTGGCTCATAATGTAAATGTTAATATTGTAAGTTTTTATCAACAAATATTTTAAGTTAGGTAGTTCATTTTTTTCCGATTATTTTTTAATAGCTAGTGTCAACTTAATTCACCTTAAACCTTTGTTTTATCCCACATCATATAAAATACAACCAATCAGAATGCTTGAAAGCAGTTGTATGTACCTTTTCCAAGAAACGTTAATACGGCCACTTTGGGCTGTCCCTTCCTTGGCCGGATTAACAGGGTTCCACTGTATTATTAATCAACTTTTATGGATTGTCCTTTCTAGATACTTGCAGAGTACCGAGGTCAAGGCTCATCTAACACTGCCATCTTTATCCCTTCATACTTTGATTTTGTTCGTCTGAGGAATTACTTCCGTCGAGAGGATATTTCATTTACCCATATTTCAGAGTAAGTGAAAGCTCTATTTCTCATCCACACAGCACTCATTTTGTTTGAATTTGTGCTTTTTATAGTGTTTTCATTGATTTCATAAAAATAAAGTTGAGAAATATATCGCAACAAGGCTTTGACATACTTTACCTCAGTAGCTGGACATTTTGGTTAAAAATGGAAGGATTTGTCGAAGTAACCGAAGAAGAATGGTTAATGTTCGTAGAAGAACGAGAAAACAAAAATGATAGATAGAAAACGGATTACGATGTCCAACTTTTCGTAAAGATTTTGGAAAACGAAATTCGACTGATTTCAACAGTTCAATTCACGAACTGACAAAGACTAAAGTTTATCTTCGCTGTTAGAAAGAAGGATGCCCCGTGGAAGACTCCCTTTGTCCATTTATTCGCCGAAGGCAGAGTGAATATCGGTGAATAATAACCGAGACAGAGTCAAGGTCATTATTCACCGATATTCACTTAGCCTGAGGTGGATAATTGTTTTAGTATAAATTATTGATATATCATTTGATCAAAAAATTGTCATATGTTCATATTAGATCATGTCCCGAATATGCATGTCATTTGTTCATGATATAAATTATTTAATTAGATACTCCAAAAGGTCTGATATCACTCGAGCAAGAAACTGGTTTAAAGATGGTCACAAACAGTTCTTGCTATACACCGAGCGATTCTATTTCTACTATAGGTAAGTTTTAATATCTTCTTAAGATTTGTATAGCCACACATGTTGAAAGTAGATCATTTGGTCGTCTAGTTATAAGATTGTTGATTTTGTTGTTTGTGAACGAGCAAGAAAAATAAATAATATACACAAGTCATATATTTAAAAACCGGCTGACGAACGGCGATTGCAAGTCCCTGAGTTAGACCGAAATAAACTGTGGGTTTTTCATTATTAATATTGAATTGACAGAAAACAAATTTACTGCACATCACCAGCCCCATATATTAAAGGAAAGAGGCTCTTAAAATTGATGAAACTGCTTAGCAATACAGAAAAGCACTAGGATATGTTGTATGTGTAACCACAATTCCTTTTTTACCATTCACTGTTCACTCCGTCAAGCTTTTTTGAAATAAGTGTATATTGTACAACCCATTTCAGCATGCATGCCCAGAGTGTTGTATAAACATCATATTTACATTGGATCATAAACTAGTAAACGTCATTATTGTCTTTTTCTAGGTATCGCATTAATGGCATAAGAAATATTATCTTCTATGGTCTTCCACATTATGCACAGTTTTATCCTGAAATCCTCAATTTTCTTGACATGAGTCGTGAATCAGCAGTCACATGTACTGTACTTTACACTAAGTACGATAACCATAGGTTAAGTAATGTTGTTGGAAGCCAAAGATGTAGCCACATGATTTCCTCAAAAAAACATGTGCATCTGTTTGTAACAGGAGAGCAAGCGAGTGTTGTATAGCACTGTATTGTTGTATTTTTTCCCTTAGCTTTTCCATCATACGAATGGCTTGAATACTCAAGTTTCACGTTATCTAGTACCGCTGTACAATTTGACTAAAAGCACAGGGATAATCTCGATTCGGTGTGTTTTCTAGTTTAGTGGTAGCATTTTACCGTGCTTGGCTTGGAATGTTTAGCCTGTGCAAATGCGCCTTTTGTCAAATAGTACAGCGGTACTAGATAACGTGAAACTGGAGTATTCATCTTTTAGCGATCATGATGAATCTGATTCTATGTATAAACCGAAAACATGTTTTAAAAGCAACACGATTCTTCGTCAATGTGAACTTGCATGTGAAGAATGCATGCGGTTAGCAATTTAAATTCATTAAATATGTTATTATAATAAATAGCGTAAAATTGACATGTTTTTAAGTATTTGGAAATAATAAGGGGGGCTTTCCACATGAGAGGCCTGTTGAGGTATTTCTTATTACTGGGCTACCTGTGGTAGAGATGGACAATAGTATCCTGATAGTCTTTGCTGTCACATTATACAAGCTTTTATTGTTTCGGCTTGCATTCATGGAAAAAGTGAGCATCAAACAAAAGAAGAGGGGAGGTGGGGAGTGACACTAGTAATACAGTCCCACGTACAGTAAAGAGTTCAAAGTTGTTTCGCATAGCAACATACATGTATATACTTGTAGAAATTTAAATATAATTGTACAAATGGAAATTATGTACATCACAATTGATATATTCAACCAAAAGCACTAAACATTACAAGACGAAGAGTTGTGTCCTCAATTAAAACTATTATTTAGACATAGACTCGCTAACGAACATCGTCCAGAAAACGTTCCTACAAGATCGACGTGAACTAATGGTAATAAAATAAAAACAGCAATGATTTTTGCATATTTCTTTTTACAATATTTTACATGATAATTTTGACGGATTGTTTTTGTCATGTCAGCCTTCTTCCTCTTCTTCTTCTTCCTCTTTCACAACTGGAACTCCTAGAAAATATTGGAAATTTTAGACCACTATGATGTCACTATCAAAGACAAGTTAAATTTGTAGAGTGCAAACAATAGGCCTACTCAGGGCCTAGAAGTCGCCCTAAGACACCGTGACTAAAGCGTCTTAAGTGGGGGCGAACTAACTAGGGCAACTTACGGCGTCTTGGGGCGACTTCTGGGCCTGAAGTAGGCCTAACAATATGTCCGTGAAATAGAAACTACTAAATAGAGCAGAGCAGGTTATCAAACACGCTGGAATTGACTGCTTTTTGTCATTTTCGAGTAGAAAAAGGAGATTTTCTGTGTGATAAATAAATGTCATTTTTTTTTTCAAAAACTTAGCAAAGACTTATCTTTAGTAGTTGAAAATGGGGGTCACCGTCTGATTTTAAGAGATATTGTGCTGAAAACATCGAAAAACGGCTCACCTCCTTTTTTTTCTTAAAAAAAAAAAGTTAAATACACGTTACTCGAATGCAGAAAGGTTGTAGTACGTCACTTCCGACGTTTTCTTGGATAAGTCTGACGAAAAAGTGACTGGCTAAATAACTGTTAGAAATCACGCATTCTGGTAGAAGGCTGAGGCACATGCTTTTAAAGCACGCAGCACGCAGATGTTGTTCAAATATATCGTTGCGATTTTCTTAACACTTCTCTTGTGGTCTGCCAATCCTGCCACAGAATGGGTGCACGTCTAAATTTCTTTGTAACATTAGTCTATTTCAAAGTTCTTGTCGATCAACCTCAGCCTTGATAGAACGTTATATATTCTTTAGATTTTGACTACAGCCTGTTGTAATTTAGGAATGTACACATCAAATAACTGAACCACTGAGGTTGATGGAAGAGAACTGTGAAATGGTCTATTTGTGACAAATACTTTATGTGGAAAAAAAAAGACTATTAATAATCTGCATACCGTCTAGTTTCTTTAGTTTTGGTAGTCGTTTTGTTGCCTCGTCCCTCCATGTTCCTGCACCAGATTGGGCTTCCTCCAGTGGGTTGCCTACATGAGAAATGGTGAAAGCAATAATCACAAGGCGAACTATAAGGAGTATTCGGCAAAAATGGAGTGTAAACTTAGGTGATATAGGGCAAATTAAGAAAATTGTAGGTAATATCATGAAATTTGTAACACTGTAAAAAATAATCTTTAGCCCTTCGTCGGAGTAAAAGAGTTAGACTAAGAGATACTAAGTATAGTTTAATAAACGAGCAGGAGTATTTTATCAGGTTTAAAATCCCGAGGGCGAAGCCCAAGGGATTTTAAACCTGATAAAACACGTTCTGCGAGTTTATTGAACGGCTTAAAAAACTCATTAGTAATTCATGACCATTTTGTCCAATATCGATGAAACAAAAGAAAACGGAAGGTTGTTTGCATTTGGGAATTGATCTACACTAATAATAGAGGAATGCTAACCAACTTGAATGCAAATGAACTTGATAACATTTCGTTGCAAACTTTTCATCAATTGCCTCAGTAGCATAATGGCTTAAAGCTCAGATACAACCAAGCAGAAGATCTTGGTTCGAATCCTGGCATTGGCACTCATGATCAAAGACTTTTTTTCGCCAAAAATCTAAAAGTAAATTATTTCAAAGTCTGATGTTCACTCGTCAGTAGAGATGGGGGGTGGGGGGAAGGGTAATATCTGAATTATGGACATGAAGCATTATATAATGACACATGTGCCATTATATAATGCTTCATGTTCATTTGCATTCCATTGTTCTTCTATTCTTCACCATAATCCCTCCGCGTTTCAAACGTAGATTAGGCGGTATACAATGCTTTCCTCGTGACCAGAAAGGAGCATCGGATTGGACAAAATGGTCATGGTCAAATTATTAATGAGTTTTTTAAGTAATATTTCAAAAACGAGTACGAGTGTTTCATTAGGGTTTCTAAACACGATAAAACATTTGAAAGCACGAGGCCGTAGGCCAAGTGCTTTTATTGTTTTTGAGTGTTTGGAAACCCTAATGAAACACGAAGCACGAGCTTTTTGGAATTACTTCTCAGTCGAATAAATAATTCATTATGCAGGAATGTGGCTAGCTCTTTATAATATAATAGGTCACTCATTATGTTGCCTGGGATTATGAGAGTTCTTTTGTATTCCTCTCGTGCGGAATTTATTGGATTTCGAAATACTGTAGGGTTTATAAGGAGTGTTACGGGGTTCTTACTTGAAGTTGTTCAAAAAGGCTTAGAAAATGTTCCTTTAAGCTCAGTTGAGCAATACTTCAAATTGTACTCTAAATATAACTTTTAAATACCTACATAAGTAGGGTTTTTTTTCATTTTCTTTAAAGAATAATCCAAATTGTCATTTAAATATAAGTTGTAACTTCAGTAGGGATCATTAAAGATGCGAATAAAGTTCATTTATGTGAGTACTTGACGTCAGTGTAATTTCTGATATAATATATACAGATTATTTGATGGCGTGGGAAATAAGACTCTACTTTGCCAACCAAATCACCAATAGCTCAGCAGGTATGAAGAGGGAATTCAACTCCAAGGGTTGCAGGTTCGAGACTCAGACAACGCCAATAAAAAAAAAGGAAAAAATAATAATGTAAAAATAATAATAATGTAAATTAGGTAGAAAGGTCAGGTAAGATAGATAAAAACATAAGGGATAGTAAGGTAGGTAGTTAACTAACTAGGGAATACTAATTCTTTTCTGATTTACCACCACTTTGTAGATTTAGAAATATTTTCATCACTAGTGATGAAAATATTTCAAACACCGGTCAACCTATAATCGTGTTTCATCGGGGTTTCAAACCCATGCACGTGATACAAATGGTGTGATCACATTGGTTGATTAGCTCATGAATTATTAATGAGTTTGAGAAGTATAGATATAAAGCTGGAAAAGTGATGAACCAATCAAAAAGTGATAAGAAAATTAAGGCAATCTTAGAAAAAAATCATAGGATGCAAACACAAAGAAGTAGATATTAATCTTAATTTACACGTACGTAGCAGCAGCAGCAGTAGTAGTAAATTTAAGTATCCTAAAAAATTCATGTCCATCTAAGGCTCACAGTTTGTCAAATAGTTTACTTACCAACAAATAGGAGATCTTCTAGTAAAGGAAGCTCAGCCTGAAGCAATATTAAAACAAACAGCATTAATAATTTGTATAAACAGCTTACAGTTTGTATCAGACCTTGTAGGCATGATGGCATCATAATTATAATATGACATGACAATAACATGATATACCATGGAATTGATATAACATCACATGTCATGCAATATGACATGATATAACATTACATATGAAATAATATGGTGATATAGATATGATACATGACATGATATGATGATATTTGACATATGGTGATACATGATATGATACATGACATGATAAATTATGATGATATTTGACATGATGATACATGATATGATATTTGACATATGGTGATACATGATATGATACATGACATGATAAATTATGATGATATTTGACATGATGATACATGATATGATGATACATGACATGACATGACATGATATGATGATATTTGACATAATATGATGATACATGACATGATATGATGATATTTGACATAATATGATGATACATGACATGATATGATGATATTTGACATGATATGATCATGATATTTGACATGATGATACATGGCATGATATATGACATGATACATGACATGATGATACATGACATGATATGATGATATTTGACATAAGGATACATGGCATGATATATGACATGATACATGACATGATATGATGACATGTTACATGACATGATATGATACATGGCATGATATATGACATATGACAAGATATGATAATACATGACATGACATGAAATATGACATGATATCATACTTATAGTATGACACAATGTGATATAACATGACCTGTAAATGACATGATATGACAAGTGACACATTTTATTAATTGATATCTATACACCAAATCGAAATATGGCTACCACTCAGAGTAGTTTTTGTTCTTGACTGGCTTGCCTCAAATACACGAGAAAACTCTATTGTGTTTCAACGTGAGGCTGGCCAGTCAAGAACAATAGTTATTAAAATTGGATGCCATATTTCGATTCATACAAGAAAACATGCAACTACTAACCAGTTTCTGAAACTCATCCCATACTTTGACTTGATTATTTGACATGTAAAGAACCTAAATATAAAACAAAAACTATTACAGGGAAACCATTGTATGTGGGGAGGTCACTTATATTTGTAATAGGGGTATGTACCACTGGATAGGGCATATTTTTTAGCCTCACTGCCTTAAACAGGGTGTACATTTTACACCAAACAAACAGATGTATATTTATAATTATATACAATTCAGACAAAAGATTTTTGGTTTCATGTTTTTGTGTCTCATAGGGTAGCGCTTCACTGTGTCAAATTACCTCAATATGGTGGCCATACTAATACAATCTAAATTTACCTTGAGTTTTTTTAGTACCCCAATTCCTTTTAGCTTTTCAATTGAGTTGTATGATATCCACAGTTCCTGCAGCGTGTCTGAAACAGCTTCCTATAGTCAAATTAATAAATGTACATATTAAGCAGGTTATTATAAAATACTATGCTTCTTAATCTTTATAGACCAGTTGCCAATGTTACCGCCGCTCCATTATCAAATGTTTTTGAATTCAATTTTAATTGAATCCAGGTAATGGGCTCCGACTGATACTCATTAAGCCTGATTAAATAATTTCAATACCAATGACTCTACAGAATTCATAAGCCTTACAATCATTGGTCTGTGTGGTCACATGTCTATAAAATTTCCAACAAAATAAGGTTTATTGGTGAGGGAATGATATGTGCTGACACATATTCAACTAAGATAAAAATGGCATGGAGATTACATGAATTGAAATAAACTGAATAGAACTCACCAGCCCATTGAGATTCTTGATATTGTTTCTTCCTAAAGACAAGATCTTGAGATTTTCTAAAAAATATCATTAAAGAAAGCAGTTTGAAAATCATTCATACAAATTGCATATTTTTATAAGTTTGTGTATACTGGAAATCAAATGTGGTATAATGGTAAATCATACTGTCTAGTATTATTACTGGTTTGGATTATAGTTGCCTTGACTTCATTTTGTTGAGAATAGCCTAATTTTCTTTAATTTTTTTTGGCTCAATTCCAGACGGAGCCATACTGAACTGTATGGCATCAAGTACAGCCTGTATTAATTAAATCTCTCAGTAATCTTGATCACTGTACCTCATTTACAGAAACAATTTTAAGAACATCTTTATAGAACATCTTCAGCCTGATTTCTCACTATAAGCACCCAATATCTAAGAAACGCATCAGCCCGTGAAAGTGTTGATATTGCAAGATGCTCAGTCTGATATAATTATTCACATACTGTTTTGAAATGCAATTAATTAAACATTTTTTTTATGTGAACACTTATTTTAAAGTATATCATTGATATTGTCTTAATCACTGTAATAATAATAGAATAAGTGCATTTATTATCTAATTGTCAATGAAATACCTTTATTATCCAACTAGTCATAGACAAGTAAAAATATCGCAGGAGTAGGACTGGATCGAGTAAAAATATCCAGCCCATTTAATATCCTCTATTTATCATAGAAAATACAGCCAAACAGAATGCTTGAAAGCTGTTGTATATTCGGCAGTTCTCAACTGCCTCTTCCAATGAGACATTGTGGGTTCTCTTTATTTTATATGAAGTGGGATAAAATAGTTATACAATGTTTTCTTGTGAAATATCGTGAACATTCCACTGTTCGCTTGTATTTTCTTTGCATACACTCTCTTGTGTGTACTAGAAAATACCACTATAGTGGGATATTCCACAGTATGTCACAAGAAAGCATTGTATAACTAGTATGTAGCAGTACATACTTAGTCCATTTAGATTGGCAATTTTCTCAATACAGTTTGTAGATAATGATAACTTTCTGTAAAGAACAAAAAAATTTACAAACAATTTTACATTATATTTGATATGCACCTAATCAATTGCAACATTTTTGCTATACTAGCTAGTGAAGAAATAGAAATGAGGCAGCATTACCCATACTCTATTGAGTTTTAGAGCATGCAGGACTTTTAAGAAGACGAGAAAAGGGTTAGGAGAAGCATGGCACGTAGCAGAGTGCTTCTTAGCACTTCTCAAGTCTTCTTAAAATTTTCAAGCACTCTATAGCTTAACAGAGCAATGCTGCCGAGTTTTCTATTTCTTTTATAAAATATCCAATAGTTTACAGCCAAACCTACAGAAGCGTTCCTATCGAGGTTGAAAAGCTCGATTTATTCTTCCAAACTTGATTTTAAATTTGTTTTGAAATTTGCATAAATGAATCGAATCTTGTAGGTTTCAAATTGCAGGCTTCAATCGTCAACCGATAATGGTCCCGAAATCACGATCTGTGGTCAATAACTGATAATGCTAAAGTTAATAAGTTATGCCTTATATATAAATGTCTTAATGGACGACACTGCCCAAATATGGATTTGCCTAATATTTTATACATTTTATGTTAATCAGTTGCCATGGGAACCATGTTCGGTGTTAAAATTTACAAATCAGACTTCCTTCCCCTTACAAGCCTTACAAGCCTTACCAGCCCTTACAACCCTTACAGCCCTTACAAGCCTTACAGCCCTTACAAGCTTAACAAACCTTACAGCCCTTACAAGCCTTACAGCCCTTACAAGCCTTACAGCCCTTACAAGCTTAACAAACCTTACAGCCCTTACAGCCCTTACAGCCCTTACAAGCCTTACAGCCCTTACAAGCCTTACAGCCCTTACAGCCCTTACAAGCCTTACAGCCCTTACAGCCCTTACAAGCCTTACAGCCCTTACAGCCCTTACAAGCCTTACAGCCCTTACAAGCTTAACAAACCTTACAGCCCTTACAAACCTTACAGCCCTTACAGCCCTTACGAACCTTATACAGGCTTAACAAACCTTACAGCCCTTACAGCCCTTACAGCCCTTACAAGCCTTACAGCCCTTACAAGCCTTACAGCCCTTACAGCCCTTACAGCCCTTACAGCCCTTACAAGCTTAACAAACCTTACAGCCCTTACAGCCCTTACAGCCCTTACAAGCCTTACAGCCCTTACAAGCCTTACAAGCCTTACCGCCCTTACAGCCCTTACAGCCCTTACAAGCCTTACAGCCCTTACAAGCCTTACAGCCCTTACAAGCTTAACAAACCTTACAGCCCTTACAGCCCTTACAAGCCTTACAGCCCTTACAAGCCTTACAAGCCTTACAGCCCTTACAGCCCTTACAAGCCTTACAGCCCTTACAGCCCTTACAGCCCTTACAAGCCTTACAGCCCTTACAGCCCTTACAAGCTTAACAAACCTTACAGCCCTTACAAACCTTACAGCCCTTACGAACCTTATACAGGCTTAACAAACCTTACAGCCCTTACAGCCCTTACAGCCCTTACAGCACTTACAAACCATACAGCCCTTACAAGCCTTACAGCACTTACAAACCTTACAGCCCTTACAAGCCTTACAAATCATATGCCTGAGCATGTTTTGTTAAAAGACTTAGGTCAGTAGGTATTTAAAAAACTGCACAAAATTAAAAAGGGCAAACAAGCTAAGAAGTTATAGTGGCATTTATTACCATTAACTAAGGTGGTATTCTCACTCGGCTGATATGCTATGAGAAAAAGGCTAGCATAATCTTCCAAATCATGCTGGCCTTCTTTCACCAGACCGGCTAATATTTTTTCAACAAGGAACTTTCTGTCCGATGCTGACAAAGTGTGAGGGATATTTCTTAAAGACTCTACAATTGAAGGAATGTGGAGATTGCCGAATTTAGCTTCTAAAATCACTTTTAAAACATCTATCTTGTCTTGATAGACACTTTTCACGTCGCAGATAGGAATACTTCGCAGTGTTTCAACTGCTTCATAGATGGAATCTCTCTTTCTTTTTTTGTCTTTTAGATCTTGTAAAAACCTTTCTTCGTAAGAAGCCATTTTCAAAGTACACAACAGGTTTATTCAACCGAGACTACAACCCAGATGTTATCAATAACAATAACATGTTACGACATACAAGGCAGACGGGTTAGGTATTTAATGGCCTGATGGCCAATTGCACCAACATTAAAACAAAAATGATCGTGAAAAACAAAAACGAAACTGAAAAGCAACGTGAAAAAAAATCCTGCGACAAAAATGTCCTGCACAAAATAATTGCCCATTAACTTCCAAATGAGTTTAAGGAGCAAAACATGCTATTCGTAAATGAAAAAAAGTCTGCAATGCAAAAAGCGTTGATGAACGAAAACAGCTATAAATGATGGCGAGTGTATGCACGTTACATTTCTATCGCGCGCTGCAGTTTAGAAGAAGAGCGCGAGGACAACATCTATCTGATAGCAGGAAAAGGAAAACATCAAAACAACATACAAATGAAGAAAGGAAACGTTTATTTATAATAATATAAAGCAAGAGAACTGTGGAACAGATTAACTTGGCCCACCCCCTATCAAATATGAAATGGTACGTTACTAAGCGACCAAGCCTGCATGGATGAAAAAACGAAGTATTATCACAATGATTGTTTATATCGTTAAGATTTCGAAAGTTTTATCTGTTTATTGGTCTTTTTGAACCTTCAGAATAGAAGTGTAACATTGAAGGTAATTAAACAATTAATTTTCGTTTATTAAGAAACTATACAACGATATATTTTGGTCTTTAATCGGTCAGCATGTCACTTTATATAGGCTCGCGTTTGGTGGCATATATTAGGCAGAAAAAATAGATCTAATTAAGTCCAAAGTTCCCAAAATAGATGCAAGAAAGAACTAATTTGGCCACTTTAATAGATGAAAACTAAATAGATAGCTTAGTGCAGCATATACGGAATATGTTAGAAGCCTGTAAGGCCTTACAAGAAACCTTACACCGAAAACGGAATGCTAAATCTTGACCCATATGAATACAATGGCTGCCTGAAAAAGTGTCGAGGAAAGACATTGCCAGTGGTAACTACATCGTTAGCGAATGCAGAAGAGATTAAAGAAAAAGCAGTCCGTAAACATGCTAACCATGACAGGAGTATACACGATGGCTTCGAGTATGTGCTGTTGTACCCTGATGGCAGTGAGGTCAAGTACTTGCCAGGCACCAACGATGCCTTTGTGTTAGAAAAATACAAGGAGGAGGTTGGACGCCCGTATAACAGAATCACTCTTTATATTTGCACAAAAACGGACTTGAAGTTCTCTGAAATGCCAGTTATCGACGTGACTGAAAGTAGTGAAGACGAGGATTTAATGAAAAGTCCATTTGAAGATCAGGTAAGCTACTGCTAAAACAAGGAAAGAGCAGCAAATGACCAATGTTTTAGGCTTTTAAGGCTTTGTTTACTATTGCTGTCCTTTTACAAAGCAGAGGAAATTGATGTGTAATTGATGGAATTATTAATGAGTTATTGCTCGACGTTTTGACTGCAAACTACAAGTCTTCATCATGCGATAGTCGATGAGCAGTCAAAACGTCGCGGTTTTTGTGAGAAAAACGAATAGAATATATACATACCTTTTTATATTATTCACCACAATAAATAATCTTTTTCCATTATATTGGAATAATATTCCATTAAGTTTTTGCAATAATATTTGTAGGGTTGTGCTTCAAGTGAAAATAAACAGACCATGGTGCCTACACACTCCTGTACAATCTGTTTGGAGAAAATAACAACAGAAGAAATTGCTGCTACACCTAACACGTGTTCAGACATTTTTCATGATGTCTGTCTAAAGGAATGGCTGGCTACTTGCGACTCAGAAGCGAAATGTCCCACCTGTAATAAAGTGTTCTCTACAGTTGTGAGTACTTCCCTGGCAAGAACCTCAAATGTGATGATTTCCCAGGTTAGAGCCTAATTACACGTTGCGTTGACTTTTGACTAGGATAAATTGTCAATCCCTGAAAGTAGTTATATGCAGTACTTTTAAAGGGACACTGTCATGAGATGCGCATGTGCAAACTAGAGATGCCCGAATGATTTGTTTTGATTGTAGATTTTAGTTTGTTTTCGCTTGAGAAAGTCAGAAATATCTTGCAACCATAATTATTGATCGGTTTAAATGAACAATGTATTTTTGTTGTGTTCAAAAGCCTTTTCTTGTGAAATCAAATGCTTCTTTTGCAAAATTAGCTTCTTCTCCGCTGGCTTTATATTACATTCGACCAACTCACAAATCCATCGAAAATATTTCGCACAAATAAGTTTGAAAAGTCAAAATAGAATTTCTAAAGTACTTTTCTATAAATTGTTAGTTTATAAAACAAATTTGAAGTGCATACCATTAAGGATGGCTGAGATACGATCGATGGAAATTTCAAAACAAACTGGCTTGCTCTAAAGGTCAACGTTTTCAAGATGACAAGCGAGTTCCCGCACATGCACAGCTCGCGACAGTGCCCCTTTAAGCTAAAAAAAAACAAAAACACACAATCATATTATATATCTGAATTTGTTCTCAAGGCTGGGAAACCATCAAGTGATTCAGGAGGCTCATCTGTGTTAGCATCAAGCTCATCCACTCTTTCTCAGCCATCTGCAAGCAACCTCGACTATATGTATCTCCATCGTCAGTATGGGGATATCCTTTATGATTCTGATGAAACAGATCAAGATGTAGAACCTTTGGGTTGGTCAGCCAGTCAAGTCGAAACTGAAACTACAACCACAAGTCACACTTTTTCAGATGATCTTGAAGCCTTATGTGAAACAAAAGCAAAAGAAATGGAGGAGAGGTCCTATATAAGGTTTAAAGTGAGAAGGAATTTGATGTGGCAAGACGTAAAACTAAAGTGCAACAGAATACAGAAAGAAGATTTGCAAGAAAACAGTTATGTCAAAATTGAGTTTGTGGGTGAGGCAGGGGTAGACCAGGGGGGTCCCAAAAGGGAATTTTTTTCCCTTCTCCATAATGAAGTTTATTCTTCATCATTATTCCTTGGAGAAGAGGGAAAGGGTAAAGTGTTTGCTCATAATTTAGTTGCGCTCCAGCAAAACGACTATTTTAAATACGGTTTGTGTTGTGCTTTAGCAATAGTTAATGGTTGTGTGGGCCCTCAGTTCTTTTGTCCCCCTGTTGTTGACTATATATTATATGGAAATGTGAAGTATGTCAAGTGTTCTCCTGATAGCATTCCCAATAAAGCTGTGAAGGAAAAACTAAAAGAGCTAAATGGCATAGAACAACAACACCTTTTTGAAGAAAGAGTTGCATCTAATTTTGCTGAATTACTGCCTGAGATGGGGTATACAAAACCAGTAGTTTTTGGTGAGAAAACTGAGTTTTTAAGAGCAGCAACAATACACTATACATTAGCACATTGCCTTTGTGAAATTGACCAATTTGTTAATGGGTTAGATAATGTTGGGGTTTTACAACTCCTAAGGGATCACCCTCATGAGGCTAGAGAGATTTTACAATTTACTACTAGTGCTTTAAAGGCTGACTTAATAGATAGCCTATTTTCTGTTCATTTATCTCCCGAGGGAAGTAACAAAAACACAAATGAAAAGACCATTCTATTTTACTGGAATCAATTTTTAGAGGATGTAGAGCAAGGTCTGGTAAAAACTCAAATTTATGATGGCAATACTCTTTCTTACAGTACAGTCAACATTTCACTTGAAGCTGTATTAGCTTTCATTACTGGAAGCAGAAATATCCCACCCTTGGGTTTGCACCCCAGGCCTTCTACCCTTGTGAAAAAAGCTTGGAAATTCCTAGGAATTCCTAGGAATTTCCTAGGAATTCCTAGGATTTTATTCCCGTGAATTCCTAGGAATTCCTAGGAATTCCTAGGAATTTAGGTGTGAATTTTCACGGTAATTGGGACATTGAATTCCTAGGAATTCCTAGGAATTCCAAGCTTTGTTAGAATTCCTAGGAATTCCTAGGAATTCCAAGCTTGTATTTGCGTGCAGTAGAAATTTTATATTAGTTTGGAATTTCTGGGAATAATTGAGAATTTTATATAGTCTTTATGTATTCAAGACACAAGTTTATATCTGGTTATCAATATAGAGTATGACAGACAAGGGTGAGAACTATGAAAGCTCAAGATATGATTATTTTGAGCATAGAATTGAATAATCCTACTTAAGCTAGTAATTGAATATATTTTGAACAGCAAGAGTTAAACCTTGGCAATTACTAGGCAGTAATTATCAATCAATGATCAGTTTAATACATACTGCTCAGAGTACTGTTACTTATTATAAGACCAACTAGTGTTGATAAATCAAGCAATTAATTTCTACAGGTTACCTAAGGTATAGTTATTGTATAGAAATCTTTTGGATTGCTTCATAACATGGCCAAGTGGGAGCCAAGCAGCTAATCATTGTAACATATAGCTCATTCTTAATGTTTCTTACCTCAAACAAAGCTAATTTCTATGGGATCATTGCTAGTTTAACACAGGTAACTTATTGATACATTGTCCATGTCATTCTCATGAAGTTTCAAGGCAGAAAGATCCATTATCCATGCTAAAGTCTGTTATAAACCTTCTAAGTCAAAGTCAAAGCACTGAATGGCTGTTGTAACATATCATATTCAAATCATGTGAGCTAGCAAACCTTTTAGCCAATCACAAAGAAGTTTTTCTGAGACACATTCCAACTATGGGTTGGTCAATGAGATGCTACATTCCTTTGTCATTTCACTGATAGATATTCCAAACTATTCCAAGAAATTCCAAGTAGCTAATAGTGTATTATTTGGAATTCCTAGGAATTCCTAGGAATTCCAAAAACTGTTGTTTGTATTCCAAGCCATTCCAAAAAATTCCAAGGTATATCTGGTAAGCTTATTTGCATCACTTGGAATTTCTTGGAATTCCTAGGAATTCCAAGGAAGCTTGGAATCCAGTTCACAAGGGTATTGTCTTCATGCACGAAGGAGACCGGAAGTTGTATGTTAGCACTTGCTCAAATGTGTTGTATTTTCCAGTTACTGAAAAATTATTAAGTTTTGGGTCATTCAAAGAAGAATTTCTGTTCTGTATGTTGAATTCCCCTGGGTTTGGGAAAGTTTAGGTGAACCCATATAGTTTTAACACACCCTGAAATGGGCACTGTTACTCACAAGTTACCAAATGAGATAAGGTTAAATATGACTTGGTGTTGCACACTTTGGTGACCAAGATTCATATTATTATGTTGTTAAATACAGCATATGTCTTTGCGTTACTTCTAGTTGCTGTTTGCTAATGATTACGTTATGATCCACAATAACAATTAAGTCATTTCATTCTTGAACTTAATATTGTTAAATGAAAAGTGTATGTAGTTGAACCAATTGTGCTATTAAATGCCTCTGTTTACCCAGAATCTTTTTTGTCAATTTTTTTGTTCTGAAATTTGAATTCTTTTTTTAAGTACTACATCAAGGATTAAATAAGACTAATAAATTACCAGGCTTTTTGTACACAATAATATATTTTTGTGTAACAGTACACAAAAATAATTCAGAGGATCTTGGGTGAAGATGAGGCTTTAACACACACCTTTTATAATTATTCTGTCATCCATGTTATTGATAATATGATTAACTACTCCCTTATACTTGGTCATAGTATGACAACATGACCATTTGGGTAGTATATTTGTGATCTTTCTTTAAAACCTGTGAACTGTAATCACTGACAATATCTTTATAGTAGTAAAGACAGCTGTACTTTTGAACTATTTTCAGGTTCAACAAGTTAAACCTAATCACTCTTTTTATGTGATAAAACAAAATATTACATACAGTTATAATACAATATTCAACTGTTCTAACCATATCAATAGATGTGTAATGTTCCTTAATTACACACTGACAGTTAGAGACCAAAATAATACTGTTCAAAACAAAGCATGTCTTTACTACAATAACCCATTGATCAATAGGTTCTTGCTTAAAATTCAGTTGCATTGTCATCAAATCAAGTTATATGTTGATTCAGAAATAAAGTCAATTTGGATATAATTATGTTTACAAGGTGTTATAAAAAAAAGCTTGAGTTTTTTTTTTTTTAATTGGATTACTATATGTATTTAATTATTAAGTCATATCTATTGTCAACTCAGTCAAATTCACCTTTCTGCAACAACTATTAAGGTTTTGAAGAGATTGAATGCTTCATCAGGTGTGCTTGGATATTGAAGCATCTCATTTTGCATAACATGATCAAAATACTCTTGATACAAAGATGCACCACCATCATCATCTTGTACATATCTCTCCATTGCATTTATATTGTCAGCTTGGATGGCTACCTTGCAATCAATGCCACGAGAACGATGAGGTAAGTGATAAAGAACATTTGGTATCCCAGGTACAGTACCATACCTTGATGGACGTATTCGGTGGCTGTTCCAGTGATGTTTCACATTGCTCAGTTCTTCTTCAAGTAAGTGTTGATAACAAAACCACAGGCATTCCATATGTAGTTCATTGCCCTTATTCAATACTCCACTATTTGCCATGCTATTAAAATGATTTATCCACCATGATGTCCTTCCTCGTCTTAGAGATGACCACCAACATTCAATCCTTTGATTTGCTGGTGATGTCCCATATCTATGTGATTTTTCACCAGCAAATTCATCAGTACTCTCTTGTCTGAAATATGATTGCATAGCAGCCACAATTCCATTTTCTGTGCCACAGTCTGTTCGTACAAGAATAGGACATCCAGAACATTCTCTAACATAGCTAAGAAAATAATTACCAATGACTTCTGGTTTGTTGTTAGACCTGGCCAGTTTAAGCCAAAGGATTTTCCGGCTGTACCCATCAATTGCCCCGTGTATTGGGAATCCGAACGGTTTAAGCTTATCATAACCTTCAAATAAAAACACATAACATACATTAAAATAATAATTAATAATTTTTTAACTTATAATAATAAATAAGCTTACCATCGATATGCCAGCAAAAATTTGGTCCACAACTTGAATATCTTCGCCTTGTTAGCCTCCTGCTTGCTCTTTGCTGAGTGGCTTGAGGATTCAACTCGCGCAAAATTTCGGCAACACGCTGTCTTGGAACATGTACATGGTATTGCACTCGCAATGAATGCCAAACAGCTCTATATCCTAGAAGCTCCCCAGGACCTGAACTGATACGTTGAATCAAATTCTTCAGTTGATTATTGTCAATGGAATTTCCCCTTCTTTGCAGACCATATTCCCTTAGCCTTCGTTTTAAAGTTGCCAAACTTATTACTGTGCCATGTTGCTCACGTAAAAAATCAATAATAACCCTGTTTTCATACCCAAGGTGAAAATAATATTCAATTATCGTACGCAAAGCACTGTCCGCCATTTTGAGCTCAAACTGCACAGAGTCAGCGGTCTTTGTGTCTAGTACCCAGACTTCTTTGTCGTTGCGAGCAATTTTTTTTTGTTTGCGTGTAATGTTTTTTTGTTTGTGGACTATGTTTTATTATGTTTTATTTATTTTTTATTGCGAGTAACTACATTTGTGTAGCAATGGTTTCTTTTTTGATTGCTGGATTTATCTTTATTTTTGTAAAATATTTTTACGGTGCAATACATTTATTTTTATTTGTGTTGAGCCTTCTGGGCTTCTATCATTTTTTTATTTGTTGCAATTTTTTTTGTTTGCGTGTGTGTGTTTTTTTTTGCAGTTAGTTTTTTTGTTGTATGTGTTCCTTTTTTTATTTGCTTCAATATATTTTTTATTTGTGTTGAGCCTTCTGGGCTTCTTTTTGCATTTGTTTACAATTATTTATTCACACCTTAGGAAACCTATACACTTTTTAGCTGTATTATATATTTTTCAAATAACGTATTTAAATTAGTTATTATTATTGTAATTATAATTATCTGTTAGGAGGTCCACGAGTTTTTCAGTCCTAGACTGTTATGTGTTAAACCTCATTAAATAAAGTTGTTATTATTATAGTTAAAAAACATTAAAAGCAATGTTTTGATTTGAAACTTACAAGTTTCGATTCATTTATGCAAATTTCAAAACAAATTTAAAATCAAGTTTGGAAGAATAAATCGAACCTTCCAACCTCAATAGGAACGCTTCTGTAGGTTTGGCTGTAAATCAAATGAAAAAAGATGTTCCATGCTTTGTTGAGTTATAGAGAATGCTTCTCAGCCAATCAGAGCGTGCGACTTTTATCAATATTTTATAATAATTTAATGAGAATGCATGTCTTAATCAATAACCAATATCACTCCACTAATTGATATTGATTGGTATTGATTATTATTGATTATTAAATTGGTAATTTGTATACGCTTGGATTATCTTAGTATCATTATCAATTAGACAACATAAAGTCGTGCACCATTAGGTTATAGATAAAAATATAAGAGAAAATCTAAAGAATAATAAACAAGCATAAGAGTGGCACAAGGCATAGTCGCGTTCAACTCTAGCTTGTTAAGACTTCTTTATATTTTTAAGTGCACTTCTGAAGTCAGGCTGTGCGAGCATGCAGCCCATCTGGAATAGCTCATAGGTTTTTGACCAATAAGACTATGCTAAATTATACATTTTATAACAAAACGTATACATACTCGCAAGCAGTCAAAGTTGACAAAGATGCATCCATTTTCTCTACTGGTGGGTACTGTGCATAAAGTTTTATTTCTGTTGTTTCTGCAGCCTTCTTTGCTTCTTTGGCTTCCTACAAATTGAACGATGTCAAATATTGAGCTAAAGTTACTAAAAGTTGAATCTATTCAATTTACAGCAATACACTTACATGTGAGTAAAAGTGGACACATAAAAAGTGGGTTTGTTTCTTTATAATTTGTAGAAAATGCAGAAAGACGCAAAATACTTTAGGACAGATATGGAAAGGGTTTCTTATAAAGTAACTTACCCATTTAGCAATAGCGTCTTTAATTGTGGTACCCTTTGACTAAAAAATCGAAAATGCAACTCAATTAATACACAGTAAAAGAAACAAAGCAATTCAAAACCATGCTTAGTTTATCGTGTGAACATTCTTACCATTGTTAAAGCGCTTTTTCGTAGAGTTATCTAAAATGGTTCACGATTTACGTTTCAAACTTCATGTTGTTTAAAAACAAGATGGCGGAATTGCCATGGAGATGAGGTATCGAAAGATATCATGGGAAATTTTGTCCAATTATCCCCAGTCCCCCTAGCAAGTTACATATTAATCGGCACCCGGCATATTATTGAAATACTTCTCAATTTATTCCGTGCATGTTCAAGTTAAAATTATGGGTCGATTAAAGAGCAGAAAAGTTCCATCAAAATTATGGTTCAGAAATGGAAAGAGACTTATTCGTTTAGAGAATCTCAACACCCATAATGGTGAAAATAACCTTGTCAATTCTACCAAGATTACATCCAAGTTTGACTGCAGAATGAAATCTGGTTATCGAAGAATTTCCCTTCTAGACCTACCCGATGAATGCATATTAATGGTATTGGAAAAACTCAGCTTTGAATCACATGAGTTGTGTCAAATTATGAGAGTTTGTAAACGATTTTATAATCTCTCCTATAGTCGTCGATTATGGCGATTCGCCGACTTTCAGTTTTCCCAGCTTTCATACCTCTACAATTACAAACACCATCCACTATATGTGGATTATCCAAGCCGTAATTTATCAAACTTACAACGAAGGCAGATGTATGCAAACTTCCTAATGAAAAAGGAAGCAATTTTCTCTCATCTTATAATACAATGTGACATTTTCAGAGAAATTGGTATGCTAAGGTGTTTGATTGACAAGTGCTGCTCAAGAGAATTGGGGTATTTAGACATAAAGTGGACGTATTTTTATAGTGTTCTCTTGAATGAAAGAAGAAAAACAAACCTTCAATATTTTAGAGAGATTGTTGAGAAACTGTCAGTTTGTTGCCCCGAGATATACTTTCTAAAATCTCAGGTAGATGGGTCCTCTGCTACAGCAAGAGTTCTTGGGACACTGACCAATATACAATGTTTACAGTTGATTGTAGAAGATTGGCTAGAGCCAGAAGACCAACCTAATAGTAAAGGCTTCATAGAAATTATTTTATCTTCTATGTCAAAACTTAGAAAACTCAAAATCAAAGTCCGTCAGAATGAAGATTTTAGTGGCTACACTTTAAAGTCATATTCTCTTGAGCAATTGGAGTATTCGTGGTCCAAAGGTTTCATCATCAAACATATTGACTTGCCTCGGCTGCACACATTTCTGGCATTCAATGTCTTTACCTATAATCAGGGGAAAACCTGTTGTTGCTTGTTTGAGCTGATAGGGGAAGGCTGTCCAAAACTTTCAAGACTTAACCATAGGCGATCAAAAATACCTGGCTTAAAGAATTTCAGTCTAAGTGATGTTGATAAGAAAGACCTTCATATTGATGGCTGTAATGCTCATGTTTGGTAAACATTAATACTGTCTACGTAAATTGTTTAGACATATGTTTAAATGGGCCCTATATGTTGGAACTACATTGTTGAATGTTGGACGACAAATCCAACATGTTGAATTTATTATAATTATACCCAAGTACAAATAATCCTCCAATCACATATCTATATTTTATTTATTGGATTTAGTCAGGATTTCAATACCTATATTCAATATTGAATTCTCCACTTCAATATTCTGCCATGGGATTGGATGAATCCAATAGAGCGTATTCGTATAACCCACTTTTAAAATGCAAATGAGAATATGTGTAAAATAATATGCTAATTAGGTGTGTGTGTTGTAAAATGCTTCAGTGAGTTGCGCTCTCAGCTTCAAATAATCAAAACAAAACATGATTGACAACGAAAACATTTATAGATTTACTCGAAACCACTTTTATCAATGTTTTCAACAGTGGCTTGTGGCTCAAAGAAAAAAATGAATGCAAATAGCTACATGCACACCTCATTAACATGTTATTTCACACATATTCTCATTTGCATTTTAGAAGTGGGTTATACAAATACGCTCTAATAAGTGTATATTATTATACCTTACAAAAGATCCTCCAATCACATCTTAGTATTTTAGTCATGTGGTGATCCATAATTTGCATTATTATACATTTTACTAACTACATTGAATCTGACTGGCCGAGAGCACACGGCTAAATCTGAGTAGCATGTGAACTTGACAGTGATAATTGCAGTATCTGTAGTTATCACTGTCAAGTTCCCAGGCTCTCTCCGTTCTCAGGGAGTTGGTGTGAAAATGTCAGCAAGATTTGCTTGTTATTGTCTCTTTTGCCTGATTATAATTGTACTTTTACTTTAAAAAATGTATAATAAAACAATTATTGAATTCGGTTTTCGCATGATATCGTAAATTATCAAGACCTCGAGTCAGTATTATCTGCCTCAGCCAGGAGGCTTCGGCAAATAACACAGACCTAATTTACGATATCATGCTCAACCTCATCCAATAATTGCTTAATATTGGACAGCAATCTATTGGACTGCAACCTTTGAATTGTTGACTCAAAATATTTTGGAAAAAAAAAAATTTGTTCAGTATAAGAAAATGCCTATAGGATTCATTCTTGCAAACTATGGCAGATATTTAGGTCTTGATTTCAATATATATTTCAATATTGAATTCTCAACTTAAATATTCTGCCATATGGGCTCAGATGAATCCAATACACAAATAATCATCCAATCACATCTCCGTATTTCAGTCACATGGTGATCCATTGTTTTCTGATATTGGACAGCAGCCTATTGGCCTGCAACATTTCTATTGTTTACTTGAGATATTTAAAAAATATTTATATTTCATAGTATAACGTTTCTTCAACCACTGTAATCCTGATGATGGGCTGTTAGGCCCGAAAGCTTGGAAAATAAAAAACATTTTGGTTGAAGATACGTCATACTATGAAATATATATTGAAAAACCAACCAACAAAGAAATTTTAAATATATATTTGTTTGGTATAATAAAACAAGATTCATTGCTCGGGCAACAAGTGAACATAGTTTATTTGATGTGTTGTTCTCTCTCATGCCACAAGGGTTTTTCTCCGGGTTATCCGGTTTTACTTCCTCCACAAAAATCAACATGTGAGAAGTGATGTGTGCTAAAATATGTAATGCAGGGGTAGTGAGTGTGAGTGTGTCGAATATTAGCCACTGCATGGCTAGGGAGATTCAGTAACACTGTATTTCAACATAAAACAATGATTCATTTATTATTATTTATTTATTATTTCTCATTTTAAATATATGGTGTTTTTATGTTGTCATTTTTTTACAAAGCTTACAAAATGTAAACAGTCATTGTAGACTACTTACAAATCAGTAATAACAAAATATATAACAAAATATATATTTCATTTCAATTTGTCAATACAGTATCAACAGATTTCCATGTTGGTTAATCTGATGAAAATATTACTGCAGTTTTCATCTTTCTGTGTACTCAGACTTTCTGACCGCTAGTTGTAAAATACATTTCGCTGCCGTCAATCAAGAATTTAAAAGGTACCGACTAATTAGTTTTGATTGACGGCAGCTAAAAACGTGTTTCACAACAACCATTGAAATGTCTGAGTTAGCAGAGAGTTGAAAACCGCAGTAATGGTATGTTCTCTTGAGTTTCGTGTTTCTTTTGTAAAATAACATACATTTGTACAATATTACAAAAGTATCATTATATTTTGGGTATATATATATATTCTGTCTGTCTGTATTGATTTAAAAAATAATGTTCATTTTCTAGAGCCAGCTTGATATGCAGCACCTCTTTCTTCCGTTTCAGTTACATTTTGGTTCTGAGCCAGCCATTTTTTACAAAGACTGAGTGTTTTAGTCTGGCCTGTTTTTTGGGCTTCCTCTGCAATCATTTGCACTGCTTCTAGATTCTTCTCCTTCACTGCAATAAGATATGCTGATCTCAGCTTGCCACAAAGCAGGAAGGCATCAATCTGGTATGAAAGAAACATGTCAACACTTACAGTGCATTTCACTTAACTTTGGGCTGCAGAACTTTGTTGGTGAACTTTGAACCCATTTACCTAGCTAGATTGATCAAGCCCCATTTGGGATCACCTGGTCAACCATAGTTAATAAAGCGGAATGGTTAAGAAACTTATTGTTCTATGTTTTTGTTCATTTATTTCAACCATGACCAGGCACAGACAAAATACTTTTTGGGGGTATTTTACATGGCTTTATGATCCCATGCATGTGTTGTACTACATACCTTGTTTGAATCATTCTTTAGTAGTTTGATGAGGTTCTCTACATGCTTGGCCTAAACAAAATACAATATATACTGTCATGTTATTGGGATTATGCTAACAGCATAATAGTACAGTACATACATATACATTAGGATACATCTTTGAATATGAAAGAAAAGTAATTTACAACATAAATAATTAAATATAATAATAATATAATGTGATAAAACCAATTAGTGTGCATATTAGTCAGAGAAGGTTCTTTTTTTCGCACTATCTGTATAGCTGTATATTCATTATACTCTCACCGTTCTGTTCAGTGACCACGAATAATAGTTCCAAGTCAAGGTTGGAGTTGCCACACATCGGCAAAACTATCATTTATCACGTGCAGCAACTCGAACCTTGACTTGGAACTATTATTTATATTATCATTTACTAAAACTAAAGTTAAGTGGGATGGGTCATTTATTAGAAAGGGTGGGGGTGGGAGAGGTGCATTTTCAATTTCCTTGACATAATTTTTTGTGGCCCTGTTCTTTCAAATGCACAATTTAAAGATATAGTACATAAAATAACAATAATGATGATAATGATGATTGCAGAATTTTTCTTGGCCCACCATTTTTGCCTGCATTAAAAAATATGACCCCTCCCCCATTTGCACCAGCCCACCCCTTAGTCAACATTTTTTTACTATGTTACAAATGTCATTATATTACTAAAGATTGATGTGGTTACCTGGTTTTGGTCAGTGGATATAATTCGTACACATGCCAGTATGATTTCATCATGACATTTATCACTTATTAGTCCAACTTCAGCAACACACTTCAACAGTTGTTGTATATGGTTAAACCTGTATTGACGTGCTAATTTGCGACCAGCATCCACATATACACGAGGGCCAGGTAAATTGTAATCCTGTTGAATGACAAATCATTTCTTGAATACTTATCATTTCTTGAATACTATAATTATGAGGTGAAGGAATGTACAAATATTTACATTATTTATGAAACTAATTAATAAATATAACAGCAAATACGAATTGGTTAATTGAATAAAGAGAAATAAAGTTAGATGGGACTATGAAACTAATCATTGATTGCCCCTGCTAAACATTATTATAGAGAGAGTTTCACATAGATCAGTAGTTCAAGGGCAGATCTAGGGAGGTGCCCCTAGTGGTACCATACACACCCTAGCTCCACAATTACCCCTATTCTATTTCAGACATTTAAGGACTGGACACCCCCTAACACATTTGCAATTGGACACCCCCTGTGGCTGGTGCATATGAATACTAAGCATAGAATCGTATGTTTTGGAGTCCCATCTGAGAAAAAGAGAGGTTTAGATGAAAGGGAGAAACAAAGAAGAAATTATATTTTTCCATATTTAGCACAATAAAGTGATAGCATGTTAGTTGGAAGCAATACATACTTGAATAATTCGTGCTGCAAGAGAAAACCCATGTTGTATAGTTGATCCAGCCAGCAACACCTAAAAAAGAACATCCAGATGTCATTAGGAAAACAATCACCACAACTGAAACAACAAATTCCAGCAGTACCCTGCCAGTGACTATTTACATTTTTTGTTACAATGCAAAAACAGGAATTCTCTCTCAACCAGACATAATCTTTATTCACAAATTTTATCAAAGCTACAAATAAAACCTCAATAAACTGGAATCCTAATCTAAACAGACATTTTAGTGTGTAAAGTCCCAAACATGCACTCAATGTAAATCTTGATCAGAGTAATACAGTCATGTAGCTGTTGTAATAATTATAGTTATATACAAATGTTTTGAATAATGGATTGAAGTTGTGGCTTTCGGTTCAAGTTTTTGTTTTTTTGCCCAAGAGCTGTGACTTGAATCCATTGTTCAAAAACATTTGCATATAACTATTTAGTAATCATAACAGCTATTCAGTATGACTGCGAATCTGGATAAAATCGGCCACAGTCATTCACTCATTTTTTGGTATAATAATAATAATAATACATGCAATAATGATAATAATTATTAAATATAAATCTTTGTTTTATGAGAGTAACACTTTATTCTTGTAAGATAATTTTCAAATGGTTCTCAAGTAATATATAATTATATGAACTCAATATGAGCGGCCGATCTGTATCCGATATACAATGGCGAGTCGAAGACGAGCCGTTGTATATCGGATACAGATTGGACGCGAATATTGTATAGAACTTATGAAAGTCCAACGTTAGTTCTTTCATATTTTACTAAAATTGTCAAGATAAATGTAAATCTGGCCGAGAAAATTCAAGTTGAAACTTATGCAAATCAGGACGAAATCTGTATGAGATTTACAACCTCCGTCACGGACGTGAATTCTTTTGTCAATTGCTCATTAATTATTCATGAATTTTATAAGTAAGATTTACAATACAACTAATATAAATGCAATACAACTATAAAAAGGCATGAAGGTATAGAAGGGTTTCACCGTACAAACCTGAATGGCTAGCTCAGCCTTGGCATGACCATTACCAAATAAGGTGGGAAGCTTTTCATCATTACTAACTCGTAGTTCTGAGATATACCCTCCTTCCGAGCAACACTTATGAAGGAAATTTGTGACTTCAATCTGGAGATTAATAGTGTTCACATGACTAGTCAACTCAGAGAGGGTAATGCTTGTATGATGCATTTCTTCTGAAGACTTTCGTCTGAGGTTGCTATGACTACGTAGCCATGAAGTGGCACTTAGAGTGGAGCCACGTGAAGATTTCTTCTCAACGATGACAGCTTCGATATGAGAGGATGCCTTACCAAGATAGTCAAGACGAGAGAAAAGGTCGCTGTACGATGTAGCAGTACTTCCCATTGTGCCGTCAAAGAAACGTATACATGTTTGTGCTGCACGGAAGAAATCCTGTGTACAAATCAAAAGAGATCAAATTCACCACAGAAGCTGCCCTACTCCCACAGAAGCACTTCTGGCTGGTAAAAGGGTATCAATATATAGGTGGTTGTGGCAGATGGTGGGGAGGGGAGGGAGGGTGGTTGGTGCACAATGATTTTGTCTGGAATGGAATGTTTGATGGTGAAGTAATTCTACCATAGGATAATCATCCTGTCATTAACATGTTAAAGATGCAACTCTTGCCAATGAATATTTGGTGCTGTCAATCAGAAGATGCAATCTCCTAAATACTTCCCTCAAAATGCAAATGCACCACTTGACATTTGTGTTCAACTAGTAGACAAATAGTTACTATGGAAGATTCTCAGGAGACTTTGGTATGTATATATTCTAGGGATGGCATGGTACTGTTTTACAGCATGCCTCTCACTTCTGTGATCCTGGTTCTAGTCCCTGCTTTGGTATGAGGGTCCACAATAGGGTTCTCGTATCCCGCAATCCCGCTCATTTTTGCATGAAATCCCGCCATCCCGGCATTTTTTATGGCACAATCCCGATCCCGATAAATCCTTGCTAGGACTTACTATTCCTTACTCATAACGATGTTTATATTAGATAGAAATCAATACAACGGGCAAATAAAAGTCAAACGCGTGTTTCTAGATACGTTAGACATGTTCTGGATTCAAAACGAACTCAGTAATCCAAAATCCGGCTGCCAATGCTATTAATTTCCCAAATCCCGACACCTAAAAAAGGTGAAAACCCGATCCCGCTCGAAATACAGAATCCCGCATCCTGCTCTGATTTTTGTTCAAATCCCGTATCCTGCCCTTAAAAAAAGGCTTATCCCGCATCCCGCCAAACCTATTGTGGACCCTCTTGGTATGGATTATATGGGAGTATGTTTGATGTGTTATTCCCTCCAAAGCCAAAATGATTTCCCCCCCTAGTTACCCAGTTTTCCTTTCTCCACAAAAATCAACATGTGAGTTGTGTGAAGTAAACAATAATCTTTTTCTTAGATTCTTAGACATACCTTCATAAAGAGTTGCAAGTCGTACAATAAATGGTGGTACCGTCGCTTGTTGAGATAGCGACAAGAAGCGGTAAGGTACGGTGTCCAGGACTGTAGTGATGGGTCCATTGCCTCCATTTGTTCCTTAAGGCTGGATATGCTGCCTTTACTTATAAGACGCATCAGAAGACCTTCTACAAATACTTCTGGTTGACTCTTCTGTAAATACAATAAGAAATATTTCTTGAATTGGTGATGATGAAGCAATGCAACAGTATTACTTGAAGAAGCATCACTATTGCATAACAATAAGAACAGTAAGAATGGTATCTTATATAGTTTATAAAAGAATATAAACTGATAACATTTTAATTAAAATAAATCAATGGTAACAGAAAGCCCAATTTTTTAATTAAAACTTGAACTCATTCCCATTCATCCAGAAATTGAAGAGAGCTGTATTTTGTGAAAAGGTGTCAAAATACTACCCTTCCAAATTTTAAGGATATACCTGTATTAATTTATCTTTGTTTCTCTGATGTAGTCTAGTCTTTGAAAATTTTAAATTTAAAAATTGAATAAATCATTGCGACTAAAACCATACAATAGTGTCCATACCTTATCTAATATGTATCGACAGGCAAGCTTCAGATGACTGTGACGACAATAAAATGTTACAATCGATAGATCATTACCATAAGCATGTAGATAATACAGACATTCATCAAACCGTCTACTGTCCAATATGTTACTGTGAGTAGAGTTCTAGGAAATTAATGCATATAAGTTAGTGAAGTTATCAGTAAGAGTCAAGACCTTTAGAATCGTATATGACATATAAAAAGAACTGGTTAAAAATACTAGATAGGTGAGCTACACTTAGAGCTTTTAGACAACTCTCGTCCTAATTTCTGTGATTATCTTTACAATTATTATGTGTATGGAAAACTATTTAAGATGTGCACTTCATTTGCAAAACCTTTTTTGATTATGTTGGCTTAGTCGCTATTGTACTTAGAGCTGTCCACTCATGAGAATGGACCTAGTGAGAGCTTCACTGTGATCAGTACCCTGTGATCAGATATGCAACACTACACAAAAGTAATAAAAAAGGATGACTTTTGTTACCTTGCAATGCTCAGCCATTCCACGCAATGGCGACAAGAGTTCATCTGTTGACTGATGAAAAACACAAAAACATCAATGAATAATACAACAACATTTAACTATGCGAGAGTAGAGGAATGCTGTCATTGGGTTTTGGTAATATCAGGGTTCGTGCTGATGTCAGTAAAAAAAATCTAAGGAGTATTCAAGGAGTTTTCAAGGACCAAAAAGTATTTTTAAAGCACTTTTTGTGACAACTTTGATATAGAAATGATATTTCTGTCATTGTTAACATTGCACAGAATGAACAAATTTTATCAAAATTTACCCTACTGTAGCTAGAATTAAGGAGTTTTAAAGGAGTTTATGCTGATTTTCTAAAATTCAAGTGCCCTTACAAACGTAAATCAAATTTAAGGAGTTTTCAAGGAGTTTAAGGAGTAGCATGAACCCTGTAATATACAACTATCCTTCCACTCTGAAGATCACTTCTGCACAGGAAGTTGAAATGTCAGACACCAACAGTCTTTCTCAAGTGGATTATGGATTATATGTGAGTTGAATGCCACAAGGGTTATTTTCTGGGTTATCCAGTTTTCCTCCCTCCGCAAAAATGAGCATGTGAGCCAAGTTGTGCATGTGCAAAAAATTTAACGTAGAGGTAATGATTGTGATTAGTAGGGCACATGTTACATGTCTAGCTAGAAGATTGAGATGTCAAAAAAGCCATTTATTTTAAGACTACTTATACACCAAGCTAGTTTCCCTCGCAGCTGTTTTTAGTGTCCACAGGTAGCCTGACACCAAAAATGGCTGCGAGGGAAACTAACACTAAGCTGGACAATCTCAACTCATCAACATTTCTTACCTGTGAATAGGATATCAGTGCAGATGTTTGTAGAATGTCAATGATTTTGTCAAGAAACTGTGAGTACTGCTGTTGATGTGGTTTGCCATCAGATGACTGCAACAAAACAAACATTTGTTTTGTTGATGTTGTTATGGTATTAATATGATAATTATGATAGACCTCACCTTCATGCACATGGCAAACTTGTCTCTAGCAGCAACCAAGTTACCAGCCTGAAGACATGCAAACCCTGATGCTGCCCAAACACATGACGGCTCAAGTCCACACTTGGTCGATACCTCCATGGCCAGAGACAAGCGTTCATCTTCTATGAATCGATCCCGAAGACGCCTGGATGACATATTAAATAACTCATGAATAATTAAGGTGACTGGCTACATTTGGAAATAATTTTTAAACGTGTATGGTTCCTAAATGAAATTCTGTATTCTATTCAGCGGTTTTTGTGTGTGTGCACATCGTGGGCTTGAATCGAATATCAAAAGTAGCCAGTCACCTAAATGAAAAATGTACAAAAAGAAATCATGACCATGACATGTGCTGTATATCTTATACAAGACTAGTGTTGTATTTCCTGATTTGCATAAATTTTAACTTGAAATTTCTTGGTGATCTTCCATTCCTACTGTTCCCTCGAGTCCATAAACTACAACAACAACACATCAAAAACTCCACTCTTTAACCACAAGCTAGACCTATATACAATGGAAGAGTTCAACACTATGAGTGTAGCTAGACCTAGATAATCTGTGCATATTGGCAACATCGATTGCCTAAGTGTAAAAGTTAGCAAATTGCTCAATTTGAGCTAGGACCACACTGATTACACAATCCCTTGACACATGTATATAAACCATTCATTAGCATTCTAGGTCCCAGTCCTCTCTTTCACATAGGAACACATTTCTCTCTCCATTCCAATACGCTACCCTCCTTGTCCATTACAAGAGAAATCTAGTTTTTGGTAAAATTTGAAAGAACTAACCTAGACATTGTTTTGTAGTGTTTACAACATGAGCGGCCGTGTTGTATCGGCAGATACAATCGCAAGCCGAAGGCGCGCGTTTGTATCGCCGATACAACACGGACGCGAATGTTGTAAACTACTTAAAAAATGTATAGGTTAGCTCTTTCATATTTTACCAAAATTTTCAAGATTAGAATAAATTTTGCCGTAAAATTACCAGTTAAAACTTATGCAAATCAGGATATACATCACTAGTGTTGTATCAGATTTACAACACTCGTCATGGTCATGATTTCTTTTGAAAATGTCTCATTAATTATTCATGAATTTTTTAAAGTCATTTACAACATTCATGTCTGAATTGGCTTTACCATCACACTCCCTCTGCATGTTGTAAACATAACAAATAAGCTTTCTGACATTCTACTCTCTCTTTTGTATATTTCGTTTCCTATATCCTAATATTTTTGTTCTTTTCTATTATTTTCCTTTCTTTCATTTTTCTTAATGCATTCCCAATAAAAAAATTTAAGTAATCATAGGAAGATCCACTCTTAGCCTAAAGCCTACCTTGCTGAATCAGGATGAGTAAGGTCCTGTAAAGAAGGAATATCACCACAGTTTGACTCAACTAGAAACTTCATCAGTTCCACATGGCTCAGATATCTAAAATGACAATAGCAACGGGTAAGGTATCATATATTATAAAATTTGTGAATAATTAATGAGAATTTTACAAAAGAAATCACGTCCCTGACGAAGGTTGTATTTTAGATACAAAATCTTCCTGTTTAGTTGGTTGCAAGCTAGGGGGTAGTACCCAAAACAGTCACCCACTCTCATCCTCCCTGGAGCCACACATGTAGCTAGGGAATGACCAAAATTTTGAAATGTATGTCATAGTACAAAACATAATCATTGAATCATAATAGAACAAATCACTGTTGTTGTATCAAGGGTACTCACGTATCACAAAGTTCTAGTCCCCCAGTTTCACCAACTTTGATCATCTTAAGCTTGGCATTGAACAGTAGATGCCTAATCATGCTGAACAAAACAAAAAACATACATTAGGTTAATATATCCTTTACAATGACCAAAAGACTAGACCAAATCACGTTTCGACCCAATTCAAAACCTCTGTTTATTTAAACTTTTGTTCCCAAAATTTTCCAAGGCATGTGATATCAAAACACATACTATGCTTCCCAGTAGACCGTGACAACCTCGAAATTTTATCGCGACCCGTCGATACGAAAAATTCATCACGTGATGGACTTTTTATGTACCACGTGATGATATTCTTCTGTACCACGTGAACAACATTTTTCGTTTGGCGCGGGTTCACATACGATATCTTTGATCGAATCATAGTGATCGAATCTTCCCACGGCTTCATTTATACTAGTACTTAAAATACTACTTTTGTTTGGCGCTTATACGTTGAAGGCAAAGATTCTCCGTATATATACGTTAAATGCAAAGATTCTCTAGTATAAATGAAGCCGTGGGAAGATTCGATCACTATGATTGGATCGAAGATCGTATGTGAACCCGCGCAAAACGTTGTTCACGTGGTACAGAAGAATATCATCACGTGGTACATAAAAGTCCATCACGTGATCAATTTTTCATATCGACGGGTCGCGATAAAATTTCGAGGTTGTCACGGTCTACTGGGAAGCATAGTAATACAAAGAATATTTTTGCCAAAAAAAATGAATTGGGTCAAAACGTACATAGCAACATGTTAGCTGATTTTGTCTATGATGCACCTATTAGTATAAAAATTGAAATAGCTTTTAATTAGCATGATTATGTTTGGTTAAACACTGGCTCAAGACATTAAATGTGCAGTGTTCATGTTATGCAATTATTGTTGTGTTGACATACCTAATGATAAGATTATGATCTACTTCATCATTTCTCAAACCAGGTGTAATAGGTACCAGTTTCTTTGACAAGGTGTTACACAGATCCAACATCAGACGGCCACAGACAAGATGATCACTGTGTAAGTCCAGAATAGCTATGCACAATGATGAACTTGGAGCCTACAGCAAACCATTGATCATAAAATTGATTATTAATATCAAAACAAAACAGAGTATCGGTAATAGTTATCAATGGCAAGTAACTGTGTAGGGCGCTATAACATGAAGATATCCACAGCACATTTGATGAATACTTTTTTTAACAAATTATTTTGTCTTTTAGCTTATTAAATTTTTAGGGGGAGGGGGGAGAAAAAGGGTTGTTATTAGCTATATGTAATGAAGAAATAGAAAACAAGGCAGCGTGCTCTGTCGAGTTATAGAGCACGCAGGAAATTTAAGAAGACGAAAGAAGCGTTAGGAGAAGCACGACGAGTAGCATAGTGCTTCTCAGCGCTTCTTGAGTCGTCTTTAAATTCCCAAATGCTCTATAACTCAATAGAGCACTAGCTGCTGCCGAGTTTTCTATTTCTTTTATAACATATTCAGTAGTTAAAACCAAACAAATCAAACTCCGTGCACTGTTGAGTTATAGAGAATGCTTCTCAGCCAATCAGAGTGCGCTATTTAACTCAAATATTTTATAATATAATATACAAACTAGTATGACTATTTATAATTGTTTACTGGAACGTTTAGCTTTCATGTCTTGTTTTAATAACGACTATTATAAATATATTATGATTATGAAATGAAATTGCTAGATAAGTGTGTAATAGTTCATATTTACTGTTATTAGTCACTATCAAAGACAAGTAAAGTTCTAACAAGGTATTGTTTTCTTTGTATTAATTTTGATATTTCTGGTTGTGTTATAATACTAACTTTAAAGTAAATAGTCACTATTGGAAACTAAACTATTAGTTTGTTTCTATTTCATGATTTTAGCGATCTTGCTCTTAATCAATGCATGCATTCACATTCAACATCAAAAATGACAGAGGACAGTAGTTGAGGTTTGTGATGTAATGTTTCAAATCTGAGTTGCTGTATTCCAGGGGGGTTTCAAAATCCAAGTGGAATATCAAATGCTGAGGCGCATTAATTATTACATGCACGGTTGATCTTTTGAAAATTAACAGTGTTTGTTACTTTGGTTTTATTTCAAAGACATCATTTTCAATGGAGTTTCAAAGTATGGCACATGTGGTACAAATATGTTTCTGGGATTTGTTGTTACCTTCATGAATTAATGAGTATTACAGCGCAAAGCCCAAAAGTATGACCGCAGATAATTTATTCACATTCTTTTGACATGTTTGTCTGTAGCTGCTTTGGATTGAAATGGACTTCATTCTAGCTATTTTAACCTCAAAATTCATCTGAAGATTGACATCATTCTTGTCTTGTGATTTACAGTGAGAAATGTTGACATTTAATCTAGAGGAGTTGATTGAAAAGATGTAGAGAAAATATGAATAAATTATCGCCGGTCATACTTTTGGGCTTTGCGCTGTAGATGCAAGTTTCATGTCATGTTACCTGCTCAAAGTAAAACTCCTCCCGCAGTGCAATGTTGGTCTCTGAGTCCAATGATAGCCTCCATTTATTTGATGTTTCAGATTCTGCTTTAACTTCGGCTGCATATGGACTGGTGCCATAGCTACCCACAACACTCTCTTGACCAATACTCTTTGTAAATGAACCTGTTTTAATTTGTAATAACAATTAAAAATAATGTTATTTACTGCTATTTGCACTAAGTGAGCTGTACAACAAAATTGTTAACTACGGTACTTAGCCAGTTTGAACTGGCAAAAAGTTTGGTCTAGGCCAGCCAAACTTTAGATAGTTTTCTAGTGAACATTTCCCTTTGATCATGGGAATGATGTTGTTTCGGTCAAATTTTTGATTTTCACAAAAATATTGACAAATTTTACTAAAATGTTGATAAATTATCATTGGCCCTAATGGATTTTTTTTACTAAAAATGTATGGCCATTTCTAGCCATTTTCCAATTTTTTACATCTTGGCACACCAAACGACTTAGCAACGTTTGGCTTACCTAGACAGGTTGTTTGATATCTCAAATGCACTAGTTAGAGAGTGTCTGTAAACTAACAAACTTGGTGCACAGCTCAGTCAAGTGCAAATAGCTGTAATAATTACACATCTTTGTTATTTCACTTGTTCTGGCTGTGCCCACTTGTGCTATGTGCTTGACCATAAGGCAGTGGAAAAACATGTTTAGTTAGATATCAATGAGCAAAAAAAAGTATGAAAGCCTTGTTAGGATCTGTGTAAAAATCTACCAACCTGCATGGACAGGTGATGCTGACACATTTGTCCTTTCAACAGCTTCAGTTCTAAAACAATTTAATAAAATTATTATTTTCAAGGGAGCAATTATGATTATGATTTATCAGGGTGCAGTTATGATCATGATGATGATATTGATACAATGGCCGTGTTAAATATAGTATTATTGATTATAAAACTCATTAATAATAAATGACTTATAATATGATGATGACGGTGAAAAGGAGGGTTGGAGCGCCAACTATCATGATGGTAGTGATGATTAATTATGCTAGTGATGATGGTAATGGTGAAAATGATTGTGATGTAGCCTCTTCCACAGGTAACCCACCGGAATTTGGACTTCCTTTCTATATTGGGCTTGTCCCACAGGAACCCACAAAAAGCAGAGAAGCGAAAAAAGGCAAGAAAATGCCTGCAGAGGATGTATTGTGAAGCAAATGATGATGATAGCGATATTGAAGATGATGACAATAAGGCTGTGATGATGATCGTAGTAATGATTATGCTATTGAGTATAATAGTCATGAAAATGATTAATGACGCTAATGATAATGATTATAATGATGATGGTGATAATGTAGGTGATGATGATAGTATTTACCTGTCCTCATGTCTTGTATAACATGAGTCACAAACACGTACTGGAGTGTCTCCATAGTTTTGTACCACACAATTATGTCTAGAACATGCACCGCAGACTACACGACCACAACGGCGGCAGTGGTGGCGACGATTGAACTATAGGAAAAAAAGTTTTTGATATGTAAAGAAAATAAACACCAGGTACAGATTGTTCGAATCTTAACTCAAATTACACTAATTTCTGATGTTATCAACAATATATGCTAACATAAGTATGACTGTTCTTTTACTTGGACAGATAAGTCCTTTTCATGCTTCGAAGTTGATTTTTATGCTCTAGCTTTATTTAGACTCTTTGGCCAGTAGTTGCAAGAGTAGGACTACTTCATGCATCGATACATTTTGTAAACTAGAATCTTCACTGAACTTTGGCGGCACATTCATTTTAAACTATCTTTGACCTGTAACAGATTTTACTTCTCCTGTCTAGATGCTGCTTCACTTTGGAACACCTTGCATGTAGACCTCATGAGGAGCATTAAACAACTGCCTTCTTACAAAAACAAGCTAAAAACACTTCTAGTTGACTGTATTTTTGTGTGCTACTTTTGTAAAGAGCAACAATATTTCATGGGGCACGCTTGATTAGAAATTGATTGTTTAATAAAAAAAAAAGAACGTCATATTATTTGTTATTATTATCATTATTTTAACATTTTCAATTGACATTTTTGAGCGATTTTATACAACTTCCTAGTGCATAATTATATACTGTCAACCAACCGGTCAGAATAAATTATATTAGGCTTGTTTAAGAAAGTTGCAATTTTTTAAGGAGGGGGTGTTTTACCTGCAGTTAAAGGTGCTTTGAAAGTCAATAGGAAAAAGCTCTCTTGAAACACTGTGAAGTGTTTTAAGTGAATTACTTACCATGCTAAATGCTTCTTCACATATGATACATTTCAGTGCTTGAGCATCGGTCATCCACTCCTCTTTACTTGGGGGGATAGCAGGGGGAACATATATTTTTGGTTCTTTAGTCAAAGACATGGATTGATTCAAACTATTACGAAAGTCTTTCATTGTTGAAGGTATCTCTCGTCTAGGTGTGGAACTTGGGGCATGGTGACTACCACTGAGTGTTGGTGATGAAGACAATATTTCTTCATTGGCAATCAAAGTAACCTCTGTAAAACATTTATTAATATTGGTTATATAGGGTTGTTCCTGATTGGTTAAAATCAATTAGCATTCCTGAAATATTTCCGGGTGCCCAGAGGTTAATATTTCTTTACAAATGAATCAGTGAATGGGTAAATGGATGAAGAAATGAATATTAAATGAATATAGAGTAAATAAATAGATTTATGTGTTGAAAGGTGCAATTTTTCTCATTGAAGTACCCTGTTAAACGACACATCGTATACATTGTGTTTGATCAATCATTCATTTAAACAAAAATGAACATTTTCAACACAATTCTGTCAATCTTGATTTATGTGAGCCTCCTTTGCAGATGTCTTTTGTGGTTGGCTCCCCTCCAACAACAACGCCTGTGCACTAGAGATTGGGAGGTGAGCAAACCACATAAGACGTCTGCAGCAGAACAGTCCCTACCTGGACTCAATTGAGTTTGGACAACTTGGAATTCCAGGGCTTTGGCAGCATAAGTAGAGAGCAAGGTATCAAAAGACTTGACAGTACATTCCTGACTTCCACCTTCCACCATAGTATCCTTCATTAAGGCAAAGTCTACTTGAAGTCGAGAGAAAACCTGTGCAGCCCATTCCACTTTCAAGTTCATTAGCAGTTGCTCTAGAAGGAGATTGGGCCTAAAATAATAGGGAGAACTTCAACTCCATATTGAATTTACAAATGCATAAGCATACATTTAATAATAATAATAATAATAAATTATATTTTATTGAGCGCTAATTCCCCATGGTTCAACTGTGCTTTACAAATGTATTATATTAAAGTTTTGGAAACATTAACTTAATTTTTATTGTATTATGTTTAATTGGACTATATAAAAATGATAAGAGTAATGTATTTATATAAAACTATATAAAAATTTAAAGATAATGTAGAATATTTTGGTTTCAGAATGAAACGACTAATAAAATGCTTGCTTAAAAAGCCAGGTTTTAACCTCACGTTTGAACTGTAAGAGTGGAATACTGGAAGATCTTATGTTCTGTGGGAGACTGTTCCATAGTTCAGGGGCTGCAGTGGAGAAGGCTCTTTTGCCATAGTGATAAAGGTTGTAATTAGGTTTTGTTAAAAGATTTTGAGACTTTGATCTTAAGGACGTGATGGCACATAAGGTTGCACCAAGTCACAAGAGAACATAATGTATTTAGTAGGTATGTCATAATAGATATTAGAAATCACCTCTGTCAGGCATAGTTAAGTTTTAGTGTAGCTACAATCTTGGACAAAAATAGTTGACATGTTTTTACAAGTCATAGTAATTGGCATCAAGCTACAAGGGGGTGCCCTCATGCCCTCAGCCCCTCTCCTACTGGTTAATGTTGGTATGATAGGACTCGACAAAGCTGGAGCCTTCATGAATGCAACATTGATTTAGGGGGAAGGGGGGGCAGATGATTTTTGTATCACATTTTGTTAACATTTTTGTCCAAGATTCTTATTCAACTGCTTTGTTTATGGTGGCTTTTATTGTAGATCACAGCTTGTTTGAAGGCTCAGCAAATCCAAGCACAACCTGTGTATTATCTCTTTTATCAATTATATTATGATTGTTGTACTTACCGTGACACTAAATGTTCATAGGAAGATCTGGCCATTTCAGGAATACACAACAGTGCTTTGGCACCCATCTTAGTCATAAGAAGCTCTTGCATTCTCAGAGGGGAAAGATGTTGTTGTAAATTAGTCAACATAAACTGGATGATGAAGAGTATTTGACTAACATGGAGTTTTTGATGTAGCAAGGACTGACAGATGTCAAGGGCCATGTGCTGTTCTTGGATCCCTTCAAGGATGCAGTATGCCTTCATTGTGTCTTCTGAGCTGCTATTCAACAGACACTTTAGATGTCTTTCCTTGATTATCTGGAAAAAGACAGACATATCAAACTAGTTAGGAATAATATATTAGATTTATTGCAGTGGTAGTTTTTAATTATAAAGTGAATATTTTGGAAAGAAACTCGTAATATTTAATTGATTTTAATTATAACTACAAATGAAAATATCAATATATCCTCAAGAGTGTTGACTGTAGCTGCGACAATGATTTTTGAAATATGGGGGCTCTCATTTATTAGTGTATAGGGAGGGTCAGCAAAATCACCTGTTGTCTTTTCCAAATATCCCCCCCCCCCCCGTCCTGGTGGGCAAAAATATCATAACCCCCCCTATTTTTGGTCCAGTTTTTACTAAACCCCTATAGCACAGTATAAAATTTGGAACAACACCCCCCTATTTTGTGACCCCCTCAATATGGCCGACCTCCACCCCACCAACCCATACACTAATTAATGCAAGCCCCTCAAGTATAAATAATAATTTCACACCAATAAATCATTAATCTGGTGGATTTGTATGAGAGTGAGACTTTCAATTTCAGAGTAAGCACTTGGAAATACACTAGACCTCTTTACCTCTGTATGTGAATTGCCCATTTCAGACCATGTGCCATTCTCTTGAGAATTATTCTTTTATGATGAGCGTGTTATAACATTTACATGTGAAAGAATCAACTCCCATGGGTTGCATCACATGATGTGAAATTGGTAAAGAAACATGGATGGTAAAGAGGTCTATTATAACATTTGCAATTAAAATACCTTGTGGTATTCAGAGGGCAAGCCATGTAGTTCAGCCCAACTGCCAGCAAGTTCATATTGTTGTATGGACATCAAGAACTCCATTATCTGACCAGGGTCATCAATTGTCTTGGCTGCCACACCCTGCCATTGTGTTAATGATGCAGGAGACCTAGTTGTATCCATTGCTTCAGTTGTTCTTAGCTGTGGAGCCTTGGCACACTGTGCAATCTGCAACAATTACCGGTTAAAACACTTTTTTACATCTCCTTCACTTTTTAAAAATCTTAACTTCTAACTAGTAGAACACTCCTGCATTAAATAGTATATTGGTGGGCATTGGAGGTCAAATAGTCAGATTTTTTCACCTGACCCAATTATTGTGGTCCATCTCATAACAAAAATAAAGTAAAATAAATAAATAAATGGTTAAATTTTGGTTAAATTTATTTATTAAAGTTGAGTTTGTTTATATCTTGTTTTTTCCTGCTACAAAGGTTTTCCAGTTTTTCTCATAAAACCAACATGTGAGTGTTTTTTATTACAATTCAATACTGTGCAGTGCCTTGGTAGCATACTTATTATGTGAGTGATGCTTAAACATTTATAATTCTTATGGAAGAAAACTGATGGTGAGTGAAAATGTATACAATTTTATATTTTATTTTATTTTATATTTTTTACTCCAACGTAGGGCAAGTTTCCATTTATTTTATAATAGTTTCTATCAATCCAGAATTGATGATTTAAACAAGAAAGTAAGATCCAAGACATAAACGTATGCAATGAGACACTACTAGTTCCTCTTCTTTTGTTCCACCATCCCCCACAGCCCCCCTCCATGCCCCCTCCCTATGCTCCACCTTCTCCCTTTTTCCTTTCAATTTTTGTACCTTCTTCATCTAACCCTTGAAATTGAAAGCCTATCTCATGCAGGCTAGCAAGTAGATGTTTTAAAAAGTAAATATTTCAAGAAAGTATTACCTTGTTGTGAAGATTGATCTCTTTCTTTCTGTGGTCAAGTTCCTTTCTAAGGGCAGTATTGTTGGGTGGATGGCTGAGAGCTAAGTTTAAGAGATCCAGTCCAACTTTAGCTTTGTATTCCTTTAAATGGCTTAAAACTAACTGAGCAAGTTGGTTGTCATCTTTGATTTGAGCTAATAATGACCATGGTTTCTTGTGCCATTTGTGTGTGAAGCCTACAGATGGTAGATTGTGGTCACTTAAAATAGCATCCAGCCTCTTGGGAAACATCTCATTTGAACCTCCTTTACCAAGTAATGCTGATACGACTAGATAATCCAAAGCTTCCCCACAACTTCCATCTCCATACAAATCCATTGTTCTCATCAGCTCAAGCAAATTACAAAAGTTTCCTTGTCTGAGGAAGAAATCGCTGCTTCTCTTGTAGGCAAATTTCAGATCAGTGGAGTTGTTTTCAGAGAGGACCAAAGGACAAAACTTGATGTTCGGTGCTAAATCAATATGGTCTTCCCCTAATGACTTTGTTTCTGATCCTACTAGTTCATAGCTTCCAGAAATTTCAATTTCTCCTGATGCCATTGTCAGGAATTCAGCAAAACAGTAAAACCTTGATGCAATGGAGCGCTGCAAGACAGGGAAATCTGACACCTTTTTCAGGATTCCATTAAAGCCAAATTCCTTGGATAACTGTGAAAGATTTTGATCCAGATTTCCAGTGTTTTGGACATTTGTTGAACAAACAAGTTCTACTAAGGTTGACACCAATGAACTTTCTTTACTTAAGTATTCCAAGATTGGATGGTTAGGATGGAACTTGCCTCTACTTTCAATGGAGCCCACAGAAGCAGTGCCACTCAGCTCTAAACTAAGTTGAAGGCTGTCAGGAACAGAACTTGATCGATACAAAGTGGAATTTGATTCAGAATTATCAAGGGAAGAAACCTCAAATTGGTATCCAAATGTCCAACAAAAAGGAGTATAGGTAATTCTCTTGATATTTGGAAGCACACTTCGGAGTAATGCAGCTTTGCTGTCATGAAGATATGGTTCGAACCGGAGAAGAAAACTGGCCGTGATTGCATCTGTTGTCTTATTTGTCTTGATATCAGTAACTGACTCTTGGGTGAAGTCGTCTCTGTACCAGTTAAGAAGTTCTGGAAGGACAACCTATGAATATTGATGAGTTTTAATCATTGTCTTGAGAAAGGTTGTTGGTGTTTGCATATATTGCAGGGCCACTCAGAAACAGAGGGTCAGAGTCTGGCCCTGGCCTTCTGATTGATTTTAAGTCTTTGAAGTCAAATTTACAAACGCTATACAGCAAGTAGAAAATAACCTCTGGTACCCAGGGTATAGAGCATCTATCTGGATAATCGGAAGGTAATGGGTTCCTTTCTCACCTGGGGCTCAAAATTTTCTAAGGTTGTACCGGTAGTTGTATCTATAAATCGTGGGGTTATTTCATATTTCAAGTTGCATTACTTAACCATATCATTACTAACAAAAGTCCTTTTCAGAGAAAAACACAAATCAAATGAAAGCTTCTATGTGACCTGCTCCAGGTAATCAGGATTTGCCAATTCATAAAAATAACTTTTTCATGTAATCAAAAAAAAAGTCACACCAATGTTTTTGTTAATTCAATAGTCTTATAGTTATATTTTCATGTTTACCTGTTCTTCATCAATAGTAACATAGCGATTCACATAGGATATAGCAGCGGCATGAAGCTGATACTCTAATTCTTCCACATCATACACCTACCATAATATTTATTATAAATGAACAACATAGTTAATATTCATATTAAGTAAACACAAAAATAAACTACATCAGTGGCAGATCCAGAAAGGGGGGTTCCACACATAGAATGGGGTGAGAGTAGCCACAGGAAGCCCAAGAGCAGAAAAAGAGATTCCAGACAGTGTATTGCTGGTGGTGCAATGGACCTCTCCCTGGATTCGCCACTGTACATAAAATTGCAATAATTTAATTGCAATGTGTACTATATTCATTTGTGAAAACATGTGGTATGGTTGCCATGTACTGTTTAAAAACAACAACAACCATACCTTTAAAAGAAATTTGGACTGTTTTGTATTACAAAAACTTACATTCTACTACCAAGATTGTTTAATCAACAATAAAAAAAGTGTCTACATTACCCTACAAGCATGCATTTAAGCATATAACTTGTTTTATTGATAGTTACCTGTAAATCAGGTGAGGACAGACACCCCTCACTGATTGCAAACGACACTTTATCTTGGTGAGGTGGTTTGTATTTTCTTTTAGGGTCATCAGCAGGCCGTTCTAAAAACATTTTAACATGTAGATAATCAGTTAACAATGCAAATGCATCAGGCTTGCCCATGCTAATCCTATTCAAAATTGCTGCAATTTTTGTTAGATCTTGTCAAAGACTTACTATAGGGCTGCATGTTACAGTGCAAATCAGAAATCTGTGAGCATCCAGAAATATTTCAGGAATGTTTATTGTATAACCTGTGAAGTTCGTCTGATTGTAAATGAAATAAAACATTGATGGCCTGGTGAATTATTCCTCCTCAAAACAAATAAGATACATTTGTAGCCATTTTCCTAGTGTTTTACTGAGCAATGTTTGGTTGACATAGACAGGCTGTTTTGTTGGGAAATAAACAAATTTGATGCAAATTATGCTCTAAGGGTAACGGTTGATTGTTGGGAATTTCAAAATATAAAGTGGTTAATACGCCACCCTCAAGAAACTGAGCTAAACAAACAATCAAAGCATTTTTCATTACCTGGGTAGCATAACTGAATAGCTGATCCAAACATTGTTGGTGGAAACATTCCTGAACGAATTATCATGAAGAGAATATCAAAAGCACTAGAAAAATAAATGAATAGTCTTGATCAGAACTACAAAATAATATTGTAAATGAACAATTGTCAAACTTACTTAATTCTTATGAACATTAAGTTAGATGAACTAAATTAATGACTTGATAACAAAATTTATAAATTAATGGCAAAATCCACTGAAACTTAGCTTGTATTGTTACTATTGATGGCAAAGTTTTAGCTTTTTTAAGGATTTACAAGTACTGTGATCTATTGGCAAATGCACAAAGGTGAACTAAATTATGAAAGACTAGCTAAACTTTTATGTACCTTGTAGGTCCGATTTGTCCAATAGTGTAGCAGTGATGTTTGAGGAAGGAAATCCTGTCAAGTGATGAAATACTTGTTTGTTTGTCACTGTTGTTACCATAGATACTTGGGCAACCAGATAGATAGGGTAGTGAGCCATGGTGTGCATGTGGCTTCCTTGGTTCTTCCTCTCTTTTCATAGAAAACTCTAAAAGTGAAGCGTGGGCAATAAGGAGGTTGAAGATGTTGATGAAGAAGCAAAACTTAGATTCACTAGTTTGGAGAAGATCTAGATCAACTCTTTGGAGTTCATTGGTGCCTTGGACAATCGAGCTGAATCGTGGTGAAGATACTACAAAGTCTGCACAAAATGCATCCACAAGACCATTGTTGCTTTTGGCCACATCTAAGGATAAAAAAGGAAATTACAATAAAAAATATGGATTTTACAAACATCACTCCTCATAGGGGATTTTCTGTGAAGTTTAAAAAAAGGCACAATAAAAGGGTTCTATCACTCTTTAGTCATTGTAGCCTTCAATCATCAATGTACATTAGATAGTGATTTTGTGGAGATTAGGAAACGCTCTTTTGGAGGAAAAAGAACAAACATCAAACAAACTCAAGTTATCCATGGATGAGCCAGGACTCAAACCCAGACCACAGTGGAATATCAAGGGTAATATATACACAGTATGAAAAGGACCGGTAGTACATTTAACTCTTTCTAACATTTTGCCACTCGATCTCTATTATTTCTTACAAACCTGTCAAAAGGTCAATCATTTCAGTTAAGAGTTCTTTGGCAACGATATTAGGATCCCTTGCATTTTCTAACCAATGTGTACCATTGTTCAGTATAAGCACTCTGGATGATGGCCAAGAAAAACCTACAGACACAAGTCAATCTTTTTGATTTCTAAATATATAGTCCTTTTCACAGTTCTCGTTGATCAACATCAGCCTTAATAGCGTGTAATCTATTCTTTAGAATTTGACTACAGCCTGTGCCAATCAAAGGAATGAAGACATAATCAAACAATTAAAACACTTACAAATTCCAAAGGCTGTAGTCAAATAGTAAAGAATATATTACATGCTATCAAGGCTGAGGTTGATGGAAGAGAACTGTGAAAAGGTCTATTACAGCTGCTGCAATAGTTATACACCTATTTCAAAAAAAGTTGTCACAGCTTAAGCAACAAGTATCAAGCCAAGAGTAGCCTGCGTGCCGGCAGTTTAGGTAATTAAACCGGCTGCACGCAGGCTAGCCAAGACTAAAATGAATGCTGGTTTAAAGAAAACTAAAAATCAAATGGAATTAATTCAATGATTGTTAACTTACTTGTTGCACTAGAAAGGCCACAGGATGTGATATGTGGACAGCAATTGTCAACAATAACTTTGACCAAGTTGATATTTAGCTGTTTGCAGATGCCCTCAAGCCTGTACAAAAGTATTCATGATATATGTATATCAATATATCAATGGTTTATATAATGATACTGATTACTGCATTCAAAGTAACCATGTCATTTTAGACCTATCTTTTCTTATTATTGCAATATTTCCCTTCACAAGTTGAGCTTGCAATGATAGGGACAATGTGAACAATTGTCCCGCGAGGTGATACAGCGTCTCTATTATTGCAAGCTCAACGTTTGTCTTGCTTTGATGCAAAGGCATCTTTAAAGATGGTGCAGGGAACTGTGAAGGAGACTATTGTAATTGTAATTTATTAGGTATTTTGAGTTGTAGAATGTGAAGCGCCTAGGACAGGATTGAATAGGCACTATAAAAATGTTATTATTATCATGACACTGTTTTGATAATTGGATGTACCTTATAGGAGAAACATTCTTGTCAAACATGGGTTTCCCAAATGTTTCAGCAATTCCTTTATTAAGTACAACAAAAGGATTTGAAGCTTTCATCAGCACACCACCAGTAGCATCTTTAGAGAACCCTGAAAAATCTAAAGTTATGGGATATGAATATTACTTCAAACAGTAGTTTAAAAAAATAATATTAACTGTTACAATCAAATAAATATATCCCATATATCATTCACACATATTTTATATAATAGGTAATGTAATGAAATTTGTAACACCATAAAAGGAATTGGAGTAAAAGGAATTATTCTATCAACTATTCGATTTATACTCCAACGAAGGGGTAAAAGCTTGAATCGTCAGTAAAGTTAAGTCAATATCTTTTACGGTGTTACAAATTTCATTATATTACTTCTCAGTTAAAATATGTTGCACTCACCATCAGGATTGGACTGCCAGTGTAGCAATAGAGTGGCTATTGTATCTACATGGTTGAGCAAGCTTCTCAAATAGTCTAATCTGTCTGGCTTAGTAAAAACTCCACTAGTAGCATGATCTAAAGTACAATTAAAGGAACTCTGAAGCTCAGTCAATGCAACACGAACTGATAACACTTTCTCTACCAATGAAAAGGATCTGGATTCCTGTGCCTTCATTTCTTTGCTGGATCGTTTTGTTGCCTCATGGATAGCAACAATAGAGACGTCTCCCTCTTCTAAAGCACATTCAATCCTTTTGATTGATTGCTTTTGTTCATTTTCATGAGTGCAGGACAAGTTTCTGGATTTGATTTTCAGAGGAAGCCTGCCTGACAGGAAGTCAACTACATTTGGTTGTGTAGAAAGAAATCTTGTTGAAGTAGTTTTGCAGTCTTGTATAAGAAGTTGATAGAAGTCACAAAGAACATTTGTAACACCAACTAGGCAGCTTTCTTGTTTAATAGCTACTGCCTCTTCAACTGTAAATGAAACGGGAAAGGTATTTAGAGAAAATTATTTAACAAGGAGCCCGGCAGAGGGCAATAATAATTGCTGAAAAGGTAAACTTTATAGTAGACATTTTTTCCATTTTAGATAAATGTGTTATTAATTATAACAGTTACCATGATCAAGATCAGTAATATCAGTCTTTCAATTAATGCACAACCATATACATGATTGTATATTTTTATTTTATAGCTTCACTCAGAATCACAATCCAAATAAGCTCATGCTAATAATTTATATGCTCACAATTAGGGTAATTGATGTCATCATTATGGGTAATAATATCATCATTATCACAATAATTATTATAATCATTCCCACATGATTTGGTTATTAGCATTATCATTATATTATTGTCATTAGTATTGTACTCATCACCATCCTCAATACATAACAATTAACACTTTTTTACATCTCAATCTTTTAGCCAGACACAAGCTAGTGTACTACTAATTTGGGAGGCAACACTCGCTACCCTTGAATTAAATTTTTTAACACACAACATACTGTACTCTGCTCACATGTTGATTTTTGCATAAAACCAGCTCCTCCATTTACTGGACACAGTCTAGTACGTAATTCAATAGAAATAACAAAAGACTCCAATTTAAACAAACAACAAAGCTAACAAATAGGTTTCGTTTCCAGTACACACAGAGAGACCCATAAAACCCTTTTGACATAGGAAGCAACAACACATCAAACAAACTCTACTGTCTTGTACATTACAAACCTTGTTGTAGTCTACTCTTTGCAGTATCAAGAAGATTCTTACAAACTTCCATAGGTGCATTAACAGTGCAAGCCAGGTCTAAACACACCATGGCTGGTATCAGATCCGGGTGGATGTAGCCATATAATGGAGATTTCTTGATGACATCATCAGAGGTTTCCATATCACTCAACACCACAGGGGATGGGATTGATGATGTCAATAACTGGTCAATAGAGTGAGAGGTCACAGTAGATGATACACCTGATGCTGCAGCCATAGCAACTGCACCTAATGTTCTTGAAGAGGAGTTAAGGTGAGAGGGACTTGCTCGTGTTCTTCGCTGGAGATTGCTGAGATCTTTGAAAACGACCGAGAACTTTTCTGCAAAAATGGCTGCATTTGCACTTTGCTTACCGTGCATGTGAAACATCTTGATCACTTGCTGTGCTCTATCATAACTGTCCTTGCGAAGGCACATGAAGATCAAAGTCTCAGGAGAAGAAAGCATACGAGCCACACTGCTGTCATCTCTGACAACAAAGCCTTCTGTCAAGGATGGCCGTCTATTATGCCTTGGCAGCCTGGAGTGCTTCTTGGTCAACTTGTAAGAAAGTGCATTGTCCTCAGTACCTGTTCAAGTATGAGCACAACTTTTAAAAAAGTATGGCACTATGAAAATCCCTAGAGTGGTTAAATGTCTGCTGAAAATTTGGCCTTGGGGATGTGTGTTGGTTTTTTTTGTACGACATGACCAATTTTGAGCAAAATGATTGGCCAAAAGCGATCACATATGGTACAAAAATGAGACCAAATTTCAAACAAGCATTTTACCACAGACTCTAAGAATTTTGATAGTAAATGAAAATAATCTATCCAAATCATCTATTTAAATCACATTTAACACCTTAAATAATTTCTTTTTAGGAAATGTTTCCTTTTCTGCTTTTTTGTATAAGTGTATGTAAGTATGATGAGTGGACTAGCACGTATGGTTCCTATGATTCCTTTCTTCACTGCAAATTTTCTAGTATAATTGTTTAAGTATGTTTGTTGTATTTTTGTCTTAGTTATTAGTTTTCTTATAGTTTATGTATCTTTATTTTCTCTATTATGATCCGTTTGTAATGCAGTGAAAATTGATTAAATTTAAAATTAAAAAAAAATTAAATTCAAAATGTAATAATGCAGTGAGCTCCATCAAGATGAGTCAAGTCCCCCATTGCATTGCATTCTATAATAATAACAACAACTTTATTCAATGAGGGTGTCACTTAATAGAGCAATTTCACACAATGCATTTTAACATGCTTATTTATAGTAAAATAACATGCTTTAATGAGCTTTGTACATACAGATGACCATAGAATTTATCACAAATTGTTGGCATAAATTATGACAATCTTAGAATAAATCAGGAAACAAAGTATCACACTGGTTGTTGTATATCATAAAGAAGATTTAAGAAGATTTTGCTCATTTATCACATAATGAAGAAAAATTGATTTTTTATGATAAATTGTGAATGTGCCAGCGCGAACCTCATTAACATGTTATTTTACTCATTAGTATGTTAAAATGCATAAATATGTGAAATCGTTCTAATAGTGTACAAACTAATGAACTTGTACGTTGCCTTCCATGTTTAAAATCCTACCTGTTGTGAGTTCTTGACTTTGATAAGAGCTTGATTCATCCGAACATTGATCTGTGTCACCTGAGTCTTTATTGCTCAGTGTCTGGGAAGCTCTCTCTGAAATGTGGCACATCAAAATATAATGAATGCATGTTGAGTGTAGTTCCAGGAATTACTTCAGTGAACACCACATCAGTGAATTACAAATATTGATACAGTAACTAGTGGAATTTAAATTAATTTATATGACATCATCACTTGATTAATAATAAGTTTTAACATCAACTATTTACTTCCTCATGGACTTACCCTGTTGACTTCCTTATATATGTATACCCACAATTTCATACAAAAAATGTTGTTGTGTAAGCAGAAATCAGCTTCAAAAAAGGTCACAGTTCCTCAATATTTGATAATATTCTATAATATTGTAATGTTGCAAAGGGTAGGAGATCCATTTTGAAGCACTTTCAGTGTATTATTTACTCCAGTATGCAAGTATTTTGTCCAAACATACCTGATTGCTGCTTGTCTCCTGGAGTCATTTTCAAGTGGACCCTTTCCTGTGTTAAACTACTGGATTGTTGGTTGAATTTAGGTCTACCTTTAGGAGAACTTTCACTCTTGTGATCACCATTCCATGATACTAGCTGGTACCTCCATTGCGCCTCAACTATGTACTGACTCAGTCGTGATATACGTTGTTCAAGAACATTGTTACCAACTGATGTATAGAGCCAATCAGGATTACTGTAAATGCTTGATTTACCTTTTTTTAAAGAAACAGAGAACAAAATAAAATCCTTTTGGGATTGCTTTGGATTAGGGCCTGGGAAGAATGGGCCCAATTCAAGAATATTCCTCTTCCTCACTCCTTCTCCGCTCATTTTTTCTTCTTCTCCAGACTCTCTCGTTCTTTTTTATTCCAAAGGAAACCCATTAAACTGAGTTACTTGCAAAGGAGGCTAGTTTCAAGAAAGGTTATGGTGTAGGTGGCTGATATTTGAATGGTTTTGAATTCTGTAAAAGTGATGATGGTGAGCTTCGGTCATATGTGTATGTGTATTCTTAAGAATGAATGATCCTGGAATGGTTTTTAACTTGACTGTTGGTGAAAGTGCCATAATTATGTTTGAATGCTGATGTAAATGGTTATTGTCTGGGTGTACATACCGTAGTCTTGAGAAAGACTGAACATAGTTTTTGGTTATTGATATTTGAATGGTTTAAATCCTGTTAAAAGTGGAGATGGCAAATACTATTGTGATCACCTGGGTATGTGTATTCTTAAAAAATCTATATTATTAAATTAATACAAAGAAAAACTATCAATCATGTTCAAAATTGTTGGCCAGGGACATTTTTTTTTGTTTTCATGTCCAAAACCTATGTTGAAAGTACCAAATCTAGCTTTTTGTAAACCCTTCCCTCAAAGCAATGTTAGCTGCTCTGGAGAAGAAGGGTTAACAAGAATCCAGAAATTTGTCAGGGGGGTGTCCCAATTGCAAATGAAGGGCTCTTCAGTGGTTGTGGGATGTCCGGTCCCTAAATGTCTTATATAGATGGTATAATTGCATTGCTTGTGGGGTACCACTAGGAACAACCCCCTTGATCTGGCTCTTAGCAAAGGATGCCACAAGGAATGACCTGAGATATTAGCACATGATTTTAGAGGATGAAGAAGAGTTGAATCATACCTGATTGTCTTTCAATCAACTTGGCAGTATTGATGTCCAAAAGACACTCCTTTAGGGACTTTAAGTATTCAGGAACAACTTTATTGATAACTATAAAGCCAATGGTTGATTGTTGGCATGAGTGTTGCTTCATTGTTTTAATTGGTGTTGTTGGCTCTGATTTATCGCTAAGTCCTTCCTTAGCCATTTTGATATTACTTGTACTAAGATTTAGCACACCTCTTACTGCTTGAATGCTGTCACGAGAGGCTGTACGTGAGTGTTCCTTTGCTTTGGTAGGTGTTGTTGGCTCAGATCTATCACTACGTCCTTCCTTGGCTATTATTCCAAGACTTGGCATAGCCTTAGTGGTTTGGGAAACCAGTTTGCTGTCATGAGACCCTGAACGGGAGTGTCCCTTGACTTTGATAGGAGAATTAGCATTGAGTTGTTCTTTAAATGGACTGTAATGACCCAATGCATCTATAGATGCAGTATCAGTACTAGTAATGCTAGTAAGACTTTCCATACTACCAGTTAAACTTGTGTTCATGCTCTTAGTATCGTCATCTCCAGTATCAAGGCCGTCACTTTCATGAAGGGTATTCTCTGTATAAAGATCCTGGTATGTAACAAACAATAAACTAAATATGTTCTCTAGGATCTCCACACGATAAGTCAGAGGGAAAACATTGGTCAGATGTTGTCTACCATTGGACAATTTTTCCAGCAGTGCAGAATCATTAAAAGGGCTAGATACTGTTTGACATTCTTGATTAAATATGCAGTCCATGTAGCTTTTAATGGCACAAAAACTGTGGTATAAAATAAGATCTCTTTCCACTTCAGGATGAACAGTCTTTGAAGAAATATCTTCTTCATCCCAATCCTTGCTGTCAGATCCTGAAGAAAACACTGGACGTTTCCTGAGAAGAGAAAACACTTCTTTCTCTGGTAGCTGTGCAAGGCTGATGGATTTGTGCAGAACACGGAGGACTGAATGAGACTCCAAGCCTTGAAACATGTCACTTGCTTGTTGATGATGAGTGGAGCCAGCCTCACTAGATGCAAGTAATAGCCTGTGGAATAGAGTTGGTGTTTGTCACTTGGTAAAGGTTTACCATAAGTAGGTAAGAAAAGGTATATTAAGATGAAATGGAACTGCTGACCTTGATAGCTAGTATGATAGCTGACATTATGTTTATTTTAGTTAGGAAAAAAAGAAACAATGCAATAGTTTACCTTAGAAAAATAAAATATTTGTTTACAAATAGGATTTGTATGTCTCTCCTGAATGCATTACCAAATGACTATATTGAGTTACTAGACGTTTACGGTAACACAAGAAGTGATCTCAGTAATATGGGGTAAGTGGACGGTGACAATAAGGTGTGTACTATGCGTACAAGAAGTGACTTGGCTGATAATACAGCATCATTCAGCATGGACATGCAACAAATTTGGATAGCCTATTATATGAGACTCACATGAATGTGTCACACAGAATTTAGATGTTAGTGTTAAAATTGAATCATTAAAACCAGGGACGGATCCAGCTCTGGGGTGCAGGGTGTATGCAGATGAGCTGACAATTTTTGGTCTGCTTTTACAATACAATACAATACAATACAATGGTCTACGTTTGTTGTTTTTATATACATATATATTTTAATATTGTGCTGGTTGTTCTTTTTTTTAACCAAAAAAATCCTCCATTGGCGTATTTTGTGTTTTAGAGTTTACTTATTTACTAAGGTTATCACTCATACTGACACAATACATTGATTATGTAATTTCTTAATGGTGGGTGCACCCCCTCCTTAAAAAAATCCTGGACCCGCCCCTGAAAACCTGATAAACAAAATAAAGTGACTTTGAGTAATTACCCAGCCTTGTCTAAACACCACTGAACCAGTTGGACTTGATATGCTAGCTTTTCACAGGTTTGATAAAACAAAGGATGCTCAATCGGCGCCTGCAAAATAACATTACTGCATTTATTACAGTGCGACTACTGAAACCGGGCCACCAAAACATAATTATCCAATCACGGTTGAGAATATGAACAATCGAAACTCTAGAAACATTTGATTTTGTTGCTAATGCTAAAAAAAATCCATTACATGTGAATGAAATAGATCAAGATTGTGAGAACCCTATACAATTTTTTTTTGTTTGATCTCAAAAAATATATAATTATTTTAAAATGTGTTTGGGTGGCCACGGTTTCAGTGGTTGCACTGTAACAGTGCTGAGATCACATCCTTCTCAAAATGCGGCACAGTTCAGCAGTTAAGCTACATTATCAAATTCATGAATAATTCATGACCTATTAGTCCAATCGTGGTTGTCCATTGTGGTCACATGTACAGACCTTTAAATCCCATTAAAAAACTCATTAATAATTCATGACCATTTTGTCCAATCCGATGCTCCTCTCTGGTCACGAGGAAAGCATTGTATATCGCATAATCTACGGCTGAAACGCGGAGGGATTTGAATGCGGCCCAGGGGAATGATGATGTACAATGGAATGCAAATGAACATGAAGCATTATATAATGGCACATGTGTCATTATATAATGCTTCATGTCCATATTTCAGATATAACCCATCCCCCCATCCCCCCATCTCTACTGACGAGTGAACATCAGACTTAGAAATAATTTACTTTTAGATTTTTGGCGAAAAAAATGCTTTGATCATGAGTGCCAATGCCAGGATTCTAACCGAGATCTTCTGCTTGGTTGTATCCGAGCTTTAAGCCATTATGCCACTGAGGCAATCGATGAAAAGTTTGCAACGAAAAGTCATCAAGTTCATTAGCATTCAAGTTGGTTAGCATTCCTCTATTATTAGTGTAGATCAATTCCCAAATGCAAACAACCTTCCGTTTTCTTTTGTTTCATCGATATTGGACAAAATGGTCATGAATTACTAATGAGTTTTTTAAGCCGTTCAATAAACTCGCAGAACGTGTTTTATCAGGTTTAAAATCCCTTGGGCTTCGCCCTCGGGATTTTAAACCTGATAAAACACTCCTGCTCGTTTATTAAACTATACATAAAGGATTGATGTTTTATACATCAGTTTAATTAACTTTGATAAAGATCTGATGAATAAAACATCCAATTTGTATCAAAGTTAATAGAGCTGATGGCACAAACACCATCTCACTTTCCTAGCAGCCTCCTACTGTACCTTACAAGACCTCTTTCAGGGGCGGATCCAGGGGTGGTGAAGGGGGTGGCTAGCCACCACCTCTATGGACCAGTTCGACCCTTTCGGGCCTTGGAAAGGTTCCTGCTGTCAGGGAATAGTAATATATATATACCCCTAGCCACCCCCCTTTCAAAAATTCTGGATCCGCCACTGTCTTTCAAATGTGGGATGTCAAGGGTGACACAGTGCGCATGTTCATATTGTAATGATCACATCATTACTAGAAATGTGCATTAGTCTTAGACTTTTTTTCAATAACTAAATAATTTAGTAAATGAGTTTTAAATGAATGTTGGGATTTGATAAGTCACATAAAATATTCGCCTCCATCCTTCATGGGTTTAAAAAGGCTTGCCTTTCTAAATGCCCATAAAGGTCTCCCGCTCATGTTTTATCTATTACTTGTAAACTTGTTTTGGCTTCCAGTAACTTGGGCTTCCAGTGTAACAGGTAGCATTGAATTTAAGAGAAAACAAGACACAAGTGCCTTGCCTAGGGACAGAATGTGATTGCCTGGGCCAGGAAACGAAATCAGACCTAATAGACCTGCATCACTCTTGCGTGACATGTTAAGATATTACTATCAAATTTGTCACATCGATAATATTTATTCAGTAAAATTGCAAAATTTCGTAAAGATTGCCCTTAAACTGACAAAGTTATAAATTTTTGCCAAAAAAAGAAGTTGCCAAACATTTTTTAAAGAAATGTATGTATCTAGACTGATAGCAAGGCTTGCAGTGCATCACATGCATGTATCTAGACTGATAGCAAGGCTTGCAGTGCATCACATGCATGTATCTAGACTGATAGCAAGGCTTGCAGTGCATCACATGCATGTATCTAGACTGATAGCAAGGCTTGCAGTGCATCGCATGCATGTATCTAGACTGATAGCAAGGCTTGCAGTGCATCACATGCATGTATCTAGACTGATAGCAAGGCTTGCAGTGAATCACATGCATGTATCTAGACTGATAGCAAGGCTTGCAGTGCATCACATGCATGTATCTAGACTGATAGCAAGGCTTGCAGTGCATCACATGCATGTATCTAGACTGATAGCAAGGCTTGCAGTGCATCACATGCATGTATCTAGACTGATAGCAAGGCTTGCAGTGCATCACATGCATGTATCTAGACTGATAGCAAGGCTTGCAGTGCATCACATGCATGTATCTAGACTGATAGCAAGGCTTGCAGTGCATCGCATGCATGTATCTAGACTGATAGCAAGGCTTGCAGTGCATCACATGCATGTATCTAGACTGATAGCAAGGCTTGTAGTGCATCACATGCATGGCAACATACATTATTTGCAAAATGCTTCTTTCAAAAAAAGATATCTTCAACAGTTTTAGAGCAATTTTTATGAAACTTTGCAATTCCATTATTATCATGGATGTGAAAATTTTGATGGTAAGCACATTTTTCTTGTAAATTAAATATTTTATAATGTCATGCTAGCGTGATATTGGTCTATGGTCCAAAATGCACGGACTACATGCTATAGGTTAAGATATGCCAAGATAGATGTACAGTCTTGTTTGTAGGATGTATTACTTGCCTTTTGATCCCAAAGAGTGTCTAATAAATTCCTTGCATTTTCACAGCTATAACAGTATGGCCATCCAAGAAGCAAAATGAGGGGTTTAAGTACTTTAAACTCTAACAGGAGCTGAGTTACTTTAGCAAAGTCACCATCTTTGATGAGTAATAATGCTGTTTCCTGAAATACACCAATTATAGATGTAGATATCTTTTAGAATAAAAATATTAAATGTTCTATTTTAACTCACTTGCAAGAAATGTAATTAAATAGAAACTAATTAATTCAAAGACTTAATTAACTTATTTATAGTACAACTATAGGAAACTAGTCATTAAACTAGCATAGGCTGCATTGGTGTTTGATATAAATGATATACTTTAGGTAATAATAAGAATGAATTTTGTAACACCCCCAAAGCTTTAGTACCTCATCTTAAGGCTTAAGCTCAAAATGTCATTAAAGTTAAGTTAACATTTTTACGGTATTACACTTTACATTCTATCACTGACGGTACCTATCGTTTATATCAAACACCGACACAGCCTATATATACTAGTTTACTTGCTAGTTTCCATTTTATCTTACATCTAAAGGTCTTTATAATATTTTTTATTATTATTTATTTATACTTTCAAATGCTCGTTTTTAATTTGGGATGAATACTCATCATAATATAATCTAAATATTCACTACTAATTTGAATATTTAACAATGAACATGGTTTAAAAATAATAATATCATGCTCATTGTTACATATTAATCAAATTAATTTAACATTCAAATAATTAGTTTAATATTCAAATTAATATAAAATTAATGTAAGATAAGCAATTTAAGAGCCTTACCACTATATTCTCCAAGATATGATTTCTATTCAGTGCATGGAAAAAGAGAAACTTCAGGGCTTCTGTTCTCTTTGTTATATTACACTGAGCCAAACAGACACAAGCAGCTTGGCTAAGCAAAGGGTACTTGCCACCAAACACTTCACCATCCTCTAACAACTCATCACAAGAGAATAAAAGCTTATTTTCCACTTGGCAAAAACTCTGTAGGAGAAATGAAGTTGGTCTTTGAAGTAACGAAGAGTACAAAGCCCCGGTCTGTAGTTGCGAAATTCCAGTTAACTTGCATTGCTGGATAAGATTCTTGAAAAGAGATTCAAGGGAACTTATAAGTGCTATCATGTCTGCTGTTGGATTCATGAAGGACAGTAATTTATACAACTGATCTTTTGTGTCTTCAATTGTTCTTGGACAAAGGCTTGTTGGACTTTGCCCAGTGCTCCCATCATTTGCCAACATTTCCTGCAATTGTTTGGTGCAGTTTACATAAAGCTGTTGTAAAGTCTGGTTGTTTTCCAAGAAGTGCTTAGTTTTGACAATGAGTTGTGAAATAAGAGCATGGCCAAACTCTGGATCTTGATCAAGAAGGTTTCTAAGAAACTGGATGGCATGGCTTGAGAGAATGTCATCTTTGAAAATTGAGGTGTCTCCATAAACTATTTTAGAATAGTAGTCATCTAGTTCCTAATTTCAAGAATTCAAACAATAAAAATAAACATTTGGTTATTGAAACAACCAGTGAAATAACTTATTATTATTATTATTACTTCTACATACAACAAAATGATCAATACCCAACAACAAATGAATTACAAGCCAATAACAATACAACAACAATACTACCCACAATCACAACTAGACAACAATTTGCAATAACACTAACATTAACACTACAAAAAACACTAACACTACAACAACCATTAATTCCAGCTAATACTACTGCTATTGCTGTTACTTCCTAATGCTGCTGCCATCACTTCTGATACTACTCTTACTATACTGGGCCCCTCCCAGGGGTTTTACGGAACAAGGGATACTGCCAAATTATTTTCAGGGAACAAGGGAGCAAAATATGATAAAACAATAGTTTTTTGGGGGATCACGGGAACATAAAGTAAAACATTTAGGGACACAGTTATTTTACTTACAGGGAACAAGGGAGAAAATGCAAAAAGATCAAAGGATTATGGGAGCATGCACCCTCCCCCCCCCCCCCCCCCACCCCCCACCTGGGAGGGGGTCTATACTTATGCTGCTACTACTCCTGCTACTGTGGACACTGCTGCTACTCCTACAGCTGCTACTCCTAAAGCTGCTACTTTTACTGCTGCCACTACTGCTGCTGCTACTGCTACAGCTGCTACTGCTACTGCTGCTGCTACTGCCGCTGCTACTGCTGCTGCTACTGCCGCTGCTACTCCAACAGCTGCTACTTCTACTGCTGCTACTAATGCTGCTGCTACTCCTCCTACTGCTTCTATTCTACCACTCATCCTACTGCTTCTACCACTCCTCCTACTGCTTCTACCACTCCTACAGCTGCTACATCTTCTGCTGCGGCTGCAGCTGCTACTCCTACTGCTGCTGCTACTGCTGCAGCTGCTACTCCTAGAGCTGCTACTCCTACTGATGCTTCTACTGCTGCAGCTACAGCTGCTTCTTCTGCTGCTGCTGCTACTCCTACAGCTGCTACTATTGCTGCTGCTGCTACTCCTCCTACTGCTGCTGCTACTGCTACAGCTGCTACTCCTACAGCTGCTACTGCTACAGCTGCTGCTGCTATTTCTGCTGCTACTGCTACTTCCACTTCTGCTGCTGCTACATGGCTACACCTACTGCTGCTGTTACAGCTACAGCTGCTGCTACTCCTACTGCTGCTGCTACAGCTGCTACTCCTACAGCTGCTACTCTTACAGCTGCTGCTGCTATTTCTGCTGCTACTGCTACTTCCACTTCTGCTGCTGCCACATGGCTACACCTACTGTTGCTGTTACAGCTACAGCTGCTGCTACTCCTACTGCTGCTACTCCTACAGCTGCTACTCTTACAGCTGCTGCTGCTATTTCTGCTGCTACTGCTACTTCCACTTCTGCTACTGCTGCTGCTTCTGCTGCTACAATACAACTTTAACAACTACACAAAAACAACAATAAGACACAAACTATGTGATCATCAACACAACAATTAACTAAATACAATCAAATGATTTTAAATTTAAAATGTAAACATGACACATAATATTAAGTCACACAGTCATCTTTTTACAAGCCACCTATTGGTGCATTTGTTTACCTGCAAAACCTGCTCTGGTGCTGACTTACAATTGTTTAGATACAATAAAAGATGGAATTCAACTGTCAGTGAAATTTGGGATGGCAACTTATCCTGAAAATAGAAAAATATAATTTAGTCAAAACTATTTTGAAAATAATTCATTTTAAATTTTACCAAATCAGTGGATAAAAAAAAAATTCTGACAGCTTCCTCCAAGCTTACTGTGAAGCAGGCAAAACGCAAAGTTCGCAAAGTATCGCAAAGTTCTTGACTTGAAGGGAGGCTATGACTATCAAGAGAAACTATTTTGCAAATAATTTATCAAGAGAAACTAAACTATAATGTCTATACTGAACTGCACACCTTGATTGGTTCCAATTACTTGGGATAATCATATTCAAAATTGCATTTTTTGCATCCAGCTTGGCAGAGATTCCCTTATATATTAGAGGGGGAAATTATGGAAATCTCTGCCAAGTAGGGAACTATACTTTTGCCAATGACTTTTTGATATCTAAATTGTACTCTGTGGCCAATTGAACTCAACAAAATGACCTCCTATCAACATAATTATGTGGCTTCACAGCTCAGTTGGAAGAGCAATGCAACGGCTCTGCAAAGGTCATGGGTTCAAATCCCGTTGAATTTCTTGGGGATTCTACTCCTTGACGAACATCATTAAACAATCATACAGACCTTTTGTTTGTTTATTTTATTTTCTTGTTTTACATATCCTGATGCAGATTAGTGAGTGTGCATGTAGTCTCATTTAGTATTCATGAACCAGTCAATGGATTGGATGGGATATCTAATATCATAAATATTACCTCTTGAGACACAAACAGCTTTAAATAATCAACCAAGCACAACCAAGAGAGATGTAGTGGAGATGACACTGATGGTGAACCCTTGCTATTAATCAATAAAATACAAACTCCAATCAACAAAATTCAAGAATGAGTATAGCACATTTTTTTAGTAGAAAACCACTAAGCATTCCACCTTGCCTAATTTTGCCTCAATCACTTACAAATGTATGAACTCGGAAATATTTCAAATAAATTATCATTGTGCAGATCTTGGAGGGAGATATCCAGAGTAATCTGGACCTTGGCTTTTGCCGCGGCAGATTACACCCTCTTTGTTCTGCATTATACTTCAAACCATACTCGGCATCATTCAACAATTGCTAAATAGACCTAATCAGCTAATGCATTACTATCTTTATCAAATCTTTTGGAAATAAGATTCTTTGTCTTATTTAGATATCACATGGAAAATCTTTGGAACAAAAGTTTTTATTTAACAATTATTCGCCGAAGGCGAAGTGATTATCGGTGAATATTTACCGAGCGGTGAGTCTTCGAGCTGCGAGGTAAATATTCACCGATAATCACTTCGCCTGAGGTGAATAATCGTTTTAGTATAAATACTAAGGTGACTATTTCAAAAAAGAAAGAAGGAAACAGCATTGAAAGTGAAAATATTTTGTTTTTTAAAAGCGCGACCGTTACGCATAAACTTTGTCTCGCATATAATGACAACAAAAAAAAAACGTGAAAATTTACTATGATACCTTTAAATAGCTTGACACCAAACTTAGTAGCTTCTTTTGTCGATTTTGGGACAGCATTTTCTTTAAAGTTTTTAATTTCATCTTTGCTAAAAGTGACAAAACAACTACTGGCAGCCATTTTGTCCGAAAAGGTGATTATCGGCTGATAATGCGAGATAGCAAACCAATCAGAGCGCGCGATTTTGTATAATCACCTTTGTATTTATACTAATATATTTTATTATTTATTAAGGTTACTGTGAACCTTCGCGGGTACCTTTCGTTAAAAATTTATTTTTCGCGTCGCGTTAAATAATATTTTATGACATTATACATCATTTTAAAGCTTAATAAACAAAGAATACGTCTATGCAGTTTTTTTCTGTAAAAAATTAATTTGTAGTGCGTGAGAAAGACTCTTAGTGAAATCGGGTGTCTTTGTTTAAAAGGATAACCTGGAAAAACTATCTGTCTTTTGCTGAATTTTAATGCATAATGTTTGTCAGCATATATTGATCTCTGAGACCGTGTGAGCGTTTCTCAATATTTTACTTAGTTTAGAAGTTATTTAGAGCTAAGTAACGAAACGTAAATATTCAATGTTTAGTTAATATTCGACTTCATAAATAAAAAACCACGCTATCAATCGATAAACGCTCACACGGTTTTAATTTTGATGAGTTGAGTAGTGTTTGCGCTAATTTCGAAGGTTTTGGGACCGTAATTTTTTGCAGGTTATCCTTTTAAAGTTGACTAGTATGCGCAAAATTAAAAGCTAGAAATCGGGCTTTGAAAGTTTTGTAAACATTGACACCCACTTCATCTATCTGTCAGGGAGGTCACTTAAAGGTCACAAATCAACCAATAGAGATCGTGGTTTCCTGTTTTGTTTTGGTAATACTCTGCGGGACGTTTTTATAAATCAGATAACAAACGCTCATAAAATACTTTTTAGAGCACAAATCGGTAAACATGGCGAACAAAAAAAGGTTTAAATGAAATAGTAAAGCAAGTAAATCAAGAAATATCTAAAATTATGAAGAAATTTAGAAAAGTAACGCAACATGATATCTCATAAACGAACCAACCAATAATAGGATTCAAGGATTATAATGTCACTTTTCAAGTAAATTTGTTTTCCATAAAAACGAATTTATTTTCATATCTCTGGAAGTATGTAACATAATGATTTTTTTGTTTCAATAATCAAAAGTTTATGCTATAAATGTTATAATCTTTAAATAAAAAAAAATCAGCCAAATTTTTGGCTTAAAGGTTCACAGTAACCTTAAAGTGGTTTTAAATTGGGTGGAAACATACATTGCAATATGTTAGCTGATTTGGTATATGCACTTTGTAGCTCTCATAAATAACCAATTGTTAAAAATAAATGATAAAGTGGATGGAACAGTCAGTCAGTACATGTTAGTATAATGATACAATGATAACCAATACAACTCAATAGTAATTTATATAAAACTTAATGATAATTTAAGCTTATGATATATAGTTATTTACATTTGCCATGTGACTATTGATTAATCATCAATTACAGATTATTATCATTCAATAATAATAAATTAACGAATTTCATTTTTTAGTATCGATTTCTCCATTTTACTATCGGTTTTGCAAATATATGATGATCGATGATCAACAATGATATAATTTGCTTATATTAAATTACTAGCTGGGTGGAAAAAAAACCTTACCCTGCTAACATCGGCCGATCGATTACAGCTCTTAATGCATCTTTCAAGGATTTCTTGAGCAACTGCCTTGCTGAGTACAACCTTTCTAGGCATACCCGAGCCAATTCCCATTGCCCTAGAGTCACATGATTCCAAAGAGACCTGTAAAGATGGCGAAGAGAAACATCCTTTTCGTTGTCAAATGAATGGTGAACGAACTTGGAGTCACACAGTTCACTCATCGCTTAGATTACTCCATGTGTTTGTTAGTTTGTTGACTTAATTCAAGCAGCCTTTCCATGTTATTTCATATGTATTTCGTGCAGTCGGTTTTGTGACATAATACGACATCGACGACTCCATTTTGATGTGAACTAACACAGGAAACCCAACAACAAAAACATTATAAATAACACAGGGAGCCCAATCTTCGCAATCCGTTATAGTTCCGGTTACAGTGCGACTACTGAAACCGGGGCAATCACGAGCGAGAATATGAACAATGGAATCTCTACAAATGTTTGATTTTTTCGCTTAAAATGTTCATAATTTTCATTATATAAATTTCATTATGTGAACGGAATAGATCAAGATTGAATAAGAAACATCTTAGCCTGTGAGAACCCTCTACAAGTTTTTTGTTTGATCTCAAAGTCCTAAAAAAATATGTATTTTGAAATTTAATTGGGTCGCCCCGGTTTCAGTACTCGCACTGTAGGCTGCCCATATTTCTGTGTACACTTAGACGTCCGTTCTCAGTTCTTGTTATCCCTGCTTAGAGGGAAACATTTATTTTTTTGTATTATATTATGACGTTGAAAACTTTTCAGTGCAGGGTTCTACGTAAGGCAGTCTGTTATAATCAAGTTAGAGTGGTTTTCATTAACCCGTGAAACATGCACACTTTAGTGTATCACTCTTTAATATATACACCTTTAAAGTTCCATTGTGTCCTTTTGTTGTTATTTGACTATTACACTTTACCCAATACACTTTATTTCACGGGTTAATGAAAACCACTCTATACTCTAATATATATGATATATATAATATGAAAATAAATGATTAGACAAATGTATATGTATATGAATAATAATAACAATGACAGTCTTGCACATCGTCGATTGCTGCCGATATTCATGTCTAATATAAGCAGGGATCCCATATTGGACTTGCACATTCCTCATTGTGTTGTACCAATGCTTTATAAGTTTTTAGTTTTTAATTTAATACCAAGATTTATTTGAAGAAAGCCGAGAATTTTTTAAAATCTGTTTAATCGCAATTTTCGCGTTACGCGCTCGGAAACACTTTACTGAGACCACGCCCATTTTTGTTGCAGCGACGAAGCTGTGGCGATCGATAAAATTGCTATTAAAATCGCCGGCCATATCGCGCCACAAAATTGATAATACATCTGATGAACTAGCAATTAATTAAATTAATGCATAGATATTTTATGTTTATTATAAGTTTATTTCACTAATATATATTCTTGTGTGTATACTTGTGTGTGAGAAAAGCATACGTCCAATCACAAGCTGCCTAACCTCTTTCTCACGTCCAATCACTCAATCCTGGCGAAAACAAACCCTGCTTTTAATGTTGCAAGGTCGTAGACAACGAGGGCGAGGGGTCTAATTGATTTAGCATAAACCAACTAGTAGGTCAAACAGTGCAATATTTTGAAAGAAAAATAACATTATTTTGACAAAAAGACAGATAATCGAAAGTGAAAGTACCGAGCGCGAGCTCAATGAAAGGCCTAGTCTGGGACCTTAACTCGCCTTAACTCGCGCAAACTCGCACAAACTCGCACAAACTCGCATTAACTCGCCCAAGCTCGCAGTAAATTGCTCAATGTCATAATGCACAGGGAATTGCCTTAACCTCATCTCACAAAGCTGAAATATACACATATATGTCATGTTCTTTTAGTGTCACTCCAAATTATCCTTAACTCGCCTTAACTCGCTGCATTGAAATTTTGATTTTCCCTTAACTCGCCTTAACTCGCCCAAACTCGCTGCGAGTTAAGGCGAGTTTAGGTCCCAGACTAGGCCTAATGAAGTGTGAAAAGTCAAAATTCATTCAAACCGGGCAACGAATTAATAATATATCTTCACTGTCACGTCACTTGTCACTATTTTCTCCCTCAGACTTTTTGTTTGGCGTTTGAAAATGTAAGTGCTAAAACTATTATACATTTTAGAACAACAGAGATTGTTTTTCGATCTAAGCTTAAAAATAAAAAATCTGGCATAATTCTCTATCAAATTTGAAAATCTTGTGTCAAAATTCATTCATAAACTCATCAAAATTAAGTACAATTTTTTTATAATTTCCTTCCTCATATTTGTACTTTACGAGTCAGAGAAAAGCATTGTATCAGGCTCTAAGCTATTAGAAGAAATAGAAGAATCAAGAAACGTTTGGTTGATTGTCTCAAACAAGAGAACAAATTTGATCATGAGTCCCGCAAATACATAGAGTTGAAAATTAATCTATGTGATTAATAAAATTTCGTTATGTATATGATAAAAAGAACACAACATGGAAAGTGCTTTATACGGTTTTTATTCACCAGTTGTAAATTAAAGTATCATAAAGCGAACAAGCGAGTCCTCGAGCCCGTGCACTGTAATCTCTGTTAATACATAATACATATGTGCCAATTGTTGTCTGTAACTTTTATCAATTTGTTAATTAATTAAGGCCCGGACAAACGGCTTAAACATGTGCACATCGGGTCGACTAACTTTGTTGAACGCTGTAGAATGTTTTTTGAACGATGTTGAACGCAGGGGAGGAGGGGGGGATCAAACGGTTTCAACATTTACTTCAACATCTGTTCGATTTTGTTGAATGGTAAAGTTGAAACCGTTTGTCCACCCTTTCAACATTGTTGAAACGTGTTGAATCGATGTTGAATGTACCTTAGGTGTACTATGTACCCCGTGTATAGCTCATACACCTAAGGTACATTTAACATAATAACCAGGCCTTTTGGCCGGAGCCTGCTCTAGGAGGGGGACATATTGGGGTTTGCGGTATTGCGGCATTGGCCATTTTTTAATGCGATATTGTGGTAAAAGGAATACATTTTTGCGGTAATGCAAGATGTCCCCTCCTCTAGTTTATTTGAGTCGGGGCTTTTTCGGGGCTTTAAACGACGAGAACGCCTGTCCTTCCTGGATGCCGGGGGGAGGGGAATTCGAGGGTAAAAGTTATATAAAAGATAAAATATCAGCATTTTGGAATAGACATTTCTTGGTACGTATTTTCACCCCTCCCCCCAGGTCTGCCCTTTTCGGTTCCGAGTCCACCTAAATATTAAAAGGTCTGGTGTCAAAGAGCTCTTAGAACAAATCGCTGATCCGTAAGCAAATATTGACAAAACGCCGACGAATGGAAATTTCTTGATTGATAGTCTGTACAAACAGGATAAAGAAATGCCAAACGACTTTCATACACAAAAGAGCTGCATTGCTTGAAGCCGATTTAGAAGCTCAGTATGCTCAACAAAGATGAACCAAGCAACACTAATGACGAAAATCACACAGGAGAGAACGTTAATTCGAGAATGTAAGTATAATAAATGTAAGTATAGTTAGTAAAATGTGTTAGAATTGATTTTCCGTCTTCCGTGAAAAAAGGACGCATATAATACATGGTATTACCTGTTGGTAGTTAGTACTACTAACTACACTATATATACTAGACTAGAGTGGCCTTCATTAATCTGTGACTTAATAAATTGTACAATTTAGAATGCAAACGCAGAAAGTAAGAAAAACAGGACTCCAATGTCGATCACTGAATTGTTTCAGTATAACAGGTTGTAAAAGTCAATGCAGTTTCTTGTGTTTTAATCACACAATATTGATTCTCCTAGTCTCTTTGTATCTATTACCAACTATTAAGCACAACTACAAACTAGTGAGTCATTGTTCTTTTCACGGACGACGGAAAATCACTCTAAATGTTGGTGACTTACGTACTCTAATCAAAGCCTCTCTTTAGTTAGCACTATAACAGAGTAAACAGAACTTGCTTTCAGCTAGTATAGCCTAAGTCTTTCTTCGAAAGCCCTAATAACGACCACAGTGAAATATAACAAACAATCTTCCAGGGCGTCAAAGTGAAATAGCACGTTATTAAAGAAGGTTCCTTGAAAACACGACAAATCTAAGTTATTTTTACAGTTTAAGAATTCGCGTTTGCTGCCACAGTCTTACTATTGACTTGCGTAAGTGTCTCCAAGGAAACAGTTCATCTATCGACAAAAGAATAATCGTCTAGACGTTTTGAATGCTATTTTTTTTGTCGACGTTATTATAAATCCTTCCTCTGACCATAATTAATATTAACTATGCTCTGACGACGTCCGACATTTCTTTATTAACTTTTTAATACTGTTTTCTAGAATTTTTGATTATTTCAAGTACTGCTGATTATTATCTGGTAGTGGCTATTGAACTATATATCTGATTTTGTGTTTGTCCTATCAGTCTAAGCTACAAATTGGAAATTAAATTTCATCGACTGAAACGACAAATTTTACCGATATAGGTATGACAAATATTCAACCAGTCAAATCAAGTTTTGTCAGTTTCCTAATATCGGAATTCAAATTAAAGATCTGACAGTACAGGCAAAGAATATTTTGACAGCTGGATAATGGATATGCATGATGCCAGACTACAGTTGACTCTCCCGTAAGCGACCACCCTCGGACCAGAAGAAAGTGGTCGCTTACGGGAGATGGTCGTTTACGAGAGTGGTTGTTCAGGGAGAGTCAACTGTAAAACTCTGCAATAAAAACGAAATACAATAATATGCAAAATACCTTATCTGTTTTGTAGATGGAAAAAATTATCATAACCAGAATGTTGAGTTAGTTCGGAAATGGAAAACGGTTGTTATTTGAAAGGCCAATCAATTGCTTTGGAGGGGGGGGGGGGGGGGTTGGGGGGGGGGGGGGTTGGGGTCGGGGAAGCTGGAGGAAAGGGGTTTGCAAATCAGATTTTGTATATTTTTAAAAGCTCAAAACAAAAACGTTCATAGAAATGTTACAATGTAATAAAAAATCTTATACTCATTAATTATTCATGGCGGTAACAACCAATCCCAGAAACGTATTTGTACCACGTGCCATACTCCATCGAAAATGACTGACTTTGAAAAACAAACGCGTAACAAAGACAGTTCGTTTTCAAAAGATCAACCATGCATGCAATTATTAATGACTATTAGATGTAGTTTCAAATTATTGTCGCTGTATTCTATGGAGATGAACATTTCAAATGCTGAGGCGCAAACATTTCGAAATGAAGGCAACATTTATTCTTTATGCTTTGTTCACAAAAAATGCAAAGGCCCGGCTACCTTTCAAGATGGCGCAGGGAACTGTGAAGGGGACTATTGGAACTGCAGTTTACTTGGCTGCTCGTAATCGATCAGAACTTGCGCGAACTTGTCTTCACAATGGATCTCTCTCCCTGTAGTATATAAATAGAAACTAGAGAGTAAACTAGTATAGGCTGCGTCGGTATTTGATATAAACGATAGGTCTCCGACGAAAGGCTAAAGCTCGAAAGTATCTATCTCTCCCTGTAGCGTGCTGAAAATCGAAACGGTGCCTTCTGCATGTGCCAAGCCAGCAAATTCACAAGAAACTTAAAACTTTGCAAAACAAATTGTTTGATCTTGAAAAATGATTCCTTTGCTGAGCGTTTTGAACAAGTTTTTCCGTTTGTTCTGTAATTAGAGTACAAATAGTATATTCGTGAAACATTATTAAATAATAAATACGGCAATTTGTTCTAATTATATCGTTTTCTATAGATGGACGTACAAGTGACGTATTTTGTTATGGTTTTGCCAAACAACCATTGTTGTTAGAACAAAGAAAATTAAAAAATATATATTGTGAAAATGGTTGGCAAATTAGAATCACAATACTATTAAATACTCGTAAGCACTACACTCACCTATTGTTTAATATAGCACTATTTTGTACTATTTACTTTTGTATTTCACAAATATACTATTTGCACTGTATTCACTCTTGTTTATTTTTAAGGTCTATTGGTAAGCCAATATAATGATGTTAAACAGAAGGCTTTTGAACAAACTTGGTCAACCAAGTGATAAAACGATGACTCATCAAGCAAAGAAAATACCAAATATGACAGACCTAGTGAATCATTATCAACGAAGAAATCTAGAAATACGACAATGTAGAATATCCACTGGATGTCAACCGCCACATCCGAGAAACTGGCACACCCGGAAAATAGCCAAACTATCTCCCTTAGAAAGACAAGCCAAAACAAACAGAAAAAATAGTACAAGCACGAAACAATTGAAATCGTCATTCAAGCAGGATTTGAAGAAAAGTCATCATTCAAGTCTGATTAACGTAATGAAACATAGCGATAAAAGAGAAATGGAAGAGAACGTAAACCTTCAAACGTTAAACAATCATGAGATTGTTGACGTTAACTGTAAAATGAAGAAGGTAGCTGACAAGGCTTTTAATTGTCAAGATTCAAATAACGTATTGCAAAAGCACCCTCTTATTAACGAACAACAATGCTCAACCACCGATAATATTCAGAAACCCCAACGTACACAAATGTCTAAAAGCGAATATTCTAAACAACTAAAAACTAGAAAACAGTTCGCACGGAAAGTGCAAAGAGAGAAAGCGGAGCTATTTAACATTGACCTGGTGGACCTTCATAAAACAATGATAACGTCATCTGCGACAAAACGAGGACTGGTTAAATTAAACGCTAGCGAAGTTATCATTTACAGATTTCGATTGTCCAATTATGATCTAATCGATATACAAGATTAAGTGAAACCGCTGACCGTCAGGTTGCGTAACATTCCCATGGATGCACAGGTAGCCCTTGATAAGATGTTTGGCGTTAACCGAGGTCTCGAGCAAGCCATAAGGTGCTACCTTGTGTTATTTTTCATCGAGGGAGAGACGATATCTCAATACTCGCTCAATGCTGCTCCAAATGATTTAAATGCCGGTACACACTAGGCGACAAGTCGCTACAACACGACGCGGCGACACGTTGCGGCGACAATTCTCCTCGTGTGCACATAGAGTTTATACGGGAATGTTTGTCCCCACGACACCCCACGACACCCCACGACACGTCGCACAAATTCAAACTGGTTTCAATTCGTGCGTCAGGTCGCAGCAACAAAAAGAGTGAAAGTAGTGTCGCGGCGAAGTGTTTTCGAAGCAGTGCACACAAAGCGACGTGTCACCGCGTCGTGTTGCAGCGACTTGTCCCCTAGTGTGTAACGGCCTTAACAGTTCAGTGAGAACGTTTACGCTTATTTCTATTATTTATGCATGTTTTGTATATCATTAAGATTGTCATATATTATCTTATATAGAAGGCTTATATCAGAGCACAAATGGATAGCTTGGGCTTCCTATGCTGGGTCTTTCGCGTTTCTGATCAACCTCTTTTGACCATGGACTGATTTACTAGAGGGGATGATTAAGAGACAATGTCTGTAATGGTCGAGAATAGCCAGACAGCAGTGAAAAATAGAAATTGCTCATATTATGCCTAAATTAAATTAAATAACCTTTGACATTTTCAGGAATCCAACTTTTAGTCCTGGGCGCCGTTTATTTTTCGAGAAATCGCTAAAAGGTGATTTTGGGATCCTGACGGGCTTGTGAACCCTGTTATGAATAGGAAAATGTAACTTTTTCTCGGCGTTCGCACGGCTTTGTGTTTTATTCTATCTAAACAACTTTTTGTTCTAGCAAAGACTGACAAACAAAAAAATAGACGCTCAGCTCGATCAATGAGCGCATGTGGCTACTGAATAGAAATCGAAACGAAAAGTAAATATAAACACTTGTAAGTTATAGGGTTTTTTTTAACAATTTTATTGAGTAACAAATATAACATTTACAGTAAATATACAATAGTACGTTATTTACAATTATTGAAAAATACACTATAAGTATACTCTTCTAGATTTTTACAATAAATTCAGAACGCGTTATTTACAATTAGATGAAGATTTCACTATAAGTGTAATCTTCTAGTTTTTTACAGTAAATAAAAGAACGCGTTATATATATTTCGAATTAATGAAGACTGCACTATAAGTGTACTCTTCTAGATTTTTATCAAATAAAAAATACATGTACATAGAAAAGGAAAATAAAACAATAATAGTTATAGGTTATAAATTAGTTGAAGTATGAAATTTTGGGCGTGAATTTTCTTTTATGGAAAAGTTAGTCTTTAGGTAGTGATATATGTCAATGAATTGTTTGCATATTGAATCACAGGTAGCCCAAGCTTCATAAATGACAAGCTTGGACACTCTAGAGCCAAAATCACTTCAAATACCGGCCACTTCAGACGCTTTTGTTTCGGGTTGTTTCCACGAAAAACAATTGCGATGAGAAAATTAGTTCGCAGAGCCATGAAGAGGTTGTTCAGCAATCAATCCATGCTAATTTCTTTGAACCAGCTAACGGTATTGAGTCGTAAGCTCTCTCAACGTTCGCCGAAACGACTGCACAAAACGCCATTTTAAAAGCCGCTGGAAACGATTACAAAATTAAAACCTACCGGGAGGGATGTGAGTCAACTGACTCTATCATTGATCAACGTACCCCTACCCGGTGCGAAGTGGGCTTCCTGTGGTATAGTTACGGGTATAAACTTCATGTACTCCGTGTTCCATGTATGTATACTAGACATACATAATCATATGTAAGAAAATTTAGCCTACATGGAGTTTATACCAAGTTTTCTTACTTAAATTACATTACATTACACGACTCGATGACATAGTGGCTACACATTCCCAGAATGCAGTAGCCACAAAAAACACGAAGCCGCACTCCGAACGCCTAGAAAAATTACATTTTCCTATTCAACACAGGGTTCCCAAGCCCGTCAGGACCTTAAAATCACCTGACTGTAATGGCCCGGCTGTTTTTGACAACAAATCAGTGGATGAAAAATTGTGGACCACCTAGCAGTTATAGTGAACAAGATTATGTAGCCCCTCCCCACACTATGCGGTTTGTGTCTACAACTCATTGTCATATCCGCTATTTGTTATATGATTTATTTACATAACAACAAAACTAACCAAACCAAAACTAACCATAATAGTCCGGCAGATTCGTGCAAAATTTGATAAGAATTGTGCATTTTGTGGTAAAAGCATGAAAATTGGCACAATGATAGTTTATGACATGGTGATCAATATAGGCTATGGACCCCATCGAGATCTATCCCAAAATTGAAGTTATAGGGATTTTAGCATGGAAACGAGGCTGGGACATTACATTCGAAATATCGCTGTGACCGATTGGGCAGTCGATAAGCCACTAAAATCCCCACAGGCCTTCCCCCAAAGAAAACGAATTACGAACATAAATTAAATACATTTATTACTCTAATATTAATTACATTAAACATTTAACTAAATACTTTATCGATGAAAATTTACTTATTATTATTATTATTTAACGACTTCTTAATGAAATAATCTAAACTAATGTATACGAGATTTAACTTATTATTATTATTATTCCTTAACGAAATCTTAATGAAATAATTTAAACTAAACGTGTGCTTATCGTTAATGTTCTTGTTTTTTGCGTTCTTTTCCTTTAGTTTCTGTAGTTGAACTTGTTTAACGTAGAGATATTTGAACGTGTTCTTTTTAACCATCCACTCGAGTAATTCTTTCACGAAACTATTTTCTTTAATTATGAATCAATTTGGAACAGTTAGTTCTTCACTCGTTCTGAATCACAATTTGGAACAGTTAGTTCTTCACTCGTTCTCTCTTACTTGAGTAACAGCTTACACAGTGGGTTTTTTACTTAGCTTTCAAAGTACTTCTCTACTTGTGAATCAGCTTGAATCGTTGGGTTTTTACTTCATTGGTGCTACAATAGGCTTCCAAACTTCTCGATCCACAACTTGTATACTTGTCCACTGTACTAGTTCTTCCTTTAGTGGGACGCTGAAGGTCTGATCCACTTTTTAACGACGGGACGCTGCAGGTCTGATCCGCTTTACTTTTACTGTACATCAAGTGGCTTCAACGCTTACAAGACTTAACTAAACCGCGTATGGGCGTATTTAAACGAAAATTGGAACAATAGAATTAACATAATTAACATAACTTAGATAAACAATACTACATTCTTAGCTTACAATACTGACTTATGAATATAATGAAAGGCATTTCATCACAATCGCCCAATTTGACACATGTAAATTAAGCGAACATCAACCAAAATAATATTAACTGCAAGACAGACACATATGATGGGTTAAGGAGGGTCATGTGACCTTTCAGCTTGGAAACGAGGCTGAGGGAGAGTATTCGAAATTTCGTCCAATTTAACACATGTTAAACAACCAAATATCAACCAAAGTAATGAGAATTGCAAGGCAGAGACTTTTGATGGGTTAGGAATGGTCACGTGATCTGTCAGCATGGAAACGAGGCTGATTCTTTCAAGTCTATTCAACATGCCGTCATTGTTGAATCATAAGAAACAGCCAAACACCTAAATACTTGATATAAATAATGCAAATATAACACTATTGTTGGGTTGCAGATTGTCATGTAATCCATCAGCATGAAAACGAGGATTATGTAAAAAAAAAGTACATTGTTTCGTATATAATTGAACGATCAAAAAGTAGTTGCAAATATTTAAAAATATTTACCATCACAATCACCAGGGATTTTTTTATTCAAAAAATTTCAATTCAAATTCAAATTTCAAATTCATTCTCAGCTCAGAAGATCAATTCGTTTGTATGCGAGTACCTATAAGAAGAATGAGCAATCACTGTGGAAGAAGATGTTTTCACTGCCTTCTTTTAGCTTGACCAGCCGGTTCACGAGGACAGAATTACATTACAAACTTGGTTTACACTAGCGGCACTAAACAGAAGCATAATGAACATTGTAGACTGAGTGAAGCATTTCTCGAATAGGTGTGAAAAAAGAAAAGTGCGGTTAATGAGCGTTGGTGTACGGCCTCTTTGGTCGACTTGAATTCACTTATTATTCGCAAACCTCTGGTCCAGAAACCATCCAGGCCAGAGTAATAACTATGAGGAGCTTTCAGTCAAACCAATCACTCCTCTGGAAATCGTGTGCTTGGTCAATTGCAATAGAGTAGAAGGCACAGTAAGACTTAAGCACAACAAAATGTCCCTTTTTGAGCTTGGAAGCTACTCATGGAATCTCCTGGTTAATTGATTCCATGTCACGAGTTGATGTGGACTGGGAGCATTTTCGCATAATTTGTATTGTTTAATGCAAAAACCATGGAGCAATCTGTACATATATGCCTCTATATACATTTGGAAGCTTCCTCCGCGCAACGACTTCATCAGATCAATATCAGAATATTAAGCAGAATATTAAGTGACCAGTAATGGGGATGTGGACTTTCAGCATTCAGTTGTCGCATCATACACTAAACGTTCTTTAATGGGTCCACTCTCTCGGGGAGAATAGCTGCCATATACCTTGTGCATCAATATATCTAAAGCACCAGCTGTCACCCGGTGAGCGTCTCGTGTGTGCAACTCATACAAGGCCTTTATCACATCCATTGCTGTCAAGCCAGTTTCCAAGTCCTTTGATTTTAGTATAGCAAGTTCGCTTCCAAGCATATTAAGTACAATTGTTTCTCGCCATACGTCGACAGCCAATTGGATCTTCTTGGCGACCCCTTAAAGAGCTCTCTTTGGTTGAAAGACTTGCGTGGAGTGTTGCCAATGAGATATCCAATATGTCCTTTGTAATTACTTGGTTGAGGTGATCGATCTCTAACGTTACCCAGCCACTTGTATTTCAAAGGGCATTCTATACAACTATATTCACAAATGGGATGGGTAGAACAAGTGGTTCCGTCGCGGGAGAATACATGTCAGGCTGTACAAAAGTTTACGAATCTGGGAATGGGGCTACACGTTTTCTGTTTTGATGCTGGTCAATAGTGTTTTGTTTTTCGTTTTGTTTTGTCTTTACTTGGGTGCTAAAATATCGGTATCCCTTTCCCATGAAATACATCATGGGCTGTTGTAGAAATAGGGTTGTGTTCGACGATATTGTATACCTCTGCTGAATAAACACCTTTTTATTTAGTTTGGACGTTTCAATAATTCCTTTCAATTTATAACGTTATTGCCCATTTCCGTGGAAATTTTTCAAATTCTGTCATATGAAATGGACAATGCCAGGTTGTGACTATGAAAAGCTCACGGCATGAACGCGGTTTTAGAATTCTAGAAATTCTAGAAAGGTCAAGGCAAGGCATGCACGCGGCGCTGAACTTTTTACAGTCATACGGCAATTCTAGAAACATCAAGGTCACGTCAAGGCATGCGCGCGGCACTGAAATATTTAAAGTCGTATAAATCTGCTCTAAAAAGAGATGCGTGTCTTGCTACTTTAGCGTCGTTAAGTGTTATTGTAAATTGTTAGTTGGGATATACTAAGACTAGTTTACGCTTCTTACAAGTCCTAACCCTCGTTCACACGCATATCCATCCACATGTAAACTGCGGTTTTCACCCCAAATACGCTATCCAGACTGGATATTATGAAAACGTAGGTTTACCGTATACGTGTATTCTGCGTTACAGAAGTCGAAGGCTAAATATATGTGTTAACAGTAAAAATAAGAGCAAAAAAACTATATGCATCGCCTAATGAATTGTATTAAAGCTAGCGTTTTTGAATTATTTTCATGTATATGTATGCATGGACGGTCAAATACGTTGCAAAAATGCTAATTTTGGACTTTTGGACTGCTTTTTAAAATGTATTTTTCTAGTCATTTGGTTACTTTGCATACAGGTCATATTTGGAACATTGTATCAGCCTCGTTTCCATGCTGAACGATCACATGACCCTTATTAACCTACCAAATGTTTTATAGTTATTTTTATTGTTGTACATGTTGATGTTTGATTGTTTTACATGTATTAAATTGCATGGGCGATATTTCGTATATTCTGCCTCAGCCTCGTTTCCATGCTGACAGATCACGTGACCATCCTTAACCCATCAAAAGTGTCTGCTTTTAAGTTCTCATTATTTTGGTTGATGTTTAGCTGTTTTACATGTTTTAAATTTGACGAAATTTCGAATATTCTCCCTCAGCCTCGTTTCCAAGCTGAAAGGTCACGTGACCCCCCTTAACCCTTCAGATGTGTCTGTCTTCTAGTTCATATTATTTTGGTTGATGTTTGCTTAATTTATATGTGTTAAATTGGGCGATATTTCGAATGTAATGCCCCAACCTCGTTTCCATGCTAAAATCCCTATAACTTCAATTATGGGATAGATCTCGATGGGGTCCATAGCCTATAATGATCACCATGTCATAAACTATCATTGTGCCAATTTTCATGCTTTTACCACAAAATGCACAATTTGAGTTTTTAGTTAGTTTGTTTTTTAATCCACATTCAGTTTGAGTCAATACATTAACTGGAAATAAGATTGTGTATTTGACTGACTCATTGCTTAACTCATTTTTAGAGGTTTTAAAGTCGTAAAATGTTAGAAAATAATAATCTGAAAGATGTCAATTGCATATCAAGTGTTCACGGCTCGTGGATGTCCTCTTTGTAATTATCAATCAGAATCAATTTTACCAAATTAAAAATTTTAGCCTTAGGCACGTTTCAAATCTCTATTTCAAATATATTTCACTAAAATATAATCAAAACATTGAATATTCCGTCATCTTAAGCCTTTGAAGTTTCCGCCATGTTTCATTGGAACACTGAAGATGGCCGCTCCATTCATTTTCAGCAGTACCAAAAATAGCGTCGTTTGCTCGCCTATCTGGATATCTTCGCAACGAAATGATCTACAGCCTTGAAACTTCACCAGTATATGTAGTTTGGAACGCTTTACAAGTTTATGTAACCTTAAATTTGTTATAATGCAAAATTACGCTTTTGAATTTGATGATGACGTAGGGGAAAGCCAGCCAAAGTTCGATTTTCTTTTTCAAGGGATTTATGTCGGGTAACAGGCGGTTAGAACTTTTTTTTCAAAAATGTTTGCATGAAATGTTTGGTTTTACAGCGGGCTTTATACTTACAGCAGTTCTCAGTCACACGTGCACCGTTCGCATAAAAAGCACCGCTATAAAACGTGAAGTTGGTGACGTCAATCAAACTGTGTTTACGAGGCGCATGGTGTTTTTACTTCAGTCGGGCTACGAAACATGTCTGAATCCGACGAAGACGTTATTGTGGGAATTCAGCTTCCAGATTCCTTCCAGGTCAGTTAGTCGGTTGCTTGGTTGATTAATTGATTGGTTGGTTGATTCGTAGGTTGGTCGGTTGCTTGGTTGCTTGGTTGCTTGGTTGCTTGGTTGCTTGGTTGCTTGGTTGCTTGGTTGCTTGGTTGCTTGATTCGTAGGTTGGTCGGTTGATTGGTTGATTGATTCGTAGGTTGGTCGGTCGGTCGGTCGGTCGGTTGGTTGGTTGGTTGGTTCAACTGTCTTTTTAGCTGATTTCTGTCCGTTGTTTGATTTCTCGTATGCTCGTCTCCTTTCTTCTTTGATTCCATACTTTTATACTTGCTCATCCGCTGGTCAATTAGCCACTCGTGTGTTAATTATTTCTCGATACAATACAAATCCACTCTTACTGGATGCATATATGTACCCATTTCTGGTAAACAAAGGAGAGGACAAGAAACTTATGTGTGTTGCCGATAGGGATACGTTCAGTTGTCCAGCATATACTGACAGAGAGAGACTGCCATGCGTTGTCTGTACTATGTTATTCACTTTGTGATATCCACTTTTAATTTGTGGTGAAATAGCTTTCTACCAGCCACATGTGCAAAATTATGTCTGTTCGTTTCGTATACTTCTTGAAATAGTTTTGTTTTTGTTTTGATATTGTGTGTGTGTTTGTCCATTTGTTTGTCGATCTGTGTATCTGTGTATATGTTTAATTGTGTTCTCGTTTGATGTTTGTTTGGTAATTTTGTTTGTTATTTATTTGTTTGTTTGTTTGATTACTATTTTTGTTGTTGGTTTTCTCGAAGAAAGCTACTGTAAAAAAGGCTGGTAATGTCCAAGCTACGTATCCAAGATACCGTATGCAATCTTGAAAACAATGCCATTACCATATATGGTATTGTAGGTGAGAAGTAACAAAAGACTTTGATTAGCGCGCGAGATTTTTCTTCTTTTTTTTACAGGTTGAGATTGCAACAGAACAATAGGCATATCTTTGATACGAAGTTGTCAATGCTAATCAATACATCATCATCACAGTTAATTTCATTTTTATTTTATCATCATCAGAATCATATCAAATAATATTATACAAGTTAGTTAATAGTATATATGGATAGAAAACATCGGGTCAGAAAATAACAGGAAATGATAGGTACGTAAACAAAGATACAGAAGTGTTTTATAAACTTTGAATAGAAGAATAGTACAAACAAAAACAAGCTACACAGTATCTACATTATTATACATTATTCTAATCTATTAACTTATACACCACTGCTACAGGACAAATTAAAGAACATTCCATTACAGAAGTGTAAAACTGTGGAACAGTCTTGACAAAGACTTAAAAATAAGTCAGACAGTTTTAGAATTTAAGAAGAAACTTAAAACAAATATGCTTAGCAAATTTATAGATACTTAATTTAATTAATGTAATTTATAGGGTATATATACGTATGTATGTATGTATGTATGTGTGTATATTTATTTCTTATTATTTTTATTATGTTACTATTTTTTTTTCTCTCTATTGATTCTAGATATATTTTATTTGTAATTTATGTTCTCTGAAAAGCCTTTTAAGGACGAGAATAAAAATGTATGTATGTATGTATGTATGTATGTATGTATGTATGTGATAAACCGTACGTAATATGCGCACGTAAAGAGACGCACCTATATATAGAAAAACACTTACAAAACGTGTAAGTACGTAATAAATCGTACGTGAAAAGACGCGTACGTAATCTACCATTTATAAATCGACTCTTACGTAATATACGTATGTAAAGAGAAGCACCTAATAATTTACCGTAAAAATAGAAAAACACTTACGAAACGTGTAAATACGTAATAAATCCTATGTGAAAAGACGCGTATGTAATGTACCATCTATAATCTAATCTACCGTTATAGAAAAACACTATATAGGAAAACACTTACGAATAGCGTATGTTATCAACGCGTTCGTATCGTATACGTCATCTACAGCATTTCAAATGGGCGCATACGCAATTAAGACTATATCACATAAAACGTTGCTTACGCAACATATATACGTAAAGAGTGCGTTAAATTGCGTCAAAGTGGTTCTATATAGTGTTTCTATCGTACGTAAATCTTCCAATAATCACCAGGAGAAATAGCGGTTTTTCGTGAGTCACACGCCAAGCCTTGGTTTTTGTTTACCCAATGATATTTAGTAGGAACAAAGAACGCATGGTCATGTATTCTCCATTCGTTGATCCTGCTATCCGAACCCCATTTCCCTGAGTATCCCCATTGAGAACACACATCAGCGAGCTTTGAATTATCACCTGTACCGCGTTGAAATGAATTGCAGGCCGCAGGACGGACGTTACTCACTGCAACAAAGTAGTTGACGACGTCGATGCTAGCGCTTAATGTTATCAAATTGATTGTGCGACCAACCGCAGATTTTCGGCAATGAAACCTCAACTGAGTAAAGTTGATGAGTTGATGAAGCTGACCAAGCGCGCTAGCGGACAGAATCGTAACGTTGTTGTTGTAGTTGGCTATATCGCGGTATGAGGACGATAGAGTCGTCAGCGAGGGCACACTACCTGATGTTGGAATAACCACGTTGGAGATCAGCAACCATCCACCTTTAATATCAAACAAACAATTAATAACCTTTCTCATGAAGCAGCTAATGCCCGGCAAGCCTCGCTTTGACGACTTGATAAAACAAAAGAACCATGATTCAGAGCGAGGCTGTTTATTGGTTATATGTTTTTGATCTTGACTGCCTAGCCTCGTATCCGTGTCATGGCGGTAGAAGCCGAATAATAGGAGGTTTTAGTAAATTGAATTTTCTTTCTTATTCAGATGTTTATTCCCTTTGGAAAAAACTAGAACAATCAGTTGATACTAATTATTTAGCAAAAGAAAGTTGGCAAAGCATTCTGGTACTGGTAGTATATGACGTCATAATGCAAATGACCCATTGTTCGCAATATTTCAATATTTGAGAAATTTGAAATAACAATGATTGAATGGAAGGGGTGACTTCGTAAACTGACCTTGATCTTTACCCATATCACAGTAAACCTGAATAGCGTTCCCAGAATTCCCTGGGTCAATCCAGTAATTCCCATCATGCACTGCATCACCAGTAGTCAAGATATCCTTACAAGATTTGGCGGGATTTCTTGGAAACCAACCAAACAACTCTAAATGAAAAACATTATTTAATTAACGACCACTGATTAATGAAGGCTGTTTTCTACCGTGGCAAAAGGATGTCATCACAGATACAATTTTGCTTCACTTTTTCGCTTCCTTTTGTCAGTTTCTTCTTCAGTTTTCGCTGAAGTTTTGTTGCAGTTTTTACTTATACTTTTTGTATCAGTTTTCGATCTAGTTTTTGTCATAGTTTCTGCTACTCTAGTTTTTGTCACAGATTCTACTCTTCTAGTTTTTGTCATAACTTCTGCTACTCTAGTTTTTGTCATAGTTTCTGCTACTCTAGTTTTTGTCATAGTTTCTGCTACTCTAGTTTTTGTCATAGTTTCTGCTACTCTAGTTTTTCTTTTGACTCATTTACCTGTTTGACAAAGACGACCTTTGTAACCAGGCATACAGTGACACCGAAATCCATCATCATTGTTATCTTTTGAACAAGCACTAGCGAATAAACAAGGACTGGGGACACAGGGATCCTGAAACGAGTATAAATAAGCTCACGTTATTTAATGATGATGATGATGACTAATGATGATGATAATACTAATATTAAATGCAGTACATGTAGAATAACGACTAGTACTCGAAGGATAATGTTTTGTACCTTTTCGTAGTACGTGAATCCAGGATCCCTTTTAAAGTCAGCCGCTGGTGCCGACCGTTTGGTTCTGTTGTTAAGGTGACATTGTTTGACGTCATTGTTGCTATACTGGTAGTTAAGGGACTTGCAAAGTTTCTTATTTGTACATTCCATGGCGCAGTCCATTGCAGTATCGACAAAAAGACTATGGAAGACACTGTTAGCAAGTTGATTACCTGAAGGATACAGTAAAAACCCGCGTATAAGAACCTATCATTTAACAACCTGTTAGACTAAAATTTCCCAATTAAGCACCCTTCACATAAGAACCACTCTAGGCTAAAATCTAAACAGTTTTTTTTTATTTTTTCAAAAACAGCAATATCAGTACATCACATGCAATACCATAAAGGCAACAAAAAAATAGCCATGAACACTGTTAGTATTATCAGATCATACTACACAGTACATGTATAGGAGGGAGGGATTGTGTTCTTTGACTGTGTATAGTACTACGTCAAAAAAAAATGCATAAATGATTCAATATAGTGTCAGCCACACCAATAGATATACATTATTGTTTTGAACAAAAATTTAGAACCTACTTAAGAACCTAGTAGCCTAATTCCACAGTAAGCACCATTTATATAAGAACCTATGCAGGCTAACTTGAAAAACCCTAGGTTCTTATACGCAGGTTTTTACTGTACAGAAGAAGATTGTTTGCATTAATTGTTTTCTCAAAAACATGAATTATTCGTGTTTTACTGTACACCTCCATATGGTACATGTCGACTAGAATGCCTAATCAAATACTTATCAATTATTCACGAGGTATTCAGCCAATTAAATGGTCTGATTTTAATCCCTTGAAGATACTGGACACCTGGTCTAGTCCTCCTAGCAGTAACTGGAACAATTTTTTCCAGTTACTACGAATAATTCCTTGCACAGATATTACCCTCCCCTCGTCTCTAATAGTATAGTAAACATCAGACTTAGCAAGAATTTTACTTGGCAATTTTTGTCGTAAAAAAGTAATAATGAGTAATAATGCCAGGATTCGAACCGATAGCTTCTGCATTGCTGTATCCCCGTTTTAAACCATTATACCACTGAGTCATTCGATGAAAAGTTTGAAACAAAAACACGTTTAATGTCATCAAGTCGTTAGAATTCAAGTTCGTTAGTATTTCCTCTGAATAGATTTGAAACTGAAGCGACTGATTAATATTTTCCTGTGGGAATTCATTGACAATGAACATTAAATTATGAACAGATTATTGATGTCTTTCAGGATTGCTTTTATTTGCTACATTCAAATCTCTCTTCGGCTTTAAAGTTGTTCATGAATAAAATTGTTCATTTTCATTTAAAGATTCCTCCCGAATAATTGATGAGGATTTGAAGTCGTTCGTTGAAGTCGGCTGCGCCTCGAACTGGAACAAATTGCGCGGACTTGAAACATTACATCAACACTTTCAATGTTGCTTAAAAAAAAAATAAAAAAAAAATTGTTAACAACTATCATAACTATTTTGTTTTGAAGATACCATTCATATGCAAAAAAAGCAATCCTTCTTGAGATTAACTATAATCATTAATACTAAAAGAATAAAGCCGTGTAAACTAATCCAAGCAGGTACGCAAATAGAAAATCCGAATGGGAAAGTGTTAATATAATCCATACGCCCTATCTTAAAAGGTTTCGCTGTGCAAAATCCATAACAAATATTCAATAGAATTTTATTACAATATTTACATGGCAGTGTACACTGAATTACGTAAATTTACAATACTTAAACTAACTCATAAATTTACACCTTTTGCTGTTCATTAACAGAAAATGGGCATTCATTTGTGCCAATAGTTGTATCAATAACGTGTATTATACTTTCATCAACACCACAAGTAACATCATTAGCGCGCATCAACTTTCAATAACAATATTTGAATATTCATGGACATTCATCAGTATTAACGGACAATCAATAGCGCAGTTGTACATTCATATGCGTGGAATGTATTTTCTTGTGCGCGCAATTGAAATTCAATAGCACGAATTGACAAACAGTAGCGTTTATAGACAATTATTCAACCAAAATTAAACATTCATTAGTGATATTAGCATAGCCATTGACAATCTATAACGGTTTTGGACAATCATGAACATCAATGTAACATTCTTTAGTGTGGATTGACAAACATTTGCATGATTCAAATAATCAATAAGAGAAAAGAATCGATCATTAGCGTTAGTCTTTTTTTATTCCTTTAAAGAGGTATCTCAAAAAAATATTCAATTACGATAATCAATACAAAGAAATAAAGTTATCCTTGAATTTGTTCTCTGTTATATTGCAACGTGGTAAATATGTCTGCATGAAACGAAACCATTGACCACATTTAGCTACAGTGATCGTTCCAATGTTACGTTGCAATGCTTGCAACAGTAGCTGTGTACGGTAATGGCCTAGAGCAATTCCTTGGTTTGACAGCTGATATCTGCTTTAATTGCTGCTTTTAAGGAGCTTATTGCCTGTTCCACGATGTTAAGGAATGGCTGTAGGTTGGCAATATTTTTAGCTTAGTGTTTGCGCCAGGATTGGCTGGACTATGGTGGGCTGGTGCGATATGAAAATGACATTTTCATCAGGGTCAAGATTGAGTCTTGTTTGTACAAGGAAGTCGTTAAACCTTTGAGCGTTCATTCCTCCGATAATAGAAGAGTGAAAAAGGCCATTGGTGGGTGAAAGAGCGAGAACGATAGTCACATTTCTTCCTCTTTGACAGCTTCAAATGCTCTGATTATTCTTTCGCGTTGCTCGAGAAGAGTACGATTTCTTGGTGGCATTCTGTACAAAATTTTCTGTTTCTGGAGCGAGTGAGTGAGTTGAACTTTTTCTTTTATATCCTCTCGAATATTCTTTTTTCTTTTTTCGCACAAAAAATTTATATAAATTACATAAATTGTCTATTGTTCTGTATACAGTTTTCTGTCAATTAAATTTTTTTGAGATACCTCTTTAAAGGAATACAAAAAGACTAACGCTAATGATCGATTCTTTTCTCTTATTGATTATTTGAATCATGCAAATGTTTGTCAATCCACACTAAAGAATGTTACATTGATGTTCATGATTGTCCAAACGCGTTATAGATTGTCAAAAGCTATGCTAATAGCACTAATGAATTTTCACTTTTGGTCAAATGACTGTCAATAAACGCTACTGTTTGTCAATTCGTGCTATTGAATTTTAATTGCGCGCACAAGAAAATACATTCCACGCATATGAATGTACAATTGCGCTATTGATTGTCCGTTAATACTGATGAATGTTCACGCATGTTCAAATATTGTTATTGAAAGTTGATGCACGCTAATGATGTTACTTGTGGTGTTGATGAAAGTATAATACACGTTATTGATACAACTATTGGCACAAATGAATGCCCATTTTTTGTTAATGAACAGCAAAAGGTGTATCTATTTACTAATAATATAAGGCTTTCCACATATAAAAAAAAGCCTTTTAAGGACGAGAATAAAAATGTATGTATGTATGTATATATGTGTGGGAGACCACTGACAACAACAGAGCTAGGCTCCAAAAATGAGTGGCTCGATTAAAATAATAATAATAAAGATACATAGAAGAAATAATTACAAAAAGCAAAACAAAAAACAAAAAAACATAATAAAACAAAATACTTGATTACAATATACATTAAAATAATAATCAATTACAGCATGATGGCCTCATGGTTAAATTGTTTGTGCCACAGCATTTAGGGCACACTGTTTTCACTATGATGTCATAAGTATTTTTAAGGCGTCTGGTCAGTCAATTTTCCTTTTAAGACAGACTTTGATGAACTTAAACGTACTTCTTCAGGAAGTGAATTCCAAATTTTTGGTAGTACACAATATAAAAAGAATTTTGAAATAATTTGGATTTACATGGAACCTTAATTTCATATTTACTGCTGTGTCTTGTTGTGCGAGTATTCTTGTACTGTATTAGTTCATTGAGTTGAACATTATAGTGTTTATTGATAAGCTTGTAGAATAATGTAATGTTATTCATTGCATGCCAGTAGGTTAAGGGAAGGATCTTTAATGACAACAGTCTTTCTTTATAGGACAGTTCGGTGTTTGGTAAAATTTACCGCGTTGCGCGCGCGCCTCTGTAGACTTTCGATGGTTTTGAGATTTCCAACAGAAGTGTTTGATCACACCTGGCTTGCGTAACCCAGCGCAGGCCGAACCAAGATCAGATATAGAGCCTTTTTTGTATTAACATCAAAGTCCCCTTTGTTTGTATGGCGTTTCAAAAGGCTTCCACTTCAGATCGGAAGAGATGGTAACTCCCAGGTCTTTTTAATTAAATGTAAAATGTATATTTACATTAATTTGTATGACATAAATTGCAACAATTGTATTATATATTGCTAACGTGAATTAATATTATAACAATTTATATATATATATATGGCTTAGGATAAAATTTAAAAAAATTGTACTCATAGATGGTATGAACGTTTTCTCAAATCTGTCAGAATGTACAACAGGCAATTTAAAGAAACATTGTTTTTTTAGGTTGAATTTAAAACTGTGCTTCGGTGGTAGTAAATTCCTTAGCTTATGGCTAGAACCACATGTTATATCACTGAATAATTTTGTGAAAAAATCCTTGTGATGTTTCATGCTCATTTAATGATGATCCGTGTTCACTATAGAAGATGAACCTACATTCAAACATCACTTCCCTTTTCCAGTGCTTTCCTCCCATCTCCCTAATTTCTGTTATTAGTCTGTTATTTTTTGTATATTATTTAAGGCGGGAGACGCCTTGCATGGGACTTAGAGTCCTGTTCGCGCTTTCCCCTTTGGGTCATCCCAATTTTTAGTGTTGTAAATTTTCTTTGTACTTTTTATTTCTTTTTATGTAGTAGTTATCACTCAATAAAATTGTTGAAAAAAAAAAAAAAGAATTGAGAGAGAGAACAAAGACGAACGTCATGCGGATGATGAGAGGGATGTACATATAGGACATATGCTAAGGAAAGATAGCGAGAACGACACAAAAATGTGTTGGCTACCGGCTCAGTGAAGGAAAGTGCAAGAGAGAAAGACCAACTAGGAAACGTGGAGAAGAACAACAGAAAGAGAAAGGCACAGAAAGACTTGACGAGTCTGGAAGGACGCAGAACGTGCTGCCATGGATGGAGAAACACACAAGGAACAAGGAACTATAAGAGGACATATACATACATACAAATACATGGCGTGAATACAATGAATCTGACTTGGATGACATGGGGTTAAATTCCCACCTGAAAATATCTGCAAACTTTGTTGTGAGTGGTTCTAAATCAGGTTTTACACCAACTGATACAACATTTCAATAATTATTTATCAAAATCACCCTACCTTTGTGCTGTTCGAAGAGTCCTGTGTTTTCAGATAGACCAAATGCACTTCCAAAAACCGAAAAAAAAACAACGACCTTGAAAATCCCAATCATTACAGTTGGCGGAGAAGACTTGCCCAGGAAATGTTGTTTACTATTCGCCTTGAGCTAGAGGCGCCGGAGTTTTGGTAAAATATAACGGTATTCTATCTTTACAGTCAACGAAGAGTTACTGCAGTTCTCAGTAAATAATTTCGTTTAGATAAATTTATATTTTTACTGTGCCAATTGTCATGTGTCTTATTAAATATTCAGAATTAAATCGGTTCAATACTTGACAGCTGAATACAAATTGTCAGCTGCCAATAAATATATCAGAAAAATAAGTAGATAAATATAACTTTTAATGTACTAGTCAAAGTAACCATCAAGAGTAAATATAAGCAGTGTAAGTCTCCATAACTTCATCATCAGGAATAAGTAAAAATTATTAGAAGAGCCATTTAACGTTAAACGTTAAAATTTACATAAGAATGCTGATAAATGTAAACAAAAACTTTTGCACGTAGTGAGTCCCACTGTGTGTTATATAAAAATATTTTCTCGTCGCGTTAAATAATATTTTGTGATGTTAAACATCCTTTTTAAGCTTAAAGTGCTTGTAATCTCTAGGATTTTGTTTTATTAATTAAAAGCTAAGGACATGAAAGAAATATGCGAAGAGTCTAAAGTTTTGATGCTATCTGGGTTATTTTGCCATCCGAAGAGAGCGATAACGGAAAGCCATGGTATCAACAACGCCCACCACCTGCAGTACTTGAAAACGAAAAGGCGAAAATATATTGGGATGTACCTTTCCAATTTCAGAAAGCACCAGAAAACGGAGCAAATGAAGTCGACATGATTGTACAAGATAAATAAACCTTTAATCCATTGTTTTGTTGTTATTTCACGGGTTAATGAGAACAAACAATACTCTAATTAGAAGAACTTTGCTTATACAATTTAATAAGAAAACTAGCGATTACAAATTACAACAACGAAACGTCGTAATTTGTATTTGCTAGTTTTCTTATTAAATTAAACAATACTGTGCATTCATATCTGTGCATTGAGCTGCATTGGGAGGTATGTGAAATGCGCTAAATAAGCACCACATTCCATATCTTCTATTCTAATGTATTAAAGTGGTTCTCATTAGAGTGCAAATAATATAACCGTGAAATAGATAGCAACAAATAGGAGATAGTTAGTGCTTAGTTAGGCAAGACATAGGAATTCAGTGAGGCATGACAGGAGCACAGGCTTTTTCTAGATCAACGACTCAGTGCGCAAAAGAATGTGTTTCTGACGTTTAATGAGTTAAAAATGAAGACACAAGACAATAAATCAAGACGCAGACACAACTATAACTACAATAAATACCCAATACGCAAATGAACTAGTATTTGCTAACACTTTTATTTCTTTTGAGCTAAAAAATCAAGACACATGCAAGACGCATCTAAAACTAAAATCAAGACACAAACACAGTGAATTCGAATTAACAACACAGCACGCAAATGAAATTATTGTTATCCATTTATTCTTTTATGGTCGAAAAACCAAGACACAAGACACATCTAAAACTAAAATCAAGACACAAACACAGTGAATTAACAACACGGCACGCAAATGAAATTGTTTGCTATCCATTTAATTGTTTCAAAAACATGTAGCTAGAAATCAAGATGCAAGACACATTTATAAAAATCAAAATAATGAAAAAAACATACCTTGCTCTCCATTTTATTGTTTCAACTTGCGCGCAGCAAATAATGAATACACAAGACGGAATTTTAACTCGAGAACTCAATCAAAGCTAGAAAAAAATGAACCAAAACAACAAGGAAAAACCTACCAAATAATGAAATGAAACAAACTCTGTGTTTTCTCCTGAAAAATACGTCTCAAATGATGCAGTTTTTTCCACGTGTGCCCCAGTCGTCGCAAGCTAAAATGAAATGTGTATCTCCTCCGTCACATACTGCACGTGCAAGACCCGTCACGGCTCGCTTATTTCTCGACAAATCAAATTTAGGCAAGAAATAGCACATAGTTAGTAATTAGTTAGCTAGCTAACTATTTCACGGTTATATTATTTGCACTCTAACCCGTGAAACACACTTTAGTGTATTACTCTTTAATACACCTTAATTCCATTGTGTTCTTTTGTTCTTATTTGACTATTTAAGCAATAGAAGCCAGTTCCTATGACTCTACCGGTGAAATAGAGCACGCGGGATGTTGGGAGAAACACGAGAAAAGTTATAAAATCACGAGCTGAAAGCGAGTGATTTTATAACTTTTTCGAGTGTTTCTAACAACATCCCAAGTGCTCTATTTCACTGGTAGAGTCATAGGAACTGGCTTCTATTGCTTTTATAATATAGCAATGCAGGTTTTCCCGTAAAAACGTAGTTTTATTTGCTGATTAAAATTGTAATTCTCAAAACTAACACCAGTGCCCAATGAACCAATCACAATCAGTGTACTATTGAGCAATCTTGACCAAAAGGGACCAAGGTGCTGTTCACTTTCTTCCCGGGTTATTTTTGCTAGCTAAAAAGAAGGAATTTTACTAAAAAACCGTTAAAATATAGCTTTGGCTGATTTCTGTGCCTAAAAACAAAAACCTTTAGCTGAACTCTTGCATGAGACTGACATATATACAGCAATTCAAGCGAATTTGAACTTTATTTGAGTGGTGAAAGCCGAGCCGACTGACAGCAATTTATTCACTGAGAGAAAAAAAAACAGTTTGAACAAGACAAGCTTGTTGTGTACAACGTTTTCAAGTTAAAAAGAACAAAGACCACATCTACAAGATTGCTTAGGCTGCTGAAAGTATGTATTTATTTATTTACAAACGTTTGCAGGTTTAAAGTTGATCAGTTTCTGTTTTCATTTTGACGAGACAATTGAAAGATAATTGCAAATCTGCCTTTTTGTCTTTGTTCACATTGCGTGTTTTCAAACGTGGTTTATTTATAAGAATAAAAAAAACAAGAAAACACATATATAATTCTGTACTTGATTGTGTGTTTGTTTGTTTTAAAACAAAATATAATATTTTGCCGTCGATAAATTCAACATGTATTTGTTCAAGATTAATCAAGTTCAATTGCAAAAAAATCTCACTTCTTCACTATGAAATTATCTTAAAAATTATCTTCATATTTCAAGGATAAACTGAAGTAAAAAGTATTGCCACTTTGAAACGCTGTTTTCCTTTTGTTTTTGTTTGCTTTGATCAAATTCAACGTTTGACTTCCAACTTTACAGTTTGTCTAAAGGCGGCGTATTTTCAAAACCATGTCTATGATTTTTGTCGCGTTTGAATGTCATTGCACCGTAGGCTTTAGGGTTTTATAGGTTAACAGAAAGGTCATAAGATGGGAAGTCTTTTTACATTTTAATAACCGATTTTAGTAAATGTAGTGGCTTACAGAAATAGTCTTATTAAAATTGTGAGCTGTCAATCAAAAACCATGTCTCTACCGGTGAAATAGAGCATAGCTTTTTTGAGTGAATAAACCAATCAGAGCTTACGTACTATCTAAGCTATATTATAACACACCTTAAAAAATTCATGAATAATTAATGAGACATTTTCAAAAGAAATCATGACCATGACGAGTGTTGTAAATCTGATACAACACTAGTGTTGTATATCCTGATTTGCATAATTTTTAACTGGTAATTTTACGGCAAAATTTATTTTAATCCTAAAAATTTTGGTAAAATATGAAAGAGCTAACCTAGACATTTTTTAAGTAGTTTACAACATTCGCGTCCGTGTTGTATCGGCGATACAATCGCGCGCCTTCGGCTTGCGATTGTATCTGCCGATACAACACGGCCGCTCATGTTGTAAACACTACTTAACTAATACACTATAGTTACTATTCACCACCCTACCCCATTGTTCTCTCTCTGCACTAAATCACTGATTGCTGAGTACCCGCGTCTGAAAGCAAAGATATCTAGTTATGTTGCAGTTCGCACTCTGCAATATCAAACATATTGCAGTTCGCACTCTGCAATATCAAACATATTGCAGTGTGTTTTGTTAAGTGTGTATAACTAATAATTTCCATTCTAGTAAGCATCATCAGACTTATAATTTATTAAATAATTTACTAGATAGCGATTTTTGGTGAAAAAAGACTTTGAGTACCAATGCCAGGATTCGAACCGAGACCTTCTGCATTGCTGGATCCGCGCTTTAAGCCATTATGCTACCCAGGCAACCGATGGAAAACTTGCAACAAAAACACGTTTAATGTCATCAAGTTAATTAGCATTCCTCTAAATAGAATTGATGAAATTATAACTAATTAGAGTTTGGTAAGCCTATTGTTATTATATTCAAAGAGACAAGAAACCGCTGATTATTATGCAACAAAGAGAACAATAATGGGACAGGCTATTGAATGATAATTACATTTTCATTGGCTGATCGATAATATTATAACTAATTAAGCGGCGTTTACACGAGCAATTTTTCCAAGTATCCTTGACAATTTTCATTGCTCGTGTAGACGATCAGCAAGATTTCCTTGACAATTTTATATTGACAAGGTTTCCTTGCTCGTGTAGATGATGAACAAGTTTTCCTTGACAAGTTTAGGTTGTGCCCACAATGCCTTGCAATCAGCAGAGTACTAACATAATATTGGTTCCAGTCCCTTGTCGAGTAAAAAACAAAATGATTTATTTTGAATGATCGTACGAAAAGACTGGGAACTAATCTCATTAATATTCCTTGCAACATTTTCCTTGTTGTAAACTTCATCCTTGACAATTTTTCCTTGTCAAGGAAAAGCCAACATGCTAGCTTTTCCTTGTCAAGGAAAAATTGTTCATTTTACTCCATCTACACGAGCAATTTTTCCTTGTCAAGGAAAACTTGTCAAGGAAAAAATTGCTCGTGTAAACGCCGCTTTAGTCTAGAGTTTGGTAAGCCTATTGTTCAAAGAGACAGCAAACCGCCGATAATTATAATGCAACAAAGAGAACAATAATGGGGCAGGCTACTGAATGATAAATACACTTTCATTGGCTGATAACTAGTTAAAGTTTGGTAAGCCTATTTTTATTATATTCAAAAACACAAGAAACCGCCGATTACTGTGCAAGAGAGAGAACAATGGGGCAGGGTGGTGAATAGTAACTATATACGATAGTCACTTCGGCCGGCCAGCAATATTAGATATATTGCAGTCAGCTTCGGGCTGCGCCCTCAGCTGACTGCAATATATCTAATATTGCTGCCGGCCTCAGTAACTATCTAATACTTATTTCACTCTATCATCGGAAAACACGTGTTAACATTTGGTCAGCTATCCCCAGCTATACTTTCACGCTTCACGGCGTCTTTTCTCGAAATATTTGCAGAAAAGTAAACTACTTTTCCGTGCAAAAAGTACAAGTACTTTTGGAGTTGAAAGCGAAGGGTTTAATTGATCACTCTTACAAGAGAGATTGCGTATATATAAGTCTGAGTACTACGGCTGTTTCATTCTTTGTTTTTCGCGACATTAGGTTCCAGGACCGCGCGCGGTCAAAACTCGTCGCTAGGATGGTTTTTTTCCCTAGCAACAAAATGGCGGCGATTTTGAAAATAATTGAAAGTGCCGAAAAATAGTAATACATTGTTTTTCTTAACGTATTAACGGCAAAAATAACAACATGTAGGTAAGTCGAACTATTTTTCTTCCTTTGAATACTTCATTGCGATTTAAAGAAGATTTTATTTGACGAAAAACCAACTCGTAGTCGCGAGTCTTTTTTCGCGTAACAATGCAAAAGTATCAAAATAGAAATAAAACACAGTGTGTTAATCACCTTTTCAAGCAAACTCAGATAAAGCAAACTATTTTTTTTCAATTTTTAATTCATTGTCTGCTTGAAAATGTGAATTGTGGCTAATGAACTTTTTTTTGTGGTTGGTTTTGAAACTTTTTATTTTGTTGCAATTTGAAAGGTTTCAACGCGAATAAATATGGACGAATATCATCAACGTGAATTGAAGAAGTCTTGTCGTGTCTGTGGTGGTCTTGAGGGGAAACAAAAATACTCTTATTCAACCGAAAAGTATCATGTAGCAGAAAAGCTGTTAACTGGGTTCAGAATAGATGTTGCCAATGATAAAACTGAAATTCACCCCAAAAATGTCTGTATAAATTGCTTCGTGAAAACAACGAAACTTGCCAAAAATAAAACTTGCCAAAGTACGGTGGAGCCAGTAGAGTGGAAAGCCCACGAGATCGATGGTTGTGAAGTGTGTGCAATGTTTGAAAAGAGAAACTGTGGTGGTAAAAAGCCTAGAGAGAGGAAGGGAAGGGGGAGGCCAAGTAATAAAACTGAAACATCGACTTTAAACATTAGTGCCTCGCAATTAAAGATACAACCAAGCATAATACCACAGCCAATAATTTTGAATATGCCTCCCATTGAAAGGTTTGTCAGCATAAGTGAGGAATTACTTTGTCCAATTTGTAAAGAAGTACTTGATAGACCAGTACAAGCCGGAATTTGTGATCACTTTTTTTGTGCCATCTGTATTGAGAAATGGCTACAATTTTCCAACACGAATAACTCTACATGCCCTGTGTGCAAGACAGCTCTGACAGTAACACATTTAAAAACAGCTCCACGCCTTCTACTAAACTTGATAGCAACTTCGTGTGCCTCATGCAGGATATGCAAAACAGTACCGAAACTTGAACAACTTCAAGAACATGAATTATTTTGTAAACACTATGTCCTCGAACGCCGTGACCAGACAATAGAAACTATACTGAAAACTTCAACAAAGGATCCATTATCAAGTACAGAAGAACTTTTGACCACTCACCTTATGAAAAGAAAATTATCCTCGTGTTCATCTCCGAACGTTATTTTGAGAACTGGCGGAACTGTAAGTACCATATGTATTAAAAGTAATTTCAAATAACCGACTGCTATAGACCATTTTCATAAACACCATATGTTAACAGATATTTTAATATTTTAGCACTGTCATATGAAAGAACCACCTGAAATAATTTGTTTTAAGGTTTTGATGCTCAGGCTAAAATACCAAAGAAGCTATGCTCAATGAAAAATGTAGAGATTTATATGTAATTTTCTGCCGAAGCCTTTGATGCCTCGTTTTGGTGTATTTCTGATTTTTCAAACTTTTATTGCTTCTTGAAAATTCAATCGTTTTTTCTCAAACTTTCACAAGTTATTGTCATGATGAATGTCTATCATATGATAGCTTTCTTAAAACATCAATTCTAAAAATTATGATAATTAGTGGCGGCCATTTATGAAAGTCGTCTATGGCACACACATTGGACATTTGAAACCTTAATGATTAGATATGCCATCCCTTGTGTTATAAAAATACAATAAGGACACTTATTTTCCAACTAGTAGTAGACAAGTAAAAATATCCAGAGATATTTTTACTCGTCTATCTAGTAAAACAATATTTTGCATTATAAAAGAACAAAAACTTTTTGATTGGATAATAAATAACTTATTAAACAGTTTGATGTGTTATATGGCTGGATATTTTACTCGCTAACTTGCATTTTGACTCGCCCGGAGGCTCATCAAAATACAACATTTCACTGGTAAAATATCCAGCCATATTACACATCAAACTGTTTAATAAGATATATATAGCTAATTTCATGAAATAAATTTTATGTTCTAAAATAAAAAGGTAAAATGAGTATTAAATAACCACGAGACAGGGTTTTGCAGAAACTCAAATATCTTGTTAAAACATTGTGTACAATTGCAGCCCAAACAACTATGTGTTATCAATAAAACTAAAGTGGAAAGCAGCACTGCTTCAAACAGAACTGTACAACGACGAGCTGCTACCATTGCACACTGCAGAGATACTATCAGTGGAGGAGGGATGAAAAATACTGCAATACAACATCAAAAAGAAATACAAATGATAAACAAGGAGCAGCGTCAAGTTATTCTAAGAGATGCAGGGGTTTCTGTGGATGTCTCCGCTGAAGATGCCCTTGCCATGAAAGCTGAGTTGGGAATACCCTGGAATAAAATAAGACATATTAGAAGGTCTGGTATGATATAGATACTGCTGTTAATTTCATATTAATTGGACATTGTTGTGAGTTGAAAAGTGTTTTTTTCCATATGTCAAAAAAGAAAAACAGAAATGTCAATGGCATGTTAATAATAATTGAACTTCGCTGCCCACTTTTGATTTATTTGACAAATCACTAATAACAATCCACAATTTATAGAATTTTGCATCAAAACATTCAAAAACTCATTAATAATTCATGAGAAATTTTCAAAAGAAATCGTAACCGTGACGAGTGTTTTAACTGAAGTTATAGATTCACCCTAATTTACATAAACTTAAACCTTAACTTTCTCTAATAAACTTTCATAAATCCTTGATTTCTTTTTTACAAAAACACAAAATATAGGTTAGAGTTTTTGAAGTTGTTCAATAAACTCGCAGATCGTGTTTTTTCAGGTTTAAAACCACTTGGCTTCGCCTCGTGGTTTTAAATCCTGATAAAACACTCCTGCTTGTTTATTAAACTTTACATACAAAATAGGGTATAGTTGGTTTGTAGAAGAAAGCCTCAAACAAGTGCTCAGACCAAAAATACTGACAATGCTCTCATTAATATGTGCAGGTGGTTGTCATCATGGGGAGTCCAACTTGCAAGTGAGAAAAAGCAAAGAATTGTAGCAGATAAACAGGCAATTAGAACTTTTAAATTAAAGTTAATTAAAGTTAACTCCATTGAAGAAAATTATCATATTTAACTATCACATAATTTTCATGTTTGAAACAGAAACTAGGAGACGTTCATTCTGAGGACATGCCATTTGAGTTCACTAAAAAGAGCAGTTCTAATGAAATTCGCATGGCACCGTGTGCAAGGGTTAAGCGTCTAAAAGAAATGATTATCAATCATTTGGAAGAACATAAAAGGTTAAAACAATGGCATTTTAATTTTTAGTATAAAAATAGATGTCCTAAATTTCACAATACATTGTATACAAATATTATACAGTTTGATTTAACTTCATGACAACTGATATATTGCTTACAGAAATGGAGATTTAATTTGGCACAATGGCTTAATTCCATCCAATGAAATATGGCTGAAGTTTGGAGGAGATAAAGGTGGTGGGAGTTTCAAAATGGCGTTCGAAATAGGGAACCTGAAAAACCCAAACTCAACAAAAAACACAGTAACTTTTGCAATGTTTGAAGCAGGGGACACACCCTATAATCTGACTCTTGGACTACTAGGCTACAATAATGTGATTGAAGACCTTAATAGACATCAATGGAGGTAACATATAAAAAGTCCTTTTCAAAGTACAAAATGTAAAACATTTGTTGATTATAGTCTAATAAATGAACAGTGCTCAGTGTTTTATGAGGTTCAAAAGGGTCTTGGGCCTTGTTAAAACATGATATAAATAATAATAATAATAATAATAATAATAATAGTATTTATTTATACACGATATATATTTTACAGCATGGCTGATGTGGTCGTGTTTTGTATTCACTCTCTCACTGACTTTACATTTTACACTTAACATTTTTCATTTTACACAATATAGTTCATTTTTATCATGCTAAGTTTAGCCTCTGCCGTTATATAAATGTGCAAGTTTATAAGACAGCATCATAAAATTTAGAAACTTGCTAATTTTTCCCAGAGAAAACTGTATCTAATTTCCATTTCCATAGGGAATGGAGAATAAAGGTATTCCTGTTTGGAGATTATGCTTTCCTGTGTACTATATATGGTATTTCAGGAGCAAGTGGTAAGAGCACAGCTAAATCAAATGAGTTCAAATACATGTACATGTATGTATATTGCATTAATAATTGCTTTGTAGTGCAGACAAGTATTTCTTTGTAACAAAATATTCTTCAATATCTAAGTTTTTCTTTTTTGTATAAAATATTAATTGAATTAATTAATATCATTATATAAATCATATTCTGCTTTACTTCTAGGAAGGCATTTTTGTCTATGGTGTTTGATTACACAGGAGGACATCGCAGTACCATTGAGTAAAAGAGGTCGAAAGGAATCAAGAACTGTACAAGGTACTGAATTTAATAATATAAATGATAATTATCAAGATATATTGTGTAAATCTATGTATTTTACTTAAGGGATTGTTGATGACAACAAAAGATTTCAAGAAGCAGGTTCAATCCTTAAAAAAGCAAAGGAATACAACAATGCTATCAGAAAGCCTATGTTCCAAATAGAACTTGATCAGGTACATGTACTAAGTATGTTTTGTTTTAATCAACTATTTAGTACTTACCTTGGAAAATTGTTTTCTTTGTGTTGCAGGTGTGTCCACCAGCTTTACATATAAGTATAGGGATTTTCAATCGCCTTTTTGACCTGTTAGAGCAATCTCTGAAACTGTTGGATGTCAACATTGCACATTCTTTGGCTGGAAAAGAAGATAAGGTAGCATTATCATAAAGTTTAAATCTATACTTTTCTAAAAAATTAAATGCATTTTGGTCTTACATTATTTATCTATCTCATAGCATGGAAGCCAAGATTTCCAAGCACATGTACAAGATCTACAAAAAGCAAATGAACTAGAGCTACATGCCAACTTTGAAAAACAGAAAGCAGACGAACTAGAAAGAATTGCAACATACATTTTATTAAACACCCAGAATGAAAAACAAGGAAGAGATTTGCAGACACAAGCGGCGCAGTTGAGACATGCAGTTGCTGAGATGGTAAATCTAACCTTGAAAGGCATAACATTGAAAATTAATATTAATGATATGCATTTTGTTGGTGCCAGGAAAAAGAAATCTTAGCTAAACGGTCAAAATCATGCAGAAATGGACCATGTCAAGAGGAAATAACAAAAATATTGAAACAAATTGGTGCTGAGCGCCAAGCTTACCATGGGGGGACATTCAATGGCAATCACACACATAAATGTCTTAAGGTACATCAATGTATTTAATCACATTTATCATGTCATGTGTTATTCAAAAACTGTTGTTTTTTTTCACTTTGTTCTTTTCAAACATTTTATTGTATTAGGTTAAAAACATCAAGCAATTAACTCAAATACCAGTTGCTGTGTGTGTAAAAATAGCGCCAACTTTGATCCAAGATGCAAACAGTATTAGCCAAAAATTCCATGAGACTTTGGAATCCTTTGGAAAATGCCACAGGATGTATACAAGGAAAGACAAGTTGTCTCATGGAGAAATTGTAAAGCTAGGTGGGTAATAGTTATCAATATCATAAATTGACGTTCACCAATTATCATGTACTTAAATATCTGTTTCTCATTTCAGAGATAGAAATCGAAAGTTTCATGAAAATATACAGACAAAACTTTCCACATGCCACTGTCCTGCCAAAGATGCATTTTTTAGAAGATCACATGATTACATGGGTTAAGAGGTATCAATTTTTAACACATCATATATTTTACCATAATTTTTAGAGTTGAAACTGATGATGATTTTTGATCTTTTAAAAAATATAAATTTAATCTAATTTTTTTATTTTTTGTGTTATTTCTATTCATATTCACATACATATTTTTAAATATATAGATATGGAACTGGCATGGGATTGCTAGGTGAGCAAGGAGTCGAAAGTATCCACCATGAAGTTAATGACCTTTTACGATCTTATGCTTGTATAAGAAGAGGATCTGAACGGCTAGAAAAAGTCATGGAAGAACACCACAGGCGATGCCATCCATCAAATATAATCAGAGCACCACAATTGAAGAAAAGGAAAATCCATGAAGAATAATTGTTCTAGAGCTGTATTGATTTAAGTCGTTTATTTTGTATTGTTTCATCAGTGCTATTTAGTGCAATTATATAGGACTGTTTTTGGAAGCACTAAAAAACATTTGACTAGTAGGAGAAATAGCATGGATATAAATAATGCAATGTACATATAGGATTGTATTTAGACATATATAATATTGAGTTTCTTAAAAAAAATATGTGAAATAGAATATTGAACATAAATGTGACGCTTTGTACATAGGACGGCATGTAAATAATTTAATTTTCAAAACTGACAATACATATTTTTGTACATATTTAGGACTGGTATACAAATAAAATACAAGTAAGAATTACATAAAATAAAAAATAGTAGGAATTTTAAAATGGATTTTTTTGTAATTTGTTGTTTTTCTTTTTCTTGCCCTCTTCCTCAAGCTTTTCCTCTAACTCCTTCCTTCTTTTTAAGCATTTCTCTTCCTCTTCCCTCTTCTCTTCCTCTGTCCTAAAATATAAAAACATTTGTGTAAATTTACAAGAACTCCAATAACAAGATAAAACCAGCATCATCCAAGTGAACAAAACACATTTGTGTACTTACTGATCCTTCTCTACTGGAAAAATCACCCCTCTTGGCTTTTTAAATCTTATTTTGGGCATTATTCAATTCCCTAAAAGAGATAAAATTGTCATGAACCAGTTTATTGATAGAGTCACTTAAAATCTCAAATAAATAAGAGTTTTTTGCTTTTTTAAAGAAAATAAAAATAAAAAAAAGTTACAGCTTACCTTCTTTGTTTGCGTTAAAAAACCTCCAGTCAAAAGCCAAGTACATGCAATGTATAGCCAGGCCGGGGAACAAACTTTTTAAGCGAGAAAAGTGTAGACGCGCCGTGCAAAAAATGAGCGGGAAATCAACTCGTTCGACAGGACATTGATTTCGAAGGACATGATCGTAAATTCTATGTAGACCAATATTGTTCATTTATCATCAAAAAAAAAAGTTCATTGAAATAAATCAAATTCTAACAATAAATTATCAATTTCTCTATCGTATTTATTGCTTACCTGATTAATCAAATGTTCCAGTGTCGAGAAATAATCCTTGAAAATACCATAGGTTTGAAATCATCTCTGCCGTTGACATTTCGCATCGAGGGCAATGAAAGCTCAAAAACATATCTTGATTGCCAACTTGGTGGATTAAAAGATTCTCAAAAAGACTTAAATATTACTCTTAACACTGCAGGAGATATAAAATTACTATTATATCACGATAACAGATAAAAAAACACAAGTATTTGTCAGCCGCTATAGTACATCTGATCTAATCATCCACGCCGCCATTGCAAAACCTCGTTTCTATGTTACAACCGCGCGAAGATGACCAGATGAGTCCTGGAACCTAATGTCGCAAACGAAACAGCCGTGTCGAGTATATATAATAATATTATGCTGCGAAAGGCTTCTCTGGATGTTTAATTGTTTTTAAAAGCAGCGTGTTTGGAAAGATCAAAATCATGCATGGAGCTATGTTTTCCGATGTTGTGTATCGATATATATACACAATATGCAACTTAGTCTACCATATTATGTTAGTACGTGATGACTTGTCATAGTAAAAGCTTCTTTGGTCACTTTGCATTTTCTATATTTATCAAAATATAAATATATAAATACAAAAGGCGCTGTTACACTGCAACTTTCTTAGCCACAAAAGTCACTGATTACGTACTGATACTCCATACCTGTTAAGGCCAGTTTTACTTGGCTTTAGTTATATTAACAACTAGACGCTTTATGAGCGTGAAGTCGGGCTAGTCATAAAATCAACACAGGAGGCTAAACAATTCTACTTTGGGCTTCCTGTGTTCGTTCCCAAAGCATCATGGGGGACTATACGCGACATGACAGATATATACATACATAGATTGGCTAAAAGGTAAACCTAGAGTCGGGCCTTCTAGCCTGACTAATAATATTCGAATATTAATAATAATAATAATACAATGTTTTCTATAGCGTCAATTCATGTAATTTCAACAACGCTTCACAAATTGATATAAATAAGATAAAAGGAAATAATATCTTAAAACGTTTGTAAAAAGTTAATAAGAACAATTTAAAATATTAATGAAAATTCATAATTGGACGGATACATTATGAAATATGGAAAGTTAAAGCATGCTATAAGCACAATTGAAAAGCTAAGTTTTCAGTTCACGTTTGAATGATGAAATTGTCTCACAAGACCTGATGTTAGGAGGAAGCTTATTCCATAGTTCTGGGGCAGCATTTGAAAAAGCCCTCTTGCCTAGGTTTTAAGGTTAAAAGAAGTCTTCATTAAAAGGTTTGATGAAGAGGATCGCAAGGAGCGAGAGGGAATGTAGGGTTAGATCACTGATGTAAGAGGGAGCCACATCATTTAAAGCTTTAAAGGTGAGAAGAAGTATTTTGAAATTAAAATTAAAATAAACACAAACGCTAAATTGGTTGCACAACGTTTCGACGTCGTCAGATGTCATTTTTGAAGTGATTTATATTTGTTATTAAAATAAAGTTAGCTGCCAAAAACATCCCGCCACATTCGAACCCTTTAGGTAGTGAAATCAATAAGTTCCTTTGATTGATGCGTACCTTTTAGGAGTCCCCCCGGGGCTGCGACCTTTCCAAGCTTGAATTCATTACATCCATATCGCATTTCGGGCTTGGTATGCAACATGCACCAAGCCCTTCGCCAACCTTTTTGAAATAGCTGTATGTTTTAGAAATCAGTGACAGAATGCAGTTTCGTCTGACATGTTTCATTGGAACACTAAAGATGGCCAATTCATTTTTCAGCAGTATCAAAAATAACGTCGTTTGTCCATATCTTCGCAACAAAATGATCTACAGCCTTCAAACTTCAACAATACATGTAGTTTTGAACCGGCGCTTTACAAGTTTATGAAACTTTAAAAAAATTATTTTAAAGCCAGAAAGCCAGCTAGCCAATTCGTTTTTCTTTTTCGATGTAAGATTAAGTATCAGTTATCACTACTCGCCTTGTTTTACTCTTCATTACTTATTAATATAAAAGAAGTACTTTTTACTTTTTAGCTACCGTGCTCAATTAATAAACTGCGTTGCTTTCAAATTGAATAAAAAAGACAAAAGGAAAAAGTTTCAGGATTAACAGCAATTGTGACGTAGTTTTAGGTTTCTTTGTTTTGTTAAGTCTTCCCTGTCAAAACGAACGCTTATTAAATCAACTTGTAGTTACCAAGGCAAAGTGAACAATTAACACAAACACACGCTTGATTTGATTACTTAAGTACATAGTATATTACAGTTTGATCGATAAACATTTTTGACAATGTCTCTTTAGCGATTTTGGAAGCATGCAGTTCCTGTAGCCTTTTTAATGGGGAAAAATGAATTCAGCAACAGGTCGTTTGACACTTCCTTGATCAAGAAATACTCGATGAACGTCGCCGCAAAGGGAAGTGCAGACAGCGATGTCGCTGGCGCACAAAACGACGAGGAAAGTTTACTTAAAAAAGTACAACTTTCAAGCCATAGCAAGCAGAATGTTTCTACTCATTTACTTTCCAATCATCCCAGTGCAATATGTACTGATACAATTGACAATTTAGATCATGGGTTTGGCAACTCTATTCACAAAGAACGCTTGGGAAATGGTAACGGCTTCCATACACGACCAAGTACTTACAGAAGACAAAATTCGCCTTTGAGCGAACTGTATTGTTCGGGTCAAAGAGTCGAGTTTCGAGGAGAAAAAGCTTTTTCAGCTCAGAATGTCACAGAAACAATTACCACTAATTCTAAGGCTCCACTTCGGCAAAAAGAAACACATTCCGTTGCTCTCAACAAACTTTACTCGTCATTAAAAAGACTAAAATGTAGACATGAAGCCATCTTAAAGGAAGACGTCCACATGCGCTGTAGCTCTTTTCCGTTCAACAGCAGCAGAAATTTTGGAAATAGCCGGTTACCAAACAATGACGTTCATAGCGAGGAAGACATTTTTATTCTTCTTGGTGGAAAATCAAAACCCGTTCGTTTTGAAGTAAATCCAGAAAACATACATCTTCTTGAAAGTGAGTTTGCTATCAACTTGAAGTCTAAAACTCATTCAAATTTAGATAAAGAAGACTTTGAACTGTTAAAGCGATTCCGCGATAAATATCGCTCAGGCCAAAATGGTTGCGCTAGCCCTTGCCTTCCATGGTCCCGTCATGCAGTGAGTCGAACATCAAACAACCCAAAAGATAATTCGGTGCAGCAGCGCTCAATGAATCAGCCATCCGCCACGTATGACATCGAAGAAGAAGATTTTGGCCGAAAACTTTCTATCCATGTTTATCTGCCAAATATATTTCCCGGAAATACTGCAGCAGAATCATGAATTATTTAAACTGACATCTCGATTTGAAACAAGGTGTTTTTTCTCGATAATAATGATATATATATATACATATAAATAATTAGCAAATATAATAATAATAATAATAATGGTTAACCTTTTCAATAATTAATTTTCAGAATTCTTGTTTAGCTTAGTATTTAATTCAGTTTGTTGCATTCGTTAGTATGTTTTTGCATTTTATATTTCTATTATTAGTTATATATGTTAAATATAGGAGTAAGATATTCAATTGGGACGTCAAGTTCTGTTTCCTTGTCCCGTCACATCTATATATACTTTTTGAATATTTTTATTGTAATACGAAATTGAAATTGTATGGTATCATTGTGACAAATAAATAAATAAACTAAACTAAGGTGTTTTCTAGATCTATTCAATGCTGCACTCCGGTGAAGTTGTAAAGCTGTTTATTATAGTCGTTGACCACCTTGTATGTTTGAAAATAAAACTGGGAAGAAAGCAGAGGAGAATAGCTTGCTTTGCAATGTAACACGAGAAACTTCGAATAGTCGAGTTAATTATGAGATAGTAATTTATATTTTAGTATAATTTTACTCGCTACTGATGGCTCAAACCGTCACTGATTTCTAAAACATACAGCTATTTCAAAAAGGTTGCAGAAGGTTTTGCTGCTTGGTGCATGTTGCATACCAAGCCCGAAATGCACTATGGATGTTATGAATTCAAGCAGCGAAAGGTCGCAGCCCCGGAGGGATTCCTAAAAGGTATGCATCAATCAAAAGTACTTTGAAAGCCTTGTTGATTTCAACACCTAAGGTAAGACTGTGCAATGTTTTGGCAGTTAAGGTTATTTTAGTAACAAATTAGAGCCAAGTAAAAGGGGCCCTTAAAGGTATGGAGATATTTTATATAGACCTTTTCTCAGTTCCGTTCAGTGACCACGAATAAGGTTCCAATTGCTGCGCATAGCAAAACTATAATTTATCATGTGCAGCAATTCTGGAACCTCGACTTGGAACTATCATTCGTGATTGCTGAACTGTGAAACTGAGGACTATTGATATTTGAGCCAGAACCCTAAAATGACCCTAAAAGGTTCACACAGGAAATATTTCCAACGTACCCTAAAATGACCCTAAAAGGTTCACACAGGAAATATTTCCAACGTACCCTAAAATGACCCTAAAAGGTTCGCACAGGAAATATTTCCAACCCTAAAATGACCCTAAAAGGTTCGCACAGGAAATATTTCCAACCCTAAAATGACCCTAAAAGGTTCACACAGGAAATATTTCCAACGTACCCTAAAATGACCCTAAAAGGTTCGCACAGGAAATATTTCCAACCCTAAAATGACCCTAAAAGGTTCACACAGGAAATATTTCCAACGTACCCTAAAATGACCCTAAAAGGTTCACACAGGAAATATTTCCAACGTACCCTAAAATGACCCTAAAAGGTTCGCACAGGAAATATTTCCAACCCTAAAATGACCCTAAAAGGTTCGCACAGGAAATATTTCCAACCCTAAAATGACCCTAAAAGGTTCACACAGGAAATATTTCCAACGTACCCTAAAATGACCCTAAAAGGTTCGCACAGGAAATATTTCCAACCCTAAAATGACCCTAAAAGGTTCGCACAGGAAATATTTCCAACCCTAAAAGGTTCACACAGGAAATATTTCCAACGTACCCTAAAATGACCCTAAAAGGTTCACACAGGAAATATTTCCAACGTACCCTAAAATGACCCTAAAAGGTTCGCACAGGAAATATTTCCAACCCTAAAATGACCCTAAAAGGTTCGCACAGGAAATATTTCCAACCCTAAAATGACCCTAAAAGGTTCACACAGGAAATATTTCCAACGTACCCTAAAATGACCCTAAAAGGTTCACACAGGAAATATTTCCAACCCTAAAATGACCCTAAAAGGTTCGCACAGGAAATATTTCCAACCCTAAAATGACCCTAAAAGGTTCACACAGGAAATATTTCCAACGTACCCTAAAATGACCCTAAAAGGTTCACACAGGAAATATTTCCAACCCTAAAATGACCCTAAAAGGTTCGCACAGGAAATATTTCCAACCCTAAAATGACCCTAAAAGGTTCACACAGGAAATATTTCCAACGTACCCTAAAATGACCCTAAAAGGTTCACACAGGAAATATTTCCAACCCTAAAATGACCCTAAAAGGTTCATGCACACAGGAAATATTTCCAACCCTAAAATGACCCTAAAAGGTTCGCACAAAAATATTTCCAACCCTAAAATGACCCAAAAAGGTTCGCACAGGAAATATTTTCAACCCTAAAGTGAGCGCCGATCACCCCTTGGATATAGGGAGTTCCGTTTTTGAATATTACATTGTTGCTAGTCCCTCTTCGTTTAATGATGTACATTTTCGGTGTGTCCACTTAGAGCTACTGTAACACTATCATGAATTTCCTCAGCAGCTTGTTTCACAATGCCGTAGCAACACAATTTGCGGAAGAATTGTACCGTGTAACAGAGGCTGTCTCACAATTAATTTGTTGCAGACAACATTGTACAATGTAGAACACAGTTCTCCTTATCACAACATCTTACAACACCAAGCTGCTGTAGAATTGCACCGTGTAACAAAGGCTGTCTCACAATTAATTTGTTGCAGACATTATTGTACAATGTATATAACACAGTTCTCCTTATCACAACAAATCTTAGCATCTTACAACACCAAGCTGCTGAAGAATTGCACAATTTAACCGAGGCTGTCTCGCAATTATTTGTTACTTTTCCCAGTAGATCTCGGCAACTTGCTCCGGTATAACATCCCTCCAGTAATGCTGCCAATAATTCGTACAAGACAGCCATTGCATGTTACACTGTGCAAATCTTCTGACACTTGTGTTGCGATGGCATTGCGAGACAAGTCGGGTAAGAACATTGCAATGTAACATCGCCTTTGGTATGTACTATTTAAAAAACGAGCAGGAATGTTTTATCAGGTATAAAATCCCGAGGGCGAAATGTGTTTCATAGATTAATGAGAACCGCTCTATTGTTATTGTGCAACAAATCAAGTGCTTTAATTAAACACAATTATTCTTTTGATCATTTTTATTACCCCATATTCAAAATACACGATAACAATGTACTTCAAAGTATTTGCGTATACATATAGATGAAACCTCATTCACAGGACCTTTTCATTTCAACGAGCACGTACTGACATTTTGAAAAAAGGAAGAAGAGAATGTCCTAGGAACCAGGTTATTTACAGTATGTTCAATTTAATTGTTAAACTGATATGTTTATATGAGTTTTGGTTTGTAAAATACAAATACAATTTTTGTTAGGTGCAATACAGACATTATTACATGCATGTGAGTGCTCAGTGTTTCAGCTATTTCATAAAACGTTGAATCATGCATGAATAATGCACTCCAAGACCAAAGTGGGTCTCATTGATTTAAAATAGTAAAAGCAGATACAATGATATTTACTTCCCATAACTAACTCGTATATTGTTTTGAATGGAATGCACTAAGAATATAATAACTTATTATTATTTATTTTACTTCAAACAATAGTGAATTCCCCAGAATGCATTTCGATCTTGGAATGCACTATTCACTCTGCAGTATTCAATATTCAACGTTTTTTGAAATATATACATCCACTGTTTTACCTTCAATAGACACTTTGTATTATAGCGTCATAAACTTAGCCTGCGTCACATCCGGACATTCTCGGAATGTCCGGATGTGACGCAGGCTACATATACTACCAGTACCAAAATAATTTGCCTTTTTTCTTTTTTTGATAATTAGCGTCAATTGATTGTTCTAATATTCACAAGAGGAATACAAATCTGTACAAGAAAGAAATTGTGTATTCTCGATCTTTCACAATAGCCATAATTCCTCCATCCTCGGGAACCCAGGGGTATTCTTCTGTCGCTCGTTTCTCGCTTCCACAACATATACCCCTGGGAACGTAGTCTGTTGGAGCTTGTTCCGGAAGTCAAAATTCAGCTCTTTCCTGATTGGTACGTCGACCTTATTAGGTCGACCAATGAAAATCAAGATAACCATTCAAAGAAAGTCGTTAAATAAGTTTGAATTTGGACTTCCGGAACAAGCTCCAACAGACTATATTCCCAGGGGTATATGTTGTGGAAGCGAGAAACGAGCCACAGAAGAATACCCCTTGGTTCCCGAGGATGTAATTCCTCTTGTTTTTGGGGTAGCTATTGTATATACATGATATGTGTCAGGGTTGGATGGGGAAGTGGAACTTATGTATAAAGATACACCTATTTCAATAATTGTTGATTAATAGGAATTGGAATTGTGGGATGTCAATAAATGCATTGTTTGAATCACACTTGAATGGTACTGAATCACAAATACCAGTATTTCAGAAGTAAACATTAATATTCAAGTGTTATTATAATAGTGCATTTACAGTTTAATGAGCACCCACAATTCCTGTTGGTTTCAATTTAACCATTTACAGATGAAACATTAATTGAGATATTTGTATAACAATGCTTTTACAGACATTTTAACATTGTCACCGTAGGGGGAGGGGGTGATACAGCTTACTATATAAGGATATAAGACAGAATGCTATTACAGATATTTTACAATTATCAACCGTGGGGGGAGGGGGTGGTACAAGCTTACTGTATAAGGATATAACACTGAATGCTTTTACAGACGTTCTGCCATTATCAGCCGTGGGGGGAGGGGGTGGTACAAGCTTACTGTATAGGGATATAACAGAATGCTTTTACAGACGTTCTGCCATTATCAGCCAGTGGGGGGAGGGGGTGGTACACCTTACTGTATAAGGATATAACAGAATGCTTTTACAGACGTTCTGCCATTATCAGCCGTGGGGGGAGGGGGTGGTACAAGCTTACTGTATAGGGATATAACAGAATGCTTTTACAGACGTTCTGCCATTATCAGCCGTGGGGGGAGGGGGTGGTACACCTTACTGTATAAGGATATAACAGAATGCTTTTACAGACATTCTACCATTATCAGCGTTAAGGACAGACGCAGCCTCGTTTCCACACGAGTTTGTATCATCTTCATCTCTTCCAGTTCCTCCCGTCCCAAATCCAAGGCGAGAGTCTGGGCTATCCATATCATTCTCATTATTTCCCAGTAGTCCAATGCGTGCACGACTGTTGGTTGGAGCTCTATTGCCATCAGCCTTGCTATTAAAACCCGATCTCGAGAAACCTGTTTGCATGGATGACCGTGGAAGCAGTGATCTCCACTGGGACACGGCTACATCAGATATGGAAGTTAAATTACCTCCGGAAATGACATCATACAGAGAATTGGCAGAATATCTGTTGAAGGTGAGAAAATACCGCTGTAATAGATGACAACAGACGCATGCATATAATAACCTCAATACACTATCTGGAGCCTGAGTTCCTCTCTGCCAACGCCGTCGAGGAACCGACTCTATGTACGAAATTATCGCTGCGAAAATAGTCTTCATAAAGTATATAATTTGTAAAATAGCATAAAACCATGGAAAATGCACTAACATTTATAGTTACTTTGAAGTATGCGGATAAAAATAAAACAATTCTTAATAATCATAATTCAACAAATATAAACAGGGGGTGGATCCAGAAATTTGTCAGGGGGTGTTAGGGGGTGAAGGGCTCTTTTAAAAAGGTATTAGGGGGTGTCCGTTCCCTAAATGCCTTAAATAAAATAGGGGGTGTCCGGTGCCTGGAGAGACACACCCCTAGATCCGCCCTTGATAAATCCAACTCGAAGGTCGAAGACAAAACATTTTATATGTTAAAATTGTCAAATGACTTCACGATAACTGTAATAAAGATATACTTCTTGTTAATACGCCATAGTCTGCCATGGTTATTATGCCATTGTTCTGTATTGGTTCAATTCCATGGATAGACGATCAAGAATAATAGGGTGACTATATAGTAAATTAACATGAAGCATAAGATCACATACAGCTATTTCAAAAAAACGCAGAATATTGGACACTGCATGCTGAATACTGCATACTGAATAGTGCAATGCAAGACCGAAATGTATTTTGGGTCATGTAATATTGTTTAAAGTAAAAAAAAAATGATAATTAGTTATTTCTAGTTATTCTTAGTGCATTCCATTCAAAACAATATACGAGCTAGTTAAGGCGAGTAAATATCGCTGTATATGTATTATTTATTACGAATCAATGTAACCTGAGTTTCAGGCTCAGGGGGGAATGGGAGGGAAAGAGGAGAGGGGGAGAGGAAAGAAAAGGAGAGCCTGACTCCATTCCTATTTGAAACTCATTCCGCCCCTTTCTGAGCTAATGACGCGCCTCCACAATATTAGCCAATAAAAAATGTTTCCGGTTTATAGGGGGCGGCTTGTCATTTTATTTATAGAAGCATCTCCACATGAAGCACTGTGGCATACATGCTGTGTGGTCTATATGGCAAAATACAAAACAAGGATCCAAATCTGCGAGGAGCCTATCAGCAGTAGAAAAACGTTACCTTTATTTTGGCTAACATTTTATAAAGGTCGTTCAAGTAAAACCACGGCAAAAATCGTGGAACACGTTCGACTGCCTGGCAAGAATCATTGACCCTTGTCACAAATCCATTAGCACTTCAAAAAAAATATTATCGTTGTTAGGTTTCGTTTTGGCTTTAAAAAACAGAATTCATACAGTTTAACCAAGAGCTTACACCAAATAGTGGATAGTCTGTGCTGCTTGTTATTAGCTGCTTTGTTTATACAGCCTGCGGACGATCGAGATAACGTTATTACAGTTCACTGATGTTGGATAAGTGATAGATTTGTTATTTGACTTCCGGTATTATATCCCTATTGTTTTTCGACCAATGAGGAGTTCGTCCAGATTCTGGACGCGTAACCCGAGTTCCGATATGTAATGAAGTCAGGCCCTCTTTCTTTCTTCTCCTCGCTCAGCCCCTCCCCTCCCCCTCCGCTCCTCGGGGCCTGATACTCAGGTTAGAATCAATGAGACCCACAATGCCCTTTGGTCTTGGAATGCACTATTCAGTCTTCAACGTTTTTTTAGCTGTATACAGCTATTTCAAACAACGTTGAATACTAAATACTTCATGCTGAATAGTGCATTCTAAGACCAAAGGGCATTGTGGGTCTCATTGATTTGAAATAAAAAAAATAAAGATACAGTGATATTTACTCCCCATAACTATCTCGTATAGTGTTTTGAATGGAATGCACTAAGAATAAAATAACTAATTATTATTTGTTTTTAATACTTCAAACAATATTTAAATCCCCAGAATGCATTTCGGTCAATGCACTATTCACTATGCAGTATTCAGTATTCAACGTTTTTTTGAATAGCTGTATATGGATTTTGCGCATTATAAGTATTTTAATTTAAGCCGAATCATTTAAACACGCTTTAATAGAGTGGTGAAGTGTGACGTCAGTTGCCATGGATTCCGGTTCCAAACAGAAACTTTTCAGCACACATTTCTATAGAGGAACAAAATATATACTGTTGATCGACTTTAGTTTGGAACAAGTTTCCTTGACAACTGACAATAGGTGACGTATTCACTTCAGTACTCTATAAAGGCCCGTACACACTTAGTGACACCGGCTCCAGTGTGTACCGGCCTAAACAAACTTACGAAATGTTGATCCATCGAGTCACGTGATCAACTCTCATACCCAGGCACAGATGCGTGAATGGTGTCAACCAATAGAGTGGCATCTTGGTTTCCAAGGCATCCCAACCTGCCGATGCTGGGTCGTAAGAACGCTTGTCCGCCCAGTACGATGAATCATAATGAAAAGTGGTCTACATTTGAAAAGCGAAAAATGGAATAATTAAAGAAAATGAGACAAGTAACCACAGGAAACCCAAGCAATATATTTGTGGCTAACCACTAACACTAAAAGACACTTGGCAGCTTGCTTTTATGAGAACTTATTAATACGTGTAGTTTTTATCGCCTATTGAAGTCAGTATACACTCTGGGCGACAAGTCGCTGCAGCACGACGCGGAGACACAATGCGGCGAAAATTATTTTCGTGTGCACTTAGAGTTTTTGTGGGAATTTTTGACCGTCGATATAATTTGTCCCCGAGGCACGTCGCACAAATTCAAACTGGTTTGAATTCGTGTGTAACGTCGCAGCAACAATATGAGTGAAAGTGAGTCAAACGTGCAGACGAAGCGACGCTGCAGCGACTTGTCGCCTAGTGTGTACCGGTTAAGAGATACGACCTAAAAACAAAATGAAGAAAGCGTGGACCTGTGTATACGAAAAGTCTTTCTTTCTATAAGGTACCAAAAAATTCTAAAATGTCTACATTCTAAATTTCAATTTTGCCCGTAAGAAAACAAATTGTTAAGTTCATCTAGAATAATTCATTTTTATGGCGCGGGCTATAAGAGGGACGCGAGCAATTGCTGGGTACAAGATTGACATATACCTTGTTTCCATCAATCTTCATTACTAGTGACCAGCCTCCTCCTCCACATCCCTCTATCTCGTCCATGACGCAGTAGGCCTGGTACACGTTACTATCATTCTTAAAATAGTATAGACCAGATGGTGATGATCTGGAATTTATAGAGAATTCTTATTGTTATTCTGGTTGCTCGTTAGGTGGAGTTTTTTGTAGTTGCAAAGGCGAATATGTCAGGGTGTCCCAATTGAAAATGAAGGGCTCTTAAGGTGCTGGGAGTGTCTGATACCTAAATGTTTTAAATAAAATAGGGGTAATTGCGGCGATAGATCCGTCCCTGGGTTGGTTGATTGGTTGATTTGTTGGTTGGTTGATCGGTTGTTGATTGATTGGTTTCAGTGTAGTACGTTGGGCTGGTAGATTTGTTGATTCGATGATTTAGAAAGTAAGGAGGTTGGTCGGTTGATTGCTTGTTTGTCATCCATGCCATATCACTCAGGTGTGTTAAGGCCTGTTTTTTTTGCAAATTACGATTTTTTTTGTTTCTTTTCTAAAACAGTGGGTTTTAGACATATCGTAATCATTCGTTTATGGAAGATGTAGTTCCAGATTGTAAACCCTTTGATATGAAATTTTTTTCATTTTGTTGGTCACGTGACTTTAAGGCAGCAAAAACGGTTTTTTGAAAACGGGGAACATTTGTCCTTTCCCAATCAAGCTGAAATTTGCATGGTTTTTAGATATTAATCGAAGGCATATGACACCGCCTTTTAATCGTGTCTATCTTCATGGAGCAAAAAGATATTAAGGAAAAACCTAAATGCAAAATAGGTCACGTGACCTTTTTTCTAAAATAACTCTCTACATAAGGTATTTTTCCAAACGCAAAAGGCGTAGTTGTAAAGACCTCTATAACAGAAACAAAATAACACATTGCTCGTTAAAATCGAAGAATTCTTTGTGTTCCCCATTTTTAATCAAAATTTCTAAGCTAATAATTTGGTGTACCTTGTCACGTGACATCCCTTCCAATGTGAACATGTAGCAGAAAGTTTCACTTAAAGTATATTTGACAAAATATACCAACCTATTAAAGATTCCTACTAAGAAAAGGCCACGATTCTCTTTAAACCTATTTTCATATGCAAAATAGGCTCAAATCAGGCCTTAACACACCTGAGCAGTTGATGGTAGGAAGGTGGGTTGGCGCATGAGGTAGGTAGGTAGGTAGGTAGGTAGGTAGGTAGGTAGGTAGGTAGGTAGGTAGGTAGGTAGGTAGGTTTGTACTTGTTGTACAGTAGTCGTCATACTTACTTGAGTTGATTGTAGATTTCTTTACAGGAAAGTGCAGGTTTATTCGTTCTGTAACCAATAACCTCTAATATACAATAAAACATATCAGTTGATAGTTAAGGACGTGTATGTTCCACAATCAAATTGTGTGAAATTGTTTCAAACATTTTGGGAATGTTAGGCGACATTATTCGATATTGAGAAGCACTATCAACGTGCACGATCTTTCATAATCACCTGCATATTTAGATCTATATTTTCATCAATGAATCACCTGCATATTTAGATCTATTTTCATCAATGAATCACCTGCATATTTAGATCTATTTTCATCAATGAATCACCTCATATTTAGATCTATTTTCATCAATGAATCACCTGCATATTTAGATCTATTTTCATCAATGAATCACCTGCATATTTAGATCTATTTTCATCAATGAATCACCTGCATATTTAGATCTATTTTCATCAATGAATCACCTGCATATTTAGATCTATTTTCATCAATGAATCACCTGCACATTTAGATCTATTATATCTATTTTCATCAATGAATCACCTGCATATTCAGATCTATTTTCATCAATTACCTGTTTCACAGTATTGACCTTTGAATCCTCGTCGACATTTACACTTAAACCTGTCAACTGTTGACTTGTATATCGGAGTGCACACACCACCATTTTGACAAACATTTGTTTCATAGGTCTATAGATATAGCAAGTTAATCTTTAGATTTGTTAGACCATGTGAAATAGCTCTAAATTATTGCATCATTACAGAGCCTTTCATAACATTGTGGACAAGGAATAACGCTTCACGCGTGATTTGGGCTAAAATAGATGCGTGATTCGTGAACTGATCAATAAAATTGGAACAAAATATTTGATTTGATTTCTTTTGTGATGTTGTTGCTCAAAAATAAAAGTAGTATAATTGGCAATGATAATTAGACTATGATGTCTCATTTGATTATTTAAGTAATGAATTATAAATTGTAAATATTTTTGTTACCATAATTGTTACTTGATATTTCTCTATAAATTGTAAAATTAATATATATGAGAAAACAAACAAATATCACTGATAAATGTGACATTGTTTGTGTGAATCTCTGCAATGTATATATATGTCATGTGTAGCAGCTTCATTCGAAAGAACAAGCTGCATTCGAGTGGCCCCTTACACTTTTCTTAAGTGGTTTACCTTTAAAATGTACGCATTTTCTGCTCGCTCTTTAACAACTGGCTTCCCACGACCAAAAGTAAGCATGCATGGTCAAGAAAAGACCACTTTACCTCCGTTTGCAAATGGCCCATTTCAGACCACGTTAATTCCTTTAATTTTGTTCTTTTATGATGTTCATGTTATATCATTTACATGTGAAAGAATCAACTCCAAGGGATGCATCACGTGGTCTGAAATGGGTAAACAAACAAGGAAGTATACTAAAATATCGTTGCGGCTAAAGTGGATGGCAAAAGCGCGAGCATTTTCTATACATGCAATACGTTACCATTTTTTCCATGTAAATCCAGCCATTAACTTGCATAAAGTCACTGGTTTTTGCATCTTTTCTCTTCTTGTCGCTCAATTGACAAGTCTTACCAACAGGGTGATAGTTCGCGCTTAAACATTGGCTTGAATGCGTGCACTGTCGTGTACAATCAAACTGCTCCTCTGATTGGACTACACCAAACACGTGATTATTTAGAGCGAATCCATTGGTTAGTATAAATCTTGCTTCGTTCGATTCTATGTTCATACTTGTCACATGGTGTGTGACGTGATGTAAGAAAAAATGCAGTGATACCAAGATAGCAGTGCGCATGTCCAATACGCGTACATATATACGGGCACGGACCTGTAAAAATACATGGATGAATTATATAAGAATAATTATAATAAATACGAAACTTCATTGTACAACTAGTCATAGACGAATAAAAATATCGCAGGAGTAAGACTGGATCTAGTAAAAATATCCAGCGATAATTTTACTATGCTAAACCGGGTTGACAGGAAACAGGAAACAGGGAAAAGCAAACATACCGTGGTAAAATGTTTTTTCCTAAAGCAGAATTACAAGATCAGAACTTTTTAAGTTAAACAGAGTTTGGTCAAATAAAGCAACTGGAAAGAGAAAAGAAAAGAGCCTAATCTAAAAACAATTTGTCATAAAAACCCAAATAATATAGCGTGTTGAAAACATCATAATGAAAAAACACATCTAGTCATTAAAATAATTTTATGACGTAATATTCACTAACCTTGATAGCTTACCGAAGACAAAAGACAATTTTTTTTCTTCTTTAAAAAGTCCTTTAGCAAATGTGTAAAAAATGCAAACTGGCTCACAAGGTGTTTTTGGTGTTTAACACGTTCGATTCGCAAAAGAATAAACAGTCAATTTGATCAGTGTCTCTTTTTATTTACCTTTTTTCATTTCCACTAGAAACAAATATTGTCATATTCTGTTCTTTTGTTACAACCAAAAGATCTTTCGGGAAAAAAGAAGGTCCATTGTTTGACATAAATCCTCTATAACATCAACATCAGGCGATTATTTTTTGCAAATAAACGGTCCACCTATATCGATACAACTCTTAATTTGAACAGCTTTTAGTTTTTACGAATAATAGTTTAAGTAGGTTTCAAATTTAAAACGTTTTTTGGCCAGCGAAGTGCTAACAAACAAGTCAGCAACTACAAGGAGCTCATTTCATCTGTCAACGATATTGACCAATCAGGCTCAAGACACTAAATTGGTTAAGCGCGTGTCTTTCAATTAAACTCTTTTTGGCTTCAAAAATATACAAACAAAAAACATTGTTTTCTTGTAGTTAGATAATCGCCTAAAGGCTCGTCAAAATGCAGCGTTTCATTTGTAATATATCCAGCCATATGACACTTCAAACCGATTGGACTAATAGCTAATGCATTATTAATGAGTTTTTTTAAGTGCTATTTAAAAAACGAGCAGCAGTGTTTTATCACGTATAAAATCCCGAGGGCGAAGCCCAATCGAATCCAGGCATTCGCACTCAAAGACTTTTTATTTTTCGCCAAAATCCAAAAGGAAATTATTTCTAAGTGTACTCGTCAGTAGATATGAGGGGAAAGGGAATATCTGAATTATAGACATGAAGCATTATATAATGACACATGTGCCATTATATAATGCTTCATGTTCATTTGCATTCCATTGTTCTTCTATTCTACACCATCATTCCCTTGGGCCGCATTCAAATCCCTCAGCGTTTCAAGTGCTGCATCTGCATCTGCGCTTTAAGTAGTGTTTACAACACGGACGCGAATGTTGTAAACTACTTAAAAAATGTCTAGGCTAGCTCTTTCATATTTTACCAAAATTTTCAAGATTAAAATAAATTTTTCCGTAAAATTACCAGTTAAAACTTATGCAAATCAGGATATACACCTATTTCTATTAACGTTGTCCATCTGGAATGGTCGATCTGAGACCGATAGGAATTGTGGGAGCTCGTTAAACTGCAAATACACTTACATTTTGTATTATAATCACGCTTGAATATTAATGTTTACTTCTGACATACTATTATCCATAATTCAGCACCATTCAAGTGTGATTAAAACAACACATTTGGAATTTATTGAACTCCCACAATTCCTATCGGTCTCAGATCAACCATTCCAGATGGACAACGTTAATTGAAATAGGTGTATAACACTAGTGTTGTATCAGATTTACAATTAACACTCGTCATGGTCATGATTTCTTTTGAAAATGTCTCATTAATTATTCATGAATTTTTTAAGCCATTATACTACACCAAAAACTCGTTTAATGTCATCAAGTTCGCTAGCATTCAAGTTCGTTAGCATTCCTCTCAATAGAATTAAAAAGCGATTGTTTAATATTTCCTTGTGGGACTTCATTGACAAAGAACATTTAATTATGAACAGATTATTGATATATTTTGGGATTGTTTAATTTTTTTTAGAGCAAAAGCACTAGAACCATAAAATAAAAACAAAATAGTTACTAACTAATAGTTCTTATTTAGCGACTGTTAGTTACTATAAAAGACAAGTAAAGTTGTAATGAGGTATTGTTTCCTTTTCTATTTGATGTTTCTGGTTGAGTAATACTGACTAAATAGTCACTAAATAGAAACTATTAGTTAGTAACTATTTTGTTTTTATTTCATGGTTCTAGTGCTTTCGCTCTAATACGATCAAAATCATTGTTTTTTTTTCATCATTACTTCAAAAAGTATTAGGCGCAATGACCAAAGACAACAAAAGAGTCCAGTCATGCAGATCTCAGCCAAATGGTTTAAATTGTCAATAGAGAAACTTCAATCAATGGAAAACTGTTGTATTCTAGTGAGAAAAATAATAAACAGCATGCATTCCACCTTATTCATTAGTTTCAATGGTTTGAGTATTTTAGTCTTTTAATTGAGGAATGAAAAATAAGATGGCATAACGTCCTACAATTGTGCTCTATCAATAAGCTTTTGATTTACAAATGCACCAAACAGGTTCACTGCACATTTTCTATTCATATCATTTCTTTTATCAAATACGACTCCCAGTAGACATCTAATGAGTGAGATTTCAAAAGCCGTTCTTTTATTTCTTAACTCAAATCATGTGTCTTTGTTAGAATAGGATTAAAATCATTGTTTTATTGTGAGAAAACCTTCTCAAGTGTGAAATAAATTAGTTACATACCTCGAATGTTCGGCTATAAGGCTATATATCCCTTGGGCCTGCGGCCCAAATTAAGACCTCAAAATCGTGGTTTTTGGATCTTTTCATTTAATAATTGCGGGAAAAGTAAAAAACGTAGCCATGACTACAACTAATTTAATCTTTTATTGAACTTATTAAATTTTGATCTACTTTCCGTGCAAAAAGTATAAGTACTTTCTAAGTTGAAAGCGAACGGTTTGATCACTTTTACAAGAGAGATTGTGCGACTATTTTCATGTCAAGTTACAAGTATGGACTAAATTTGAATGTAAACAGACCCTATTAAAAACGTAGCAGAGGATTTGAAAACACCACGCTTTTACGGACATTTTAATGTGTGATACATGGCTATGCGTGAAGAAAAACATACAGTACTTTGCAAGCCGGAGCCTCGAAAACTCTTTTAATGATACTGATATTTTTTGCCATATTTCTACCGCCGGTTATATAGGTCGTCTGAGTATCTATAATCATATAATGCTGTGACAGGCTTCTCTGGATGTTTCTTTTTTTATATATATATAATAGCGGGTTTCTGCTTGACAAAAACGGATCAAATGTTCATAATCACAGAGCTATGTTTTCCGATGGGTCGCAAAATAAGCTAAGAGGCTTTTATAGAGTTAGCAAACATGAGGCAGGTGATAACATAAAGAGAGTATTACACATACGTACATATTTTGTACACACAGTCGTAAAAAGACTAAATTGAGATCTCGGTTAAAATAATAGCAGAAAATAATCCTTTCAAATGTTACTGTGTTTTTGCCTGCCTCAGTTTAGCTGGCTGGCGGGATGAATTTTGATGCATGCTTATATTTTAAAATCGTTGTGTCAAGTCGTACGTATGGTGTGAAAACTAAATGAGACGAACCGATTGAGACGAAAAAGTTATCTGATTTAGTTGAATTCACGATTTGTCCGCCGTCTAGATGATTAGTTCGTCTGGATGATTAGTTCGTCGATCTGGATGATTAGTTCGTCTGGATGATTAGTGAAAAGAGCCAATATTGTGTTAGTGCTAAATTAGCTTTTAACAAATAGGCCATAGACTAACAAACAGCGCACAAAAATAAGAAAATTAACCCCCTCTGAGGAAAGTAAATTGGAAAGCGAAAAATTACAATTAAAATCCCCACGATGTATGATGTGATTGTAATGAAAGTAAGGCGGAAACGTCAAGATGTGATGATATCCCAATTCTATGTAATTAAAATTTTTCAATCTGACAAGATCTATAAGAGATTCTAGGTTTGTCTAGAAAAAATTTTCAAGAGTATTTATTTGCACTGTATGATTAAAATTACAATGATAGTATCATTATGTTTGATGGTTTCGGCATAATTTTTTTATTGAACAGTTCTTGAAAACTTTTCAAACGAAATGAGAACATTTAGGAAATTGCTTGGAAACATCTGTTCAATAACCTATTTGCCATTTCTTTAAAAAGAAATATAAAAAGGGTCATGTAAAACTTATATATTTTGAAAAGATACAATTGATGGAGCGTTTTTGAAAAATACGCAGAATTTTTTTTTTTTCCGTTCAACGAGTTTTAAAAAGTGAAAATTATTATTAATGTAAATATAAAGTAAAATATAAAGTTTTATCTATTGCAATGAAACAAAGGTTTCTAATTCTTTATGAGAGAGAGCCAGGAAACCAAAGCAATGTTAATCTTTAAAGGATTTCAAAACAATTTCCGCTTGTTTGGCCGACTTGAAAGTCAGTGTTGGAAAGACTTGTTTCTTGCTAGATTATAACTTCATTATTTAGTTACAAACAATTGAAATAGCAGTAAATATCACTTTAGTCGCGTTAGCTGTGTCAAACAAACCTCAATTACTATTCCAACGCCAGTCTTGTGATTCAGTTCCAAGTATGACCTTTCGCTTGATTTCAAAAAGAAATGAAACTCCTACCTGTATTCGCAATCAAGCTTATGTTTCATTTACAAAATATGTCAACTGTAACAGTTTTTGTTCTATACCAATGGCTATACAAAGTCCACAAATAATCAAATTGAGCAAACACTTTAACAAAGTGTCTTTCGTTTTGGACTAATGAATCGTAGGAGCTAGAAAGCTTGATGTTGATTGGCTTTCAGTTACAACAGAATTACAATATCCATAAAAAGCGGTAATCTCAGTGTCCAACCACCGGAAAACTTCGCCAATTAACTAAAAAGCCGCTGTAATACCAAAAATTTCATGAAAACATTTTTGAAGAAAATGAACTGTTTTTGAAAAAGAACAGTACCGCCTGATACCCGACATTAATCCTACATTGAAAAAAAAACCTTTTCTGGCTTTCCCCTACAACATCATCAAGTTCAAAAGCGTAATTTCGCATTATATAACAAATTTAAGTTTTCATAAACTTGTAAAGCGTTGGTGAAGTTTGAAGGCTGTAGATCATTTCGTTACTATTATATATATGGGCGAGCAAACGACGCTATTTTTGGTACTGCTGAAAAAAGAATGCAGCGGCCATCTTTAGTGCAGTTCCAATGACCCGTCCTCGTGTTCAACAAACCGTATCGCAACACTTGAAATTGAGATTTTAAGCGTGCCGTGCCTAAGGCCAAAATTGTTAACTTGGTAAAATTGATTTTAATTCTCTTAGGGGCGGACCAAAGGGGGTTTGGTGTGCCGCCGGGGTGGAAGATTTTGAAAAATTCTGCAGCCCTCTGAGCAAGAAAAAAAATACCGTACAATAGAAGCTCTGGGGAAAAATATCCGAATATGACAAAAAAATCTAACAATCTAGAAAAGAAAATATCATGCACCGCTGTTTGACTGGAAAAAAAAACCATCTGGCTTGCTTTTCAGTGGGGAATAAAATATTTGGCTTGCTCGTCAGTGGGGAATAAAATATCTGGCTTGCTCGTCAGTGCATGGGGAATAAAATATCTGGCTTGCTCGTCAGTGCATGGGGGAATAAAATATCTGGCTTGCTCGTCAGTGGGGAATAAAATATCTGGCTTGCTCGTCAGTGCATGGGGAATAAAATATCTGGCTTGCTCGTCAGTGCATGGGGAATAAAATATCTGGCTTGCTCGTCAGTGGGGAATAAAATATCTGGCTTGCTCGTCAGTGCATGGGGAATAAAATATCTGGCTTGCTCGTCAGTGGAGAATAAAATATCTGGCGGCTTGCTCGTCAGTGGAAAATGAGGCATTTTCAAATGTTTTCATTTTGACATTTCAAACATATTTTTCTCAAAACGTTTATTTTATTTATGTACTGTGGTACAAAAACTACATAGCAAACAAATTTCTAATGGTATATTACTTAGGTCGGTTGTGTTTATATTCATTAATGTGCTGTTTTTTTGGAATTATAAAAAAATTTACTTTTCGAAAGGGAAGCGTGCAAATTATTTGGGTTCCCTTTGTTGGATATGTGACGTCACATTAATTATTATAGGATAGGATGTCAGTCTTTATGTGAACATAAATATGAATAGAGGAGGAAAAAATAACGGGATTTACGCCGCTGAAACTATACTAAAACAACGTACCAAAGACGTAAGACGTTCATATATAATGTACATGTTTTTCTAAACGGTTCTTTGGTATTAAATATGTTTTTTTTTACAGGGAAAAGTATGGTACTTGATGAAATGGAAAGGTTATTCTCCTAGGTAGTAAAATAACTTGATTAATTTATATCAATACTCAAGCTTTAAATTAAAAATGGCTTTAGGTTAACTATTATTGTGTTTCTGTACTTTGTTTAGATTCAATACATGGGAGCCAGAAGAGAACGTGTTGGACGATAGGCTGTTGAAAGCTTATCGTAAGCGACTTACTGATAGGTAACGGATTCAACTTGCAGCGCTTTGGGATTTATACTTATTTTAGATTTTAAAACCATGAAAGCTATTCTTCTCTGCTTGTTTTACTGCGTTTTTAACCCCAATAAGTTGTATCTATGTTTCTTTGATGTACACATGTTACATGTGTTTAGCCTTTTAAATTATTCGGAACGTAATTTGCTTAGAAAATTAACTTTAAACTCATTTTTCAGTAGCAGGTTGCTCAAGCTGCACTTCAAAACATTGTTTGGGAGATCGTAAACAAAATCAAGGGGAGAAATTTGAAGGGGAGAAATATCTATTTACAAATTTGTATGTTTTTCAGCAAAATTGACACCTTAAATATTTGTCTTGTTTTTTTTTTTTTTTTTTGTATATTTTGCATTTTGTTAACTTGTGTTTGTTTGTGTGATTTGTAGTTAACAAATCACATGTGCCAAAAAATGATCAAAACTCAAGTTTCACTACAGTGTTTTGAACATTTTTTGATGCTGTCAATAACAGGACAGACAATGAAAAACTTTGTGCAATTTGTTTTTTACAACACAAAGTAAACATGTTGAATAAGCAATTATTGGATGAGAGGTTGAGCATGATATTTATCACTTATTGACTGGGACCGAGGGAAACAGTAAACACTTAATGACTGATCCCTTGGGAAATCAGTTAGTTTGTTTCCCTCGAATCTCAACATTGAGATTCTCGGGAAACAAAACTAACTGTTTCCCTCGGGACCAGTCATTAAGTGTTTTATTATATACCCTATTCAAACGAAGAAACATCTCTCCATTTTGAATTTTTTTTATTTACGTGGATTTATTCCCCTCTCACGAGGGGAATAGATCGATTTATTTCCCTCCACGTGACGTGCTCTCGACCAATAAGAAAACGAGTTTGAATAGGATATATAATAATATGTTTTGTGGTCCAGAGACTGCTGATGTTTCTCGAGGCGGGGCCAAGGGAAATATCGGCTGTCGAGGGACCACAAAACATATTGTTTTATGGAGATTTTAGTCTATAAGTGTTTTGTTATATACCAACTGTCAAAGAACAACAAAAACATAGCTATGACCAAAGATTTTTAATTAATCGACTTCTGGTTTTGTTATTTACCAATTATTAAATAACATATTGTTGCCCGCTGAGAGTGTTTGCAGCGGAAACATCCAAATTTGTTCATGTTCATGTGATACCCTCTCGTCCAATCAAAGTGCGAGAAAAATTAACTTTGACAGTTGGTATATAACAATGTAACTTAAACAATTATCAAATCAAAAATACACACTTTTGGTAGCTTTTACTACAAATGAAGTCATTCACACAATCAATATAGGAATTGTTTATTTATCAAAAACATTTCTGGACACCTCTTTGATAAAAATATTTAGTGACATGAAAATTTGACAAAAAGTTGAAAACTGCATAAAATACAAACAACAAACAAACTAATAATTTAATTTACATTAACTCAATTTGCATTCTTATAATTACATCATGAACATGTTTTTGATGGCAAACTTTTGCTTTGACTAATTTGCACGAGTGTTATTGAGCATTGCTCTCAGCCAATCAGTGTGTCAGATTTCAAACAAGTGTTGTGAAATACAGTAAAAAACCCGCGTATAAGAACCTATGTTTTTCAAGTTAGCCTCCATAGGTTCTTATATAAATGGTGCTTACTGTGGAATTAGGATACTAGGTTCTTAATTTATGCATTTTGTTACTTACACCATTAACAAACATACTCCCTCCCTGATACATGTATGTGTCTCAAAATGATATCAACAGTAACCTAAATTATGTACATAGAATTAACTTTAACACAACATCATAACCATAAAAAGTGAAAAAATAAGAACCTGTTTAGATTTTAGCTTTGAGTGGTTCTTATGTGAAGGGTGCTTATTTGGGAAATTTTAGGCTAACAGGTTGTTAAAGTGCATATGACATGAAATTTTTTGTGGTCGTTTCTAGACGAAGGATAGGTGCTAAATACGATTCCGATATCGAAATCACGAGTAAAAGAACCAAGCACCATTTTTGTATGGTGGTATAGGGTTAGCGTTGCAAACAAAATGACGTCACAAGGCCAAGCAAACGGTCATTTTTCAAGGCATATAGCACAATTTCAAAACGAAAATAGCGCTTACAAATATGTTTTCATTAATCATGCTATATGCTTTGAAAAATGCCTTCAGTACGCGACGAAATGAACATGTGACTAGGCCTTGTGACGTCATTTTGTTTGCAACACTTGCCCTATAGGGTTAAAATGGTTCTTGGTTCTTTTAATCGTGATTTCGATATCGGAATCGTATTTAGCACCTATCCTTCTTCTAGAAACGACCACAAAAAATTTCATGTCATATGCACTTTAAATGGTAGGTTTTTATATGCAGGTTTTTACTGTACTGTATTGACATTATGGATCATATTGTTATTTAACAATTGTTAACCAAGAGATGGTGAGATGAATGTCGACAAATAATAACTGAGACAAGGTCAAGGTTATTATTCATCAATGTTCAACGATCTTGAGGAAAATATTGTTTTAATATTTAATATTGTCTTTTTGAAGAAAAACTATTCATTTCTTATTTCTTATTCCCAAAAGTGTGAAAAATGCTGTAGGTGAATATTGAAAAATAGTCCAGAGTTCTCTACCAATCAGCACTCATGATTTTCTATAATCACCTGTGTATATATACTAAACATGGATATCATGTGACATTGAAAACAATTCTATTAGTAATCATTTAATGCTTGTTTGTAGCAAAGGGAAATTGAAAAGGAAAAGATCCAAACCTACAGAAGAAGAGGTAAGATAATCTTATGTATACTATTCATAACTAATCATTATATTCATCATCATCATCATATTCATCATCATCATCATGTTCCCCCCATCATCAACATTATATTTTTATCATCATCAACAACATCTCATTATAATCACCATTATCACCGCCGCCACCACCACCACCACCACCTCCACCTCTATCACCACCACTACCACCATCAACAACAATATCCTATTATCATTATCAACAATACTGTAATTGAAGTTGGTAGTTGAAGGTAGTATCATAGGTCGAGTGTAATTTGCAACAACTGAATATACCATTATGTAAAACAGCAACTGGCCAGAGGTCCTTTTATTACCGCATAGTTAATCTATGGAACGCTATTAGCCCTAAAATTAAATTAACACCTTCTGTACCGAGTTTTAAACGCAATCTTATCTTTTACAACAATTTTTGTCTTGAATTTATTTAGGCCAATTATATATATCTAGTTTTTATCCTAGTTTCTGTATTTTACATAGTATATTTTTAATGGTTTGTACATATATAATTATGAGCTGAAGACACATTTATTTCAGAAAGCCTTTAATTGACTTATTGACATTTATTTTTCCTTTCATTTCAAGATATTTTTTGATGTAAAGCACCTATGGGCTAAATGGAATAGGCGCTATATAAGTCATTATTAATAATAATAATAATAATAATAATAATAATAATAATAATAATAATAATAATAATAATAATAATAATAATAATAATAATAATAATAATAATAATAATAATAATAATAATAATAATAATAATAATAATTTATTTATTATTTATTGTATTAATTGTCACCGAAATTGAAGTTAAATGAAATTATAATGATTGTTGTATTTTGTCAGGTCAAGTCTGAAGCAGATGTTGATGTGGAAGGTGGCGACAGTTCCAATGAAACTACTGCTGCTGTTGAAGAAGATGAACCACACGATGAAGATGCCAGTACGTCAGCCGACCAGCCAGTAGTAGATCTACCTAAAAAATGCCGGAAACGACGAAAAACTAATAGTGGGGACTCTCCATCGGTTCCAGTCGAAACTGACAAAGAAAATACTGAAACAAAAGAAGTTTGTCAACTATTACCAGTCGACATTTCTCTCGATAAAGTTAAGGTAGAGCATACAAGTGAACCATGTGAGGAATTAACAGTTGAAGTTGCTAATGTAAAACAAGAGTCACCAGTAGCAGCAGCTGAGTCAGCCAGTTCGCCCATCACCGACCCACCTTGCACCAGCTCTTCTACCACCTATGACACTACTACTACTACTACTAGCACTACTTCTGTCGAAACTGAATCTACTAGTGTCCAAATATCACCTAAAACAGATAAGGACCCGATATCCACTCGTGAAGATTCCAATTCAAGCAGTAAAGATTTACAACAAAAACAATTTGAAAAGAAAAGTGTTCTTTCTAAATCGTCTCATTTTGACTTTCTTGCCAATAGCATTATCATTACTGACGTCACTACGGAGAGAGGCACCATTACAGTAAAAGAATGCTCAGCTTACGGGGATTTTTTTGTACCTGAACTTGGAAAATCTTAGTAAAGTATGCAACACCATGCAATTTGCAGCGTGACATGGACAGTCCAAGACTGAGATGTTTGTTCCATTTTGCCTTCTGTCGCTGTAAGCGATGTTCAGATCAGTCAAATAGTGTCGTCACGCAACGTCCCCTCCCTAATTAATGTAGGAACCATCTGTTTACTACTGTGTGACCCGTGACCTTGGTGATCCGTTATTTAATGTAATATGTCCCTTTGTCCAAGTGGTAGGGGTGATCGCCGCTCCTTTTAGGGTTGTCAATATTCACCGTGCGTACCTTTTAGGGTTCTTTTAGGGTTCTTGCTAGCTTGCTCAAAAGTCAATTGCGTAACATGACTTTGTACCTGTAAGGGTCGTTTTACTTGGCTTTGTTAATAAAAATAAGCTTAGCTGCCAAAAAAATATCGCACATTCGTACCCTTTAGGGGTTGAAATCAACAAGGCTTTGGCAGTTCTAATATGTAATATGTACACTTTGAGCGGACGACATGCATGGAAATACACAATTTAAGGCCGATACATATTTAACGGAATACTGTGTATTATTTACGAAACACTTATTCCTCTCTGAGTTTGGCAATCTTTAATATATTATGTACACTATGAGCGGCCGAACTGCATAAGGAAATACACGATAGACATTTCCCAAATTCTCTTGGATGATCACAAGCATAGGTTCCAAGTCCAGACTGAACTTGATTCTCTTATTTATCAAGGCCATATCAACATGGAACCGTTGTTTTGTGATCATCCAAGCAAATTTAGGAAAGGTCTATTTCACCACCAATACCAAAGAGAAATTTGTAAGACCTACATACATTATTAAATATTTCAAATCGTTAACGGTTTTTAATCTCTCTGCTTATAGTCGTTGTTATTAGCCTAAAACCATCCCGTATAACAGCAATAACGTTTACATTCTAGAAAATTCCAGAGAAAGTTGACAGAGTGAACGGTGAATTGCGAACGGCGATTACACGACCGAAAAGCATAGTGGTTACGAATACAACATAGCCTAGTGTTTTTTTCTCAGGGTTACTAAGCACAGTTTCATCAATATTAAGCTTTTCTTTACTATATGGTACTTGTGTTGTGCAGTAACTTCGTACGCGTGTTTTTGTCACAAAAGATGCACAAATAATCAATATCAAAGACCCACAATTTCTTTCGGTAGTGCAACCGCCATTCACCGCTCATTCCTTCAACCATTTTTTGAAAATATATTATTATTATTATTATTATATATTATTATATTGTTATATATTATTATAAATAAGTATATACCGGGTATGTTTGTGAACAACTTTTAAATTTATTTAGGGCGACGCTGAATGATTTCCCGAAGCATTGGTGTAGGCATGACTATGGTATGTCATTTATTATTCTGGACACTACAGTTGTACAACCGCAGAAATGATCCCCACCATAGACTACCAGCAGTCCCTACTTTTCCCTCGGGATTCCGAAAAATAGCTTTTTTATGAATCGCGGAAAAAAAAGAATCGCAGACGTTTGGAGATTAATTAGGGACGAGAAGGAAAGGGAGAGGGAAAGTAGACCTATTGTTCGTCCCCAATCCCCGCACTTCCGTTATTTATAAAATGCTTGTTTTCCTCGAGTCCGGAGGGAAAAGTAGCTGACTGCTCGAAGTATATTCTCACCACGGAAATGAAATGTTCCCCACTGCGGAAACCCTCAATTATTGCCGCGGAAATGATCCCGAGAAAAGTTATATAACGCGTTGACCGCTACGAAATGTCCCTTTGGATCATTAGATTTTTTTTTTATTACTGAAAAGATGAAAACAAATAACTCGAATTCGATGCGGATAAAACTGAAAAAAAAATTGCATTTTACTCTCGAATTAATGAAAGTACAAGTGACATTATAATATTTTTTTCGGAGCCTTAGTTTTAAAAAGTCAGGAATAGTACGAAACGACTACTGATGAACACTGTTCTTAAGGTCTTGAATATAAAATGATATTTATAATAACACTTATAACTCAACAGGCGAATACATGTCTAACCAATTTATAACAAGCTAAGATAATAAACGATTTTGCAGTCTTTCGACATTGTGGACTGTAGCTTTGCCAGCGTAAACGAATAAGCGCCCCCTCTAATAAGCGCCACATTTTAACGCTATAACGGCAATGGAAAAAAAATTCTTATCAAAAGCTACATTTAATTACACCTGTTTTCAAAAACGTTGTCCTATTGAAAAAAGCAAATAGCAATTAGTAATTTGTAAATAGTGAAATAGGAATTAATTAATGGCACAATTTGCATTGCATTCAAGCGTAAATAAATTCACTCGGCATGCTACACATGTTGCAGTCATGCCGAAGGCATTATCAGAAGACCGTGTCTGTTTTTGGCTCACTTCTTAATTCCTATTTCACTATTAATTATTAACAAATTACTGATTACTAATTTCAAATAGGACAACGTTTTTGAAAACAGGTGTATATTTCACCGCTGGTGACTGGCTACCTTTGAACGCCTTTTGAACGTTCGATTCGAACCCACGATGCATGTGCCCCCGCACAAAAACCGCTGAATAAAATACAAAATTTTATTTAGGAATCATACACGTTTTGAGCTTCAACAGGGCAAAACCCTGGAATTTTGCACGAACATAAAAAAATCTAAGTTGTATCAATTTTTTTCAAAAAGTTAATTTTTCTAACGTACAAAAAAATAGATTTTCGTAGGAGTTTTTGTCCGACTTCATGCGGGTTTTGAAAGCACTAAAAGAACGAAATATGACAGATCAAGGTATTATCTTTTATTCAAAACTATCCATGTTGTGTTTTAGAATGATTCATTAGCCGGCATTTGTTCTTTATATTATATGAAAACAACTATTTTCTTATGAGTTGCGATTTTTTTCATATCGCTACCGGTTTCGCACATTTTTCTTCAAAATCTCGTGCGTAGGCATGCATTAAATGCTGATTATCTCGAAAAACAAGCTCTGGACACTCCATTTTTCTCTTCACATTTAAAATAAGCATTGAATTTCACATTAAAAAATCGTAGTTCAAAGAAAGGTTTAACATTATTTCCAAAATAGCCAGTCACCTTAAAGGCCGTGTCACACTAGCGTTTTTTTCGTGCAGCTTGTCTCGCTAAAAAAATTGTTGCAAATTGCACGATACCATGTCACACCACAGGCAGCCCAACTATTCTCTTTGAGGATTTTTTTTTAATGACATTAAAGTTATTTTTAACCGCGTGCCGAGCGAAATACCTATTGAGCGCGCGGGTGGGGTTCCTGTGGTGTATTTGTTTGAAAGCTCGCGGATGGGATTCCTGTGGCTTTTTAAAAGCTTTTTACAAGTCAATTTACGCGGATGACTTCAATTTCGCAAACTGATTTTTTGTGTGTGAAATTGAAAGAACACGAGTCACATTGGTACACTGGGTGGTAGCAAAATCATAAAATGTAGATATCGTTTTTCGACCAATCACAAGCCAGCATTTTTCCCGCTCTTACTGCTTTAAATACAAATCCAATAATAAATACAATCTTAAAATAACTTTACATTAAAAAGTTCTATAGTACTTGGACTATAAAAGTTCACTGCTGCTCTGTCAGGGATAAAAAGAATAGAAACAAAACGTAAATGCCTAAAAGTAACCGAAATTGTTGTTGTCTCGAGGCGCCATTTTGGAATTATTCGTTTTGACAAACAATCCTTTGCGCGCTTTGAAGCGAGATCACCTGGGATGCGTTTGCGTTTATACGAAGACAAAGAAGCTTTGACATAATTTAATAACTCAGTAGTTGAACATTTTGGTTGAAAATCTGATAGAAAGATTTGTCGAAGTATTAAACCGACGAATAACTGTTAACTGTTGTGAGAAGAACAAGAAAACCAATTGAAATACTACACATAAAACGGATTAAAATGTGCAACTTTTCATAAGTTTTTTTGGGAAAAGAAAGACCTGATTTGGACAGTTCAATTCACGAATTAACATTGACCAAACTCAACAACTTACCCTTCACAATGTTTATCTCCGTCAAGGTAGGGCTATTGATATGTTCAAAGATCCTTAGTTTGAAGGTGTTATCGGGTCATTTTGAAAGCAGAGTAAGGAGCTAAAAGCCGTAAAAGTGTTTTGCTATCATGCAGTATACTACTGATTGTTATATGATAAACCGGTAAATTACTTGGAGGACTTGGAGATAAGAAATTTATGCGCTCACTCGTACGTTATATTTCCCAACGAACACTTGAAGATAAATTCCGTATCTGCGCGCGTCCATGCATCTAATATATCCTCTAATAGATCTCTTCGGCTAACGTATGGCTCTCACCTATCACGTGACCATATTGAAAGTCCTTAAATTGTCGCTTAAACTGTAAACAATCACTGAATTCATGAGGCACATACTTAATTTAGCAGTGTTAGCAAATATGAAGTCAGAAGAATGAATATTGGCAGAGTTATAGTCAAGTTATTACTAAAGATTTTTAGTAAGAAATGTATGTCAAAAGCATTTCCGGTTGTGTTGATTATATCATTAACTAGATCTTTTCTGCGATACAAAAAGCATTTCAGGCCACATCAGCTTAAAGCAAGATAATCAATTTATGATTTGCCAAACTTTGAGCGCAAATGGACCTATTGTGACCGAATACGGAGCCAGTGAATATGCTCCTTGATTACAGTGAAATGTATGGCGCCGCCATGTTGGTGTCCCTCTGAGGGACACCATCATGGCGGCCAAATTACCGGGTTTGCCAAAAGCCCACAATTTTCAAGAATATTGACCAAAATGTTATTAATTTGCCTAAATATTCCATTATTTACCATTTTAGTTTATATCAAATGATGAAAACGGCAAAATTGCCCGAAATATTGCCCAAATTTCAATCCTTCAAACGCGCGACAAGTGTTGCGTGACTTAAATTACTTCACCGATATCTCTTGAATTAAAGGCAGTAAATCGATAAAATTTGGTAAGGAGACTCGCTCATGGGTACTTTAAACGATATCGAAAGCACAACTTCATGGAGCCCATCGTTAAAAGTTAGTATTTTGATGACGTCACGTGAAAGCCAAGGATATATATATTTCCATCCAATTCAAATCTTTCGTAATTGAAGCAAGCAGATGTACAACGCCGTTCCGGTAGACCAATAAGCAAAACGATAAAACTTACTTTTGGACATTAACAGCTGATTAGTGTATGTTAAACTTAACATCGGCTGGTGAATCGCTTTAGTACATTCACGATTCAGCTATATTTTTACCAACACTATTTTTGAGCAATCTAATGAAAAATTCACTTATAACGAAGTACTTGTTGCCGTCATGTTATTAAATAGCACTTGAAATCATCTATTATAACGACCTGTTTCTTGCAGTACCACTCGACCCAACATTGCTCAATTGACGAAATATTTATAAAAGGCTGAATTTCTAAAAATGAGGGGTAATCAGTAGCCTGTGTCCAGCCGTCCTCCCCGCCTACGGGAAGTATAACGTGGCTGTACACGCTAATGAGTTATCGTCTCCTAAAATATTCGCTACTTGAAACGTTTTAAGAAGTATTGGATTCATAGTTGCCATCGATTTTCTACATAAAATATGACACAGGTAAAACTGAAATAATTAAGGGGGTCAACGTGCTCGTTTAAGTATTGTGAGGGATGGTGTGTGATATTTGTTTGCCCAATCTTTGTCCAAATGCAAAATACGCTCATCAAATCTTTGGAAATAGAACTATAATGAGCAGCAATGTGAGCCGAGTTGTGTGCAAAATATTTAACGTAGAGGTACGTAGTGAGTGTGAGTGTGAGTCTCCCCGATTAGTAGGGCACACGCGATACGTGTCTAGCTAGAAGAGTGAGACGTTAAAAAAGTGTTGTTTTTTTTTACGTTAAAAAAGTTTTTTATCGTTTAAGATACTTTTTTAAGAGGTCTTTTTGTATTGGTATCGTATCGTAGCATTTCAAAAGGCAAAAATTAGTCATAGTGAGTCATTTCCACGTATTCAGCAATTGTTTCGCGACAAAAATACATCATCGATCATATTAATGTTTTAGATATTTTATATGAATATATACTTCAATTATTTATTTATTTTCCCTTGTTGTTGTGTTGATTTTTTTTTTCCTTTTTATATGTTTTTGCTTTGCACTTTTTTAAATTGATTACGGTTCTTTTGTAACGGTTGGATCAAAATTGCTAAATCAAATTATCTGCGCGCAAAGTCTGATTTTAGAGTATGTTTTAAACCGCCGGTGAAGCCTAAAAAATGCGCATTTCTCAGCTCACGTTGGTTTATAGAAAATTATAATTGTTTTTGTTTTAAAAGACCTACATTCAGTCACACTCTAATATTTGTTTTATTTCAAAGTTATTTAACATTTTTACACATGTTAGCAGTCTAGATACAATTTTAAAATTATTGAATTGGAGAACAGTCCGTGGTCTTTCTCCCCACTGTTCATTTCTAATTAGTGTTGTGGACTTTATTGACACTGTAGACAAGTTGACCTTAATGAGGACTCATGTCTTCTCAAGCTGTTCCAAAGGGTACTTTCCATGTGCTATGTTCTTTTTTTAATTTCCCTGTAAGCATCAATTAGATCCATGGCGGCTGGGTTGTAATACGTTCTTCTAGCAGCATCTCTTAAACGTTTCTGACATTAACAAAATAGAAATATTTAGTTAAAAATGTTTAGTCATTTATAGTGTTACACGACGCCGGCTCATGTTAGTGTTCGGCCTCAGAGAATCATTCCTAGTTTAGTGCGCGGTTAATCCCGGTTTAATTCTTGAAAACGCAGCCTATACTAGTTTACTCGCTAGTTTCTTAACGAAATCAAGTTTGACCTGTTTGCATGCCCTGTCCAGCATAGGCTGTTATAAGTACTCTATAATAACTCGCGGATTTGCAATCCACGATCGAGTTGAAATGGTATAGGTGTGGCTACAAAGCACCATAGTTCATTCACTCCAGAATACCCTATCATTCTGTACTTGTTGGTGTTTGTGTTAACAAAACGTTTAAGGTATCAGGATACAAAATGGACTCCTATGTGCGCGAATTTAAATTAAGCGTACTCTTTTCGTCTTAACTCAGAAAAAAGTATGTATTTTCTGAAAGCTGAATAAATGTAGTTTTCCGTAGTGAAGTTTGGTTTTAATGATTTTTAAAATTTCAGACGTTATTAGCCAAGAAATGATCGTAGCCAAAGTCCACATGCACTCCGACTGAATCTTGTAAAAATGTCGGTAATGTAAATATAATTTCGGATTTATTACACGTTTTAATTTTAAGAAAAATGGCACTGTAACAATAGTCAAATAACACAAACGTACAACCAAAACGATGTTATATATATATATATCACCTTACTCGTCCGACGAAGGGCTAAAGCTCGAAACAGTTAAGTTAAGTCAACATTTTTTACGGTGTTACAAATTTCATAATATTACCCATCATTTATATCAAACACCGACGAAGCCTATGCTAGTTTTACTGGCTAGTTTCAATATATCGACAATGAGAGAAGAAATGTCGACATCCTTTGTAGATTTCAGCAGCTTCGGCTGCGATAACGATTTTGAAAATGATGTATACTGAAACTGCACCAACGAAGCCAACGTCGTTTTTGTTTTAATTTTTGTTTTTATGTACAAAACATACGTAAGTAGAGAATCAAAAATGCTTTCTTTTTGAGCCGAACTTATAAAATAAATTACTAGCCCATAGTCAGTCATTTCGGTTGAGCAATTGCTATTGCTTTCACCAAGCCCTTCAAAATGTATATTGTATTATCACCGAAGTTAACTTTACTGATTTATGTACAAAACGTACCTATGTGAATCAAAAACATTATATTTTTAGCCGAATTCATAAAATAAATTACTAGCCCATAGTTGCTTTCGGTTGAGAAATCGGCATTGGCCAAAGCAAGCCCTTAAAAATGTATATTGTATCCTCACCGATGTTAACTTTGGTGATTTGAATGGCTTCCCAATTGTTTCTCTTCCCTGCCTATGTCCAACAAACGCACCTGCACTATCAGTCTTATGGCTATTGCTGACAAGCACTAGTATGAAGGCCAATGTAGCTGTTATACGACCGGTCTCCATAGCTCAAGGCTAAGTAACTATGGACTGATGCCAAGAAAACGTTGTGTTTTCTGAGCCAAATATGAGCGCTCTTTTATACACGCAAAGAGTCATTGAGAACAGCCAAGAAGGTAAAGAAAGGAACGAGGAGTACCCGCTGTGTGTGAAAGACTGTCAATTTCAAACGCTTTTGCTTGTAAAAGAATTGCTAATTTTCAACCAAATAATATGTGCCATTTCAATACAGATGTGCATGAGAGACATTCTTTTAACATCACCATTTTACTTATTTATATTGATAGGAAGTGGCGACGCCTCCCCCATATTCATAGAAGGCAAACATATTAGACGTACTCTGTAATTCATAGAAAATACTTCAAATCCTGAGTCATCCCCTTTTTAATAGTTTTAATCTTTTGACGTTTCAAGTGTGTGTTGTTAAGGGCATGATTGATTATTTTACAGCAGGGTTCCACTGTTAATACATATATTATTACTGCACATGAATGAATGACAACTTCGTACTACAGCTAGCGGTCAAAATTAACTCTGTGGTGAACTTCAAAATGAAGTTGATCGTTCAATATATTAATCCCCTGGCCTATTGGGGCTGTGGGGTTAAACAATGGACTTTTTCTGTGATTGCCGATTGCATGACCATGGTACAATACTCAGGTTCAACTCCATGCATCAGGGGCGGTAATGATATTACTCCTTGTTGAAACGACGCAACTCATATGAATTCAAACAACAGGCGTAACGTTTGAACTAGGCCGTGTTTGCGTGAAATCGTGGGCGCGATTTTTTAATTTCCGTGATATGTGATGCAAATTGTTTTTCGTGACTTTTCCACGTGAATCCGGCGTGAAATTAATCAGTCTCGCGAAGCGTGATCATCCGTCTTTTATTTCCGTGAAGTGTACATGCGGAGACCTCCTCCCCCTTAGCATCTGATATACACATTAACTGTATCTACTCGAACTTTGCCTTCAATCTATTGCTCAGTGTGAACTTGGGAAGGACGATAAATTCAGGTATGATGTCATCATATGATGACATCAAATAACAACTTGGTGTGTGTATATCAATCTAAGCAAGCTATCGGGTTTTTTTTATCAGGAAGGCATGCAATTATCGATTGCAATCTCAATTGCAATTATATCTCTCTTCACAATAACGCCTTTTAATCAAAATTGTTAAATTTTGACTTGAAGTTACCCAGTTGGCTAGTGATTCGTACTTTTTTCGCTGCGAAACATCATCGATTATTTTGTTGTGGTTTCCCGTCGAAGAGAAACCTTGAATTTAAAAAAAAAATAAACCCCTGAAATGAACGGTACATTAATTTGGGAAATACTAAAGTTGTATAGTGTTAGCCAATTACACGAAAACTGTTATGTTTTATGACCATTCCAACAGATTTGTGTCATCTATTTCAATTACATCCATCATTTAGAAATGGATGTTCTGATACCAATAGGAATTGTGGGCTGTGATGTCATTACATTTATTTGCAAATGCACTACTATAATATATCGCGATTGAATATTATAATACTTAAATATTTCTGTAAATACTTTTATCTGTAATTCAGCGTGAAACAATGCATTTGAAATGTAATGAACTCCAATAATGCTTATCGGTCTCAGATCAACTAGGTGATCCATGGCCGGCCAGGTGATCGCAACTTCAATTGATTATGAAATAGCAGTATACCTATATCTTAATAGACAGTTCGATGTGTAATATGGCTGGATATTTTACGAGAGAGAGGCTTTTTTTTGACGACTGAGCCTTTAATTAGGCGAGTCAAAATGCAAGCGAATAAGTAAAATACCCAAACATCAAACTGTCTAATAAGTTATTTATTACCATCAAAAAAAAGGTTTTTGTTCTTTTATAAAGCAAAATATCGTTTTACTTGAAAGGCTAGTCATAAACGAGTAAAAATATCGCTGGTTATATTTACTATACTCGATCCAGTCATACTCCTGCGATATTATATATTACTCGCTTATGATTAGTTGAATAATAAGAGAGAATAATACTATCCCCTTGATGTATACACCTATTTCAATTAACGTTGTCCATCTGGAATGGTTGATCTGAGACCGATAGGAATTGTGGGAGCTCGTTAAACTGCAAATACACTATTATAATCACGCTCGAATATTAATATTTACTTCTGAAATATTGTTATCCATAATTCAGCACCATTCAAGTGTGATTAAAACAATGTATTTGGAATTTAATGAGCTCCCATAATTCCTATCGGTCTCAGATCAACCATTCCAGATGGACAACGTTAATTGAAATAGGTGTATGTATCCCAGTCCCTAATAACCGTCTTGAACGGTGCAGATAAACCAAATGGTAGAAGCAGCGGGGGAATGGAGGGGTAGGGGGAGGTGATACTTTCTCAGTGATGACTGCTGACCATAATCAAATAAATAATGGAATATAAAAACCAGATGAATAAGCCAGAAGATTGTTTTTCTACAGGCCCGTTGCGCACGAAATACCTGTAGCAAGGGCAGAACGTTGAACGCTGGGGGAGGAGAGGGGAGGGGGAGCGAGGACCACAAAACAACGAGCTGCTGATAGTTTTTTTTTAAAAAAAGCGGAAAGCCAATCCAAATACACACTTTTCTCTTACAGCATAGCTTTGGAAAATCCTTTCCCACTGTATATGACGTTGACGTATTGATAAAAAACTTTCATAAGTGTGACGTCATAAACTAAAAACGTGCTCTGATTGGCTGTTCTTCTGTTTTGGTTTCTCAAATATCACAACAAACCACGGTAGCCAAATTTGGACTGGTAAATGATAAGACGTTGACGTATTGATAAAAAACTTTTCGTGTATAACTCGGTGGGAGCCTTTTCCCGGTCATCCCTGGGTACAACTCAACAACAAATATTCCTCCGCTCTTATTGGTCGAGGGGCGATCACGTGACGTGATAGTGCCCACCGCGGAGGGATACTATCAGCGCATAGTGCCCGCAGAGCTTTTCGTCCGCTTCGGAAAATTTTGTTGTTGAATAATAAAGACAATTCGCCGGGAAGGTTGCAGCTTCGGAGAGCCCAGGAGAGCCTAAGACCCGGGGGGTGTACTCACTTTGTCGAAGTAAGACACGTGTCAACATTCTTTACAGGCTTCTAAATCCTTTCTTTTTGAAGCTTATAGAATTCTGATCCAAGAATGTTATTCTACGGTAATATTTTCCGCTTATCCGTCCTTAATTTTACCGCTCAAATGCACTTCTTTAACCATTAAAATCAATTCCAAGCGTGCCAAGGCTTGTACAGAAGATTATGAATATTAATTAAGTTGGCGTCGATGCGATGTGCTCGTTTATTCGTTCATTCTCGTGCCCAGAACAACTCGGTCGAAAGATGGCGCATGCGCTCTGTTGACACTGTCACAACAATTCGATCTGGCTTCCGGTTGTAGGGTTTCCAAGAGCCTACGATCTGCAAGAAAGCTGAGTAGGGTCTGGGTACGAGAATGGTCTCCTTTACAGTTCCTTACGCCATCTTGAAAGGTAACCGGGCCTTTGAATCGAAGCGAGACGAACGGTTAGCTTGCAAGTGAATAAAAAGGTGTTAAAAGGTCTCTATCATTGCAAGCTCAACATTTGTCTCGCCTCGCTTCAATGCGAAGGCCAGGCTACCTTTCAAGGTGGCGCAGGGAACTATGAAGGGGAGTTTTCTTCTAAAATGCTCTAGCTGGTTTAGATTTCATTCAGTTTGTTCAATACAATCATTTGGAAAACTCATCTTTTTCTGACTATTTTCACGTCATGATCGCATGACAAACAGACATTGCGCCGTATTTCTTGGTGCAAGTGACATATTTATATTTATTAATGACATTCTTTGTATTTCAATACCATAGTCTAGGAGATATTAGCAATACTAGCAAGGAAACAGTTCACTGAACACATACAAATCCCTGTAATTTTGATTCCAAATAGCTTCACTTGAATTATATTTATAGCAATACAACATTCAAATACATATAATAAATAAATAAATGTAATGATATTAAATACTTATAATTTGATATAAATACATATTTCTGCTCGCTGTTTCTGATGGTGGTGCTTATTTTTTAAAATAGGTTTTTATTTTTGAAAGTCAATTGGCATTCTGTCTAGCGGCCACAGGGTTTGGTTCTATGACTAATGAACTACAACGTATCGAAGTCAATACTGTCCGCTTAACGAACAGGGAACGTTTCTATTGTTTTTTTAATCACAGTTAAGTTCAAAGGGAACTTTGTCAGACCAGCTTGTTGCATGCGGGAAATTTGTAACTAATGATCTCCGCCTTTTTCACCGGAGTCGAAGACCGTTAACGAATTGAAAACAAAACGTTTTATATCAAAACTGATTCGCCTCATTTTTGATATCATTATCTTGTGTAGACAACACAATATTTTTAGTACTGAGAATCAGAAAAACAAGGTGCAACATATGATTGAATACTAAACTGAGAATTTAAATCCCTAAGTATACCGGCCAATACGATACTTTTTCATCGTTACACTGGAGTTGAAGTCGACCGTTAACGAATTGAAAACAAAACAATTTTATATTAAAACTGATTCGCCTCATTTTTGATATCATTGTCTTGTGTAGACAACACAATATTTTAGTACTGAGAATCAGAAAAACAAGGTGCAACATATGAATACTAAACTGAGAATTCAAATCCCTATGTATACCATTGCGATATACTAAGGCCTCGTCTACACGAATCCGATCCGGCTGAAACCGCATAGAAATATTTGCGTCCACACGAATCCGCGTATCCGGAGGATTCAAGTAAAAGTATGCGATTTCGGTGACCAGATTCAATGGATTCGTGTGGACGATAGGCCAATTCGCATCAAAAAGTATTCGGTTTCAAAAGTATCCGGATCCGTGTAGACGGGGTCTAAGGCCCTAAGGTTATTTTGAAATACCCTGTGATTTGTGTTGTTATTTTGTTTAAGCTTAATTGCCTAGATCATTGTTCAACGACAATGCATGTGTAATTCAGTAGGCCGCTTAGCTTAAAACATTACAATGAATTTGTAGGCAGTGCTACTTTAAAAAATACCGGCTTCATTGAAACTTTCCATCGAACGGAGTTTCAATAATTTTACAGTTTCTTGATAAGTTATATTTCCTATAAGATTCAACTAGCTTACTCTAACACCAAGAGCTGTTTCTGCTGGTACCAAAACGGACAAGTGTCAATCTTGAGATGACGCATGCCATTGCGATACTTTCATTAAGATTTGCTGATATCATTGTATATACATTTCACTGGGGAAAAGGTTTATGACACAGTGTAATAACACCCCGCCAAAGTTAAAGATTTTTTCAAATAAAAACCATATATATAGTCATGTCTATATATAATATTTATGTTTCTTTCGGTCTCCACCTGTGGAGGTCATGGTAGCCTGATGTTAAAACAATAAACATCTTATCTAACCAACTCCTTATATGGGAATGTATTGTTTCCAAAACGGGTGAATTGGCCGCTACATCGAACTTACTTCTTTGCCTCTCAACCTGTCATTAACCGATGTTTGAAAATATTTGATTCGGATTCTAGTTTAACAATCATGTTATTCTTATAGGCGGGTCAGTGTTTACTAACTTGTTTTTCTTATGAGCTAGTTTATGAGATATGATCGAAATGATCCAGCGAACCGAATGGTGATTTTATTGAGCTTACCTTGGAACGTTCCATCATCCCATGAGATGAAATTTTCATATGTAATTAGTAAACTGAGAAAAAGCAATGATCACAGTCTCTGGTCGCCGATATATTCATGGAGTTCAAACACAGGCCCCTACGTCAATGTTGGTATCTATCATAGGAACAATGACAGTTTTAGCTCTTGTATATTGGAATTTACAACATTACTGGCAAAGAGACAATCAAGGGGGATCACCAGACAAAAGCGTTCTCTGCCCAACTTGTATCAAGAAAATTAATAGGGACGACCAAAATAATCAAAATTTCTCGCGCCTTCAAATGAAGATTGAAGCTCTAGAGCAAAAGCTTAAACTGTACGAAACAGTCGGCAAATTGACCGAGGACAATTCACTCGTTAATAACTATGGCAATAAAGTTCGGCAGAATATACTCCTGATATCGTGTTTGTACTGCGGAAGCTCGTTTCTTGGTGAGATGTTGAACCAGCATCCCCATGTTTTCTATTTACAAGAACCTGTTGAGTCGTTGGAATATTACCGTGATAATCGTCCTGAGGGTGTGTACGATGCTATGGTAACACACTTACTCGATGGCATATTTCACTGTGACTTTAAAGAGCTAGCATATCTTACTGATTTCTTATCTCTTCAATATAGCTCTCTTAAACATAGATTGGCAAGCAGGGCGCTCTCTGCACCACCATTGTGCCCTGACCTTAAAAGTCATAATTCCTTTAATATCCGTACCTGTACAAGACTGCGGCCTGCAACAGTATCGGCAATATGCAATCTTCATAAGCATACTGTCGTTAAAACAGTTCAAGTAGATTTTATTCATAAATTATCGTATTTGATGGATACTGAGGGACCAGCGGACTACGCTTTAAAAGTGGTCCATCTAGTGCGCGATCCCCGTGCCTTGATGGACGCGCAAGTCAGCCATGTCAAGGAAACTAACTGGACCTTATCATCACTACGTCAACATGCGCAAGGCATGTGCAAGGAACTACTTTTAAACATTAAATACGCAGTAAGCGCTCCGCCCTGGTTGCAAGGGCGTTACACGTTGCTAAGATACGAAGATCTTGCAACCAAGCCGCACCAAATAGCAGAACAACTTTATCAGTTTGTTGGGATCACAATCGCTTCACAAGTCCGAAGATGGATCGATCGTGCCCACAGAGACAGCGTCCCATCTTTCTCGGGAATGAGTGATACAGTAGTTTTCTCATCGGAGTTAAATAGTCGTCAGGGTTTGATGGATAGTGTGTATAAATGGAGAGAGCGCATGCCTTATTCTGTAGTCAGAATCATCGAAAGTGAATGCTATGAAGTGATGAACGTATTAGGCTATAAAATTGTGGACGACGAGGAAGAACTTAGGACTATAACAATCCCATTAGTAGATTAGTAGAATATACAGCTATTTCAAACAACATTGAATACTAAATAGTGCATTCCAATACTGAAATGCATTTTGGGTCATGCATGCAATACTGTCTAATTACTCTAAACTAAAAATAGATAATACTAATAATCTATTTTATTTTTAATGCATTCTATCCGAAATAATATATGAGCTCCATTAAATGTTTGTAGGTTGTGTTGATATTCATCAGTTTAACAACCTGTATTGATTTTATTTAAAATGAATATATTAGCTACATATAGGGAGCAGATCGCTGTATATTTACGTGTTATTTTCACATTGATGAGGCACACAATGCCTTTGTGTCCTAGAATGCACTATTCAATATTGAACGTTTTTTGAAATGTCTATAGATACTGTTTTTATTAGGACATCTCATAATTGCTTTTTAATAGAAATGCAGTAACAAAATAAACCTATTTTAATTATGTTGAATCGTATATATATTGATCTTGGGCAGTATATATTTCGGTGCTTTCACGATGGTCAAAGAAGATTTTTTTTCTTCTCCAGCTAGGTTTACGGTGTTGTGTAGAAACTCGGGGTGGTGTGGGAGATACTCCCTTTGTCAAAGGGGTAGGGGTGATCGGCGGTCTGTTTTGATAATGACCCCTAAGGTACGCATAAATCAACAGAACCGTTTTAAAAGCCTTGTTGATATTTACCTCTAAAGGCCCGTTTACACTAGCAATTTCAGTGTCGTGCGACAAGAGCTGCGATTTCAATGGCGATTTTATCGCAGATTTGTCAACTCTACTTTGAACATGCTCGAAATTTAGTGCAATCTGAATTTGCTGCGACTTCCTGTCTCCTAAATTCGAGCGTATTCGAAATTTCGGCGACAAAGCTGCTATAAAATCGCGCGACAAATTTGGGCCATAAAAGGTACGACTGTGCGATGTTCTTGGCAGCTAAGTTTATTTATTTTCAGTAACAAAGCCAAGTAAAAATGACCTTTACAGGTACAGAGTCATGTTACGTAACTGACTTTTGAGCTATAACCCTAAAAGGTACGCACAGGAAATATTTCAACCCTAAAAGGAGTGCCAATCCACTTGGACAAAGTGAGCACCCTCCCCCAAAGTAGACTACCGTCAATTAGTTTAATACTGATAAATGATCTAATTTTTGCTAATTTTATTGTGTCTAATGTAGCACTATTTTGTGCTAGTTTATAGTTTTGTGTTTCACGGATAGAAAACTATATATTAGCAAAATTTGTACTATTTACTATTTACTAATTTTTCACGGATCATATAGAATACAAATATATCCTTGAAACATATATAAATAGTTATTTTTTAATTCTCGATAGTCACGGGCAAGTATGTTCCATCCTGTCTTGGAATGCTATGAAATAAGTGCATACATGAGGCATTTCTGGGCCTCCTGTGGATTTTCAATACATCGCACGCATGGAAAACAAAGCGTGTCACTGACAAGTTGATATCGCGGGCTCATTTTCAGATTCACTGAAGTCTAAGTGCCAGAAATCTTATTGTTGTCTTGTTGATATTCCGTTTTGCTCCCTTTTGGATCGACCAAAAAAGGCATCCAAGTTATTTGAGAACGTTAATCATGGTTCGTCCAATCTCACCAACAAACTATCCTTGAGCGTGTACTGCTCATATCAACTACTAGCTACTACTACTAGCTGGGCAAAGACTCTGAGAGGCGGCCTAGAGCCGTCCCCCGACAAACCGTTAGTCTAGTCAGTTAATCCGTGATTATATATTGCTCCACCACTAACGGTCCTCATTTCAACATGGCTACAGTTCAAGAGTTTTTCCGTAATCCTTTAGTCACTTGGGTAAGATTTGATGAAGTTTGTTTTGGTGAAGATAACTTTGTTGTTTACGCACACAAGGTTGACCACCCGTTCTTAATAACCAAATTCGTAAATTACTTCAATCGACTTTTTGTTCTTTTACTCTCTAGGTAACGTCCTTCAGAACAACTTCGCTTTCAGAAAATATCAATGACTTCGCTGATGGCGTCTTTTTGAACGAAGTTATGGTAGAAATGTAAGTTTGGCACCTTTACAACCCAGCTCATTATTGAATGAGTGAATTAGTTTTGCTCGTTGTTGAGTATATTGTCCGCACTGTTTGACGTTTTTATTATAGCGTTCTATTCATAGCATATCATTATTGTTTTGTTAACAGAGATCCAATGTACTTTACCCTTACAAGAGTTCACCAAAATGTTGATGGCGATGTCAATGTACGCATACAAAACCTCGATATTCTCGTTCGACACCTCAAAGCTTTTTACCAGGCAAGTATTGTTTAGTGTATTATACGGTGTTATCACGTCATTTCAAAGACTAGCCTTATTATGCTTTATCCATCATTTTAGTAACAATTGTGAAGTGTTATGACTTAGAGCTGTAGATGGTGAGATAAAGACGCTCTTCGGACTTCATGTAACGTTAGAAGGCTGCCCAACTCAAAACTTACTTTTCGCTAACTGTTTTATCTGATTACAAATCGCCACGTGAAAAATAGTTTTGAAATAAAGTTAATATACAACATCTAAAGATGCCTTGGGATATTAATCTATGTTAATATTATACTACGTTCAAATTTACTCTTTCTCTAAGTTTTCCATTGATGAAAAGAATTGTTCTATTTTTATTCGAACTACTAGTAAGTCCCCCGTTGTCTTAACATTTGGGTCGTCATGGCTCATATAATTTGCCGATAATGAGCAGGCAAAATTAATACTTCGCGATTTAATACAATTTTGTAGCATTACTCATAAATGAATATTCAAATTCGTTGTTGTTTGTTCGAACATTGATCGGAAATTAATGATGTGTTTTTTCTCTGCGTCAAAACTCATTGTTTGCATAATTCAAGCGTTTTCTTTATGGGGGAGTTTTATATGTTTGTAAACTTACTATACACATTTTAATATCATTAAAGTTTACGAAGTTTATTTTTCAATAGAACAAACGTTTTCGTCTCAAACGTTTCGATCAAAGTCTGTTTAGAATGTTTTCGGTTGATATTGGTTCTAGTGTTTTTTATATCCTATAATGCAAATACTTCACCATAATATTGTTCTTTTACTGACATCTGTGCAATCAAAGTTTATGAAGCATGGAAGGCAGCTAGCTTTCTTTAGTTATTCTTCAGAACATTGTGCTTAATAATTACTATAATTTGCCTTCAATTTCAACATTTGCTGTAATAATTTCTCAAAGATTTTCTTGTATTTGAGTATAAATCTTTTTGAATAACAATAAACAAACAAACAAATTATATCAATATTTTCGCATAGACAGTTTGTAAATATATTTTTGCCAGAGGATTCTTATTTCTGTGACTGCATTCAAGGAATGTAGTGTCAAAAAAGCCTTTTGTAAGGACATATCATGTTTCATTCTTTGAAGGTTTTGTGAGCCGGCCATTTTAAAATGTACATTTTCTTGTACATTTTCGAAATTATATCCTAGTCAACTTGCAGAACTTCAATTTTCCGTCAAAAGAATAACCACAGTTTTTGATGTGTAATATATTTATAAGTCATTTTTAAGTAGGTGTTTTCATAGATCTAGTATTAATTATTTTGTAGGTTTTATATATATTTTTTTATGTTTGTACACTTCCTAACGGAAAATAATCCTTAGCTAGGGCATTCTGTGGAAAGAACGTTATTAGCATTATGGTTATTGCTGTTTTTGTTATTATTGTTGTTATTGTTGATACCAATTTAATTGTTATTATAGTTATTGTTGGTTACTGTTGTTATTGCTATAATTTTTGTTCCCGTTGTGTTCTAACTCAGCAAATAGTGGGGGTTTCTAAAACTACAAATTTTTTTTTTGCAAATTTTCTACTATAATTAGTAGGGACAATCCCCTTATAAAATACTCTCTTCTGCTCCAATTGCTCTTAATTGGAAGTGTGTATCTTTAGAAATACCTTATCTTGACTACATTAGGCAGATAGTGTAAAGACCAGGCAGAAAGTAGTAGGTTGAAAAGTATGTCAGGCAGAAAGATGTCAATTTAGTTGCAAAGGTTAGTACATAATTGATTACCGTATACCAAATCATTATATATATTTATTAGCAATTGTTAATTTATAATGTCTATACTCTTTTTTATTAATTTTTTTATTCATTCATTCTTGCATTTAATTATTTAATTCATTCATTTATATATATAGAGTACAAACACTAAAAGTGTGCAACATAAATACCACTAAATTCTGCTAAATTCTACAAATTATTTTGTTCTCTATTGTTTAATCAACACTATTTAGTGGTAAATAGTACAAAGTATTGCACACTTTTAGTGTTTGTACTCTATATATACACCTAATTGCAATAACATTGTCAAATATAAAAGAAAATTACAAAATAGGAATTAATTAAAAGACAAAAGCAGATTACTCAAGCTGAACTTCTTGTTTTGTCTTTTAATTAAGGTAGTAGGATTGGATAACAAACTTGTCATTTTTTACCGTTTCTGAATGCTTAATACATATTTAATTCAGTTTAGCTGGGTTAAACTTCCATTCTTTCACGAACAACAGAATAAACAGTGAAAAACCTTGTATCCCAGCATGTTATTTTTGTTGAAAAAACCTCTAGGGCGCAATGTTGACAGGTAATTTAGTAATCACGATATACTTAGAACTAGAAAAATCCTTCTTTTAAACACATATTTTGATTATAAAACACTTTAGGAAAGTATTTAATATCAAGCTACAAAGGTTTAAGACTTTCAGCAGTAGTTTAGGCCTTGTTTTGAACGCATAAAATTGAAAAGATCAAGTTTCAAGTGTTGCGTTACCTGTTGTTAAGGATTACGTCATGTGTTTATACCTCGTGTGGCATCCGAGTCGCGAATTTGTCGTTAATATTCGGTCTTTTATGGGCTTTTATCGATCGGATATCGAAGCAACATTGACTTCCTTTGACATGAAACAAAATGGCGGATGTTCGACGTGATTTGAGCTTTTGACAGCCAATTTAAATGGTGTATTATGAAATCAATGGTGTTGTAATGGCTGTAAAATCCATGAAACTTAACTGAAAAATTTGAAACTTGCTAAACATGTAATTTAGGGATACAGAAAGGTTTTCACCGCAGCAAGAATCAATAGCCAAATTGTACGAGCCATTTTAACTCAAATATCACTCGTTTTTAAAATATAAGTCTTTTTGCTCTGAGCTGCAGTTAAAAGTTTCTATTTTTATGTAGTTTATGGATATGATAATCGTTTGTTTACAGCGATATTCGTTGTATCCTGACCTGCAGTTTGAAAACTTCGGTTTGATTTGGTCTTTTGTGGATCAACTAGGGGGCAGAGTTATGTAATGGTTAGCCACTGATCATGAGCTATATATAGGACACATGACATTTCCGAGGGAAACATAGATCGTTGTATAATTTACTAACAAATGAAAATTACTCATTAATAAACCACAATAAAGTCCAATAAAAGTTTGTAATGTCTGCTTTATTACCTCATGTGTTGTATTACGCATTGCCAAGTCCAAAAACCCCAATAAATAGACAAAACATTTGAAAACCCCAACGATAACAACCGGCTGGTTATCAAAGGAACGTTGATCTACTTTGACCCAGGCTCGGCAGCTAAGCTTTTTCCTTTAAAGGCCAGGTACCTAAGCTAAATTGTTCGTTTGATAACCAGCGGGTTGTTGTTGTTGGGGTTTTCAAATGTTTTGTCTATTTATTGGGGGTTTCGGACTTCGCAAAGCGTAATACAACACATGAGGTAATAAAGCAGACATTACAAACTTTTATTGGTCTTTATTGTGGTTTATTAATGAGTAATTTTCATTTGTTAGTAAATTATACAACGATCTATGTTTCGCTCGGAAATGTCATGTGTCCTATATATAGCTCATGATCAGCGGCTAACCATTACATTACTCTGCCCCCTAGTTGATTGACGGTCCACAAAAGACGAAATCAAACCGAAGTTTTCAAACAGTTGCGATACAACGAATATCGCTGTAACAGAAATAACATCATCGAGTTATTTTGAAAAAAGTCTGATTTCAACTCTAGGTTTCCTGTGCCATATTGACACCTTAGGTGTGAAATTTCACACCTTTCTTTGAATTTCTGAGAAGTAAATTTTATCTTCTTTGCGGCTATGAAATTTACTTGAATATATAGGTTTATTTATAATTTTAAACATTTTTCATAAAAAAATCAATTTTATCCAATTCTACCACCTTAATTCCTATTTTGTAATTTTCTTTTTTATATGACAATGTTATTGCAATTAGGTGTATGTTTATTTAATTAATTTTTTTTTTTTGGAAAATTTTGATTGTTTACTGCTAAAATAGTGGTTTCTATTGATTTGTCAGGTGAAAGAAAACTTTAAAAAAAATTTAACCTTTCTATCAAATTTTCTTTTTAAGAATATAGATTGAAATATAATAGTGAAATATACATACATAACTTATTATTGATTACCAATAATTGCCTAAGGATGATAACATTACACAAGTTATCGTCGAGTAGCCAACTTGCCAAACTTAATATTTACCACGTTTTTACTACTTTACATAGTTGGTTCAAAAATAACCCATTTTATTATAGCTAATATCTGAAGTACTTATGAAGTACATTCCTGGAGTGAAAATAAAAAAATTTAATACGTTCTCATGGGTCCTCAAGAGCTTAGACAACACTGTCTAGACCTATCTCGTTGAGGCCGTCTAGTAAACTTCAATTTGTTAAAGCAATTTATCTTAACAAAATCAATCATTTTTATTGATAAACAAACAATAGTTTTGCTTTGATATTGTGTGAAAAATTGACATATTCGATTTAAGACTCGTCAAGGTCATTTTTTGAAAAGTTATTTTTGTATCGAAAGTGCTATCAAACGCACTTGTTTGTGGACCTTTCCACAGTGAAAACTATGAATTTAATGAAAACTAACATTGATTAATTATCAATAAATTTTGACTGTCCAAAAATTGGCAGTGACTGGTCAAAATGTATTTGGCTGGAAATCTTGACCGATGTATGACCAGTCGTTATTTCAAGCCCTGGACTAGTAGTAAATAAGAGATCATTTCTTATTTGGTTTTCAGGAAAAACTGCAGCAATTGGTACTGATGAGAGCACCAGATGTAGTTGCCATAGCACATTATCCAGACAGTGGTATGTACACAATAGGTTCTCATCCACCACCTTGATAGCATGTAATATAAAGGTGGACGTACAGTCACATATTTTGTTATGGTTTTGCCAACCAACCATTGTTATTAAAACAAAGAAAATTAAAAAATCTATTGTCAAAATGGTTGGTAAATTAGCATCACAATAACAACACTTGTAAACACTACGCTTACCTAATCTTTACAATTTGACTAAAGCTTGCACTAATTTAAGTAATGTGTACATAATGTGTATCAAACAATTGAAACATTTCAAAATTTCATGAGCTGTAGTCAAATTCTAAAGAATAATACATTATACGCTATTGAGGCTGAAACAAAGACTTAAGACACAGTAATTTTGAAATTTGTTGATAATTTTAGACATGTGTCCAGAACTTGTTACAAAATACGCATGGGCTTCATGATAGGATTCTCATGGTTTGGGCTTCCTGTTTTAAGGTTCATGTGAGCGACCATCTCTCATATGCAACCACTTTCTTCTGTTCGGGGTGTGGTCCCTTACAAAAAAGTCAACTGTAACATATATAGGAAAAGGAAGAAAAAGTCATGTCAATAATGTGTCAATAATATTCTTTATTTGTTAGATGTTGGACTGCAGGAGCTTGTCAAGTTAATGCTGTTGATGCTTGGATGTGCTGTACAGGTATCTTCAATCAATTCTTTTATATCTTTTTATACACAAAGAATGCTTTAAATGATTATTTAACAAGTACACATTTAACATTCTCAAGCTATCACTAAAAGACCACAATAGCCTAGCCAATGAGATTGCAGGATTTGTGATAGACCAAGTTGGTGGATTCCATTTATATATTTTTTATAATTATAATTATTTGTTAATTGAAGGGCTCAAAATGAAAATGACCAAAGTGACTTTTTTAGCTAATTTTCAAACCTTGCCCAAATCAACCCAAAGTACACTAAACAACTGAAGGGTGGAAATTAAAACAATCTAAATCACTTTTCAGTTAATTTTAATTTCAAACCTTGCTAAAATGTTAATTTTAATTTCAAACCTTGCTCAAATAAAGTTTTTTCCGAGTCCACGTTTTGGGTAACCATGGAAACTACTGCTGTGTTGTAAAATCCAGGGCTCAAATGTTTTCAAATCGTTTCAAGACATCGTTTGAAGACTGCACTGGCTCAAAGTTGGCTTGAACCGGAATTTTGTTAAGTTAAGAGTCATTTTTTGCCTTAAGTTACTACTGGAAGAGCATCATTAAGCTTCAAGGTAGCAAAGAACTCACTTTCTGAAAGAAGTCAGCGAGGCGTTTCACTTTGTTCACCGAAAAACTGTTTGTTGTTGTTTGAACTCGTTTTGGCCGCAACGAAACAAAGTGAAGCTTGGAGTTCGACTAAAGGCAAATTCTCGAACCTGCCAGGGCATTTTAACGAAGTTGTGACAATAGAGAAACACAACAAGCGCATAATTTTGGCAGAAACCCGAGGTGACTCAAGGCTTAATATTAGTTTCTTCTTCTAGCACTATGCCATGAATGGCGTGCCAAACGATGGCCGTGATTACCCAATTCCATAGTCCTTTGCGGTCGTAAATTACGGAGAGCATGTGCTTATCAAAATGGTTCTAATCAAATTACCGTAGCTCTGTTCGGGAATTGAAATAAAGAGTAAAAATTTATAGTCATAGCACAAGGATTGAATTTTGTTGTAAAAAGACTTTCTAGCTCATGAAAAATAATTTTGATAAAAATCCAAGGTCAAAAAAGTGTGATTTTACAATTAAATAACGGTCATTTCTGACTTTTTTTGCTAAACTTTAAATAAAGTTTTTTGTGCTAAATCGAATCGCTGGTTTCTTGTGACTGATTTGATTGAAGATATTAGTATATTTTATTATTATTTTGGACAAAAAAGTGAAGTGTTTATTCGATTTTTGACGCTGATTGAAATTCATGGATGAGTGAATGGTTGTTAAGCAAAGCCATAACGTAACTATGGATCAATTTTCTTCTTTTTTGACAAAAATCATGGAAAGTGGATAGCAAACCTTAATATTTGAACTAAAACAAGTTGTTTGGTGTATTTTGGGATGATTTGGGCAAGGTTTGAAAATTAGCTAAAATATTTACTTAGGTCACTTTCATTTTAACCCCTTCAATTCTCAATTTTGATCAATTTTCAATATTTTTCAAAACATCCCTAAAACTATCTGATGGATGTCTATATGTTATCTGATTAATCCTAGAATGATTAGCAGTCAAAATAGACCAAAAATTCAACAATTCAAATTTGTCAAAAAATTAAAATTTTCGACCCTCGGGAGTAGGTGAAAAATAATATTATTGTCTGCCATTCTTTCAGTGTGATAATAAAGAGAGCTTTATTGAAAAAATTAAAGATATGGACTTCGAGGTGCAGAAGCATCTTGTTGAATACATCAAGCAGGTCAGTTGATGATAAATCCCTAATTGTCTATATGATTCAAACACACCAAAAATATCTCCAGGTTAATAAGATTCCTTAGGTTTTGAATATGCTGAACATCTTACCAACATCCATGTAAGATCATGCAAGTCCTTGGCAAGATACAGGCATGATGTAACCCTCAATCTGCAAGAACTTGCAATCTCTTTCAAGTTTCTGCCAAGATTTAATTAAGATCTTGGATGATCTTACAAGATCTTAACAGGATGTTCAACCTGGGGACCTTTTCACGGTTCACGTCCACAACCTCAGCCTCGATAGCATGTGATATATTCTTTAGAATTTGACTACAGCTTGCAGAAATGTAAGGAATGTACACATTATCAAACATTTGAAGCTAATTGAAACACTTCAAAATTCCATGGTCTGTAGTCAAATTCTAAAGAATATGACTGTTACAATGTACATGCTAGCAAGGCTGAGGTAAAGCAATTCAAACCACGATAAGGTCTATTTTATTTATTGTCTATACTGTATCCTCTATATTATTTCCTCTTGAGGACTGGAAGCTATACTAAGCATTGAATGCACACAAAAACAACACCGCATCTGAATGGAAAATAACTCTTTTCAAAAACAAACACTATTTATTCCAAAAAAAAACAAAACAAGGAAAACCGGACAAGTGGAAACAACTCGAAAAGATCACCGGAATTGAGACAATTTAATTGAGAAAAACTATGATGGACAAGACAATTTTCCACCAATGGCTTAACACACGCTAACCATTGGACGCCTGTGATTAAGTATGAGTAACGCCGGAGTAACTGTATGTGATATGTGACACCGCAAGGGGTACCTTGAAAATACTGCCCTGAGTTGAACTTGTGTTGTATGCATTTTAACAGACACATTTCATTAAACCTGTACAGCTAGGTTATGTGTAATGAAAGAGCAATTGTGTTGTTTGGTTGCCCTATGTGTAATAAAGGTGAAATTTATAATAATGTATGGCATTTCCATAAGTGATCATCATCATTATTTTTTAAATAAAACAATGAGCTATTTCAAATGCTTCATAAATTATGTAGTTATAACACATTCATTCACTCATTTTGATTGCATTGTTTTCATGTTTCAGATCACAGAAAATGCAAATCATGTTCTAACATTTAGAATGACTGAGCTTCAAGAGTCTACAATTGAGTAAGTGCCACATAACAAAACACAACTTTAACAAGAGACTGAAGCAATTTGTTTTTGTTTTAAATGTTTGTTACTTTTTTGTTTTCTTTGTTCTTTGTTCTGTTTTTTTTTTTTATTAATAATAATGAATTGACGCAGACTATTGTTGAGACATTTGGGTTTTATTGTCTTGTTTTAGGCATGTTCTTGTTGTTGCTGAAAGCATGTTTTACCAGATGGGTCATTTAGTTGAAGAAAGAGATCAATCATTTGCAGTAAGATCACTTTCCTGATAATATAAATTATATATTACAAACTATATATTACAATTAGCTTAGTAGATCACTGAATCCACTGGCATTCCTAGTCACTGATCATGAAAAAGGTGACCCAGAGCTGGATTATGGCTAAAATCAGTGATTTTGATCCTGAACACTGTTATCCTGATCCAAAGGCTTTGATATCCCTAACCCCTGAAACAGAGTATGATCTCCTGATCCCTGAAACAACGCATGATCCCCTGATCCCATATACCTTGTAATTAGAGAAGATTTTGTATGAAAAGCTCATGCCACGAACATGGTCAAGGCAAACATCACTGTTGCGGAACATTTCACAGTCAACAAAAAATCTGCTCTATAATTAACCTTGGTTGATATAATAGTTATTCAAATAACCAATCAATGATATTCATCTTAGAGTTCATCTCACAAGCTCACAATCTTTTTTATATTGGGATAACACCCATTTAAAATTAGAGAAAGATGATCCCTGATCCCATATTCCTTGTATTTATAACTAACCTTGATTTATAATAATAGTTAATTCAAATAACCAATCAGTGATATGAATTTTAGAGTTCAGCTCATAAGCTCATAATCTTTTTTATCTTAGGATAACACCCATTTAAAATTAGAGAAAGATCTGCTATTACAAGAACGACAGGTAAATTCATTGATATATTAAAATGACATCATAAGAATCAGGTGTGGATCCAAGAAGGATGTTTTGTGTGTTTGCTACGTACTATCATCTCAAAATCCAACAATACAGACAACAACAAAATAATAAAATATTAAGACTCAAAAGGGAGTTGACCAAGCCACCTGGCCATGTGTTAGAAAAAGCAAATTTGTATCAATCCATACTTGTAAAAGAAATCAGTCCCTGGCCATGTGTAAGAAAGAGTAAATATGTATATTGATCCATACTTGTAAAAGAAATCCAGTCCAACCACTGAGTTACTTAACATTAGGCATAGGACCTTTATGATTCATAAAATATGGATACAGATTAGTTCTTTCTTATATGATTTTCTAATAGTATGAGATTTTTTTTCTATTTCTTATCGATACATGCATAATGTGAATATAGCAATAATTTTGTGATCAAATGTTTATAGCGTGCAAAGTCGCCCAGACCATTTTCACCACCTCCAGCTGATCGCCATCTTGCAGTAGATTCTCCATCAATGGCTGTCTCTAAAGAGAAATTAAGAAACATAACAGAAGAATTGTAAGTTAAATGTGTCATAATACACATGTATTGATTTTTATCATTTATTTCAAATGATATATATTGTATTTATTTTATTTATTTAATTTATTATATTTTAAATATTTTACAAACCAAGTTGTAGTGATTTAGTTTTTAAATAATTGAAAAATTAATATTCTAACTTACAATTGATATTTTAGGGAAGAGAAAAATTCTCTCTTAGCGGAGCTAAAGGATGAAGTTTTGGCCTCCAAGAAAATGATTGAGAAGTTGAGACAAGAGGTAATTAATATATAATGATTAACATGCTACACATGAAGTGAAGCAGGGGAACAAAACATATTGATAAGTTGAATAATTAATTAAAGTTGGATGGTTTTGTGTGTGATGTTTTGCTGTTCTGAGGCAATGGCAGACTCCAATTTACTCAAGGACATTTGCATCAAAAAGCAAAGTAAATCAGGTCAATTTTCTGAGAATTTTTCAGTTGATAAAACTACATTAGACACATCAAGTAAGCCAAACAAAATTTGGCAGATTGGCCTTAAATTGGCTCACCTGCTTATTTTTTCTAAAAGAACTAAATCATCCTGGTGTTCCTCATCAAGCGTAGTAGGATGCGCAGAAATAATCCATGGATGTGCACGCAAACTTCCTTAAAATAATAGAATAAAATTATAAAGCTATGTGTAAAAATACATTTCTTTGACAAGAGAATGATATGTGCTGCATGTTTTTACCCAAGATCTCATTTTTCTATTGTTTTTTTTTCTACATAATTTATCATATCATCCATGTGTCATTTTTCTATCGTTTTTTCTACATACATGTATCATATCATCCATGTGTCTATTTTCTATCCTATCATCATTTTTCTATCATTCCTCACTAATATTGGGTTCTTTTCATTTGATTGTCAGAATAAAGATTTATCACAAGATGCCATTCTTGTAAAAGCATTTAGGGATCAAATTGATGTCTTGAAAGTAAAGGTCAGTCATTCTCAGATGTTTGTTAAAGATGTTCATGTTAAATGTAATAGAAATTATAAGTCCTTTTAGAGTATGACATGAATCTTGTCAAAATTTATGTTAATAATAACTCCATTATGAAGAAAATAGTTCTTTCTGTACAATTATTTCAGCTAGATGTTGGTTTTATGTGTAGTTCCAGAAAAAAAAACATACCCCTCCTACGGAGGAAATCAGAAATTCTGGGGGGTGGGGGGAGTTATAGGAAGTTTGGGGGTGGGGGTTCAAACAAAATAGTATACAATGGAAACATCAATGTGAGTTTGAAAACTAACTGTGGCTCACTTTATGAGTATGGGTATGGATTAATTATTTCTGGAACTACACATTTTCAATTTTCACACAAAATTGCATTTCAAAAACTTCCAATGTAAAAAGCTCTTTCCCTTGTTCATTTTTATTTAAATTGTTATCCATTTTCATCTTTCTCATATAATTTCAATTTTATTTACGCTATTTACTGATTTATATTGTTTAAAGTATATACAGATTTTACAGTTACATTTAGATAATAAGGAAATAATTTACATGTATGTATAATCTGTGAACAGCAACCAAAGGAGCATAGCTTTTGAGTTGGTTCCCGTAATGTTCATTTATAGGTCACAAGACAAATTCTCACTGATTGCTAATTAAATATATTCCTTGTATTTATTTTTGAAGCAAATAAAATATATACTTTAGTTAGTTTGTCATACTATAAAATAATAATGTTGTTTTTTCTTACAGGCTGATCGAGTTGAAAAGCTAGATACAGATGCTGTCAAGTTTAAAGAAAAGTTGAGAGATTTGGATTATTTCAAGAAAAGGGCTGAGGTATGTTTACCTAGTGTGTTTGTTGAATTATTGTCCAACAATAGCCTCTTTTCTAGGGGCAATGGCAGGATGTCAATTGAGCTGAGATTGTTGCTGAAAGGTTTCAGCCACATGTTTGATATTTAAGATTTTCAAGTAGGACATGACACTGTACTGGAATTTTCAACAATTTCCATGTTTGCAAAATAGTTTTCACATAAAATTGTACTTTAAGTATTTCCCATATAAAAAAGCTCTTTCCCTTGTTTATTTTTATCTAAATCATATGGTATACTTTGTCAGTCATTGTACATAATACTGTGATTTTTAAAGACCACAAGTTTGTCAGCTTTGCTGTAATTTTAAGTGTTACTTTCACTAAATAGATAATGTCACTTATGAACTCATTCACTCACTCAGTAGTAAACTAATTGATAGATTCACTCATTCATTCATTTATTCAATCCCATCCAAATCCATTGTATACACTAACTCCAGTATGTTGCACTAAGAACATTGTTTCTCATAACTAAATAATTTTGATAAATTATTAAAATAATTTGAAAATATTCCATTTTGTTTAGGAACTCAAAGAGGAAAATGTGATATTGTTAGACAATCGGCAGTTACTACAAGAACAGCTGTCAAGCTTATCAAACAAAGAAGAAAGAATTGGTAAGAAACAAGTGGAGCTCAGTTGGTTAATGCAGGGGTTTTGGAGGTCTTGTGATTGATCCCCAGTGTCCTCCATTCTGTGTAGTTTCATAGATTGGACCATTGATGGAGATGGATGGGAAAGAGTGCACCAATGACATTACTGCTTTTTTGATTGGATTGTCAGCCAGGTCCTATTATTTTATCAAGTGGTATCCACATTTGGAAAGTTAACACTAATCTTTACACCAGATAATTCCCACACGAAATAAATCATTTAAAAAAGGGTTTAACCAACCATCTCCCATTACCATATATAATTTTGATGACTGGGAACTTCATACTGAATAACATTGATTGCCATATATGCAACCATATCACTTACCTTTTGGAGTTCCCCAAGGATCAGTTCTAGGCCCCTTGTTATTTTTAATTGATTATATTGGACACTATTTCTATTGGACTCATTTTTGCAGACTTATAAATTATCAAGAACCAGAATTACTTCTAGGTTACTTTAATCATGATTTAGTATTATATGTACTGTTAAGAAAGTTGTTATTTGTATTTGAACATTTAAACAGTTTGACATTTTCGTCACTGTGTGACATTTTCGTCACACGTTTTAGTACACTAGTTCGTTAGAGTTTTGTAACTAGCAAGAGTAACTGAACACCTTGACTGTACGATATTGAACCACATTAAACCGGTAGAGTTGCCGTTATCAACCACATGTACTGTTCATTGTTGCATGTCAAGGATTCTTTTTATATCAATCCACAGAAATCCTGGAAGAAGAAAACAAGAAATTAAAAAATCACATTCATCACATTGCTGAGGTGAGAGCAAAATGGAATTTGGCCAATGATTTATATTTCTCAGTTATTTATTTCGTAGACAGTAGTACTAACATGGAGTTGGGTGTATCTGTTTAAAGGAAAGGCAGTTTGAACAGCAAAAATTAAATGAAGCTATGGCTGCCCATGCTAAACTAAATGTTGAGAAAGAAGAAAGGTATGTATAATAATGTGAAATTTGTCAATACTCCAGTTTTGCATTCACCGCTGTAATATTTAACAAAAGGTGTCTTTATACAGGCTAGGCCTCCTTTTGCTGTCAAAATATTCACAAATCCCAAGCTAAGCATGGAAAAATGTTATATTGCTTAACAATAAAAAAAAAACACATTTCAATGTGCAAATGCGCCTTTTGTCAAATAGAACAGAGGTGCTAGATAACATGATACTGGTCTATTTGGGCTGAAATAACATCTAGTTACAAGGATAATATCTATCCATTATTATTATTATGTCTGTTTATCATATGAGAGATCAGGGCTAAAAAAAATAAAAGCAGGCTATAATTATTTTTCAGCTATAGCTGATGGGGGCCTGAAGTCTCTCACACACACTCCACACTTCATTCTATATTTATAATCACACTACATTCAAACTCACATGTTGATTTTTGTGGAGGGAGGAAAAACAGGATAACCTTGAGAAAATCGATCCCTTGTAGCATAAGAGAGAAGAACACATCAAACAAATTCTACTCACTTTTCCTCTGCGCCGGGAATCGAACCCAGTTCACAGTGGTGAAAGGCCAGCACTCTTACTGCTAGGCCACCTAAATATAGCATCTAAACCAATACTCAGGGATAAAATTGTCATTATATTAACTTATTTTGCAATTTTTACCCAACAACCCCTGGCTCTGATCACTACCCCAATAATATTAATTTTAAGGAGGCTCGAAATGGTTTTTTGACTGAGCGCGCGCGCGCAATATCGCCAATTTTACAAGACCCCTCTGACGCGTACAAAATGTATTTCTATTAATATCAACACAATTAAATGGTAGATTTTTTAAATTTTTTGGCATTTTGTTCCAATTAATGTTTAGATTTAGTAGGTCTTTTTTAAGAAAAATCTGTAATGAAAAACCATTTATATCTAGAAAAAAAACATTTTTTAGATATTTTAAAGGTTTCGCATTACAGATTTTTTTTATTTTTCCTCAGTTGCAAGAACATGTAGGGAACTAGACATGTACAAGTTTTAAAAAACTTTCACCAAAAGGATTTGGAGATATCAGCTTTAATAAAAGAATTTAAGGTCTTTTTTACAGCAGCCTGCTGTTGTCATGACAACGTCAAACGCAATAATTTAAAACAAATTGATTTTCTAGATCCATAAGCTTTAAAATGATATATTGGTTAACTGTATAGTTTCACAATAATGCTGCATAATATGCAATATAAAGTAGGTATATAGATATATACAGAAACCATTTCGAGCCTCCTTAAGTGTATTTGAACATTACATGGCTGAACAACAGCTACAAAATCTTGAAAAGAACACAATAGTGTATAATAACATAATTATATACCTCATACCTTATACCCATATACCTCAAATAACTTATTAATTATTATTGTTACTTATTGATGTTTGTAGCATGGCAGAACTAGCTTCTTTAAGTGCTGAGATAGAAGTACTACGAGGCAAAAGCCCAGCAGGTATAAACTACTGTAGTTGAAAAAACTAAAAACATGCATGAGGGAATGTCTTCATGCTGTAAATTTCATAAAATTTGTTATTCAACTAGATTAGCTTTTTAGTCATTTTGAGTAACATTTACTGTAATGTTTGTATAATTTTTCACAAATTTAAAGCTGTAAATATTTATAACTCTAAAGTAATAATATATTGTAATTGTTGTTATTGATGTTGTTGTTCTTGTTGTTGTTGAATTTATGTACTTAACAAGTGTTTTCTGTCACAGGATCAATGAATCTTGCCAGTGAGTGTCAAGAATCAAGGTAGGCCATAAATCATCAGTCTATTACAGTGAGGATACTCGAACCGTGAACACTTTGATTTTTTTTGTTACTTTTTTTAACCCACATCTCTTAAGCGAATAGATTAGAAATAAGATGTATTATGAGTTCACTTATTGTATTGGAACTCACTGCTTCATTTTTAGAGGTTTTGGAGCAATAGAAGGCTCAGAAAATAGTTGACAGGAAAAAGTCAAGTGTTCACGGTTCGAGTATCCTCAGTAGTCTGTAACAACATAATAGTCAATGTAGTACACTTCACATATAATAAGGTGTTCATAACATAGTTAAAAATTTACGGTTTCCACACACAAATGTTTATAGATATGAGGTTTAAACTACATCTGTGTCTCCATCACAAGTAGTCCTCGTCATATTTATTTGCTTGATGTTTTTGTCATCAGTTCCATGGATGTGCTAAGGCTGTCCCATCAAAATGAACACCTCAAAAAGTCACTTGAAGATCTACGAAGTTCAAGTACAAAACTGATTGACATGGAGAGAGAAAATAGGACGCTGCATCAAAAATACCTTGAGGAAAAATCTACAGTCCATAAATTAAATGAGGTAAAAAGACAATGATTTGCTCTTAGTAATATAACAATAGGTGTCATTACAGATGCATGCAAATGAGATGCAAATGAGACAACAAGCATTGTATTGACCCAATAGTCAACATGTATGATTCTTAAACACAAAAGAATATCTTATTTGCATGCATCTATAATCATAACAGCTATTGTAATATACTATATATTGTCTTGATTTAGGTTAACCCCTTGACTCCTAGGTTTAGGGTTTTGCCTAGGGTATGTCTTTGATGCAGATTTGGTCACGTGACCAACCCCCTTACCCAAGTGAATGCCATGAGTGAAATCACTTCAGTGCTATGACTCTGTAAAACCACTCACACTTCACTGGCTATGTGTAAATATTAAAATGACCACCCCCTATCTTTGCTGTTTTGCCCATATTCAAAAAAACCCAATATTGACATTTTTACACTGACCCTCCCCCCCTCTAGTCTAGTCTTAGTATGCCATTTGTAGTAAAACTTGACAGATATATTCATACTGACATAACAAACTTGTTCACACAGTTAATAAATGAAAAAGCTGGTATATCAGAAAATTTTATTTTTTATTTAACCCTTTGACTCCTACGGCGCCCGAAACCGCCGGTAAAAAAACGACCTTGCTTTGAAAAATTCTAACTTTTTTAAACAAGCCAAATTTGCCCAGCCGTTTGAATTTTAGTAAGCACTAGGAAGTTCTTCAAATTTTCATAACATATCAGTCACAAGAAATAAGCAATTTCAGCACAAAAATTCCATATGAACTTTAGGAAAGTCAAAAAAGACCGTTTTTTGCCTTATTTTTCAATAGTGGAAATCACACTTTTTTGACCTTGGATTTTTTATTGAAAAAATCGTTTTTAGACGAAAAAGCCGTTTTCACAACAAAATTCAGTCCCTGTGCTATAGCTTTGGCAAGTTTTTTCACTTCACGAACTGAGCTGCGGTCGTTTGATTACGGCCATTTTGATACGCACATGTTTTCAAGTATTTACGACTGCAAAGCATTGTGGGTAACGATCACAGTGCTCGGCATAGAGTTCCCACTTAGTCCGTTTATAAATTTATTATAAGTCTAGGGTCACCTCGGTTTTCTGCCAAAATTTTGCGCTTGTTGTGTTCCTCTATCATCACAACTTCGATAAATAGCCGCGGCAGGTCCGAGAATTTGTCTTTCGTCGAACTCCAAACCGCTGACTAACCAAGCATGAAAATTTAAATCACACCTCGCAAAACTTTGATTATAAGGAAAGTTAGAATATTACTACTGTTTATGCTCGCTAATGTTTGCACGTGTATAAATCTTCGCTTGATATGGTTCCTGTGTAATAAAAAAAAAACAAGCCGGAAATGGTCAATAATAGCAAATCACGCAAACGAAGGGCAGATATTTGTTTGGCTAACAAAGAAAATATAAAAAGAATGAAATGTGAAAGAGAGAAAAAAGTTTCTGTGGTACGTAAGTTTACTCAATTGAAGTTTTAATACCTTTGAAATTTTAACAACTTTGAAATATTGAATTTAGGGCCAGTGATTATATAAGTGATTTAAATTTTCATGTTGGTTAGTCAGCGTGCGTTTCGTAAAAAAGCATGCAAATATGTATAACTCGAAGAAGGTGAAATAAAAACAAACCAGCCTCTGCAAAGCGTAGGCAAATATACCCATGTTCCGAATTTTATTTGACCGCCTCAAAATATTTCAATCGCTATAAATAAAATTTAGAGGCGCACTTGAAAATATGGTGAACTTTTGATAGCTAAAAAATAATAAAATCTATCTCAGATTTTTTCGTTTGCATGCTCAGCAGTAAAAATTAGAAGTTTTGCACGAAAACTGACAAATTTTTGCCGACTTGTATCCTTTCCCAAAAAACATCCTGTGGACTAAATTTGTTGAAATTCACAGACAATGTAGAAAAATCTGCTGTTAATACCTGGCTGGAAGGATTTTGATTTATCTCTTCAAAGTCCATTGTTGTCGGTAAATATTATAAAACAATGAATTTTTGCTAGGAAAAACATTGTCCCGTTTTTATTCAAAATCGGTGAGATGAATTTTTTTCAAACTTTGCCAGATTGTTGACCTAGGTAACAGCTTTAAAGTAGGCTAAGTATGTGGTTTTAAAAGTTTAGGTCGATTTTCAAAATAGGCTACATAGAAATTAGGAGGCGTTATCGTTTGTCGGCTAAAATATTATCGATTTTATTAAAAATAACTTTTTTAAAAACTTTATTCTATATGTAGACAAGTGTTAAAAAATATTGTCAAAATACCCTCTGACGCGGGAACTACGGCCTTTCAAACGTCGCTGGGTGAGTGCGAAAATTACTGAGTCGAGCCTCCTTAAAGCACACTTTGAAGGCACCAGACTCGCAATCATGAGTCAGAATCAAAGTAGTTGGTTTAGTTCAAAATTAAATGTGTTCTTTAAAACCATTTATCTCATATCCATGATTTTTAATCTTTACAATTTCCAGATTTTAGTATAAAATTATGTGTAAAATGTATATCATTGTGAGCTAAATGTTGCATATGGTTTTTGCTAGGAAATGGCCAAGGCTAGGATAGTAAATAAGCAAAAGACAGAAGAGGTTGAAAAGGTGAAAAAGGCACTGCATACCTTGCAAGGTGACCTGCAATTATCATCCTGTGAATTGCTGAATATGTCTGGAGAAATCAAACAAAAAGATGTAGCGATTGCAAATCTTGCACAAGAAAATTACAGGTGTGTAGCTGTATCTATTAATTAATCATTTAATTAAAATGGCTGAATTGTTTTGTCTTTTTTGCTAAATATACTACCTGGCCTGTGGCAAATGTTGGAACTCAGGGTTGGTGGATCTGATTGGCTGTATTTACCTATTTGAACAACAGTTTCAGACAAAAGACAGGCAAAAGACAGACACAGTGGATTGTTGTCTAAATTGAACACAAACATTTTTCGAACACAAACATTTACTAAACCATTGATTTGCCAACAAAATCTCCAGCTGCTGGGGTTAAATGGCTACCATTGATAATACTCTAAAAAAATAAGTTGTTTTATAGTTGAAGTAGTTGCATATAAGTTTGTTATCACTGTTATGTAGACAGTGAGTTGTACATAACGTGATTCCCCTATTTTACATTTCATCAAATCTAATTTATTGTCTCCTTTCCATTCCAGTCAAGCAAATGAGCTGCAAGAAAAATTCAAAGATGTGGAAGGGAAGGAAATGAGTATGAGCTCACTAAAGGAACGAGTATTAAACAATGAAAATCAGCTAGCGGCTTTAGAGAACAAAAACAAAAGTAAAGATAGGGTCATCAATGAAAAAACAAAAACTATTGAAGAACTGTCTGAATCATTGCATGATAAAGACAGACAAGTAAAGCTGCTGCAATCAAGGTATGTATTTTATGTACATGTATGTACAATAAAAAAATACTTCCAGTGTAATGTTCAAGAGTTTTTTCACTTTTATTGAATGTTTTTAAATATATAATTATAGATAATTTATTAAATAAATCATTATTTTGAAATATGGGGTGTTGTTACCGAATTTCCCTAGCCAGTGGCTAATGTTTGAGTATTCTACACACTCACACTCACTATACCCCTACATTACATATTTTACCACACATCACTTCTCACATAGTGATTTTTGCGGAGGAATGAAAACCAGATACTAAAGTAACCCAGAGAAATTCCTTCCTGGCATGAAAGAGGACAGCACATCAAACCAAAGGCAGCCCAAGCAATTCACTTATACAGTAGTCTGAATTTGAGTAGAGATATTATGTGAGGAAAAAATCCGTATTTATTGAAATTTGAACATATTTCAATCCTGTGTTGTTGTTAAATGTATTTGGTGTCATTCTGGGTAGTTTTTGACCGTTTTAGAGCATTTTATTTTAATGTTTGCCCACCTGTACTTAAAAATGGAAAGGCTGGTCACTTGAGATATCCATCGCTTGTCTTCGATGGTCTAAAAACTCGTATTTAAACATTCCTTTGCCTTCAAAATCCCCTCAGCAACATAGATTAATGATCCTTCTGTCCAGAAACCAGCAAAAATTTAACGGATTCCCAGTCAGAACTCACAAAATCATAGATATTGAGTGATTTTCAACAACATTTTCCCTTCAGATGATCTGTTAACCGTGTTTGATGGACACCGATAACTTCGTAGCCGGGCCTTATTTTGTAAAACTCAATGGATTGGACGACTGGTTACCATGGAATAGAGTCGTCCAATCAGATTGTCTGTGACACACTATTCTCCTGACTATTTGAATAGTAATGCACATATGAGCTAGAACTCGACTGTTCTAATGTAAAATGTTGTTGATTTGATTTCCCTAGACTGGATGAGTCTGTAGAAGATCAGTGTAAAGCAGACAGTCAAATGAGAAAACAAAAGAAAGAAATTGCTGAATTAGAAAACAAGTAAGTTGATTATTATTGATTTGATGAATTTAAACATTCAACCATGCATGTATGAATTTGTTCAAATGACTAGACAGTGTGTGTCACCACCATGTAGTGTTTCTAATGACTAGACAGTGTGTCACCACCATATAGTGTTTCTAATGACTAGACAGTGTGTGTCACCACCATGTAGTGTTTCTAATGACTAGACAGTGTGTGTCACCACCATGTAGTGTTTCTAATGACTAGACAGTGTGTGTCACCACCATGTAGTGTTTCTAATGACTAGACAGTGTGTGTCACCACCATGTAGTGTTTCTAATGACTAGACAGTGTGTGTCACCACCATGTAGTGTTTCTAATGACTAGACAGTGTGTGTCACCACCATGTAGTGTTTCTAATGACTAGACAGTGTGTCACCACCATGTAGTGTTTCTAATGACTAGACAGTGTGTCACCACCATGTAGTGTTTCTAATGACTAGACAGTGTGTGTCACCACCATGTAGTGTTTCTAATGACTAGACAGTGTGTCACCACCATGTAGTGTTTCTAATGACTAGACAGTGTGTGTCACCACCATGTAGTGTTTCTTTCGACTGAAAAGTTTGTGTGGTGTTTATAAAATGACTTGACATTGTGTAGCAAAACAATTTATTCATTTTAATAGTTAATGTAGTTATGTAGTGTAGTGTAGTGTCGCAGTATTGCACATTGAGTAGTGTCGTTTCTGCATCTGTAAGTCTTCTTGCACATATTTATTATTATTTTATTTTTAGCGATCCAACATTTATTTCACCAGACATAAATTTCTGCACAAAAAGGATTTTCAAGTTCTTAAGAATTTTTATGGAATGCTTTTGCTCAATTTTCCAAAAAATAAAAAAATTCTTAAATTGCACTAAATAAATGGTAATAGGCCTTTTGCAACACATGACTTTTGCAACACATGACCCTACCCCTTTAAATTGGGCAGCTGTGTCAAAATGAACATCAGAAATGAAAGGAGCACCTCAACATTTAGTAAGAAGGCAAAATCTCAGCTCATAAAATGTAACATGAGAGAAATAAAGGCATTAAATTTAAAATTCAACATTTTATATGGATTTGTATGGAAAACATGCTCCAAGCATATTTTCCAGACAAATCCTTATAAAATATTGAATTTTATATTTAATGCCATTTCTCTTATAGTCAGCATTATGAGCTAAATATTTGCTTTCTTACTAATATTGAGATGCTCTTCTCATTTCTGATGTTTATTTGGATAAAGCTGCTTGATTTTTATTTTTGTAGTATCTAGAAGCAAATACCAGGCACTGGTTATTTTCTTGTGTTGATAATTAAAGGTTGATTTGAGCATGGGCAGCAGAGTATCGTTCGCATTTGTATTCGCTTGTAATCTCCGTGTATTTATAGCTACCAACGGTCGTTTATTTGTTTGCTTTGTTATTCCATTGACCCTTCGTCATATTTCTAGCTCCTATTTCAATCTCGTAATGTTAGTCTATCTGGTATAAAAAGCGACCGTATGTCACTCGGTTACTAATCGGTAACTTCTTTAACTGCCCCCGAAGGTATCTTATATACCTTCGGGGGCAGTTAAAGAAGTTACCGATTAGTAACCGAGTGACATACGATCGCTTTTTATACCAGATAGACTAACATTACGAGATTGAAATAGGAGCTAGAAATATGACGAAGGTTCAATGGAATAACAAAGTAAACAAATGAGCGACCGTTGGTAGCTATAAATACACTGAGATTACAAGCGAATACAAACGCGAACGATACTCTGCTGCCCATGATTTGAGTATATTAGTTTGGCTCACACTATTATTTTTGTATCTTGGGTTTTTGCAATTCAATTTCATTTCAATGTTTTAAAACTACTAGGTAAATTATTTTTAGTGCACATCTTTTTCTTCTGTGGTTTCACGTTTTATTTCTAGTTCGGGCATAACATGTGATTGTGTTTTTCAGTTTATTTTCACCCTTGCCATAAAAAAGATTTCTCAATGTCCTCCTTTTTTCCTTCCTCTTTAAAACTAATGAGTTGAGAGTTGACCATGCTGATCTCTGAGAAAAGTAATAATCGCTATAAATTGGAGTCCTAAAAATATATATTGCCAGAAAACTTATCTTTAGACTCATAGCTGCAGTCTCGACTCTACTTAATGGTGTTGCAAAACAGCGTCATCACAAATCAACTGGACATTCCTCCTTCCCACAGATCTCCATCAAGTACACAAGAAACAATTGATCACAGTTCAAAAATTTCTACAAGAGACATAGTTGAATCATCAAGTCGTATCCCAGTAAAGGCTGAACAAGACTTTAGGGAACTGAAAAAAGAGAAATCAAAATATTTTAAACATGAGTGTCATAAACAGAACCTGAAGCAATACCGGGAAAAAGGGCTGATCCCGGAAGGTCTTCGACTGAATGCAACTCCCTATGTAAGTGACATGACTGATGAGTTTCAAGCAAAATGGGAGCTTGTATTACGCAGTGCTTCAGAGAAGCTATTAGATTTACTCATATCACATCATGAGAAAGCACTACAGTTAACATGGCAAAATATCAACTATATGGAGAAGAATATAAAGGAAAAATTTGGAGATGAACTGGCATTGAGAATTTTGCAGCTTGGTAATGAAATTGCCCAGAAGGACAAAGCCAAGTTACAGGAAAAAGCTCAAAGCAAGCTCGTAAAACGCTCCAGTAAACCAATGAGAACTCAAAACAAACTTGATATCATGGATGATAGCTGTCCTAGGCAACAGAGGGAGAAAAGTCCACAAGAGGGATTCAGAAGAAGGGATCAGTTTGGTGGATCAGGGAGACAAGAGGGGTTCAGAAGTAGGGATCAATTTGGTGGATCAGGGAGACAAGAGGGGTTCAGAAGTAGGGATCAGTTTGGAGGATCAGAAAGACGTCAACGAGTTTCACGGTCAAACTCTCAAAGATCATATGTAGGCATGGGCCGAGGACGAAAAAGCCAAGTTTAACAAATTTACACAGTGCATGAACAACATTTCTGGCAGACCTTAGATCAACATGATCCTTTTAGATAAAAACAATTTGAAATATGGAACAACATTTTTAATTAGGGGTACAATAATTTGGAAATGATTCATAACTTTTTGATTCATAAGATTGTTCAAGTCCTTAGGTTTAGTTAATTGTTCCTAAAAACTAATGCTAACGGCATGGCTGACAATCACTGTTAAATAGACCTGTGTGTACAACATAATTATGTCCATAAATTAATTAAGGAATATTTTTTATTAGTGGCGAGTTTAAACATATGCAGCTCCCCATCTCTTTTATTTTTATGCTGCAAAATCTTTGGAAATTAGAACAAATTAGGTAAAGAAAATATATTTGAAATTATTTTAATTTATGTATAGTATTGTTAAAGAAAAATATTGTTTTCTTTTTACTTTTTTATTGTTTGAATGACTTATATTGTATTTTAAAAGTGGTTACAAATAGAGGGTGAGTGATTGAGCAGTAAAAGGTAATTTATGTATCACAATGAAAGAAGAGTCTCAGACATTATTCTTAATCATTGTTCTCTTGCACTCTTGGCTAACAAACAATTAACATCCTCATAATAAAATCTATTTTTGATTGTGTATGGACTACCTTTTCTACTGCAATTATTTCTTTATGTTTATCAAATTATTTTTTTTACAGCCAGGGCCTCTTAGGATCGAAATACAGTATATTATTGATCATTGATTTTCTGGTGGAATATCCTGTTAAAATAAAGGAATTGATCTAATCCAAATTATTATTTTCTAAATTAAATATAATTATATGGAAACTACTGGTTTATTGAGGGTTTTTTGCAACTTTAGGAAAGATTGGGGCAACAAATTATATTTAGCTTAAAGAGAATTCTGTTTTAAGGTATCATTTTGAAAAATAGGGTTTCTTGTATGTGGATTTTTACTTTTTATAGGAATTTAATAGATTCAAATTCCTTTGATATGTCCAATCCAATCGACTCTTTTTAAAGAGGGTATCACATGACAGTATACACTAAAAGAAATGATGGCCTAGAGGCCCTCCTAATAAATGTTAATATAATAAATCCCTATATAAATATATACAGTATTTACAATTATTAATATACTAGTATAAATTATGATTATAGAATAATAATAAATTGGTTTCTCCACATAATAATTACTTCAATATTTGTACTTTGGATCCTAGAGTGACCCTACCTACAGAAAAATCAAGCATATTTTAAATTTGCAATATTGTTTCTCTTACTCTTGTTTGCACAAAGTAGTTGTGTCATTCAACAACAAAGGAAACAATAATTGTAGTAACACATATGACTTGTACATTGTCATCCAGATTAAAAGATATGATACTAAAATCCTTTGTGATTTCACTTTATATTGGGATAGTATGTGTTGATTGGTAAAAAACTGTTTTTCATGAGGGCATGAGACACACTCATGCCAATTTCAACCGCATGTACACACACACTTATTTATGGCATTGTCAAACCTAGCCTCCTCCGCAGGCATCTCTTATGTCTCTTTTGATCGGAATTCCTGTGGTGATGAGAAACAACGAGCAGGGGAGGGAGAGAGGGAAATCCCAAAGGAGAAAAGGGAGAAGCAGGAGGAGGAGGCTATGCCAAACCATTCCCCCCCCCCCCCCCCCCCCCGCATGATTGTTATTTTATAAAAGAAGCAGGTCCAAACACTCAACTTCGTTTTGTCTTTGGACTGATCTGCTCTTAAATTCTCCCAAATGCAGGATGAGATGATATAGGATGAGATTGAGTAAGATGGAGTGGGGTAGGATGAGATAGCATACATATGGGATGGGATCAGAATACCCTTGAAGTATGAGAGAGAACAACACATCAAACAAACAATGTTCAACTTGTCAACCAAGCCATGAATTGAACCCAGGTCACAGTGGTGAAAGGCAAACACTCTCACTGCTAGGCCACCTGTAAGGATGAGATAAGATGATGTGGGATAGGATGAGATTGAATTGAATAAGTTACGATGGGATGAAATATATAGGATGAGGTGTAATAGGATGAGATAGGATTGGACAGACTAGAATGGGATAGGATAGGATAAGATTGGATTAAATAAGTTTGGCTGGGATGAAATAGGATGAGATGGGATAGGATGGGATAGAATGGGATTGGATTGGATATTCTAGAATGGGATAGGAAAAGATTGGATTAAATAAGTTTGGATGGGATGAACTAGGATGAGATGGATAAGGATGAGATAAGATGGGATAGAATGAGATTTGATAGGAAGGAATAGGATGGGATAGAATGAGATTGGATAGGAAGGGATAGGATGGGATAGAATGAGATTGGATTGGACAGACTAGAATGGGATAGGATAAGATTGGATTAAATTGGTTCAGATCGGATGAAATAGGATGAGATGGGATAGGATAGGATGGAATAGGATGGGATATACCATTAATAATATTTGACTAGATAGGATTGGATAGGATCAAATAAAACAATTGTATAAAAGACCAAAATGCTAGAGCAGTATATATGTTCTCAAGTTTTTTTTCATTTGAAAGTCACCTTCTGTAACTCAACTTAATCATATAGCAAACTCTAACAAATTAGCTACACAATCATATATTTTTTCATTCAGACTTGAAGAGGAAGCTATTGAAAAGAAGAAATTTGAGGAACTTGTGAAAGAAAAGGAAAACGAAATATTGGAATATTCTCAAAGGTACTTATATAGAGGATATTACATGGGCTCCAAGCGACCATGTAATGTTCTGTTTATTATATAATTATCAATGAAAATAAAATAAAACTTTTTTCATAACCATAGTGATGATATCTTATTTGTTTTCCTTTCTGATTGATAATTCATGCTTGTTATGGAATCTTTCAGGTTTGAAGAAATCCAGAATGCTAAGATGCGCAGTGATGATGCAGTGAAAAGAAAAGACAAGGAAGTTCATGATTTGAAAAACAAGTAAGTATTCATGCTAAATTATCAACATTCTGTGTATGAAACAATACCCAATATTGTTTGCAGTTGTTTTATGATGATGGTGATTATGTTTAAAATTTCCCCACATTGTTGGCAGCTGCTAGATGATGTTTGTGATTGTGTTAGGCAGTTGGCAGTTGGCAGTTGCTACATTGTTTGACAGTTGTAGTTATGCAAAGGTTCTGGAATAAAAAATGTTTCTACTATACACTGAAAGTTTGTTATCTGCATTAGCACAAACCCTCAAATTTTTTTAACAAATGGTGCACAGGTTACATATTGCTTTTGTATCATAAATAGTTATTGGCAATAGACTAGTTTAACTTGCTGCCTTAATAGTATGTTATATATAAATATTTTACATAGCATTGCAGCTTTTGGGCAAGAGTCATTCTTTGAAAATTGTCTTAATTGCAGGCTTCAGGTAGCTCTCGATGATTATGAGCGACTTAAAGATGGATCAGATGGAAAAGAACAAAAGATATTGTCTTTGCACAAAAGGTACAACACAAAAGTCATCAATAAACCTTTTCAGCCTTGATAGCGTGTAATATATTCTTTAGAATTTGACTACAACTCACAGTAATTTAAGAAATTTACACATCATCAAACAATTGAAGCTAATTGAAACACTTCAAAATTCAACAAACTGTAGTCAATTTGTAAAGAATATATTGCACGCTATCAAGTCTGAAGGTTGTTCAAATTAATTTGTGATATGTGTGGAATATTATTTGAGGGGCACATTGCAACCATGCACCTTAGAGGCACAATGCTAAAAGTGTTAGCATGAAACAGTCATTGAATGTGGACAAAGTTTTGTATTCACTGCCAGTGTTTTTTCTATCTCACTTCAAGAAACTACAGAATATGTTATGATGGTGGTCTGTCATATGAATATTTGAATCAACCACTATAAATACTACAGTTCAGACTGCTTGTAGCATACTCAATATAATAGTTCTTATCTTAATTATTTTGAAGAGTTGAAGATTTAATGAAGGCTGCTGATGAAAATGCAGATGTTTGTAGTCAAAACCTGCTTGAAAAAGATAAACAGAACAGACATTTTGAAAGAAGGTATTTTAAGTTTATCACAATCATTATCATATAATAAGATTAGGTATGCAGACAAAGGTGATAAGCCTTTTTTCCAATCTGGCCCACATAATATTATTATTTTGTAAGAATTCAAGTCTTTTTTTGCTACTACTTTATTATACTTTGGCTTTTCTGGGAAAAAAATATATTGAAGTGATGGATCCTCAAGCACTAATAATTATTTACTTCACTCAATATACAATCTTCTAAATTAAAAGGTTAAAATTAAAATTAATTTAAAATGATAGGTCTTTTTGCAGGACCTGGTCATGTGACCATTTCCAAAGTTTAGGAGTAGCACAAAATGAATTCCAGAATTCAAAAGAGAATATCATAACAAACATTCTCAATATCTTTAAAACTAAGGCTCTGAGAATGTTTTGAAATCATCAAAAATTACAGGAGTTTATATAGGTGACCTGCATACAAATCTTTGCTATTTTTGATGATTTCAAAAAATGGTCAAGTGGAAACGGTACCATGATCAGGTCCTGCAAAAGGCCTATCTTTCTTGACTTCTTGTATACACCTGAACATTGTTCTTACATTTGTAATTCAGTTGGAAATTAAGGAATTAATTAAAAGACAAATTAAGGAAGATCACTCAAGCTGAACTTTTTTTTTTTTATTTCTAAATTCTTAATTTTCTTTTTTCTAGTGACAACCTTCTTGACTGTATATAATATATTCATATTTGAATTCTTACTTTTCTCCAGAATTGAAGAACTGACTGAGTCTGTTAGAGATGCTGACAAGATGAAGGAAACCATCAAGCAAAAAGATGACAAGATAAAAAAGCTGGTTAAAAGTCTGGATGAAAAAGAAGACCAAGTCAGAGATATTGAAAGCAGGTATGTGAATCTGTATGTCATGTTGATCAATGTCCAGAAAATCCCAAGTAACAGCCGTTTAAAATTGGCTGCATTGTGAATACTGAATATTAAATAGCTATATATATAGTGCATTCCAATTCCAAAATGCATTGTACATGTTATGTCATTGTTGAAAGCACAATTTTGAGTTCTTATTGCTTTATTTTAGTACATACCCTACAAACAGTATACCTGAGTTCCATATAGAAAGCAAATTAATCTATTTAATAGTATATTAATTTAAATACCAATAATGCATTTTGGTCTTGGTAATACACTTTTCTGAGTTCAATATTCACAATTCAACCTTTTTGAAACAGCTGTAAACAAAAGAGGAGGAAATTATGTATCATAAGAACATAAAGAGAAGCATAACACAAAGTGAAGTGATTCTCAACACTTCCATATTATGTGCAATTGCATGCAGCACAAAAGACAAGTTTTCTTATTCTTTTATAAAATCATCAAACAAACGTGCAACAGCAACCAATCAGAATGTGATTTCTAATAGCTATTGTGTTAAGTGTCTGTAGTGAATACTAATTCTTGAGGGTGATACGTTCTTGTTGAAGGCTTGAAGATGCAAACAGCCACATAAACAAACTTGGCCATACTATCAAACTTAAAGACAAAAAGATTGATGCTCTTGAATCAAGGTGAAATGCAGCTTGTAATGTCTGTTGTTGGGAATGTGTATGCCTCAGCAAGACCACAACAAACTTAAGGTCTTCTTGATACAAATTTCCAAGACCATTATTAGAATCTCTTAAAATATTTAGTTGGTGTTTATATTTATAGATTCTTTTTGTCAGTAGTTTTATTAGCCTGTGTTACAGCCAGAATTCAATACTTCCGGTTATGTTGAATTGTCCAATGAGAGTTCGTGTAAGAAAGAGCATCATCGAAAGCCAATCAGCATCTAGTATATATAATCGTGTAGTTCGCTGGGGGTCAGAACACAGTTCGTTGCTCTGATTCACAGACGGACTTTCGAGAGAGAAATTCTGGCTGTAACACAGGATATAGTTTTATGCAAACATCTTGAATTTCTTGTTAGCTGAAATTTCAATTATTTTTAAAAGGCCTGTTGACAAGCACAGTGATTTTAATGGTGATGTCATTGTAGCTTTGTCACCAGAACTTTGAATATATCCTCAAATTTAGGAGACAGAAAATGTCAGCTAGGTTCAAAGTTGTGACGTCAAAGCTGCAATAAAATTGCCATGCATTGAAATTGCCATTCTTGTCACCCAACAATACTACTAGCCTAGAGTAAACTTGTTTACTGCAGCAATGATCATCATCATAACACAATAATTTATAATTATATGTTTAGTTTTCCACAATATTATTGATAATTGTCATGATTTCTTCTTTGTTATATTTCAGTTTGACTGAAGTGGAAAACAGTTCGTTTGTTGTTAAAGATGACAGACTCACTGAAATCAAGAAAACTGTTGAAGTTAGGGATAACAAAATTGTGGAGCTGGAAAACAAGTATGTAGCTTAATTGTATTTGTAGAGGGTAATAGGTTAAAGCTTGGCAAAACGGCTTCAACATTTGCTACAACATTGGCTTGATTTTATTGAACGCTGTAGAATGGTTGTGGAATGATGTTGAATGTGGGGGTGGGCTGGGGCAAATGGTTTCAACATTTGCTTCAACATTGGCTTGATTTTATTGAACGCTGTAGAATGGTTGTGGAATGATGTTGAATGTGGGGGTGGGCTGGGGCAAATGGTTTCAACATTTACTTCAACATTTAATAATAATAATAATAATAATTAACAATTATTCGCCGAAGGCGAAGTGATTATCGATGAATTTTTACCGAGCGGTGAGTCACACAAAGGTGATTATTTCATAAAAGAAAGAAGGAAACAGCATTGAAAGTGAAAATATTTTATTTTTTAAAAGTGCGACCGTTACGCGTAAAAGTTGTACACTTTGTCTCGCATATAATGACAAAAAAAAAACGTGAAAATTTACTATGATACCTTTAAATAGCTTGACACCAAACTTAGTAGCTTCTTTTGACGATTTTGGGACAGCATTTTCTTTAAAGTTTTCAATTTCATCTTCGCTAACAGTGACAAAACAACTTCTGGCAGCCATTTTGTCTGAAAAGGTGATTATCGGCTGATAATCCGAGATAGCAAACCAATCAGAGCGCGCGATTTTGTATAATCACTTTTGTATTTATACTGATATTATTTATTTATACACGATATGTAGTGTTTACAACATGAGCGGCCGTGTTGTATCGGCAGATACAATCGCAAGCCGAAGGCGCGCGAATTGTATCGCTGATACAACACGACGCGAATGTTGTAAACTACTTAAAAAATGACTAGGTTAGCTCTTTCATATTTTATCAAAATTTTCAAGATTAAAATAAATTTTGCCGTAAAATTACCAGTTAAAACTTATGCAAATCAGGATATACAACACTAGTGTTGTATCAGATTTACAACACTCGTCATGGTCATGATTTCTTTTGAAAATGTCTCATTAATTATTCATGAATTTTTTTAATATGTTTACAGTATAGCTGATGTGGTCGTGTTTTGTATTCACGCTCTCTCTCTCTCACTTTACATTTTACACTTAACACTTAACATTTTACACAATATATTTATTTTTATCATGCCAAGTTAAGCCTCTGCCATTAGTTTTTATACTTGTCTGTTGTCTTGATGTTGTTCAGTTGTCACAGGTTCAGGACTGCATGATTGTGGGTGGCCAGTTGTCAACATTGCTCCACCAAGGCTTTGTGCATGCTGGCCGTTGGCTCAAGATGAGCTCATCGGCCTTTTGACAGGTTTTGTTTTTCCTCACTAACATCAAGTTTGTTCAATTTTGTTTTGAAGCAAAATTAATGTTAAAGCCTTTTGCCTGGGCCTTTCTATGGGTATATGTCTTGAACTATTCATCTTACTCACTAATATTGTTGTTGAAAGAGATATATAATTATTACAGAAACTGCAGTTTTCAGCTTTTTAAAAACTCTTGAATTCAGGATTTAGGATAAACATTGGCAATTAATATTAATAATTTACAATCAGTTGCAGTACTTTTGACTATTTGTTAACTATCCTTTATGTAATAGGTAATTATTGTATTATAATTTATGCTATGCTGTGGACAATCCTTATTGGATTGCAGTAGATTGTACAAGTCTAGGAAGTCTTAACAATACTTGTTGTTTAATTGAAGGGTTGAAGACTTGACCAGTTTGAACAACAAGTTGCAGCATAGTGTTAAGATAAAGGAAACCAGAATGACTGACCTTGAATCACGGTATGTTTCTATACTATCTGCATGTTAATAAGATTATTATTATTATAGTAGTAGTAGGAAAGCTTGGTTTTAATAAATGCAGGTAATTGATGAAACATGTCTTTTAAAATCAATTTTGTAGTATTGAAGAAATTGAAAGCTTGACTTCTGAAAAGAACAGACTGACACAGAACCTGGAACAAAAGATGAAACAAATTATTGACCTAGAAAGCAGGTAAAGTATAGCTTGTAATATTGTTTTCTATTATCAACTATAATTATAGTCTAAATGATATGTATACTGTCTTATATACTAGCTATACAATGGTTTCAAGTGGCACAACATAGAATATCCCATGAGTCACTTGTATTTTCTAGTGTACACACAAGCCTTTAGATGAATGTGTATGCAAAGAACTTACAAGTAACAAGTGTGATATTCACGGTATGTCACGAGAAAACATTGTATAACTTTTATCCCACATTGTATAAAATAAAGAGAACCTGCAAATTATGTCTCATGGGAAGAGGCAGTTGACTACTGCAATATACAATGAATTTCAAGGATTTTGATTGGCTGTTTTTAAACAATGTGGGATAAAATATAGTATGCTTAATGTTTTTCAAAAGTTTTCCCCAGTCAAAAATAATAATGTTATGGTTATTTACTATTGAAGCTAACATGACAAATTAAGAAATTTTACAACCTTCTAAAAGGTACTAATTTATAAGTGCTTTATTGTGAAGGTATTAATAATGTGACAGGATTTCCTGCATCCAGTATCTCAAGTACATTCATGTACAATAGAGAGATTTCATGACAGCCTTTTTGTGGTCAAAACAATGGAGCTTTTCTCTCAAGGGAACTGAATTTCTTTGTCATTCAAAAACTTAGTTTTGCACTTAACCATAAACACGGCATATAAAACACACAGTTATAAACATTGGCAGAACATGACACAACAAGCTTCTCAAGAAGTCTGACAATCTAAAAGGTGTTTTTGTTCTGCAACGTACACAGCACAGCACAACAAGCAAGTTTTTTTCTATTTCAGACTTGAAAAAAATCAATAAAAATTGATATTTTTGATCAAAATTAATGTAACCATACATTATGTGAACTCTAGTCTCATAAAGCCTGGACCTCAACCAGAATGTCTGATAATTTTCTAATAGTTGTTTTATAATCTTCTCTAACAACACTATAAGCATTAGTTTTCTAGTTTTAATTTGTGTGAAGTAAATAAAACATTTTTGTATTCCAGTCTTGAAGATAACAAAGACGAAACCCTAAGACTGCAACACAACTGGACACAAAAGAGCAACAAAGTCAAAGAATTGGAAGCAAAGTAAGTAGAACTAATCTATGGCTGCCTAGGGTGAACATCTTACAAGATCCATGTTTTAATAAGATCTTGCAAGATCTTGGTAAGATCCAGGCATGATCTTACAAGATCCTTCAAGTTTCTGCCAAGATTAAGATAATTAAGATCTTTCCAAGAAATTTACTTGTCAAGGCCTTAGTTAAATCTTGGATGATCTTACCAGATATTACAATATCTCAACAAGGTGCTCGACCTAGGTGATATCGATTAAATCAATGTTTTATGGTAACTTATACTGGTAAGAGTCATTGGACTTGATAAATGAATGTTTTATCATTCATAAATACCCAGAAAACAGGAAAAAAACCCATGTCCTTCTGTAACCAGTCAGATGCTCTAACCAAAGCTAATTTTTACTTTGATCTAACCAATAAACTCAGGTGAACCCAAGTGATGGACTAGATGGTATTTAGCCTGGTAGGATGTACATGATTCATTGTTTTATAAATTTATGCTTGTAGGTTGGTAGATTCTGAGAGTTATGTGGAGTTATCACAAAGTCTGCATCAAGCTTTAAATCATAAGGATGATAAGATCTCTGCTTTGTATGTCAATTTACAAGAAAAAGAAGAACAACTTGCTGAGCTAGAAAATAAGTGAGTATTTTATTTGATATTTGAATAACAACCAAATGAAAAGCCTTTAGAAATTTTTACTTAAAAAAGGGCATTCAAATATACTATAATAAATTTATTATAGGTGTGAGTATAAGGTTTCTTTAAGTACTATATACAATATGAGTGGCCGATCTGTATGAGATATACAGTGGCGAGTCGAAGACGAGAGACATTTCCAAGAGACATTTCCAATATCAAAACTTAATAAAATGAAAATAGAGAGATTTCATGGCAGCCATGTTTGTCTCAAGGGAACTGGAATCCTTTGTCATCCATTTTGTACTTGCCCACAAACCATGGCTGCCATGAAATCCCACTATTGGTATGAATGTGAACATGAGAACAAGACAGTGTATGTACAGCAGCATATCTTAGTGGCCAAGCTCATCTAGAGGCCAGTTTGTGACACCAAGGAAAGATTCCTTAAAACGTTTCTATTTAATGCATTAATGATTTTAGTTAGAAGTTATCCAGATAATGATAATGTTGTTGTCTATTTATTTGTCTAGACTTGAAGAAGGTCAAGCACAAAATCATAAATTAAAGCATGCTATTAAAATCAAAGATGAAAAGATAACAGTATTTGACAACAGGTAATGTATTCCACCGACTGAAGATATGTTAATAGTAACTATTTATCAATTTCATTATAGATTAAATTTTATGACATCACTTTAGCTATTACTCCAAGTTTCATGTAATAATCATAAGACATACTGTCTTATACTTATAGATATCATAATATATAACAAAATTGCATGGATTGCATAATGGTTTACCTCTCTCCTAATATGCGTCACTGAGTAGAGTTTGTTTGATGTGTGGTTCTCTCCCTTGCCACAAGGGTTTTATAAAGGTTCATGGGGTTTCCTCCCTATATTGGATACAGTGGTAAAGTTAGTGTGAGTAAACCTAATTGAAGAGAGAGCCCCTACAGGGAGCCATGATAATAAAATATTATTATGTTAATAAATTATATAATATATAAATGAATATATAAATACCAAGACATAAAAAGATATCAAGTTTAAACTGTTTACTTTTTATAGGATTGAGGAGCTAGAAGGAGAAAACACTGATGTTAAAAAACTTAGTCAAATGAATGAACAAAAAGAGACAAAAATGAAAGCTCTTGAAACCAGGTGAGTAAAACATGTGTTTCCTGATTTAAATTCACACCATTTTCTACAATTCGTTTATCTATTGTTGTTCAGACTTGATGAATTGGATGGCATTGCAAATACAAATGAGAAATTGAAGAAGTCTTTGGAACACAGAGAAGAGAAGATAAATCGTCTACAGGAAAGGTTTGCAAGTCTTCTATTTTAAACTTTTATTAATGTGTTTCTGTCTACATCATGAACACAACATTATAGCCCTTGCCAGAAAGGGAACCTTTAACCCAGCTTTCACTCCCAAAGGATATGGCATATTCTGGTAAATCAGTGAATATAACCATACCATAGATATAACTAGTATTTTGTTCACATAGGCTTGACGAAGTTGAAGATGCAGTCAATATGAATAACAAACTAAACCAGCACCTGAAACACCGTGATAATAAGATAAAGGCTTTAGGAAGAAGGCAAGTAATACTGTCCAAGACACTCTCAGTTTCAATGGTCTTTAATTCCAGTTGATGTTGATGTACTGCATTAATAATGTACCACATACTACCATAATTGGTGAACTACATTGATGTGTCATATTGTACAATAATAGCTGCATGTGCTACAATTGATGTACCATGAAATACCATTATAGCAAAATTGGTTTTCTTATAATTTATGTTGATATATATATATATATTTTGGAAACAGAATTCTTGAGCTTGAAGAGTCTTTAGAAGTGAAAGAAAAAGAGCAATTATTCAATGCACAATCCAGCTATGCAAAGATACGTGAACTGGAAGCAAGGTAAAGAATAAAAGCAAAACACTTTAGAAATTGTATAGTTCATTTTTAAGTTCATTGTGTGAATATGCATGATATTTTCATCATGTTTTTGTATCTACATGTAGTACAGCATTTTAATTTTCTTTATTACAATTCAATTTTTTTTTTGGATAAATTATAAATTGTTCATTTGTCCCACAAATGTCTAAGGTTTGGACCAAGACATTTCGACTGCTACTGCAAGTCTTCATCAGGCGAATGGTTGCAGTTAAAATGTTGCAGTCCACACCCTCAACATTAATTTAGTTAGGCAAATGAATAACATGCTATTTGACAAAATATTTGATTGTAGTACTTTACTTGTCACACAACACATTTTTATGTCACTGTTCACTATTATTTTGACAACATATTTGATTGTAATACTCTACTTGTCACACAACACATTGTGTCACTGTTCACTATTTGACAAAATATTTGATTGTAATACTCTACTAATGTCACACAACACATTGTGTCACTGTTCACTATTTGACAAAATATTTGATTGTAATACTCTACTAATGTCACACAACACATTATGTCACTGTTCACTATTTGACAAAATATTTGATTGTAATACTCTACTTGTCACACAACACATTGTGTCACTGTTCACTATTTGACAAAATATTTGATTGTAGTACTCTACTTGTCACACAACACATTGTGTCACTGTTCACTATTTGACAAAATATTTCATTGTAATACTCTACTTGTCACACAACACATTGTGTCACTGTTCACTATTTGACAAAATATTTGATTGTAGTACTTTACTTGTCACACAACACATTGTGTCACTGTTCACTATTTGACAAAATATTTGATTGTAATACTCTACTTGTCACACAACACATTGTGTCACTGTTCACCATTTGACAAAATATTTGATTGTAATACTCTACTTGTCACACAACACATTGTGTCACTGTTCACTATTTGACAAAATATTTGATTGTAATACTCTACTAATGTCACACAACACATTGTGTCACTGTTCACTATTTGACAACATATTTGATTGTAGTACTTTACTTGTCACACAACACATTGTGTCACTGTTCACTATTTGACAAAATATTTGATTGTAATACTCTACTTGTCACACAACACATTGTGTCACTGTTCACTATTTGACAAAATATTTGATTGTAGTACTCTACTTGTCACACAACACATTGTGTCACTGTTCACTATTTGACAAAATATTTGATTGTAATACTCTACTTGTCACACAACACATTATGTCACTGTTCACTATTTGACAAAATATTTGATTGTAGTACTTTACTTGTCACACAACACATTATGTCACTGTTCACCATTTGACAAAATATTTGATTGTAATACTCTACTTGTCACACAACACATTATGTCACTGTTCACTATTTGACAAAATATTTGATTGTAATACTCTACTTGTCACACAACACATTGTGTCACTGTTCACTATTTGACAAAATATTTGATTGTAATACTCTACTAATGTCACACAACACATTATGTCACTGTTCACTATTTGACAAAATATTTGATTGTAATACTCTACTTGTCACACAACACATTGTGTCACTGTTCACTATTTGACAAAATATTTGATTGTAATACTCTACTTGTCACACAACACATTGTGTCACTGTTCACTATTTGACAAAATATTTGATTGTAATACTCTACTTGTCACACAACACATTGTGTCACTGTTCACTATTTGACAAAATATTTGATTGTAATACTCTACTAATGTCACACAACACATTGTGTCACTGTTCACTATTTGACAAAATATTTGATTGTAATACTCTACTTGTCACACAACACATTATGTCACTGTTCACTATTTGACAAAATATTTGATTGTAATACTCTACTTGTCACACAACACATTGTGTCACTGTTCACTATTTGACAAAATATTTGATTGTAATACTCTACTTGTCACACAACACATTATGTCACTGTTCACTATTTGACAAAATATTTGATTGTAATACTCTACTTGTCACACAACACATTGTGTCACTGTTCACTATTTGACAAAATATTTGATTGTAATACTCTACTTGTCACACAACACATTGTGTCACTGTTCACTATTTGACAAAATATTTGATTGTAATACTCTACTTGTCACACAACACATTGTGTCACTGTTCACTATTTGACAAAATATTTGATTGTAATACTCTACTTGTCACACAACACATTGTGTCACTGTTCACTATTTGACAAAATATTTGATTGTAGTACTCTACTAATGTCACACAACACATTGTGTCACTGTTCACCATTTGGCAGGACTAGAAAATCAATAATTTCAAACTATATATATATATAAATAATATATATACAATATAATAATATTATATCTATATAACAAATTGTAATTGCTTTTAAACCTATAACCATTAATTTCCTAACAGTTTAACATTAATCTGATACATTTAAATATAACAGAGCAATAATGCATTAACTGATAATGGTGTTGATAATGACTAATAACGTTAATGGTATAACTGCTTACAAAAGAAATTGTATTAAAATGTTTGTAATTCTAGTTTAGAGCAAGTTAATTCTGTAAAAGTGCAACGCCAGAATAGCGTTAAACGAAGAGAGGGTAAAATAGACGACTTGGTGCATCAAAGAACTCAGTAAGTTTGTGTGGTATACCATCAAGGCATACATTGTGTTCACTTAAACCTTTTTACTGAAGGAATTGCATGAGAAAATGTTTGGTCCAAAGGGCCAAATTCGTTTGATTCATATTTAGGAAGTAAAACTAACTAACTAATTCATAATTTAATCATTTGATAACCATCTTACCTTAAAATTAACAATTTAAATAGCATCCAGGTATTAATGTTCTATAACATTCCAATGTTCTTCATAAACATGACTGATTAATACTGACTGGTTAACTGAGCAACATAAAGCTCATCGTGATTGTCGACTAACTCACTAACTGTTTTTTTACATGATCATTTAAGGTGGTCAATCTCTCATTAAAACACTTTGGGTGGTTGATTGGGTGGATAGATGGGTGAGTGGTTGGTTAGTTGGTTGGTTGGTTCTGCAGGTGGTTGGTTGGTTGATTGATTGGTATGGTGGATCGATGGTTGGTTGTTTGGTTGGTTCTGCGAACAGTTGGTTGGTTGGTTGTGTGGGTGGGTGGTTGGTTGGTTGGTTTGTTGGTTGGGTGGTTGTTTAGGTGGTTGGGTGGTTGGTTTTTTGGGTGGTTGGTTGTTTTTTTGTTTGGTTGTTTGGATGGTTTGTTGGGTGGTTGGTTGATGGCAGTTTGGTGGGTTGATTGATTTGATGGGTGGATTGATGGATAGGTGGTTGGTTGGTTCGTTCTGTGGGTGTTTTGGTTGGGTAGGTGGATGGGCGATTGGTTGGGTGGTTTGTTGTTTGTCTGGGTGGTTGGTTGGGTGAGTGGGTTGGTTGTATTGTTGGTTGGTTTGGTTGGGTGGGTGGTTGGGTGGTTGATTATTGTTTGTTTGTTTGTTTGGTTAGTGGGTTGATGGATGGATGGTTGGTTGGGTGGTCAGGTAGTTGGTTGGGTGGTTGTTGGATATGTAGGGTGATTTCAACTGGCAGGTTATATTAGTTTTGCTGGTTTCATTCCTGTTAATCACATACTGATGCTGTGCACTCGATAGACTTGAAGAGTTTGTACAAGAAAGGGAGGCAAAGGTTGTTGCATTACAAACCAGGTAAGTCATCCACACAGTCAAATATTGTTGCTAATCTGTTCTTGTCTTTTCTATCCAGTTATTAAATTTGTTAGAATCATATTTATAATTAATATTTGTTTCTCAATATTGTATAATTGTTCATGTTCTGTGCTTTTTAGATTGGACGGTTCAGTTGATCGATACAGACAAATGGATATGACAATTGGTGAAAGAGAAATGAAAATTGCAGAACTTGAAGCTAAGTAAGGATACCTTGTCTTTCACCAATGTTTTCAAGCTCTTTTTGATTGTTTTATTTTTATACATACAGGTTGACTGAAGCAAATGATGCATGCCGAGAAAATAATAAACTTAGGCAAATGCTGAAAGCAAAAGATGCAAGGTTGACAGAGTTTGACAACAAGTAAGTCTCTTCTTCCTATTGTCAATTATAGTTGTTGTAATGTAATGTAATTTGTAATGCAATGCAATTCAATGCAATGCAATGCAATGCAATGCAATGCAATGCAATGCAATGCAATGCAATGCAATGCAATGTAATGTAATGTAATGTAATGTAATGTAATGTAATGTAATGTAATGTAATGTAATGTAATGTAATGTAATGTAATGTAATGTAATGTAATGTAATGTAATGTAATGTAATGTAATGTAATGTAATTTGTAATGTAATTTGTAATGTAATTTGTAATGTAATTTGTAATGTAATGTAATTTGTAATGTAATTTGTAATGTAATTTGTAATGTAATTTGTAATGTAATTTGTAATGTAATGTAATTTGTAATGTAATTTGTAATGTAATTTGTAATGTAATTTGTAATGTAATTTGTAATGTAATTTTTAATGTAATGTAATATGCAATGTCATGTAATGTAATGTGCTTTATAATTAATCATTTGTACAGACTGCTGGCGGCTTACAATCATGATAAATTAGTTGTTAGTATGTATTAGTATGAGCCAGTCACTAGGGTGTCACGACCAGGGTTTGTTACATCCTCAGTGGTTCTTTCACGTCCCTCCGGTGCAGGTTAATGTGTGTAGTGTCTAACAATTTGTCAGACTATTTTGTAATGGATTGGTAATTCTTTTGTACCTTTTACAGGGTTCAGATGCTAGAATCTTCACTGACCAAGTGTGAAAAACGAGAACAGGAGAGAAACGACAAGTCGGAAATTTTACAAAAAAGGTAGAGATTATTTGTGACACATGCTAGAGAACATCATTGCCATCATGATCATCATTGTTATCGCCGTCATCATCAACATCACTATCATCATCATCATCATCAACATAAACATCTTAATCGCCATCATCAACTTTTATCATTAACATCATTTCTGTGACTATCTATACTTCATCCCCATTATCATCGTTTTTATCATTATCATCATCGTCCACATCATCGTCTTCATCATCATCATCAACATCATTATCATCATAATCGTCGTCATTGTTATCACATTTCATTTTTCGGATATTGTTGGTTGGACTAGGCAAACAACCTCTTTAGGGGACTTTGAATCCTAACATTCTTCCACCTTGTAATGTATTTTATTACTAAACATCTAAATAGAAATAAATATATAGATGAAGTAAATGAACGAAAGAATGAATCAATAAATAAATAAGTAAATTGATTGTGTTTTGATGTTGACCAAGTAAAAATAGACAACAATCTTTTAATAAAGTTAACTTTAAGAGTGAATGGTCTGATCCCAGGTGTAATCGATGTAGATGAGGCATGATCGTCCGGGGTGGTGTAGTCTTGAAAAAGACTGATGGTGTTGATGTCTGACGTTTCGAAAACCTGAGCGGAAGTCATCTTCAAAGTTAACTTTGTTTTCTAGGTTGGAAGAAACACTCAATCTGAACAATAGACTAGACAAGTCGGTCCGTAAGAAAGAAGAAAATATCCGAATACTAGAGAAAACACTGCAGTCAAATGAAAAAAGGTAAACAAAACAACCTGTCACCACATGTAGTCCAAGCTAATAGTCCCCTTCACAGTTCCCTGCTCCATCTTGAAAGGTAGCCGGGCCTTTGTATCGAAGCGAGACGAACGTTGAGCTGGCAATGATAGAGACACGTGAATATGTCTCGCTTCGATGCAAAGGCCCGGCTACCTTTCAAGATGGCGCAGGGAACTGTGAAGGGAACTATTATTCATGTTGATTTACTAGGAAATAATTTTATATGGTTCTTTGGAACTTTTTGGTATGATTCGCTTTATCAAAATAATTATTATTTTACGTAATGAATTGTTTTGTTATTTACTTGATCTCAGGGAGGAAGAATTGGAAGTGTTACTAGAAACAAGAACTGAAAAACTTTCAGAAAGCAAGAAACGGTTAGCCAAGATAACAATACTCCAGTTTCCTGTTATCTTGCACCGCTGTACAATTTGACAAAAGGCGCATTTGTGCAGGGATGATCTCAATTCGCAGTAATTTCAAATGCATTTTCTATTTTTAGCGGTAGTATTTTTCCGTGCTTGGCTTGGAATTGTGCATACAACATATCAAGGCTTAGTATTGTGCAAATTCGCCTTTTGTCAGCGGTGCTAGATAATGCGAATCTGGATTATTTAATAAGTATAAAATTATCCGCTTCAATTCCTTACCCAAACCATATTGTTGGTCTTGATACTGAATTCATTTTCATAATGCATTTTACAGAGTTCTTGAGCTAAATGATGTTATAGAAAATAAAGACAAAGAAATCGAAGAATTCAATATAAGGTATTGGTACACAAAAACGTGATATAATATTCTCATGCAAAAAGTGACTGAATTGTTTGTGTTTTTACAGACTTAGTGAAATTTGCAGTGCTACAACATCAGAACAGAAAACTGCAACACTCTTACAAGAAAAGGATAAACAGCTTGAACATGTTACAGAGAGGTACTATATAGCCGTAATCATGTTTAACTCTAAACCTTTAAATATAACCCATAGAGTCACCCTGTGCTAGTGGTTATCCTGGTTTTTAAGTCTTGAACAAATGTAAAAAATCTTTGTCATAATGGCCGCCAACTAATTATCATAATATATAAAATTGTAATTTTCTGCCATTTATGACAAAGGTGTATAAATTATAGTTAATCCTGAGTTGGTGCTTATGCTGGTTTGAATAGTAATAAAACCAGGCAGGTGTAGATATATTTTCAGTTTCTATTTTGGTTTGCCGCAGACTTGAGAAAGTTGAAGCTGATAAGACGAAGATCTCAAATACTCTTCAAAATAGAGAAAAGCAGATCGAAGAATTGGAGAAACGGTAAGAAAAGATGTCTCCTTTTTCCTCATTCACTCGGGTTGTTGTGGCTGTTCATCCATAATAATACTGAGAGAGCGACTACAACTAAAAGGGTTTTATGAGATTTTAGCCACTGCCAATAGTCCCCTTCACAATTCCCTTCGCCATCTTTCAAGGTAGCCAGACCTTTGCAGTAAAGCGAGCCGAACGTTGAGCTTGCAATGATAGAGATTCTCTATCCCCTTGCCGGACAATTATTAACGTGTCTCTATCATTCAAAGCTCAGCGTTCGTCTCGCTGCGATGCAAAGGCCCGGCTTTCTTTCAAGATGACGCAGGGAACTGTGAAGGGGACTATTTCCCTCTTTGCTGAATGTAGATGCATTTCTACCTTTTAAGGTATTCTAAATAAACTTCGGAAAAATCACAGCTATTTTGCTAATAATATATTTCTTCTTTTGTAGAGTTGGATCATCAACAGTCACCCAAAAGGAAACAAAAATTACAATACTGACTCAAAACAATAAAAACCTGGAGGAAAATATTTTTAATTTGGAAAGACAGTAAGTCATTCAATTGTTTGTTTATTGATTTGTCTGTTTTTTTATTATTATTGAAGTATTTATTCATTTGATGTATGTTTATTTAGTTGTTTGTTTGTTCAAAAATTGTGTTTGTTCGTTCATATGTTGGTTGGTTGGTTTGATTGTTTGTTAGATTGTTTGTTTGATTGTTTGTCTGATTGTTTGTTTGATTGTTTGTATTTTCATTTGTATGTTCATTTGTTTGTATGTTCATTTGTTTGTATGTTCATTTGTTTGTATGTTCATTTGTTTGCTGGGTCGGCTGGTTGTTTTGATTTTGATTGTTCAAAATTCCTAGCATCTACATTTGTTTGCATACTCTGAGAGAGAAAAAAAAAAGCAACAGTGCTTTTCAAACTTTTCAAAAAAGGAAATATGCAACATTCTTAACTTTTTCATATTCAATTTTGTCGTACAGAAACGAAGAATCTAATTGTCAGGTTAATAACCTTAGTCGGAAACTGGACCAAAAGGATGAACGTATCAAAGGTTTAAAGAATCGCCTTGAAGATGCAGTACATCAGAATAACAAACTAACGCACGCCTTAGACCTGAAAGAAGATAAGATTAGAGCTATTGAAGAAAGGTTAGTAAACAACAAACTACTACAATCGTTGACCAGTGTCATCATCATCATCATCATCATCGTCATCATCATAATCATCATCGTCATCATCGTCATCATCATTATCATCATCATCGTCATCATCATCATCGTTATCATCGTCATCATTATCATCATCATCATCGTCATCATCGTCATCATCATGGCCATCATCATGATCATCATCGTCATCCTTATCATCATCATCAACATCATTATCATCATCGTCATCATCATCGTCATCATCATTATCATCATCATCATCGTCATCATCATTATCATCATCGTCATCATCATTATCATCATCATCATTATCATCATCATCATCATTATCATCATCATCATCGTCATCATCATTATCATCATCGTCATCATCATTATCATCATCGTCATCATCATCTCCATCATCAGATTAGTATAGTCTAATACGATTGTGGTTTTTCAGGATGGAGGATTCTTCCAAGCAGATAATGCAGCTTCGAGAGGTAAGGGAACATAGTATACAATAGAACTGCGCTTTATGTAATATATACAATATTGTATATACTACTTATGAAACGGCAATACTGTATAGTACTCATGAAAGTCCAACGTTACTTCTTTTATATTTTACTAAATCTTTCAAGGTAAAAGTAAATCTGGTCGAGAAAATTCAAGTTCAATCAGAGCGATTTTGTATCTAATATCTTTGTATCTAATATCTTGTATCTATACAACCTTCTTCACGGCTATGATTTCCTTTGTCAATTTTGCATGAATTATTAATGAGTTTTATAAAGCAATATTTGATAAAGATGCCTGTTTTGTGTAAAGGAAAACCAAAGTCGGACATCTGGACGTGACAAAGAGAGCAAGCCAGGAAAAGCCTCATCAACAATCATTTTCAAACCAGCTTACAACTCCAGGTATACTATCTATATTATTGTCATAGCTGTTTTATGTCAACCAAGATATAAACCAACCAGATCAACTAAGGGACCGACCATTAGCGGGATTTCCCCATAAAATATCGAGCACACTACACACACACCGCCCTTTCAATCCCATCAAATAATCTAATGGTCTATTTATATTACATTGAATTGATAAAAATAAAATTAAAATAAATCACTTTTTAACGTCTCAATTCTTCAAGACTGGACACGTGTGCCCTACTAATGGGGGAGACTCAGACACACTCACTACCTCTACATTTAATTATTTTGCACACAATTCAGCTCACATGTTCATTTTTGCGGAGGGAGGAAAACCGGATAACCCGGAGAAAAACCCTCGTGGCAAAGGAGAGAATAACACATCAAACAAACTCAACTCACATATAATCCATGCCCGAGCCGGGACTCGAACCTGGACCACACCCATGCCACCCAAGTGATATATTAATATGTGACTACTATGATAGGGATGACCGCAAGACAGTGCAAATGTATTGATATATTAATATGTGACTACTAATGATAGGGATGACCGCAAGACAGTGCAAATGTTGTCAGTGGCTGACAAGCGAATTGCTGACTTGAATGACGAAATCCGTTTTCTCGAGAAGCAGGTCAGTCAACCATTATTATAATCTTGACAAACGATTACAGTATGAATTATAGGAAGATCACATTCCGGTAAATTCTTGAGTAATGATTGGAGAACTGCTATTGGTCAAACAGGATAGTTGCTTATAAACAGAAACACAAACCAAGAAAATGTAGTTTCATGATATTTTAGTAGGATTGGATCTGTCGTCAGAAACATGGACCTCGTGGCGACCACGAGAAAAGCGATAAGCCAAAAAGATGTCAAACATTTTTTATATGATAGTTCTGTTATTTATAACTATTTTTTTATCGCTTATTTGGAATGAACTTATAAGAATATATTGAATAAAATGCGTTCGGTGTATGAGTGGGATAAAAAAGCATATAAGAATATATATTTGAGCTCTTGTACAGTCATCTTTGTATATATGTTTGATCGAATTGTGTTTATCTAAGTAAGGACTAGTTAATTTCCAGGATTATCATACAAAAAGAACTTGCTAAAGAAACAACACAATCTCCTCCGAATGTCATGCAGATGTGCCGATTTTAGCCGTTGAATAATCCAGGAAACTATTGTATCTTAATGCTATTACATATCTCTTTCAGAATGCAACCATTAAAACCCAGAGTGAAGGGCTATCGTCACGCAATGCTCAACTGCAGATAGAGAATGATTCGCTGGTGACTGAACTACGCTTGGTCAAGGGTGATTATCTGTCACTACAAAGTGAACTAAATGATGCGCGTGACTACTACCACCAGCTCGACCTGTCTGCTGTTAACATGGGACATCGATGCGAGGTAACGTACACTTTTTAACGTCTCAATAGGCCTTTTGTAACAACAGGTCACGTGACCCTACCACTTCTAAATCGAACAGCTGTGTTAAAAGAAGGCAATGAATTGAGCACCTCAACATTAGTAAGAAGGCGAAATATCAGCTCATAAAATGTAACACGAGGGAAATGGCATTAAATTTAAAATTCAATATTTTATAAGGATTTGTATGGAAAATATTTGCCCACCAGAGCATATTTCCCATACAAATCCTTATAAAATATTGAATCCTCTACATGAAATATTTTAGTACACAGCTTTACTCAAAGACTACATTGTACACTGTGCCGAACGAACGCCATTTTCTGGAACAAAGCATGATGGGAAACTGTGCCCTTGTAACATTCTATGCCCTCCAAAATAATTCACAAATAATTTTATGACGTTTTATTTATCTGTGTTATAAAATAAAGAAAACATGATTTTAGGATTTATTTCAGCGGGCATAAAAAATTGAATCACTCGGTTTCCCATCATGCTTTGTTGTAGAAAATGGCGCTCATGCACATCCCATATTGAGTCATTAGGGATGCGGCAATGGGGAAGGGGTCATGGGGTGAAGATATCTTACTTGATCTAAATGCTCTTGTTAATTGTTAGATGCTGAGCCAGTTGGCTGCCACCTTGGAAGAAGAAAATAAAGCATTGCATGACAAAGTCAGCTGGCTTATGGGACAGGTAAACTTGATTAAACATTCACTGTCCATCGTGGTTATTTTGATCACATAAAGCCGTTCCGTGTATTAAATAGAGAAGAATACATGGGTATTTATGTTCGAAGTGTTCCAATTCGATACCGAATTGGAACAGGCGGCAAGATAGATTCCATATCACCAAGCGTATTATTACCATATGTGTTATTCTGGTAATTATATAAAAAAAATTATTTTTATGCAAAAAATGATATTTTCACGTGTAAAATGTGTTCAACTACGATATTTCTCAGTTGCAGAAATCCCTGTAAATCACATTTATTTACATAATAAAGTTTTTGTTTTCTTCAGAATCGCGATCTCATGGTGAAAAGTCTGGAGGAGAAAGACCATTTTATGGAAGATGAGCGTTTCTTCTCGTAAGTTTGCGTTTCCTTCTAGACTTGATCGAAGTTTGAACTATTAACTTTTACCCAGAGGTTATCCAAAGGTTACTCAGAGATTACCCAGAGGTTACCCAGAGGTTACCTTATGTTTTTTGATGCAGTTGATATTCCTGCATTGAGTTCTCTGCCTTTACAGTTAGGATATTCGAAACGGAACACTTGACGTTTTTCATGTTATTATTTTCTGAGCCTTCTACTGCTTCAAAATCTCTAAAAATGAAGCAGTGAGTTTAAATACACAAAGTGTTCATAAAGAATAACATTTCTAATCTGTTTGCTCATGGAATGTGGGTTAAAAAGTAACAAAAAAACTCAGTGTGAGGTCCCTCATGAAAAGCACCTTAGGGTGATGAGGTCTCCTCGTTAAATAAAGTTTTCATTCACTCATTCATTTTCATCCTCACTGTATAATCGTGTAATTTAATACTGTGTAATTATTTCCAGGGATAGACTGTATAATCTACAACGAACCAAAGAAAAGCTTGAGGAACAGATCGATCTTGCAAACAAAGCTCTTTCTGAAGCTGCTCCTCCAAAAAAGTATGTTATTAGGTGGATTATTAATGCGTTTTGTTTTGTTATTGTGCATGTGCTCGTTTGTTTGTTTGTTTCGTTTCGTTTGTTTATTCGTTATTTTATCAAAAGTACGTTGAAGTCCAGTTTTTGAGCAGGAAGAAAATGAAAGTGGACTTGAATTATCGAAAAGAAATTCGCTTCCATTTGCTGTCTTCTTTAGAAAGGACAAAAACATCGTGGTGTAAGTTTTAATTTTTTTCTTTTTTTCAGAAAACCCGGGTTTTTCAAGAAGATTTTCAAGAAAGGAGGCCCTTCAAAGGTAGTATTAATATTGATAAATTAATCAGTACCATAAACTAAGAAATAGAACAATAGATTTTTTATTATGATGACAATAATGTTCGTTCTCGTTGTCTTTCTCGAGGATGGAACATAATTATAAAATAGTGTTTGAAAATGCTAAATGCAAAGAAAAATTTAGTGTTTTAATGAAATATTGCACTACACAGTCGAAGGGTTTCTCATTCTGCTTAGAGTTTTTTAAAACACTATTTATAGTCTTGACCGTCGTCATTATCGACGTCCTTATCATCATCACAATTATCATCACCATCGTCATCACCACCATCGTCACCATCTATCATCATTATTATATAGTTTTCATATTTTTTCATTGTTTTTCCATTTCCTATATATTTTCCATTTCCGTTTTTTAAGGAATAAAGTATTATTATTATTATTATTATTATTATTATCATTACCATTATCATTATAATCATCATGATCGCCATCATCCGATCATCACCATTTTTTCACCATCACTGCACACTCTCTAGAATTTTAATTTTTGGAATCATTTTTTTTTTTTATAAAATGGTCTTTGTTGTTCACTTTCAGAAAAAAGACGATGTCAAAACACCCAACAAAAGCCAGGTTCAGCTGTTACGGGCAGATTATCACGATAACGTCGACGATGTCAACCGTATTCCAGATCATGAGGACTCGTACCTTCGAGCAACGCCTGATCGTTTTGATGATAGTAGTTCTAGAGATAGTTCAATAGGAGGTGACTCCGGTCGAAGCTCGAAACGAAACGTTCCTGTCACTAGTACATCATCGATGATGACGTCACGAGAAATAGAGGAAGTACAAATTCGAAAAGTCAGTCATGACGTATCTGCATTTCGAGCTCGTCAAGTACGTTCGGAAATATTCAGTGATAGTTTTCAACCTGGACAACTTAGTCGTCCTAAAAGCTTGGACAACTTGAATAAAATTGGCGGATTTCGGGGAAGTATTGAGACTCTGTCATCAGCTAGTGCGGTTACTGTTGATAATGTACCCAGTAGAGATAACCGCAGAGGTCGAAGAAAAACCCCACCTGCCTCACCTCCAAGCAGTGCCTTTCGAGTTGTCCAAAGACGCGATGGCAGTCCATATAGTACTCCCGTCACCACAAAACGAGCTGATGTCTTACGCCGTATTCCCACACCGCAAGAAGATCAACCAAGAAAACACAGCCCTCAACCTTTGCCTGAGCGTGATTCTTCACAGCATAGTGACAATGCAAGAGCTAAGTCCCCTTCACCTTCAATATCACGCTCGCGCCGGTCGAGCTTCTCAAGCGCTATATCAGGACATGACAGTGACCATGAATTAGAGAGAAAAGATGAAGGTGTTTCATCCAAGCGCTCAAGCATTGCGGAAAGAGCACCTCCACCCCCATACCTCGCAGGTCTAGATAGCAGCATAAGATCGGATAGAAGCGATGAACTCCCTTCACAAGGAAAGCGATCAAGCATTGCGGAAAGAGCACCTCCACCCCCATACCTCGCAGGTCTAGATAGCAGCATAAGATCGGATAGAAGCGATGAACTCCCTTCACAAGGAAGGCGATCAAGTAGAGGTCCTCCACCTCCCTATCAACGGCCAAGTATGGATGACGCCAAGCAGGATGATATCCCCAACGTTTCCTCTGAACGAAGACCGCCGCCATACCAAGAAGCGGCAATGTCCTTGAAAAGAACCCCTAGTATTAGAAGTAAATTAGGTACCCCGCGAGAAAGTCCACTTGATAGAAGAGAAGGTCCACTTGATAGAAGAGAAGGTCCACTGGAAAGAAGAGAAGGTCCACTGGAAAGAAGAGAAGGTCCACTGGAAAGAAGAGAAAGTCCACTGGACAGAAGAGAAGGTCCACTGGACAGAAGACCCAATAGTCCAAGACAGGAACAACGATCTTGGGAGAACCATTCAACTCCTCAATCACGCCGAACGGAATACCTGTCATTGGATGCCGGCAGTCCGATTGATAGAAATACATCTATAGACAGTGAACCAGAAATCCTTATTGATGCTACTGAATCAACTGTAAGTGCTATTCCAGTTAGTGCAAGCCCTTCAGCTTCTAATCGCAAGACAAGTAAGGAAAGTACTGTAATCTCGACCTTCTTTCAACCAGTTGAATCACTCAAGGAATCACCCTTGCGAAGAATGAATAGTATGCCTCGCTATAATCCACGTTCTAAAAGTATAGAAGAGTCGCAGGGTCGAAAGGAACCTTCCAAGACTACTGACACACTATTTGCAGCTGTGTTAGTACGGCAACGGTCGCTCTCAGACAACACTCGCCGTCCTGACGAGACCGTTCGACGTCCTAAAGACTTACCTGGGTTGGTTTCTGAATCAACACCAGGCCAACCTTCTGCGAATTCAACTATCCATGAAGACGCCGACTGCCAGTCACGTAGTGGAGCAGATAGTACGCTAGAACGTCTAGAGGAGTGCGGTAGTACGGTATCCCGGGAAGACAGTGGATCTGAAGGGAGCCGGTCCAAATCAAAGTCGGGATCACGAACACCTCAAAGAGGAAAGAGCACTCATCAGTGGCTAGAGTATGGCTGCGTCTAGGCGCCATTGCTTAAGTTATTTATTAATATAAATGAGATATTTATCTTTAATAGTTTTGAATTCGTTTGCAGTTTGTTTTGTATTTGTATAGAAATCAACTTTTTGCTACTACATCGAAAACAGACATCTCTGTACATTTTTATACACGAATTTCGGTACATTATTGGTCATAAAATAATAAAGTTCATACCGAAGAGCAGCCAAGTATGGTAATCTCAAGTCGTTAGTAATAAAGATTAGTTTATAATATAACTGAATGGCTGTAGAAATAGGAGGTACATATTTGTAGATTCATAAAACAGTTTATTATAATTTTTTTGTATTTGGTAAATAAAACTGTCGTTTACTTATTACTGATAGTTTCGTCATGTTTGTTCATTGATGCACCTTCCACGTTATGACCATCGTGTCTATCTATTAATTGACCAAATCGACTAACCCTTTGCTATGTATGTCTCCACCAAATTCAAATCTTTTTGGAATAAGATTCGTTGTCTTATGTATTTCGATATCACGTGGAAAAGTTTTGGAACAAAAGTTTTTATTCCCAGTGGATTTGAATTGGGTGGATACATACATAGGAATGCCGATTTGGTCTATTAACATCAGTAAATATCGGTGAATAATTAGTATAAATACAAAAGGGATTATTTCAAATGTAAATATACCCGGGTTGTTTTGAAGAAAAACTGTTCATTTGTATCTCTAAATCGCGCAAACCGATGTGGGTGATTATCGAGAAATAGTGGTGAATTTCTCAACCAATCACAACGCGCGATTTGCTATTTAATCACTTGTGTGTTTATACTAATACTATTTATTCGTTCGCTCATCCCATCTACATATCCATCCAGCCATTAAAATATTGAGTTTGATTGGTGTGTTGCTATCTCGCATATATACCACGAGTGTTTTAAGTGCTATTTCAAAAACGAGCAGGAGTGTTTTATCAGGTATGAAATGCTGAGGGCGAAGCCCAAGGGATTTTAAAACTGATAGAACACGTGTGCGAGTTTTTTGTATGACTTAAAAAACTCATTTGTAATTCATGGCCATTTGTTCAATATCGATGAAACAAAAGAAACTGGAAAGGAAGGTTGTTTGCATTTGGGAATTGATCTACAGTAATAATAGAGGAATGCTAACCAACAAACTTGATGGCATTTCGTTGCAAACTTTTCGTCGATTGATTGACTGATGCTTAGTAGATATGAGGAGAAAGTTAATATCTGAATTAGGCCAAAAAACATGTTTCTCGTCCGGATTTCTGAAAAAAAAAAAAAAAACCGTGCGGCGGCGGGCGGGCGGATTTTATTTTTATTTTCGGACTTTTTGTTATTTCCAATTGAGTGCTTTCTTTACAAGACAATACGTGTGTTAATGGCAACTGGGTGCATAATGACTCTCTTTAGGGATAGGTTAGAATTCTGCGGTCAGTTAAAAACAACGTATACCGGCTGGTTAACATTTATTTTCAAAACGCAAAACAGTATATATCAGAAATAGAGTTCTGACATATCTTGAATGCATGCACCACAATTATAAGATAGGTGATCGAGGCCAAGAGTTTAGTTTGTTAGCATACAATGTGTTTTATGATTTAGCCTCAGAGAATGCTCTCTTAATCTTATTCTTTGGCTAGTATCCCTTTTCGTGGCACACATTGCAGAACGGGTAGCAGTCCTCTCGAATTACTAAATCACCTCACTCCCACAAAAGAAGCACAGTGGATCCGTAAACGCAGCATAGTACTGAACCTCTATTGGTGATTCACAGGTAAGCTTATCATTCACAAAGACTAGACTAAAAAGTATCCTCCACGTCTGATATATCTTGGAAGCATGCACCACACGTGTAGGATAGGTTATCGAGCTCCCGTTCAATTTGTAGCGTCTGAACGGGGGACAGCCTCTTTGCTGCGTAACATACTTGAGATATTTGAAGGTTATTAAACTTCTAGCCATTCATTGTAGGTCAGTTATGAGCACGATGTGACAAATAACAAATAATTAAAAAAATCATGCGGCCCAAAAAATGAAGCGGTCGGGGACGATAAACATTTGTTTGTTTTTTTACTTGGCCTTATGGACATGAACACATGTGCCATTATATAATGCTTCATTTGCATTCCATTGTTCGTCTACAGTAAAACCCCGCGTATAACAACCTAGATTTTTCCATGTCAGCCTGAACAGGTTCTTATATCAAATGGTGCTTAACTTGAAATCCGGCTATCTAGGTTCTATTAGCATCACTCACTTCATCATTACAACACCTTTCTTCATATTTTATTTACATACATGTCAATGCTTTTGCACATGGCTCTTTTTTACCAAAAAAAAAAAAAACAATGAAAATTTCAGCCTGACAGGTTCTTAAATTTTAGGTTCTTAAATACGCGGGGTTTTACTGTATTCTACATCATTTTAAAATTATTCCCCATTGAAATCGCTCCGCGTTTCAAACGTAGATTAATATGCGGTATACAATGCTTTTCTCGTGACCCGAGAGGAGCATCGGATTGGACTAAATGGTCATGAATTATTAATGAGTTTTTTAAAGCCATTTTATTAATTATTTGATCAGAATTATTATCATCATCAGAATTTCTATTAAAGCGTATTGAAACGAAACAGGTCTCCAACGCAATCAGCACTCTTCAGTATTCAAACTGCGGGATACCTGTTTCGTTTCTACATTTTTGTTGTCGAAAGTGAAACAAAGTATATTCGTAAACACTGCGGAGTGATGAGTTACTTTAACTAGACCCTGTTGGCAGGGTAAACTGGGATACCTGGATGGTAGTGGATCCTTGGGAGCCAGGGTCTTGTTAAGAGCTATTGCCGTTGGACTACTGACTATGCTGAAAGCGTGGATCAAGTCACGCCAAGGGCCTAGATGAAAATTACTTGTGTAATTCTAGTTTATACCCTATTGAAACAAAGTGCTTTATTATTATTTTTCTCTCTTATACAGACAATGTTATTGATGTTGTCCACCAAAAAAGTCATTTAGACCAAAAGAAATGTCATGTCAGACCTTATATATACTCGCCCTAAATACTCGATACCAGAAATTATTGTATAAGTAGAGTTCATAATTATTATTCTCTGTTCACTGTTACTCACTATAGAGTTTGAAACCAGAATTTATATCGTTTAAAACAAATATACAAATCATCAGATGATACTTCTTTTGGTCTTTAAGTCTTTTTTCACAGGACAACATTTTTGACAATGACTATATGTTTATTTTGTTGTTTACACCCAACGTATCATTTCAGTAGTTTTTTATATATCATTAAAAGTCAACTCTTAAATTGTGTTTTTCTAAAATATTATTGCCATGTGTGTTTACAGGTATCCCAGTAATAAACGATGAGAGTGGGTGTCTATGACTACATTGACTACATTAAAGCTTACAATCAGAGTTAGTAGATTAACTATGCTGCAATCAAACAACACGAAGATTACGAGAAAATGGCATGTTTCTAGTATTTTTGAAGGTTTGTCAAACAGGTCTTAGTACTCCGAATATGCCTTAAAAGATGTTGGCAAACTTCTATAATGGGGATAATAATTAGCCTCATCCGGGACTGATGTTTACATACAAACAGAACTGTCACTTAACTGAAATATAATACTACCAACAAAGCTATTTCCGCTTAGTTCTAAGCCACGGTGTATTCTGTTACAGTGTTGTCGCAATGGATAGATACCGTTATTCTGATGGTTTAGAAGTCTCCTCATCTCTCTCTTGCCACTAAAAACACACATCAAGGGTTTGACTACGTATCTAGAATATGAGCTCGTTCTTTTTGACTTCAGGGGTATTTATATTAATGTTAAAGGTTATAACTGCTTCTCCACGGATCTGGGCAGTTTCGGACCACTTTCTAATCCTAAATGGCCAAGAGATTTATCAGCAGGCAACAGACGACCGTGGTGAATGGCACACCACAAAAGCAGATAGAAGTCAACTTCGTCTGTTAACTAATGATGTTGTGTTTAATTTGCCCGACAAATACAAGACGTGTGTAATGAAAACACGTCACACTCCAGAGGAGAATACAAAATACAGCACTGACTGGTTTGAAGACGTTCGCGAGGTGGGTTAAATCAAAGTTAATAACTCTGGTTAAATGGACTAGTATTGTGTACCTTTGTATATTTGAATTCATATATATAATGGTCCCGAGGGAAGTGGCGCCCTAATATGGGTAAATGTGCATGCAAGTTCACGTCTTTTAGAAGAAACATTTACATTTAATAATATATATTATGTTTTTAGTGTTTGTTATTCAAAACAACAAAGATAGGCTTTAATAGGCACAAGTAGGTTATGAACTTCTGGCTTTAATATGTTTCTTGACTGTATAGTAATTCACATTCTTCGTAGCTAAATGATCCCTAGGAATGAGGAATATTAGTACTGCACGAGTATACATGACCCTTGCGTGACTAATACCTGTCACGCGTCTTGTTTGCCTTTCCTAAGCCATTTGGTGCGAGTCAGTTGACAAGTTGATAACAAATTATATATTAAAAGTAATCACTTATTGGATGAGGTTTTAATTAAAGTGCGAATCAAAAACTGTGGGCATCTAGAAATATATTTTAGAAATCGTTTATTATTCGTTGAACAACTCAGAAACAACTATATCACCGCAAGAAGTTTGACTGATGTGTAGTATGATAAACTTTTTGTAGTTAGAGTTGTTTGTAAGTTGTTCAACGAACAATAAACGATTTATAAAATATTTCTGGGTGCCCACGGTTTTTCGACCGCACTGTAATATAAATCAAGGTCGTGGTAAGTGTTATCAGCCGAAACCGGAGGTCGAGGTTGATTAGACCTGCCGAAACCAATTGATTATCCTGACATCACAAAACGGAATTCAATAATTGTTCTATTATACATTCTAAAGTTGTTTGTAAAGAAACTTAAGCAACAAAAATTCTTTCACTTTGAATAATTCAGAACATTCAAATATTAAGCTCATCTCAGCGACTGTGCAAAACTCTTTTTTCCGGGTTCAAGGAAGGTCAAGGTACCAAACATGTCACTGAACACGAATAAAAAAAAAAGTGATTTTTTTCATTGATCAAAACACATCTGATTAGACATTGTACAATAGATCGCGCATCGACCAAGCCAACTTCCAAAGCCAGCCAAAATGGAAACTTTCTTGTTTAGACAGAGACTTTCGGCACGTGGTGAGATGATATTCTGCAAAGGGTCCGGTGGGCAGGTTTGACATCATTTTTTGATTCGAGGGGAGAGAGAGAGGAGGGTGGGGGTGGGGGTGGTTGACCAATACGTGCAGACTGAGGTCCAAAACCCTTACCCTATATATTTAAAGACACTAAAAAAAGAAAGCGCTCAATAAGTGCATGTGATTACTACTCTTTTCTTAATGAGTGCTTATTTTTTGGTGTCTTTAAATAAATAGGGTCAGGGTTTTAATCCTCTGCCGGCACATCCCTGTACAAAATGAGGTCCATCACGTATAGTGTCCCCTCCCCTCCCTGGACGAATAGTAAATATAGTAGAAAGACATCATGACCCAATGCATTTTAGTCTTGTAGTGCCCCCTCCCCCTACCGGGACGAATAGTAAATACAGTAGAAAGACATCATGACCCAATGCATTTTAGTCTTGTAGTGCCCCCTCCCCCTACCGGGACGAATAGTGAATACAGTAGAAAGACATCATGACCCAATGCATTTTAGTCTTGTAGTGCCCCCTCCCCCTACCGGGACGAATAGTGAATACAGTAGAAAGACATCATGACCCAATGCATTTTAGTCTTGTAGTGCCCCCTCCCCCTACCGGGACGAATAGTGAATACAGTAGAAAGACATCATGACCCAATGCATTTTAGTCTTGTAAAGCCCCCTCCCCCTACCGGGACGAATAGTGAATACAGTAGAAAGACACCATGACCCAATGTATTTTAGTCTTGTAAAGCCCCCTCTCCCTACCGGGACGAATAGTGAATACAGTAGAAAGACATCATGACCCAATGCATTTTAGTCTTGTAAAGCCCCCTCCCCCTACCGGGACGAATAGTGAATACAGTAGAAAGACACCATGACCCAATGTATTTTAGTCTTGTAAAGCCCCCTCCCCCTACCGGGACGAATAGTGAATACAGTAGAAAGACACCATGACCCAATGTATTTTAGTCTTGTAAAGCCCCCTCCCCCTACCGAGACGAATAGTGAATACAGTAGAAAGACATCATGACCCAATGCATTTTAGTCTTGTAGTGCCCCCTCCCCCTACCGGGACGAATAGTGAATATAGTAGAAAGACATCATGACCCAATATGCATTTTAGTCTTGTAAAGCCCCCTCCCCCTACCGGGACGAATAGTGAATATAGTAGAAAGACATCATGACCCAATGCATTTTAGTCTTGTAGTGCCCCCTCCCCCTACCGGGACGAATAGTGAATACAGTAGAAAGACACCATGCATGACCCAATGTATTTTAGCTCCAGAGACGCGGGGGCCGTACTGAACTGTATGGTATAATAATAATAAAAATAATAATAAAAGTTTTTAGAACGCAATTATAAAATCTCATTGCGTTTACAATAAAAATATAGATATAGAAAAAACTAAATTAAATATACATAGTAAATAGTTAAAGTCTTAAATAAATATTAATCGTTATAGTAATGACGGCGAAATAAAAATGTCTTCAAGCTAGATTTAAAACTGTCAACAGATGGAGAAGTTTTATTGTGTTCAGGTAAGATGTTCCATAGTTGAGGCGCAGAATATGAGAAAGATCGTTCACCATAGTATCCAGTATACAGCCTGCATCCCTTGATAGGGGGGGGGAGGGGGGGAGGGAGGGGTACAAAGTAGAAACAATTTTAAGAACCTCTTAATAACCTCTCCAGCCTGATTGCTGCGATTAATGGTGGTGTTTTTTTTATTATTGTGGCAGAAAGCTGGGATCCATCATGTTCACCGTGAAACCATGGCAGTGCGGCCATTTTGTTTGTTTGATTTTATTATTCCTCATCACAATTCATCACGAAAGACTCGTCTTCGTGGCGAGTTCTGTGTTCCTGAACATTTGACGGGAGGTGCAGCAGTTGGTGACTACGACAAAGATGGCTTACAAGACATCTACTTTACAGTATTTAACAAACCAAGTGTTCTTTATCGAAATAATGGTGGGTTTTTAGTTGATCTCTATGTAATATATACAATATAAGCGGCCAATCTGTATGCGATATACAGCGGCGAGTCGAAGAGGAGCCGATGTGTTTATATCATACAGATCGGTCGCGAATATTGTATAGTACTTATAAAGGTCCAACGTTAGTTATTTCATATTTCAGTGAAATTGTCAAGATAAAAATAAATCTGTAATAATAAATCTGTATAATTCAAGTTAAAACTTATGCAAATCAGGACGATTTTGTATCTAATATACAACCATCGTCACGGACGTGATTTCTTTTGTTAAATTCTCATGAATTATTCATGAATTTTACAAGTACATGGGGTGCATGGTTGGCCTAGCGGTGACTGACTGTGACCTGAGTTCGGGTGAATCGAGTTTATTTGATGTGTTGTTCTCTCCCATGCAAGATTAACCGGTTTTTCTTCCGCACAAATAAACATGTGAGTTGAGGGTTGAGTGCAAAGAATATTCAAATGTAGTAAGGAGTGTGTATGGAGGATACACGGCCCCGCAACCCTTTTTAAAAGCCTACAGTAAATATATAAAAAACATTTCTTCTTTTTATTTTATTTAACACTGCAACAATTATTATTGATGATTGTTATTCCTATAGATATGAAATGTCACGTGGCAACACATATGTTCGCTCAAAATGCTTAGCATTAATTGTGAACATATATAGATTGTATAATTCTTATTCCATGCTCATCTGTTAAACAGTTAAATTTCTACTATACTAACAAACAAATCAACAAAGAATCACCTGTTACTTTACGTGCATGGCAACTTTAGAGTCGTTTTCGTATGAGTGGGAAACTTACCGCGCCGTATCGTAACCGTATCCGTATCGATAAAAACCTTTGAAATTTCTGCCGTATCGTAGCGGTATCGCGTCAGGTCATACTCAAGTTTCCCACTTAAACGAAAACGACTCTAATGACATTGACTGTCTATGATAATAATAATAGCTTTATTAGACCAAATATACGATGTGATACATAATTGTTTTAAAAATACAGCGGTCGCCCCCATGTGTTAAACTCCTTTTGTTGATATTCAGGTGACGGTACATTTACTGACGTTACAAATGATGTTGGCCTAGGGCCCAGTCGCTACGCAAGCGGTGCTGGCTGGGTAGACGTAGATCAAGATGGAGACCTAGATCTTTACGTAACCACTGTTGGAGATAGTAGACATTATTTGTATATTAACTACGGGTCTTACTTCGCTGAAGAAGCTGTTCAGAGAAATTGTTCGTTACAGTTTGACAATAAACGAAAACTTGCCGGCATGACGCCTAATTTTGGTGATTTTGACAACGATGGCTTCCTTGATATTTATGTTACCGAGTGGATTCTTCATTCAATAGGAAAGGTAGGCCAAGATACTGTCACTAGAGTTATAGTACTAGTAATCCAGTACCAGAATGGTGCGCTTTGGTTGGCTCCCTAACACAGTACCGCTATTGTTTGGTTAGGTTTAGGGTAATTGTTTGGAAAGACTCTATTGTTTTTTTAAGCCAATCCTAAACGATGTTTCTATTTGGTGCTGGATTGCCCCATATCACTATCCTAGAGATCGACCTTTCTCACGAGGCAGCTAATCATATGGAAATGCCCGGCATGCCTCACTCTGACTATAATTGAAAACAGTGTCTCCATGATATGATGCTCTTGTATTATTTACCAAAGTGATGCTTGCTGGGTATTTGCATATGCCTAGCTGGTATCAAAGATAAGGCTATTGTTCTGTTGCAATCTCAACCTGTTAAAAAAAGACAAAAATCTCGCGCGCTAATCAAAGTCTTTTGTTACCTCTCACGTCACCTACAATACCATATATGGTAATGGCATTGTTTTCAAGATTACATACGGTATTTCTGATACGTGCTTCGCTAGAAAAGTATAGTTTGCAGTAACATAAGTCAACTATACATCATCATTATCATCATGTTTTCCACTTGTTGGGCACGTGTCCGGCCTTTGGGCGCTTCTGGGTAATTAAGGTGGCGGTGGTGCTGGTGCTGGTGGTAGTGGTGGTGCTGGTGGTGGTAGTGGTGGTGGTTGAAAATCTTGTCTCAAACAGTCGCTTAATATCTGACGTCTTCATCATCATTCTTCATATTGTTCTAGATGTTCTAATATCAAAATAGGTTTTCATTGATTTTGCTGCAATTAGTGCATTGTGCATTTTGCACAACGCAAACTTAATTATAACCATTATCTACCCTAATTCTTTGCGGCCGTTTGTTTTTGTTTTGAAATAGCGTTCTTGGTAAATGGCGCTCTCTAATTACACGAAATTAGGTCAAGGCACGCAAAGCATCGAAGGGGGGCCTTTAAGCTGCAAAATATAATAGTTCTGTGTTGTTGTTATCGTGTCTATGACTCGCCAGCGTTCTTCTATTTATCCCACATCATATGACATACAGACAATCAGAATCAGTGCTTGAAAGCCGTTGTACATTGATCGGTATTCAACTGCCTCTTCCCTTGAGACAATGTAGATTCACCTTTTTTTATATGATGTGGGATAAAATAGTTATACAATGTTTTCTCGTGACATACCGTGAATATCCCACTCGTCACCTGTATTCTCTTTGCATAAAAACTCGCCTAAAGGCTCGTGTGTATACTAGAAAATACAAGTGACTCATGGGACATTCCACGGTATGCCATTCGAAACCAATGTATAACTAGTTGACTCTCTCGTAAGCGATCACCTTCGGACCTAAAGAAAGTGATCGCTTACGGGAGATGTTCGCTTACGAAAACCTTCACACAGGAAGCCCGAACCACGAGAACCTCATCACATGAAGCCCAAACCATGCATAATTTGTAACACGTCCGAACAACGAATATCAACGAATTTCAGAATTACTGCATGTTAACTCTTTGTTTGGTATATTTTTTACGAGAAGTGATCGCTTACGAGAGATAATCTATTAACTATTTACAAACAAGTAAAATTACGACATTACACAGGTAAGGCTACACAAGGCTACAATGATTACAGATGATTGGCCTATCAGTAGGATCTACACGCGCATTTGATCTGATGTTGATTTATCTTGCACTATTATCGATTTATAATCGGAGCATGACTTTAATTCCGGGGTCTCTGGATGTTTGGCTAGTCTTAAAGACCTCTAACTTTTTCGTTTCGGATTGGTCTCCCGTCTGCACGTATACAGTATGTTGCAGTATGTACAGTTTCGTGACAGTACCTGTATCGTGACACAAACAAATTAAACTCATTTTTAGCGACGGCTATTTGATATTTCAAAAAAAAAAAAGACTACAGAGAAAACACTGAACATTTAGCTTCAGTATGCATGTTTTAAGGGGCTTTTACTTGAACGGATTCATCAAAGGGAAGCAATTGTTGACAGAGTAGTCATATAGAACCCCGGACTACGGGGCAATCCAGCACCAAATCGAAACATCTTTTAGGATTGGTTAAAAAAAAACCCAAGAGAGTCTTTCCTAACAATTGCCCTAAGCCTAACGGTATGCGATGCTTGTATTCGGGGCCAACCAAAACGCAGCTTTCGACTCGTGTTGGATTACTGGGACTACGGAATACTGACATTGTAAAACTTGTAACTTTTTTCCAGCCTTCAGCATCTCGACTACTAAGGAACCAAGGCTACAAGAAACCAGGGTAAGAAACATGTTATTATTACAAATAATAGTCCAATCACATCTTCGTATTTTAATTAGTCACGTGGCGATCCATTATTTTGCAATATTGGACAACAACCTATTGGACTGAAACATTTTATTTGTTTACTTGAGATATTTAAAAGAAACATTTGTTCGGTTCAATAAAACACCTATATGACTCATCCTTGCCCATTATTAATTATGGCAGATATTTAAGTCTCGATTTCAATATTAGGATGGACCTGCGGTCTCGCCCAATATTGAATTCTCGACTTTCTGCCATTATTGGCTGGGATGAATCCTATAAGTGTATACTATAGTAACTCGATTGGGGTGGCATGAGTGTTTAAGCCTATCAGCACTGTTGCCCAGTTTCGGTCCCAGCTCGGGCATGAATTGAATTACATCAAAACTCGACATGTGAGTCGAGCGTTATATGTACTGTAAATACCGATTGTGGTGGTAGTGAATGTGTGAACGATCCTCACCAGAAAAAGTGGGAAGCTATTAATTGTGAAAAAATGTATATATATACGTTAAACATTTGTGATAAAACATTGTCAATTGTTGATTCTATTATCCGGTTTTCACAGACACTTTGAAGATGTTACCGACTCTATGGGCGTTAATATGGATATTTACAGAAGTGGAAATCCCCTGAATAGTGGAACGCATACATTTGGGGCTTCCTTTACGGTATGTCAAAAAAATAAAATCCGTGCATGATCAGTTCTGGAAGACAAATTTCAGTGTGGATTGTGTGTCAGAAAAAAAAACATACACGCCTCTAAAAGAATAAACATTTCCGTGCAGTGACCACGAATATTATTTTGAAGTCGAGGTTGGAGTTGCCACACATAATATACACCTAATTGCAAGAACGTTGTCCTGACTTTTGTGATTTATAAGTGGGAAAGGCATTAATTAACTCTTTCTTTTGTTATTCCTGCTATTCCTTTGTTACTAAATTACTAATGTTCTTTTTTCATATGACAACATTCTTGCACTAGGTGTATGTAAATATAATATATATAATTTATCATGCGCAGCAACTCGAACTTCGACTTGAACATTCGTTCGTGGTCACTGAATGGAACTGTGCAAAGGATAATTCATAGCGACTTTTAAAAACGACATATCTTGCCTGTTAGATAGCGAGAATAAAAGGTCCAATGGTTCACCCCTAAGTAAATGAATCCAAGTTAAAAGCTGAATCCACAGTTTTATGTAACAGCTACAATCGTGTGCAAAATACCTTGGGCCGGACATTATCCGTTTTTTACGTAAAAAGAACTTCTATAAACATTAAGCTCTCCCCCGAATCTGTTTTGAATATTTGTAATGTGAAACAGTTGCTTTGGGGGGAGGGGGTTGGCAAAGATTTATTTTCTATATTTTTTCTAAAGTTCAAACAATAACGGTAATAAAAATGTTACAATGTCCCAACAATTTTGAACATGATTGTAGCTATACTCACTTATCTAAGTAGCTTTATTAACTAAGTGAGTACTTATTCATGTATATCAGTTCTAAAGTAACTACTACTTCTCAGATCTCATATCTAGATAAACGGTCCTTTTGATCTTTTTGAGTTGTTTGTCAGGATTTTGACGAAGACGGCTGGCCAGAGTTACTGGTTACCGCTGACTATGGTGATAGTAAAATGTTTTGGAACAGCAATGGAAGGAAATTTACTGAATGTACCAGAAAGTGTGGATTGATAGGAGAACAGGTAAAGATAAAACAGATTTATTTTAAAATCAATTTGATTATTTTGAAAATTAATTTCAGGGGATTGAAACGTGCAACCACCATATATGTCTTTTGATCTATGCTCCAGAATATTCAATGTTTTTGGTTTGAATCTTTCCACGTAGTTATTTAAGTCTTCTTGCTTTAGAACTCTTTCAAAAATGGCATTAAGGAATATGATATCAAGCCTCCCGATCTCTGAATGCCAACACATTTAGCAATAATTTAGAAGTAGCCATCTTGATTTGAGCTTCAAATACCAAATATGGTATCAAAACTATGAATATTGCGGAGCATAAGCTGGTTCATCTTGTATACGACAAGAGCAGAGATGGTCGTCATACCTCGTGTTGATTGAAGTTCACGATTTGGTTCCGCTAACGGTGTCACATCCAAATTTATTAAACGTATATTTTACAACTATTATTCCCTGCCGGGGCACTTCCGTGAGCTTTGATGACACTCCACTATATTCAATATTTACAACACACAACTCTGCTGACATGTTGATTTTTGTTGAATGAGGAAAACCGGATAACCTTGAGAAAAACCCTCGTGGTTTGAGAGAGAACAACACATCAAACAAACCCTATTCACTTTGTCAGTCATTGGATTACTGACTGTTGCTTTGGCTGCGACAACGAATGATACCGTATTTACTTGAATATAAGCGCCGCATTTTTACGCTATAATGTTACTCTAGAACAGCATTGGAAAAACATTAGTATCAAAAGCTATATTTTTCATTTCAAAGTAATTATATTTCACCGCTCGCTATTCGTAGTTCTGATCAAGAAGGCGACAGTGAGATGGGGAAAAATTAAATAAGCGCCGCGGCGGAGTAAATACGGTATGTATGAGAGTCTAGCTAGACTAGTCTTATACAATGACACTGTCTTTTTTATTATAGGATGCCATGGGACATGCAATAGGAGACTGGGATAATGACGGTCGTCTTGATTGGTTCTCTACAGCAATCTTTCACAATCACACAGATTGCTCTATAACGGGCTGTGTTTTTGGACGTGGTGGAAATAGGTTGTACCGTAACCAAGGCAACAGGATGTTTCAGGATGCAACAGATAAGGTGACATGCGTACAAACCTTGATGCAAACCAACTGAATTCATCGTAAAATAACGAATATTTGCCACAACATAAGATTATGCGACAAGCGCGCACAAGCGGCTTTACACGTCAACTGGAATCTATTGCAGAAAACGCATAACATTTACAGTATTGGGAAATTATAAGAATATGACAAAACATTTTTTACTTTCCCACTGCAGCATGTACACAAGCAAGAAGGTATCAGTCTGATTTTATTTATGCAGAATGGCAAAAAAGCACATAATTTTGATGTTTTGTGAATGAATTTTGACTTGAAGAGCGCGCGCTACTAACGCCATCACACGATTCTTCAGTTTGATTGAGAAAGCCAGATTAAAAAACTTTTCTTGAACTTTTCTTTATTCCTCCGTTGTTCAAATATGTATAATAGTTTTAGCAGTAAAATTATGCTATTTTGCTACTTGGCCTCGAAGACTCGGCCTCGTGGGCTATTGACTCGTAGACCATTCGGGCTGCGGGTCTAATTGTTAAATAGTTTTGCTATGTGTGGCAACTCCAACCTCGCCTTCGAATTATTATTGGTGGTCACTGGACGGAACTGTGAAAAGGTCTCTAGCACGTATTAATAACATCGTAATGAAAATAGTCATCTTTTGCAATTCATGCTATTTCAATATTGACGAGAATCAAAAATACTTCGATCGATATCCCATAGAACCAAATGAATCCATGGGGAGAGGGGACATTTTCTCTAAGACAAAGATTCGAGTAAAAAAACACTAACATCCTATTATACACGCTAATCACGTGATTGTATCGTTGTAGGCAGGAGTCCGTCATGGTGGCTGGGGATGGGGAGCCGCTTTTATTGACTTCAATAACGATGCATACCTGGATATTGTCATGACTAATGGTATGTAGGTGAACGGTTTTTTGGTATTGGGGCTTATAACCGTCCTGATCCATAAAACGCACACTACGTGGTTTTAGTACAAAATAGGAACTGTTTTGTAGTTTTTAATAATTACTGGTAAGGTAAGGGTTAACAAGACTATTATCCGCCAAACTGTATGTAATTAGCTCAGTGGTCATGTTTGTGATTATTAACAGGGGTAGACTTTCCTTCAATAAGACCATAATTCAAACTGTATGTACTTAGTGTGTATGACGTGGAATATAGTAAACAGTTAAAGCAATTGCAAATATAGAAGCCCAATTATATATGTAATTAGTTGGTCATGTTTGGTGATTGATAGGGGTTTGTTTCTTAACAGGGGTGGACTTTCCTTCAACCACGACTGATGATCATTTTATGAAACAACAGATGATACTGTGGCAAAACAACGGTCCCGGTTACAACGGTTCCACGAAAGAAGTAAGATATCTTGATAGATAGATTCCTTTATTTCAACATGTTAACTCTCTCTGTATATCAATGATATACTGTTATCCTTAGAGTTATCCACGCATGTGTAAGTAGAATTAGAATGGATCAGCTGGAATCGATCAAGAAGCGCGGGTCATTCTCGTCACAATTTTTCTCGGTCAAAACATGTGAGTATATCTTGTTAAGATCTGGTAAGGTCATCCAATATCTTACTAAAATCTTGGCAAGTAATGTAAATTTCTTGGAAGGAACTGGGGAAAACTCTTAATAAAATCTTCAAAAAAAAAGTGCATGCAACTTCTTGCAGATTGAGGGTTACATGCCAATATCTCAGTGTAAGCTCATGCCAGGATCTTACATGATCTTACACGGATCTTGGTAAGATGTTCAACAAGGGTGAACACTCTTTGCATGTACAACATCACATTTGTATTTACATTTTCTTGTAGTAGCTACACGTAGTTTTCTTAAATTTGTTATATTGTTTTAGGTTGCAAATGCTGTTGGTTTGAATGCCACTGGACTAGGAAGAGGTTTATTGAAACTAGACTATAATGGTAAGACCATTGATCATGGACTTGCATCTTCATCAAACTTGCTGGGACAGTAGTACTTCTACAAGACCAGTACTACTGTTGGTATTCCGAATAGCGCACATTTTGTGTAGCATATTTTTGATAAATTCATTTCACCTTCAAAATATGTATACATTTCACGAACCTCATCATCTATAAGACTGGTAGTGTGAAAGAATTGATAGAATGTTTCACTGATTAACATGATTAAAGGTCATGTTATCGTATATCAACGAGGACCATGTTTGCAGATTTAACCGAAATGAAACATTATATTACTTTATACGCTTATTGGATTAATCCGAGCCCATCATGGTGGAATATTTAAGTCGAGAATTCAATATTGGGCGAGACCGCAGGTCGAGCCTAATATTGAAATCGAGGACTGAATATCTGCCATCATGGGCGAGTAGGTGTTGTATTATACCAAACAAATGATTGTTTCAAAACATCTCGTGTAAACAATTAACATGTCGCAGTCCAATAGATTGCTGTCTAATATCTCAAAATATTAGATCGCCACGTGACTAAATACGGCGATGTGGTTGGAGGATTATTTGTAAGGTATAACATTACAATACATTACATTACATTGCATTGTATTGCATTACATTGCATTGTATTACATTACATTGCATTGCATTTGCATTACATTGCTTTATATTGGATTACATCACATCACATCACATCACATCACATCACATCACATCACATCACATCACATCACATCACATCACATCACATCACATCACATCACATCACATCACATCACATCACATCACATCACATCACATTACATCACATTATATCACATCACATTTATTATTTTCAGATGATGGAAATGAGGATATCGTTGTTTGTAACAACCTTGGACCTCCTCAGTTGTACAAGAACAACGGTGGTAACAACAACAACTGGATCAAAGTCCAAGTGGTCCATGGGTAAGACAAGTAGCAAATATATTGCTATGCAATGATTTGCCCTTTAATTTGTATGTAATTTAGCATAACTTGATTAGCATTTGCACAGAACAGCAAAACTTCCCATGAATGTATATTTATGATAGTTCTTTCATATGACAGTGCTAAAATAGTAAAATATTTGTATACTTACTACTTGTGTTGATACTAAGTGAAGAAGGAATTATCAATTATGACCTTTCCTGAGAGTTGTTTTTAAATTACGTTGCATTCAAGTGTGATTTTCAGCTAATACGTTTACTGCATGACAGGTGTCTGGTGTTTTATGATCGAATGTGTGACAGCTATGGTGCACGAGTACAAGTCATGACATCAGATCGTCATTTACAGGTAAAGAACGTTTTATCATTCATTCCTTGAAATATACGAAAACCATATAAACAAAATGACACGTGCATCTATGTTAGCAATGTAATATGTACTATAGAGCAGATTTCGAAAGAGTGTGAAAAGCTCATTGCCTTGTGCGTGCCTTGCGCGGCCGTGATGTTTTTAGAATTTTGAGCGTGCCTTGCCGTGCCATACCCATATTGCTCAATCTGTTCTAACGTATATTCTCCGGACGATGTATCTGTATCCAAAACATCCATTGGTCACAACATAGGACACGTGGGCAGATATATGGCAACCAACCCCTAGTCTCCCAGAAGGTCTCCATTTTTACGGCCACTGCCAACAAGCTAACGGCGAGATCATTCAATCCCTCTTGATGAGAAAACCACGCGGTCCTGACATTCAATCACCGGACTTGTTAGAATAAGCCAGAGCGCGTACTCAAATCCAGGTACGCTGAGAACAAGAAGTCTTTCTCTGATTCGCAGACGGGACTTACGACGAGTGAATAAGTAACGTCTAGCTGCACGCAGGCTAATCAAAGCTTGAGTAAAGAATACTAAAACAAAGAGTTAAGCTACTCAAGACGTGCAACACTTTATTTTGCGCAAATCTACTCACATTCTCTTGATAATGTAATAATATATATATATATATATATATATAAAAGAAAAAGCACTATTATTAAGCGTCGGTAGTTCCTTCCTTTTAGTCGAAGAATGGTCAAAATAAACAACAAAGAAACGCAGAATAATCGCGGCATTGCTTTGAACGTACTAAAAAAAAAAAACCTACAACGTCTCAAGCGGCAAGTGTACGTACGTGGATCACTGAACTTTACGTAAAGAATATCTCTAGAAAGAAGTTCCAGTGAGCGCGCATTATTATTACATGTGAGTAACGAACACAATCTCGCGCGCTGTACACTTCTAGAACTGCATCGTGTACAAATTAAAAATTTGAAATAGTCCGTATCATAACGTCATTCCCACATTCTTAACATTCCATTCATTCCATTTGAAACATTCCAAGCATTCTTTCGATTCTTTAGTTTGGTGCACACGTCTGTGCGCGTGTGGGATAGGGAGCTAAATTTAACGGTAATCAGGACTGGTGTCGCTCGCACATTTTCAAATTGCTTCTTTTCTTCTGTTTTTTTTTTTCCCCTTTCGCATGCCTTGATTTGTTTTCCAATGTCTATGTGATATATGATTATTGATAAAACAAGCTTATTGTTTTGATCATGAATTATTTCATGAAATTTCCTGTCCTTTCATTCAACATTTTAGTCGAAGAATGGTCAAAACAAACAACCAAGGAAACGTAGAATAATCGCGGCATTGCTTTGAACATAAGAATAAAACACGTACAATAATTCAAGCTGCAAGTGTAGTGACGACGTAATTTACGTAAAAATGAATAAATTAAATCTGTTTTCGTTAAGAACATGGATCCTATAAGAGGGAATGGTCTGAACCTAGGTGTAAGCAATTTTGATATTTACATTTTTAAAGTCATCTTGTAAGAGGAAATACATTTTTAAACAAATATTAGAAAATAGATCTGCATCACTTATCCAAAACCATAATACCTTTAGATCAAATAAATTAATATATGTATTATATTGTCATTATTTGTGAGGGATGCGCCTCGCATGGGACCTGTGTCTCATTCGCGTAAATCCCATTGGGCTCGTTTAATTAATCGTCTGTGATCAGTCCTGTGCATTTTCATTTAGTCAGAGTTGATAGTCTATATTATTATTAGTCTATATCATTCAAATTTTTAGGTATCTTTTTATCAATATCATTAATATCTTTATTTTTTTTTTATTCTTACTTTGATACAATTCATTTGATTTCTTTTTAGAAGGCCCAGTGTAAGATTAGCTATGCTAAACTGGTGTATTTTGTAAATACTTTTAAACCTTCTTTAAATAAAGTTCATCTATCTATCTATCTAGAAAGAAGTTCCAGTGAGCGCGCATTATTATTACATGTGAGTAACGAACACAATCTCGCGCGCTGTACACTTCTAGAACTGCATCGAGTACAAATTAAAAATTTGAAAATAGTCCATATCATAACGTCATTCCCACATTCTTAACATTCCATTCATTCCATTTCAAACATTCCAAGCCTTTCGATTCTTTAGCTTGCTGCACACGTCTGTGCGCGTGTGGGATAGGGAGCTAAATTTAACGGTAATCAGGACTGGTGTCTCTCGCGCATTTTCAAATTGCTTCTTTTCTTCTGTTTTCTTTCCCTTTCGCATGCCTTGATTTGTTTTCCAATGTCTATGTGATATATGATTATTGATAAAACAAGCTTATTGTTTTGATCATGAATTATTTCATGAAATTTCCTGTCCTTTCATTCAACATTTTAGTCGAAGAATGGTCAAAACAAACAACCAAGGAAACGTAGAATAATCGCGGCATTGCTTTGAACATAAGAATAAAACACGTACAATAATTCAAGCTGCAAGTGTAGTGACGACGTAATTTACGTAAAAATGAATAAATTAAATCTGTTTTCGTTAAGAACATGGATCCTATAAGAGGGAATGGTCTGAACCTAGGTGTAAGCAATTTTGATATTTACATTTTTAAAGTCATCTTGTAAGAGGGAATACATTTTTAAACAAATATTAGAAAATAGATCTGCATCACTTATCCAAAACCATAATACCTTTAGATCAAATAAATTAATATATGTATTATATTGTCATTATTTGTGAGGGGTGCGCCTCGCATGGGACCTGTGTCTCATTCGCGTAAACCCCATTGGGCTCGTTTAATTAATCGTCTGTGATCAGTCCTGTGCATTTTCATTTAGTCAGTGTTGATAGGCTATATTATTATTAGTCTATATCATTCAAATTTTTAGGTATCTTTTTATCAATATCATTAATATCTTTATTTTTTTTTTATTCTTACTTTGATACAATTCATTTGATTTCTTTTTAGAAGGCCCAGTGTAAGATTAGCTATGCTAAACTGGTGTATTTTGTAAATACTTTTAAACCTTCTTTAAATAAAGTTCATCTATCTATCTATCTATCTAGAAAGAAGTTCCAGTGAGCGCGCATTATTATTACATGTGAGTAACGAACACAATCTCGCGCGCTGTACACTTCTAGAACTGCATCGTGTACAAATTAAAAATTTGAAATAGTCCGTATCATAACGTCATTCCCACATTCTTAACATTCCATTCATTCCATTTGAAACATTCCAAGCATTCTTTCGATTCTTTAGTTTGCTGCACACGTCTGTGCGCGTGTGGGATAGGGAGCTAAATTTAACGGTAATCAGGACTGGTGTCGCTCGCGCATTTTCAAATTGCTTCTTTTCTTCTGTTTTTTTTTTTCCCCCTTTCGCATGCCTTGATTTGTTTTCCAATGTCTATGTGATATATGATTATTGATAAAACAAGCTTATTGTTTTGATCATGAATTATTTCATGAAATTTCCTGTCCTTTCATTCAACATTTTAGTCGAAGAATGGTCAAAACAAACAACCAAGGAAACGTAGAATAATCGCGGCATTGCTTTGAACATAAGAATAAAACACGTACAATAATTCAAGCTGCAAGTGTAGTGACGACGTAATTTACGTAAAAATGAATAAATTAAATCTGTTTTCGTTAAGAACATGGATCCTATAAGAGGGAATGGTCTGAACCTAGGTGTAAGCAATTTTGATATTTACATTTTTAAAGTCATCTTGTAAGAGGAAATACATTTTTAAACAAATATTAGAAAATAGATCTGCATCACTTATCCAAAACCATAATACCTTTAGATCAAATAAATTAATATATGTATTATATTGTCATTATTTGTGAGGGATGCGCCTCGCATGGGACCTGTGTCTCATTCGCGTAAATCCCATTGGGCTCGTTTAATTAATCGTCTGTGATCAGTCCTGTGCATTTTCATTTAGTCAGAGTTGATAGTCTATATTATTATTAGTCTATATCATTCAAATTTTTAGGTATCTTTTTATCAATATCATTAATATCTTTATTTTTTTTTTATTCTTACTTTGATACAATTCATTTGATTTCTTTTTAGAAGGCCCAGTGTAAGATTAGCTATGCTAAACTGGTGTATTTTGTAAATACTTTTAAACCTTCTTTAAATAAAGTTCATCTATCTATCTATCTAGAAAGAAGTTCCAGTGAGCGCGCATTATTATTACATGTGAGTAACGAACACAATCTCGCGCGCTGTACACTTCTAGAACTGCATCGAGTACAAATTAAAAATTTGAAAATAGTCCATATCATAACGTCATTCCCACATTCTTAACATTCCATTCATTCCATTTCAAACATTCCAAGCCTTCTTTCGATTCTTTAGCTTGCTGCACACGTCTGTGCGCGTGTGGGATAGGGAGCTAAATTTAACGGTAATCAGGACTGGTGTCTCTCGCGCATTTTCAAATTGCTTCTTTTCTTCTGTTTTCTTTCCCTTTCGCATGCCTTGATTTGTTTTCCAATGTCTATGTGATATATGATTATTGATAAAACAAGCTTATTGTTTTGATCATGAATTATTTCATGAAATTTCCTGTCCTTTCATTCAACATTTTAGTCGAAGAATGGTCAAAACAAACAACCAAGGAAACGTAGAATAATCGCGGCATTGCTTTGAACATAAGAATAAAACACGTACAATAATTCAAGCTGCAAGTGTAGTGACGACGTAATTTACGTAAAAATGAATAAATTAAATCTGTTTTCGTTAAGAACATGGATCCTATAAGAGGGAATGGTCTGAACCTAGGTGTAAGCAATTTTGATATTTACATTTTTAAAGTCATCTTGTAAGAGGGAATACATTTTTAAACAAATATTAGAAAATAGATCTGCATCACTTATCCAAAACCATAATACCTTTAGATCAAATAAATTAATATATGTATTATATTGTCATTATTTGTGAGGGGTGCGCCTCGCATGGGACCTGTGTCTCATTCGCGTAAACCCCATTGGGCTCGTTTAATTAATCGTCTGTGATCAGTCCTGTGCATTTTCATTTAGTCAGTGTTGATAGGCTATATTATTATTAGTCTATATCATTCAAATTTTTAGGTATCTTTTTATCAATATCATTAATATCTTTATTTTTTTTTTATTCTTACTTTGATACAATTCATTTGATTTCTTTTTAGAAGGCCCAGTGTAAGATTAGCTATGCTAAACTGGTGTATTTTGTAAATACTTTTAAACCTTCTTTAAATAAAGTTCATCTATCTATCTATCTATCTAGAAAGAAGTTCCAGTGAGCGCGCATTATTATTACATGTGAGTAACGAACACAATCTCGCGCGCTGTACACTTCTAGAACTGCATCGTGTACAAATTAAAAATTTGAAATAGTCCGTATCATAACGTCATTCCCACATTCTTAACATTCCATTCATTCCATTTGAAACATTCCAAGCATTCTTTCGATTCTTTAGTTTGGTGCACACGTCTGTGCGCGTGTGGGATAGGGAGCTAAATTTAACGGTAATCAGGACTGGTGTCGCTCGCACATTTTCAAATTGCTTCTTTTCTTCTGTTTTTTTTTTCCCCTTTCGCATGCCTTGATTTGTTTTCCAATGTCTATGTGATATATGATTATTGATAAAACAAGCTTATTGTTTTGATCATGAATTATTTCATGAAATTTCCTGTCCTTTCATTCAACATTTTAGTCGAAGAATGGTCAAAACAAACAACCAAGGAAACGTAGAATAATCGCGGCATTGCTTTGAACATAAGAATAAAACACGTACAATAATTCAAGCTGCAAGTGTAGTGACGACGTAATTTACGTAAAAATGAATAAATTAAATCTGTTTTCGTTAAGAACATGGATCCTATAAGAGGGAATGGTCTGAACCTAGGTGTAAGCAATTTTGATATTTACATTTTTAAAGTCATCTTGTAAGAGGGAATACATTTTTAAACAAATATTAGAAAATAGATCTGCATCACTTATCCAAAACCATAATACCTTTAGATCAAATAAATTAATATATGTATTATATTGTCATTATTTGTGAGGGGTGCGCCTCGCATGGGACCTGTGTCTCATTCGCGTAAACCCCATTGGGCTCGTTTAATTAATCGTCTGTGATCAGTCCTGTGCATTTTCATTTAGTCAGTGTTGATAGGCTATATTATTATTAGTCTATATCATTCAAATTTTTAGGTATCTTTTTATCAATATCATTAATATCTTTATTTTTTTTTATTCTTACTTTGATACAATTCATTTGATTTCTTTTTAGAAGGCCCAGTGTAAGATTAGCTATGCTAAACTGGTGTATTTTGTAAATACTTTTAAACCTTCTTTAAATAAAGTTCATCTATCTATCTATCTATCTAGAAAGAAGTTCCAGTGAGCGCGCATTATTATTACATGTGAGTAACGAACACAATCTCGCGCGCTGTACACTTCTAGAACTGCATCGTGTACAAATTAAAAATTTGAAATAGTCCGTATCATAACGTCATTCCCACATTCTTAACATTCCATTCATTCCATTTGAAACATTCCAAGCATTCTTTCGATTCTTTAGTTTGGTGCACACGTCTGTGCGCGTGTGGGATAGGGAGCTAAATTTAACGGTAATCAGGACTGGTGTCTCTCGCGCATTTTCAAATTGCTTCTTTTCTTCTGTTTTCTTTCCCTTTCGCATGCCTTGATTTGTTTTCCAATGTCTATGTGATATATGATTATTGATAAAACAAGCTTATTGTTTTGATCATGAATTATTTCATGAAATTTCCTGTCCTTTCATTCAACATTTTAGTCGAAGAATGGTCAAAACAAACAACCAAGGAAACGTAGAATAATCGCGGCATTGCTTTGAACATAAGAATAAAACACGTACAATAATTCAAGCTGCAAGTGTAGTGACGACGTAATTTACGTAAAAATGAATAAATTAAATCTGTTTTCGTTAAGAACATGGATCCTATAAGAGGGAATGGTCTGAACCTAGGTGTAAGCAATTTTGATATTTACATTTTTAAAGTCATCTTGTAAGAGGGAATACATTTTTAAACAAATATTAGAAAATAGATCTGCATCACTTATCCAAAACCATAATACCTTTAGATCAAATAAATTAATATATGTATTATATTGTCATTATTTGTGAGGGGTGCGCCTCGCATGGGACCTGTGTCTCATTCGCGTAAACCCCATTGGGCTCGTTTAATTAATCGTCTGTGATCAGTCCTGTGCATTTTCATTTAGTCAGAGTTGATAGTCTATATTATTATTAGTCTATATCATTCAAATTTTTAGGTATCTTTTTATCAATATCATTAATATCTTTATTTTTTTTTATTCTTACTTTGATACAATTCATTTGATTTCTTTTTAGAAGGCCCAGTGTAAGATTAGCTATGCTAAACTGGTGTATTTTGTAAATACTTTTAAACCTTCTTTAAATAAAGTTCATCTATCTATCTATCTATCTAGAAAGAAGTTCCAGTGAGCGCGCATTATTATTACATGTGAGTAACGAACACAATCTCGCGCGCTGTACACTTCTAGAACTGCATCGTGTACAAATTAAAAATTTGAAATAGTCCGTATCATAACGTCATTCCCACATTCTTAACATTCCATTCATTCCATTTGAAACATTCCAAGCATTCTTTCGATTCTTTAGTTTGGTGCACACGTCTGTGCGCGTGTGGGATAGGCAGCTAAATTTAACGGTAATCAGGACTGGTGTCGCTCGCACATTTTCAAATTGCTTCTTTTCTTCTGTTTTTTTTTTCCCCTTTCGCATGCCTTGATTTGTTTTCCAATGTCTATGTGATATATGATTATTGATAAAACAAGCTTATTGTTTTGATCATGAATTATTTCATGAAATTTCCTGTCCTTTCATTCAACATTTTAGTCGAAGAATGGTCAAAACAAACAACCAAGGAAACGTAGAATAATCGCGGCATTGCTTTGAACATAAGAATAAAACACGTACAATAATTCAAGCTGCAAGTGTAGTGACGACGTAATTTACGTAAAAATGAATAAATTAAATCTGTTTTCGTTAAGAACATGGATCCTATAAGAGGGAATGGTCTGAACCTAGGTGTAAGCAATTTTGATATTTACATTTTTAAAGTCATCTTGTAAGAGGGAATACATTTTTAAACAAATATTAGAAAATAGATCTGCATCACTTATCCAAAACCATAATACCTTTAGATCAAATAAATTAATATATGTATTATATTGTCATTATTTGTGAGGGGTGCGCCTCGCATGGGACCTGTGTCTCATTCGCGTAAACCCCATTGGGCTCGTTTAATTAATCGTCTGTGATCAGTCCTGTGCATTTTCATTTAGTCAGAGTTGATAGTCTATATTATTATTAGTCTATATCATTCAAATTTTTAGGTATCTTTTTATCAATATCATTAATATCTTTATTTTTTTTTATTCTTACTTTGATACAATTCATTTGATTTCTTTTTAGAAGGCCCAGTGTAAGATTAGCTATGCTAAACTGGTGTATTTTGTAAATACTTTTAAACCTTCTTTAAATAAAGTTCATCTATCTATCTATCTATCTAGAAAGAAGTTCCAGTGAGCGCGCATTATTATTACATGTGAGTAACGAACACAATCTCGCGCGCTGTACACTTCTAGAACTGCATCGTGTACAAATTAAAAATTTGAAATAGTCCGTATCATAACGTCATTCCCACATTCTTAACATTCCATTCATTCCATTTGAAACATTCCAAGCATTCTTTCGATTCTTTAGTTTGGTGCACACGTCTGTGCGCGTGTGGGATAGGGAGCTAAATTTAACGGTAATCAGGACTGGTGTCGCTCGCACATTTTCAAATTGCTTCTTTTCTTCTGTTTTTTTTTTCCCCTTTCGCATGCCTTGATTTGTTTTCCAATGTCTATGTGATATATGATTATTGATAAAACAAGCTTATTGTTTTGATCATGAATTATTTCATGAAATTTCCTGTCCTTTCATTCAACATTTTAGTCGAAGAATGGTCAAAACAAACAACCAAGGAAACGTAGAATAATCGCGGCATTGCTTTGAACATAAGAATAAAACACGTACAATAATTCAAGCTGCAAGTGTAGTGACGACGTAATTTACGTAAAAATGAATAAATTAAATCTGTTTTCGTTAAGAACATGGATCCTATAAGAGGGAATGGTCTGAACCTAGGTGTAAGCAATTTTGATATTTACATTTTTAAAGTCATCTTGTAAGAGGGAATACATTTTTAAACAAATATTAGAAAATAGATCTGCATCACTTATCCAAAACCATAATACCTTTAGATCAAATAAATTAATATATGTATTATATTGTCATTATTTGTGAGGGATGCGCCTCGCATGGGACCTGTGTCTCATTCGCGTAAATCCCATTGGGCTCGTTTAATTAATCGTCTGTGATCAGTCCTGTGCATTTTCATTTAGTCAGAGTTGATAGTCTATATTATTATTAGTCTATATCATTCAAATTTTTAGGTATCTTTTTATCAATATCATTAATATCTTTATTTTTTTTTTATTCTTACTTTGATACAATTCATTTGATTTCTTTTTAGAAGGCCCAGTGTAAGATTAGCTATGCTAAACTGGTGTATTTTGTAAATACTTTTAAACCTTCTTTAAATAAAGTTCATCTATCTATCTATCTAGAAAGAAGTTCCAGTGAGCGCGCATTATTATTACATGTGAGTAACGAACACAATCTCGCGCGCTGTACACTTCTAGAACTGCATCGAGTACAAATTAAAAATTTGAAAATAGTCCATATCATAACGTCATTCCCACATTCTTAACATTCCATTCATTCCATTTCAAACATTCCAAGCCTTCTTTCGATTCTTTAGCTTGCTGCACACGTCTGTGCGCGTGTGGGATAGGGAGCTAAATTTAACGGTAATCAGGACTGGTGTCTCTCGCGCATTTTCAAATTGCTTCTTTTCTTCTGTTTTCTTTCCCTTTCGCATGCCTTGATTTGTTTTCCAATGTCTATGTGATATATGATTATTGATAAAACAAGCTTATTGTTTTGATCATGAATTATTTCATGAAATTTCCTGTCCTTTCATTCAACATTTTAGTCGAAGAATGGTCAAAACAAACAACCAAGGAAACGTAGAATAATCGCGGCATTGCTTTGAACATAAGAATAAAACACGTACAATAATTCAAGCTGCAAGTGTAGTGACGACGTAATTTACGTAAAAATGAATAAATTAAATCTGTTTTCGTTAAGAACATGGATCCTATAAGAGGGAATGGTCTGAACCTAGGTGTAAGCAATTTTGATATTTACATTTTTAAAGTCATCTTGTAAGAGGGAATACATTTTTAAACAAATATTAGAAAATAGATCTGCATCACTTATCCAAAACCATAATACCTTTAGATCAAATAAATTAATATATGTATTATATTGTCATTATTTGTGAGGGGTGCGCCTCGCATGGGACCTGTGTCTCATTCGCGTAAACCCCATTGGGCTCGTTTAATTAATCGTCTGTGATCAGTCCTGTGCATTTTCATTTAGTCAGAGTTGATAGTCTATATTATTATTAGTCTATATCATTCAAATTTTTAGGTATCTTTTTATCAATATCATTAATATCTTTATTTTTTTTTATTCTTACTTTGATACAATTCATTTGATTTCTTTTTAGAAGGCCCAGTGTAAGATTAGCTATGCTAAACTGGTGTATTTTGTAAATACTTTTAAACCTTCTTTAAATAAAGTTCATCTATCTATCTATCTATCTAGAAAGAAGTTCCAGTGAGCGCGCATTATTATTACATGTGAGTAACGAACACAATCTCGCGCGCTGTACACTTCTAGAACTGCATCGTGTACAAATTAAAAATTTGAAATAGTCCGTATCATAACGTCATTCCCACATTCTTAACATTCCATTCATTCCATTTGAAACATTCCAAGCATTCTTTCGATTCTTTAGTTTGGTGCACACGTCTGTGCGCGTGTGGGATAGGGAGCTAAATTTAACGGTAATCAGGACTGGTGTCGCTCGCACATTTTCAAATTGCTTCTTTTCTTCTGTTTTTTTTTTCCCCTTTCGCATGCCTTGATTTGTTTTCCAATGTCTATGTGATATATGATTATTGATAAAACAAGCTTATTGTTTTGATCATGAATTATTTCATGAAATTTCCTGTCCTTTCATTCAACATTTTAGTCGAAGAATGGTCAAAACAAACAACCAAGGAAACGTAGAATAATCGCGGCATTGCTTTGAACATAAGAATAAAACACGTACAATAATTCAAGCTGCAAGTGTAGTGACGACGTAATTTACGTAAAAATGAATAAATTAAATCTGTTTTCGTTAAGAACATGGATCCTATAAGAGGGAATGGTCTGAACCTACAATCATTGACAAAACTGTTGGCACGATTGTTGATTTTGTTATGTTCCTATATCTGTAATACCCCCCCTCCCCCTGTCAATGTTGCTGGAGGGGTATATGAACCTTGTCAATCGCGGGAAACATTTCCAACTCTTGTACTCTTTCATGAAAAACAGCAACATTGTATTGGGGGAGGGGGGTAGACAAACTTATCCTCATAAATGAAAAAAATGATAGACCCACAAAAAAGTGTCCGAAATGTGATCGTGCCAACACATTTTGGCAATGATTGTCTGAGGGACATATTGTGGAATTTCATTAAAAATAAACGAGTAAGAGGTCAGAAGCGTTCCTAATTACAAGCTATGCCTCGAAAGGAAAAGATTGATATGTAATATGTGTATATCCGACCCCTAACGACATGAAAACTAGTGGAAATGTCATTTTGCCGTAGCAACCCTTATATTTAAGTGCGAAATTATGCCAACGTAACAAGGGGATACACCAAAAAAATATTTTAAAAGGTCTCTAACTTAATAGAATGAAGTAATTATCAGAAAAGATATCATCACCTTCACAGTTAATCCAATAATAACCACGTTCTCTTTAAACAATGATTTTCTTATCAACTACATCTTATGTAAATACCTACGAATGTGAAGTTACTTTTGACGTATATGCTATAATTGACGCGCCTCAAAATTGCTACATTTTGTACGTAATAGCGCAAACGTCACATATTGCAAAAGATGCACGTCACTGGTTTGGTACATTATAAAAGTTGTGCATTTGTAAAATAAATCTCATACTTCAAAGCGTTATACATAAAGAACATTATACAACAACTGAGCAGAAAACGTCTATTTGAAGTTCACATTGTGATCATGGCAGAGTCAATGCCGAATCGTTCGCAACGTTTGGTCTATTTAGTTACATACAGTCGAGCAGATCCCGAAAAAGTCCATTCTCGTGAATCGTTTGCAAATATTGTTCGTAATGCATGGGGTACATCAACGACATCGCGTATTGTACAGTTTATAGTCGCTAAAGAAGAGCATAATCACAACGATACAAACAACAACCTGTCCGACAAAGTATATCACTACCATATGGCTCTAAAGCTCAACAAAAGAAGTAGATGGCTTCTAGTTCGTGATACATTAGATGCAAGGTTTGGAATTCAAGTCAATTTCAGCAACAATCACAGTAACTATTATAGTGCTTATCGCTACTGCACAAAAGAAGATACAACACCGTTTTTATCGCCCGACCATCCAAGCTTAGAGGACGAACCGAGAACTACTGCAGCCTCTGCAGCTACAACATCTCGTCGAGCTGATGGCCAAGACAGTGGCCCCAAGAAGAAGCAAAAGAAGAAAAGAAAACGAATGCTAAGCGTCTACGAAGTAACCACTATTATTCGAAACAATAATATCAAGACTCGGCTCGATCTAATGGCCTATGCAGCAAAACAGGAGAAAGAGGGAAAAAAAGATCTTGCACAATTTATAGCGAATAGAGGGATCAGAGTAGTAAATGAAGCATTATCTATATCTTCACAACTGCAAGATGCTGAAAAGAAACAAGAACGCTTGAATAAAAGTCGCATAGAACTACTAGTAGAGGAAGGTGAAAAACACTGTATAGAAGGATGTGAAAAGAAATGGCTAGCGGCCGCACTACAGATACTTCACCGAAATGAAATAAATGTGCATGTCTATGCTAGCGCAATTTACTCAGCACTTCACTATGGACGTGCAAAATATCGAAACATATATATATATGGACCGGCAAACTCAGGTAAAACATTCATGATTTCACCTCTGAAAGCTATTTACCATGCTTTTGTGAACCCGGCAACTGGTGGTTTTGCGTGGGTGGGTGCAGAGGAGTCAGAAGTAATAATCCTCAATGACTTTAGATGGTCGCCTTCTATAATCGCATGGTCCGATTTCTTGCAAATGCTTGAAGGGGATACTATGCACTTAGCCGCACCTAAAAGTTTTGTACAACAAGACATTCTCTTCGACAAGGACTCACCCTTTTTCGCGACTGCAGATGCCCCACTCGTTATGATAAAGGGAGGATCAATAGATCGAATTAATACTGATATGATGAGAGTACGCTGGCATTATTTCGAATTTTGGAGACAAATACCAGAGGTTGAGCAATGTGCAATGAAACCATGCGCACGTTGTTTCTCAGAACTTATTTTAACTAATAAATAAATGAACAAAGAATATGTATGTATGCTAATAAATTTTTGTACATACATTTTTGCTAATAAATTTGTGTACATACATTTTTGTCTGTCTGTCTGTCTGTCTGTCTGTCTATATATTTATATCTATAATTATATATATATATATATATATATATATATATATATATATATATATATATATATATATATATATATATATATATATATATATAATATATGTGTAATAAATATAAATATCTTTATATCTATACTACATAGATATATATATATCTATACTTATACTATAGATATAAATATATTTATTATCTCTATACAGAGATAATACATTAAAGAAAACATTGTTTGTATAGACATGACGTCTGTAATGTGTCATTCAACACCATGTGCGCTTGTATATAGTTGTCCGTGAAATAGCAACGGTTCTCCACTGTTAAATAATAGATTACTCCCCAAATTAAACAAATATCCCTCCAATTTTTTCAACAATAGGGTTTGTATATATTCTTTAATTGTCTGACGTTTAGTTTATATTTCAAATTGTAGTATTTAACTCAAAACCAACGGTACTCCACGTTGAATCACTTATAAAAAGATGAAGACATGTTCAAAACAATTAATACAAGTTTTGTGTGGAGTACCGTTGATAAAATGGGCATGTTAGGCTTTTTGAATATAATTTCTGTAGGAAATAGTTAGAATAAACATCAATAAAACATTGATCAAGGTCTAAGCTCTTTTTATTGTTGCACTTAGTGAATCATTACGATTTTACAATGGAGAACCGTGTTCTGCACAGAAGACACTGCACACTATATAAATACTGATTACGTGACAACAATGTGATTGTGAAAATATCAATTTCATAAGACAGTGAAGAGAGTGAAAATGGTCTTTAAAGGCAAAATGGATGTACTAATACAAGGTAGTAAATCTAATATTTAGTTCTTAATCCCTTGGATTTAATAATATCTTCAAGTCTTTTGGGAATGCTTTGAATAGTTTTGTCTATGACAGTTGTATCAAACGAATATAAAGTATCAATAACACGTTCTTTAAAAGTTTCAAAATTCTCTTTAAGAATATTTTGCTCTATAGCATCATTATTTATTTTTCTTTTAACTAAATTAAAAATATTTTCAATCGGATTTAGGTCTGGAGACCTTGCAGGAATACACACCATTGTAGCCTTTGATTTTTTTAGTGCTTTTTTAGCTAATGAGCTATTTTGACTAGGATCGTTGTCCATAACAAATTTTCTGGCTTTGGTTTTTGAAAACTTTTTGAAAATGTTTTCAAAATTTCTAGTAATAAAGTCAGCGAAATACTCGCCATCCATTTTGTGGTATTGTTCAATAAAAATAGCACCTTGTCTATAACTAATAAGAACCAAAAGGTGGAGCCTTCTTCCTCCTGCTAGACTCTTCGAACCCTTAGATGTTATTTGTAATCCCTCATTTCTTTTTCTCCAAACCCTCCCTTTAGGACTCATTGCATTTGCTTTCGGATTGTACTTATGAATAAAAGAAACTCCGTCAAGATAAAATACCATGTCCTCCGTCCAATAGTTTGGTGTAGTTTTCAATGTTTTAACATTGTCTTTTGCAAATTTAAGTCTTTTCTTTCTGTCAGATTCACTGATTAGTCCCTTTCTTCTTGTCTGTAAACTCTTGTACCCTAATCTTTGTATTTCTCTGAGGTAAGTCCGGTAGCTTGTTTTCCGCTGCGAAAGCCCGCAATACTCTATTAAAGATTTCACTGTAAAATTTACGTCCTCTTTCCTGATCCTTTTGATTCCCCTGGATAGAATTCTTCTTTCTCTGTCAGTTAAGTTAGTCTTTCTTCCCAACTTACTTTTCTTGTCGGGTTGTTTTGAATTCCGCTTCATTTTGTTTAAACCAATTCTTCTTACACTGCTTTTTGATATAGAACACATCTCTGCTATTTCCGAAAGAGAGTATGTGTTTTTTCTAAACAGAACATACGCTCTGGCACATTTATAGGCATTAATCTTGCCTTTGAAGACCATTTTCACCCTCTCCAAACGTTGATATCTTCACAATGACGTGTATTGTTGCGTACGCCTTAAGCGCGTGCATTTTTGGGCGTTACTATGGTTATCCAATTTTGCGCGAGCTATAGTATAAATATATCAACTACGAAGCATATATGTGTTAAGGACTGCTTATTACCTTAGAACATTTATTTTGAACACGGGTGTTATCGAATATAGAGCATATAAGTGTCTTGTCATGTAAATTTTACATTCATTTAAAGCACTTTAAACAAAAGTGACGTCACATGATAGTATTAACTTCTTTCTGGAAAAAATTTTGCTACTGTTCAAATCGGTACACTATGTACTTTGTGTCCTGAAAATTTCATATCATTTCCACAACAATGTCAATGGTGTTTTAAGTCATATGTGTCTCAGACAATCATTGACAAAACTGTTGGCACGATTGTTGATTTTGTTATGTTCCTATATCTGTAATACCCCCCCTCCCCCTGTCAATGTTGCTGGAGGGGTATATGAACCTTGTCAATCGCGGGAAACATTTCCAACTCTTGTACTCTTTCATGAAAAACAGCAACATTGTATTGGGGGAGGGGGGTAGACAAACTTATCCTCATAAATGAAAAAAATGATAGACCCACAAAAAAGTGTCCGAAATGTGATCGTGCCAACACATTTTGGCAATGATTGTAGGTGTAAGCAATTTTGATATTTACATTTTTAAAGTCATCTTGTAAGAGGGAATACATTTTTAAACAAATATTAGAAAATAGATCTGCATCACTTATCCAAAACCATAATACCTTTAGATCAAATAAATTAATATATGTATTATATTGTCATTATTTGTGAGGGATGCGCCTCGCATGGGACCTGTGTCTCATTCGCGTAAATCCCATTGGGCTCGTTTAATTAATCGTCTGTGATCAGTCCTGTGCATTTTCATTTAGTCAGAGTTGATAGTCTATATTATTATTAGTCTATATCATTCAAATTTTTAGGTATCTTTTTATCAATATCATTAATATCTTTATTTTTTTTTTATTCTTACTTTGATACAATTCATTTGATTTCTTTTTAGAAGGCCCAGTGTAAGATTAGCTATGCTAAACTGGTGTATTTTGTAAATACTTTTAAACCTTCTTTAAATAAAGTTCATCTATCTATCTATCTAGAAAGAAGTTCCAGTGAGCGCGCATTATTATTACATGTGAGTAACGAACACAATCTCGCGCGCTGTACACTTCTAGAACTGCATCGTGTACAAATTAAAAATTTGAAATAGTCCGTATCATAACGTCATTCCCACATTCTTAACATTCCATTCATTCCATTTGAAACATTCCAAGCATTCTTTCGATTCTTTAGCTTGCTGCACACGTCTGTGCGCGTGTGGGATAGGGAGCTAAATTTAACGGTAATCAGGACTGGTGTCTCTCGCGCATTTTCAAATTGCTTCTTTTCTTCTGTTTTCTTTCCCTTTCGCATGCCTTGATTTGTTTTCCAATGTCTATGTGATATATGATTATTGATAAAACAAGCTTATTGTTTTGATCATGAATTATTTCATGAAATTTCCTGTCCTTTCATTCAACATTTTAGTCGAAGAATGGTCAAAACAAACAACCAAGGAAACGTAGAATAATCGCGGCATTGCTTTGAACATAAGAATAAAACACGTACAATAATTCAAGCTGCAAGTGTAGTGACGACGTAATTTACGTAAAAATGAATAAATTAAATCTGTTTTCGTTAAGAACATGGATCCTATAAGAGGGAATGGTCTGAACCTAGGTGTAAGCAATTTTGATATTTACATTTTTAAAGTCATCTTGTAAGAGGGAATACATTTTTAAACAAATATTAGAAAATAGATCTGCATCACTTATCCAAAACCATAATACCTTTAGATCAAATAAATTAATATATGTATTATATTGTCATTATTTGTGAGGGGTGCGCCTCGCATGGGACCTGTGTCTCATTCGCGTAAACCCCATTGGGCTCGTTTAATTAATCGTCTGTGATCAGTCCTGTGCATTTTCATTTAGTCAGTGTTGATAGGCTATATTATTATTAGTCTATATCATTCAAATTTTTAGGTATCTTTTTATCAATATCATTAATATCTTTATTTTTTTTTATTCTTACTTTGATACAATTCATTTGATTTCTTTTTAGAAGGCCCAGTGTAAGATTAGCTATGCTAAACTGGTGTATTTTGTAAATACTTTTAAACCTTCTTTAAATAAAGTTCATCTATCTATCTATCTAGAAAGAAGTTCCAGTGAGCGCGCATTATTATTACATGTGAGTAACGAACACAATCTCGCGCGCTGTACACTTCTAGAACTGCATCGTGTACAAATTAAAAATTTGAAATAGTCCGTATCATAACGTCATTCCCACATTCTTAACATTCCATTCATTCCATTTGAAACATTCCAAGCATTCTTTCGATTCTTTAGTTTGCTGCACACGTCTGTGCGCGTGTGGGATAGGGAGCTAAATTTAACGGTAATCAGGACTGGTGTCGCTCGCGCATTTTCAAATTGCTTCTTTTCTTCTGTTTTTTTTTTCCCTTTCGCATGCCTTGATTTGTTTTCCAATGTCTATGTGATATATGATTATTGATAAAACAAGCTTATTGTTTTGATCATGAATTATTTCATGAAATTTCCTGTCCTTTCATTCAACATTTTAGTCGAAGAATGGTCAAAACAAACAACCAAGGAAACGTAGAATAATCGCGGCATTGCTTTGAACATAAGAATAAAACACGTACAATAATTCAAGCTGCAAGTGTAGTGACGACGTAATTTACGTAAAAATGAATAAATTAAATCTGTTTTCGTTAAGAACATGGATCCTATAAGAGGGAATGGTCTGAACCTAGGTGTAAGCAATTTTGATATTTACATTTTTAAAGTCATCTTGTTGGAGGGAATACATTTTTAAACAAATATTAGAAAATAGATCTACATCACTTATCCAAAACCATAATACCTCTAGATCAAATAAATTAATATGTGTATTTTATTGTCATTATTTGTGAGGGGTGCGCCTCGCATGGGACCTGTGTCTCATTCGCGTAAACCCCATTGGGCTCGTTTAATTAATCGTCTGCATGTGATCAGTCCTGTGCATTTTCATTTAGTCAGTGTTGATAGTCTATATTAATTATTATTAGTCTATATCATTCAAATTTTTAGGTATCTTTTTATCAATATCATTAATATCTTTATTTTTTTTTATTCTTACTTTGATACAATTCATTTGATTTCTTTTTAGAAGGCCCAGTGTAAGATTAGCTATGCTAAACTGGTGTATTTTGTAAATACTTTTAAACCTTCTTTAAATAAAGTTCATCTATCTATCTATCTAGAAAGAAGTTCCAGTGAGCGCGCATTATTATTACATGTGAGTAACGAACACAATCTCGCGCGCTGTACACTTCTAGAACTGCATCGTGTACAAATTAAAAAATTGAAATAGTCCGTATCATAACGTCATTTCCACATTCTTAACATTCCATCCATTCCATTTCAAACATTCCAAGCCTTCTTTCGATTTTTTAGTTTGCTGCACACGTCTGTGCGCGTGTGGGATAGGGAGCTAAATTTAACGGTAATCAGTACTGGTGTCGCTCGCGCATTTTCAAATTGAAGCTTCTTTTCTTCTGTTTTCTTTCCCTTTCGCATGCCTTGATTTGTTTTCCAATGTCTATGTGATATATATGATTATTGATAAAACAAGCTTTTGTTTTGATCATAAACTATGTCATGAAATTTCTGTCCTTTCATTCAACATTTTAGTCGAAGAATGGTCAAAACAAACAACCAAGGAAACGTAGAATAATCGCGGCATTGCTTTGAACATAAGAATAAAACACGTACAATAATTCAAGCTGCAAGTGTAGTGACGACGTAATTTACGTAAAAATGAATAAATTAAATCTGTTTTCGTTAAGAACATGGATCCTATAAGAGGGAATGGTCTGAACCTAGGTGTAAGCAATTTTTATATTTACATTTTTAAAGTCATCTTGTTGGAGGGAATACATTTTTAAACAAATATTAGAAAATAGATCTACATCACTTATCCAAAACCATAATACCTCTAGAAAGAAGTTCCAGTGAGCGCGCATTGTTATTACATGTGAGTAACGAACACAATCTCGCGCGCTGTACACTTCTAGAACTGCATCGTGTACAAATTAAAAAATTGAAATAGTCCGTATCATAACGTCATTTCCACATTCTTAACATTCCATTCATTCCATTTCAAACATTCCAAGCATTCTTTCGATTCTTTAGCTTGCTGCGCGTGTGGGATAGGGAGCTAAATTTAACGGTAATCAGTACTGGTGTCGCTCGCGCATTTTCAAGTTGAAACTTCTTTTCTTCTGTTTTCTTTCCCTTTCGCATGCCTTGATTTGTTTTCCAATGTCTATGTGATATATGATTATTGATAAAACAATCCTTTGTTTTGATCATGAACTATTGTATTAATTTCCTATCCTTTAATTCAACACTTTTAGTCGAAGAATGGTGAAAACAAACAATCAAGGAAACGTAGAATAATCGCGGTATTGCTTTGAACATAAAAATAAAACACGGACAATAATTCAAGCTGCAAGTGTACGGTGGATCACCAAACTTTAGGTAAAAATGAATTCAAAGACCAAAGAATGTCCATCATTACTCTCGTCAAAAACATGGAGTTTACTCATGAAAGTGGATTATCTGAACCCAGGTGTAAGCGATGTTGATATTTACATATGACCATTTTGTAAAGGCTTTCTTGTTATAGATATATGGAAATCAATATATCACTTATACTTAACAAATAGTTAAGGTTCAGCCGTGGTTTATACTCTGATAACCGCACGCTTGGCAATTTGGACACACGAGAAAATGTCAAGAAGCACGAGCTGAAAGCGAGTGCTTCTGGACATTTTTAAGTGTGTTCAAAGCCAAGCGTGCGGTTATCAGAGTATAAACCAAGGCTGAACCTTAATTATTTATTTTATTATATAAATTTCGATTAAAGATTGTTCAAAAATCGTTCAAAAAAGTCTGTTTGATTTCGAAAACTTACGACCGTGGTTTATACTCTCATAAACCACGCTTGTTTGGCCAATCAGAGCGCGCGTTAGAATCAATCTATATAATAAAGAACTATAATACCTCTAGAAAGAAGTTCCAGTGAGGGCGCAATCTCGCGCGCTGTACACTTCTAGAACTGCATCGTGTACAATTTGAAAATTTGAAATAATCCGTATCATTGCGTCATTCCCATATTCCAATCATTCTTTGCATTCCATTTTTTCCTTCCAAACATTCCAAACATTCTTTAGATTGTTTAGTTTGTTGCGCATTTCTGTGTGCACGCGCGTGTAGGTTAGGAAGTCAGATTCAACGGTAATCAGTGTCGCGCGCGCATTTTGAATTAAAACAGTACATGTACATTTCTCCTGTTTTTCTCTAGCATGTCATGATTTGTTTTGAACAATTGAACACTTACCGAGTACACTATGTTTTATGGGTTACAATGAATGAAAACCAATTTCTTAAACGTAAAACAATATTCTTAGTAAATGTGTAAATGTAGATGTACCATTGAGATAAATGCACTCAATATATTGATTAAAACCTGACTTTTACTTAAAAAAATCGTTTGATAAACGCATTTCGAAAAATGCCGTTTTTGCAGTGCAATTGTGATCACAAGAGACTCTTTTAAAGGAGGATATTGCTTACGCAATGGTGGACCGGGACGTGCATGTGGGGCCTGATTGTATATAGACCGGGACGTGTGGGGCCTGATTGTATATAGACCGGGACGTGTGGGGCCTGATTGTATATAGACGACTATCACTAGACGACTATCATGAGTGACGTCAGAAGGGCATTAAAGCCAACCAAATAACAATTATGCAAGTCGAAGAACAAACTGCTATAATATGCAGCTCAAGGAAGACTAGTTAGGCTAGGTTTACACGGGACCGGACGAATTTTTGACCGCTCAAAAGATCGACCTGGACATGCTGTTCACACGGAACCGATCATTACAATATTTTCGGTTTGACCGGTTAGGCGTCCAAATTGTTGCACGTTTAGCGCGGTCCCGTGTGAACGAAACCCCTAAGCAGATGTTTTTTTGACCGGTCAAAAATTTGTCCGGTACCGTGTAAACGTAGCCTAATCTCACTAGATACTGTATTTATTGGTATTTTTTTGCATTGTACGTATAGTTCTATTGTTAGTTCTATTTAAGTAGTAGTAGGGTATTCAAACGGGACGAAAGTTCTGTATCCTTCTCCTGTCGCAAGTTGATTAGTATTATTTTTGTATCATTGTGACAAATTATATTAATTATACACATTTATTAACCAATATTTACCAATCTCAAAGTCTTCTTTAAAGATCTATTATCGTCCTTTTGAGTATGAAAACGTTTTCTAATAAGGTTCAAAGTGTGTATAATATATTTGGTTTGTTTTTAGACCCAAGAGATAGGCTCCAATACTCACTTTATGGGGCAAAGTGAGATAACAGCTCATTTTGGTCTCGGTGCGAATAATGACAGTGTTACTGTACTTGTAACGTGGCCGTCTACGTCATTTGAGGTGATTTTAAACGATGTAAAACCCAATAGAAAGTACAGAGTTCATAAACCAAGGTAAGGTTAATAGTGGTGGTTGGTGGTGAGGGTGGTGAGGGTGATAGTGATAGTTTTGAGGGTGATATTGGTGAGGGTGATAGTGTGGGTGATAGTGGTAAGGCTTTAAAATAGTAGTGGAGGTTGGTGGTGAGGGTGATAGTGGTAAGGGTGATAGTGATAGTTGTGAGGGTGATAGTTGTGAGGGTGATTGCAGTAAGGGTGATAGTGGTGAGGGTGATAGTGTTGTGGTTGATAGTGGTGATGGTGATAGTGGTGAGGGTGATAGTGGTGTGAGTGAAAGTGGTGAGGGTGGTAGTGGTGTGGTTGATAGTGGTTTTTTTTAATCTTTATTTAGACACGATAAATATCAACAGAAAACTGGTTTACATGATAGTCGTGATGTATAATAACAAAATAGAATAGAATTATACTTTATAAAATATATATTAGTACTACATTATTAAAAATAGTGACTAAAGGTAAGGTCAGTGCTCGCTAGTTGAGACTAAATCTGCCAGGACAGCCTTTTTAAAAGAATTACAATTGGGTGAGGGTGATAGTGGTAAGGGTGATAGTGTGGGTGATAGCGGTGAGGTTGATTTTAGTGGTTTAATGTTTATACTTTTATAGCTTGCAGGCCTTAAAGCAAAATATATCTTGGGCTCAACTACCTTCGTGTCCATATCTTGAGATTATTTCCATCGATCAACAGGTAACTCTTATATTCTTTAAACCTTTTAAACAGCTTCTGTGAACAATTGATTCAAGGTACCCTGCAGGGTATGTTGTTCAAAGCCGCTTACATATTTTTTATATCTTTATTTAACACTGTCTTTCAATTCAGCCAAGCCTCTCCACCGTAAGCATCAACAAAGATGGCCGTATACAGTTGCATTCAAGTTGGGTAAAGGAGTTGATAATAGTAAAACAACTGCGGAAAGCTTTGTGTATCGAGTAGCTCTTCGCAATGACGATCATTTGATGCTGAATACGACTGTATCTGTATCGGTCACTCATAATAACACTAATGGAAAACCAGTGAACGGTGGAGACTGTAAAGATGGACGACATATTGGTACATCTAAACCGACCTCGACCAATCACAGGTAGGCTGCATTACAGCTACTTCAAAAAACATACAATTCTGAATACTGAATAGTGCATTACAAGACCGAAATGCACTTTGGGTCATTTAATATTGTTTAAAGTAAATTAAATATTTAAAACAATATACAAGTTAGTAATGGGAAGTAAATATCGCTGTTTGATTAATATTTATTCCAAATTAACGAGCCCATAATGCCCTTTAGTCTTGAAATGCACTATTCAGTCATTGAACGTTTTTTGAAATAGCTGTATACACATATTTTTTGTTTTGTAATATTAATTAAGTATAATGCAAAATGACAGCCAAATGGTCTTGTCTTTATATGTTCAAAGTCATCAAAATAGGTGGGATTCATGACGTGTATAATTACTTTCGAGTTCGTTATTGCTCAGCCTAGATTGCAAGCTAATTAGTGAGACAATTAGTGAGACAATTAGTTGAGAAAAACCTGGAAATCATTGATTTGGGGGAGGGAGTTGCCAAAGAAAATCTATTTATATTGTATATTTTTTAACTTCAAACTAAAAAGGTCGTTAAAATGTTAAAATGTCTCAACAATTTTGAACATGATTGAACCTGTACATCTAGTCTATTGAAGTTAAAACTTGAAACGATGTTTTCTTCCCAGGCGATTGGATGGTTTATCTAATAATAAAGATCACGTGACATGGGGTGCTGCCATGGAGAACTTATCACGTGACTTCTCTTCCTCTTATCAAGACCGATTTGATGTTCCATCTGGTACGTGCTCATCGCAACAAAGAAAATCCAAGACTTGTAAGTTTCCAGATGAAATGAATGGTTTTGGATCTAATAGACCATCACCGAGGAATGTCAGCAATGTTCTCTTTCATCAGGTTAGTTGGGGTATAATCAAAATAACTCTACTTTATGACAGTCATTCCTTGTTACGTTGACAGCGAAAATTCAAATGTGATTTCTATTGTTTCTATTGTATGGAATTTGTCAATATTTTTACAATGAATCGAGGCTTAGGCTATCCTGAGAAAACAGACGTTCTTTCGCTCCTCTTCCCAGCGAAACTCTGTTTTCTCAGGCCTAGGAATGGCTTAGGCTGTACAAGTCAAAACGTACAGCGATGCTAGATAACGTGAAACTGGAGTATTTATTCTTCCTCCAAAAAGAAAAACAAATCGACATAAAAAAGAATCATAAATCGTTCTGTTTTTGGCCGCTCATGTAGTATAGTAAATATTTCAATAATGAGGTAAAGTTGGATATTCGTGAAAATATCCCATGGCAAATTGATATCTGCGCTATATAAGTTATTTTAACGACGAGACTGTTTTCTCGTAGTTCCTATTGTCATGGCTCGTTTTTTCTTTGGTTTTCATTGATAAAACACAATTTCTTGATGCAGGTCGAATCCATCATCAGTGCAAGAAAGCTTAGTGATATGCATGCCCATTTTGGACAAGTAAGTGTTGGTTACTAATAAAATAACAGGGCCGTAGCACTGGGAGGGGCAGGGGGTCCGTCGTGCATAATCCATGCCCGAGCCGGGACTCGAACCTGGACCACAGCGGTAAGAGGCCAGCGCTCTCACCACCAGGCCATCCATGCCACTCATTTATTGATTGATTGATTGATAGCTCAACCAATGTAATTAGTACTTGTTTAACGTTGTCCTGTATTTTGTTTTAGTTTTTAGCTCATGATACCGACTTTTCCAGTCCTTTGCCTCGATTTGAATTTGAATCGACCTTAAACTCAGTGTGGATGCCAATCTCTATTCCCAAGGTAGGTCGAGGAAAGAAATACATACGATAAGAAAAAAAATATTCTCAAACTCATTAATAATTCATGAGGACAAAACAAAGGAAAACACTACCGTTAAGGAGGTTTGGATATGTGATCTTAATTAGCATAAAATATTTCAAACTTTGGCTTTGATGTTGTCCAAGAATTATTAATAGTTTGAGAAGCCAGATGAAGCACTTGAAAGAGTGTTTCCTCCTCTATCCAAACACTTCGAAGTTGGCTGAAAAAAACTCAACCAACTTCTCCGTGTTTGGATATCAGAGAAAACACTCTATAAACTTTCTCGTGCTTGATCTATTACAAGAACATCCCTTCTCGGAAAGAGTGCATAAAACAGTCTCACCCCAGCCTCCCCTCGTGTTTATATCATAACTGTTTCCTATTGGCTAATTATTATAGGGTGATGTACACTTTGATAAAACAGTCTCGTCCCATCTCTCCTCGTGTTAATATCATAACTGTTTCCTATTGGCTAATTATTATAGGGTGATGTACACTTTGATAAAACAGTCTCGCCCCATCCCTCCTCGTGTTTATATCATAACTGTTTCCTATTGGCTAATTATTATAGGGTGATGTACACTTTGATAAAAGGGACACTGGTGAAGAATACTTGTCGTTTGTTCGTTCTACATTCAACAGGTAAACGTTTAATAATTATGTATATAGACCCACGAATCGCTGTTGGTTATTAGAGAAAATGATAAAAAAGCTATTATAAATGAAGCTTTCTGATTGGTTCAGGAGTGTTATGTCAATCCCCCAATGCCCTTGTGCTTTGTAACAGTAACAGCGAACAGCACGAACACGAGTTTTCTATTTCTTCAATATTTCGAAGTTTACGAACCAATCAGCGTGCGATTTGAACCCACATTTCTATGGTAACCCACCAGACGCTCTATTAAAGCTAATTTGATATGCCTAGCTATTGTTCTGTTGAAATCTCAACCTGTTAAAAAAAAAACTTGCGCGCTAATCAAAGTCTTTTGTTACTTCTCACCTACAATATCATTTATGGCAATGGTATTGTTTTCAAGATTACATACGGTATTTCTGATACGAACGTTAGTTCTTTCATATTTTTCTAAAATTGTACATGTCAAGATAAAAGTAAATCTGGTCAAGAAAATTCAAGTTAAAACTTCTGCAAATCGGGGCGATTTTGTATCTTATATACAAACAATTCACTACTATGATTTCGTTTGTCCAATTATCATGAATTATAAATGAGTTTTATAATTTTTCTTATTAGGTGTACTGGGAAATCACATGGTTTAGCACGTGAACAAATTAATAAGATCAGTTCATACATTGACGGGTCGGTTGTCTATGGCGAAAGCAAAACCAGAAGTGATCATCTACGAACCATGAAGAATGGAAAGATGAAGCTTGATGAGAATGGCGTTATTCCGGTAATAGGAGATGAAGAACTTTAATATAAATATGCTCCTTCGCTATGAACCATTTTTACATCAAACTATTGATATAATAATAAGTATAACATGTAGTTAGATTACTTGTATGGAGTATATTACTTTTTCATTTTTCTTGTGTTTGTTTGTATTTTAGATTGTTTACTGATCTCGCTTGTTTTTTGTGTGTGTTTGTTTGTTTGTTCAATTATTTGTGTGTTTGTATGTTTGTTTGTTCAATTATTTGTGTGTTTGTTTGTTTGTTTGTTCAATTATTTGTGTGTTTGTTTGTTTGTTAAGTTTGTGTGTTTGTATGTTTGCTTGTTTGTTTGTTTGCTTCATTGTTTCTCATTGGCTATTTTGCTTATTTTTTTGCTCATTGCCAATTGTGCATGTTGATTACTTATTTTCATAACCTATCATAGTTCATTTGATAATTGTTAGTATTGTTTTTACAGCCCAATAGCATGGGGATTGCAAACGACAATGTAGTAGGCCGTGACCCATCAAGGCTTCTTATAGCTGGAGATACAAGAGCAAACGTACAGCCAGGCCTTATTGCTCTTCACTCGTTATTCGTCCGTGAACACAACAGGCTATGTACTGAATATTTAAAGAAAAATCCAAAGGTAACTATTTTTGGGTCCTTGGTTAGTCTTAGCTATACAGTAAACGCCAGCATAAAAGAACAAGTGGATAAGAACCTTCAGGCTGTAATTTGGTCAATAAAGCATCATATATATAAGAAACAATTCAGCCTGACATATGAAACATGTTCTTATGTAAAAACAATAGAGTATTGAATATTAGAAAACAGTGGGTCTGATCTAAGTAAGTCCCCTCTCTGTTTGCAACAACTCCTCTGCCCCTCTTATAAATAACCAGTACCTGTTAAAGAGGCACGTACAACCAAAAATATGCTATGGACAAGCAGATAACAAAAAAATGCAGACATCATTGTAGGCTGAATTTGGTTGAGACAACGATTTTTGAAATAGTTGTATATGATTGTTAACTGTGTTGTATTGATTCGATGCCAGGCAAGCGACGACCAAGTGTTTCAGTACGCCCGCCAAATAGTCATCGCTGAACTCCAGGCCATTACATATCGTGAATATCTGCCAGCTCTACTTGGAAAACCATTTCCAAGATACAAAGGCTACGACAAGAATATTAATGTAGCCGTCACCAATACAATGGCTACTGCTGCATTCAGGTATATCAGTCCCCCGAGGGGGTGGGTGACTCGGGGGTAGATGTATCGTATCGTATCTCTTAAGGCCCGAGCAAACGCACGCAACATTGTTGTCCAACATTGTTGCGATACGGTTTGTTGAACACGAGAACAAAAGAAATGTTGGATGAGTTTCATCAAACATCATCCAACAGGGTGTTTAAACGGGCCCAACATGTTGGAGCAACCATGTTGGTCCAACAATGTTGCGTGCGTTTGCACGGGCCTTTAGGGGTAAAAATCAGCTGTTTGGGATACAGTACAGGAATACTCAGTTGTTTGAGCCACTGTATAGAGTGGCGTCGGTCGTACCTCTCACCGCTATGGTCTCAATTCCAGACTCGACTATTAACTATGATTATATATGAGTTGAGTTTGTTGGATGTGTTGTTTTCTCCCATACCACGTGTCTTTTCCTCCGGATTGTTCGGTTTCTGTGTTGTAAATATTGAATGTAGTGGTTGTGAGTGTGCATGAGCGAACCTCACGGAAGTGCTCTGACGGAGAGCCGGTGAAGGTTGTGATCTGATGCATGAGTTGCTTGAGTTGCTGTGGATGCATCGATTTAATTTAGTTAGTACTTTGACTAACCACTTCTCATGATCAGTCGTTGAGATGTATCATGAATGACTTACGTTTGCTATATATGACGCTATATAATAGTATAGAGGGATGAAACTTGAAACTTTTCCAAGGTTGTAGTTATGTCTATTTATAGTGGTGCTATTGCATATTTTCTGATGACGTTACATATTATTAAAGGTTTGGTCACAGTCAAGTTAACAGCAATATATGGCGATTAAACAAAGACGGTACAGTTAGCGAGTACGGCCATCTTCCTGTCCGTGATTCGTACTTTGCACCTGAACGTGTCACAAGGGAAGGTGGAATTGAGCCAGTTTTACGAGGAGCCATTCACTTTCCTGCACAAGAGATTGATTTGAAGGTTAGAAACACATTACCAGAAATAGTCCCCTTCACAGTTTCCCTTCAAAGGGCTTTTGCATCGAAACGAGACGAACATTGAGCTTGCAATGATAAAGACATTTATATATCGTCATTAGTTATTAATCAGTACAATTTTTATTCAGTCCATAAACCGAATGCCAATATGGCTGCCACTTAATTGTCATATATTATGATAATTTAAGTGTGAAAAACACTACAACGAGGCTAGCAATGAAACAGTTCACTAAACACATACAAATCTCTGTAATTTTGATTCCAAATAGCTTCACATGAATTATATTTTGTAGCAATCCAACTTTCCGAAAATACATATTTCTGCTTGCCCTTTCTGATGGTAGTTTGAAAGTCAATTGTCATTCAGTCTATTACTATTTGATATTTAGGTAACAAATATAAAGTATATATTATACGATTGATGTTGTTTTCAGATGATAGACGATCTACGTAACGTGTTATTTCCAGTTGCTCGTATGAACGGACTGGATCTAGCTGCAATGAACATCCAACGTGGACGAGATCACGGTCTTCCTGACTATAACACTGTGCGAAAATCGATCGGTCTCCCAGGTAACCATAACTGCTAGTTCAAAATATCTTGGGACATGTAACGGGACAAGTTGTCTTCGGTGATCGGTGCTCCCTTTAGGGTTGAACATGTTTCCTGTGCGTACCTTTTAGGGCTCTCGCCGATTACGTAGCAAGACGTCATACCTATAAGGGTTTGTTACTAAAAGAAGAACATTGCACTGCTATATAAGCCTTTTAGGGGTTGAAATCAACAAGGCTTTAACGAACAGTTCGACGATTAATTTATGCGGGTACCTCTCAGGGGTCATGTCATTACTAAATTCTCCCTTCGATCACCCCTATACCATTAAGGGCCTTAGGGTTATCCGTATATTTTTGAAAATGGGGGTTTTTCTCCGTTTTCGTCTAACGTAAACGGAGGTTTTTGAAATACGCTGGCTCCCGACTGAAGATTTTTGAAAAATGAAGATTTTTGAAAATATTCATATATGTGTTGACAGGGCCTTAGACAGGCCAGCCTCCTCCGAAACCAAACCAGCTCCCATCATATAACACCGTTTCGTATATGTCTTGTTTGCAGGTTTGCAGGATTTTTCTGATCTTGTTAAAGACAAAAGAGCTGCTCAGGATTTGAAAGCTTTATATGGACACGTTGATAACATCGATTTGTGGGTTGGAGGACTTGCCGAGCAGCATGAAGATGGAAGTGAACTAGGACCTACATTTAGCACGTTAGTGTCTAATTGTCAGAGTGTTTATTATTTCTGTAGTAGGAGTATTGTTAATATAGGACATTCCACCATTCGAGAGGAATTAATGAAAAATGCCACGCGAATTTGACGAAGGTTGCTTAATAACAGGAGTGCGTAGCACAAGTGGTATTAACCAACTTTGATTTTGATTACAAATGGTATTTTTCATTAATTCTTCGAACATTTAGGTGAAGTTTCCTTTTAATAATACATCTACATAAAGAACGATTTTTCGAAGCACGCATTTTCTGCAATATCAGCTAAATTAGTATATTGGACTGAACTAGGTCTTTGTGGTCTAATGGTAAAATATACACAGTTCTGATTTCAATTGTTTATTTTACAGTATTGTAATGCGAAGTTTCCTAAGAATAAGAGATGGGGACAGGTTTTGGTACGAGAGACTACTTTCACCAGAGGTAAGTCAGCTTAGAGGCGAGTTGTCCCCGTTAGCCGGGATAACACGACCTAATGTTTTGTATTCCCCAAGGTTTTCCTCTGTCAATAAAATACGAGTCTCGAGTGTTGCATGATGTAATTATATTGTAAAGAGACCATAAATAAGCAGTCATGACATTGTATATAGTGATATATATAGTTTGTTTGGGCAAACTTCATGCATACTGAAAACTCCACGTTGTAAAACGCCTGAGTGGTGGTTGTTCAAATAACTGCGTTAAAATAATTCAAGGTGTCTAGTTATGTGATTAACGATTACTTATAATTATTTGCTCACTTTTTTGATGAAAAGAAAACAAGATTCTTTAATCAGCTCATAGTAAACTATGCTCAGATAATTGAGTGTACTTTGTACCTTGTAGTTTATCCCACATTATATAAAATACAGCCAATCAGAATGCTTGAAAGATGTTGTATATTCGGCGGTATTAGACTGCCACTTCCCATGAGACATTGCGGGTTCTCTTTATTTTATATGCATGATATAAGAATAAAATAGTTATACAGTTTTCTCGTGATATATAAAGCATGAATATCCCACTCGTCACTTATATTTTCTTGGCATGAATTATACACACTCGCCTAAAGGCTCGTGTGTATGGTAGAAAATAAAAGTGACTCGTGGGATATTCCACGGTATGTATATTTACCCAATGTAGAACGTCAGTTGAAGTACTTGCTAATTTATTGATGCCCTTTCTTCATTAGGATATCAAACTTGTAAACAACCTCACTTTGGGTCAAATTATTCGTTTGAACACCGAGTACAAAGAAGTCGCAGATAATGTCTTCTTTTCAACACTCCATTGCGCAGGTGTGAAAAACTGTCAGTGCATACCACGTGATACACAATGTGAAAAAAGAAACAATCGCGAAAATAAAGACAAGCCTGAAGCTGAAGCAACATATGCTGACAACACTAGCATATTGTATTGGCTTGTAGCAGCATTGTCAGTACTGACGGTTATTATTGCCATTGTGTTTGTTGTGTTATGGAAAAGAAGACGCACACCATGCAACGAGGATAAACAACACACGGAGATGAACTGTATCAAAAACACTACGTTTAATGAAACAACCGTACATACTAACCATACAAACACTATTTGAGTAATATAATAATGATAATATTCTTCGCCATTCATAGAAAAGCATTTAATTTAGGTGTCCTTCTACTAGAGTAGGCTTAAGACTCCACAAGGGTCTGCAGGTTTTGACTAAAACAAGCCTTTCTGATCTCTATTTTATCGTTCACATGCATTTTATATATATAGCTAGCGTTACAATGTTAGGAGTGGTAATGAAATAATTCGCAAAGACACCTACTTGAAATTATTTATGATGATAATGATGATGATGATGATCGATGATGATGATGATGATGATGATGATGATGATGATGATGATGATGATGATGCTGATGATGATGATGATGATATTAAAAAAAACTTGATTTATACGTATGATATCGTCGTTATTTTATGCAAGGTTTATAGTGATTACAATAAAACCCTGGAAAACAAATTGTTTCTTAATATTCTATTATATTGTTTAAAGTGGCTCCCAGTTGTTTTAGTCACATTTCCCTATATATTAATTTAAGGTGATTCCTCGGTAATGATTTCAAAATTACACAACTGCGACTTTTCATTCACATGTTATGCTGTAACAACGTTGACTCATTTCTGAACTTTTGGGTCGAGGAAAAGTGATAATTTAAAACCTCGCACCAGTCAAAACCCATCGAAAAATATCGAATTTTGAGCGATTTTTACAGTTAAAATCTATTATAGAGGATTATAGAATTATTGCACATATAGAATCTCGCTTCATATCCACATTCACTGGGTAATCGCGCTCTATGATTGGTTTCTCGATCTACTACTAGGCTATCAGGTCATACTTGATTGACAGAATGCCAATATGGCCGTCACTTTGTTGGCATTCGGTCTATACCGTGAGAATAAAATAAGTGTGAACAAAATGAATTTATTAGTAGAAAGTAAAATTATAAAAAAGGAGCATGATTTTATGGTGAGAACTATCATTGGTTTCTTATTATTATTTTAGATTTTTTACACGCTTTGTTCGGCCGGTTTGTAATTTGTATGTTATCATATTCAACTTGAAAATAGTTAGATTTCTCCTATTCCAGTTGATGTAATAAAACAATTATTTTTAATCTTGTCGTACTAGTAAGGCCTTGTCGGCTATGAGCTCACTCGATTACCTGATATAATTGCTAATTAGGCTAAACGAATCTAAATTTTTTACAGTGCTGCTAATTCAACCGGGGCCACCTCGAGTTTATTAGCCAATCACGTTTGAGCTTAAGAACAAAAGATATCTACTTTGTCTCCTTATCAGCCAATCAAATTATAGACGCGAATTGACTTGACGGATCGTCTATGTCTGGTTCTTTTGTTCTTAAGCTCAAACGTGATTGGCTAATAAACTCGGGGTGGCCCCGGTTGAATTAGCAACACTGTAAAAGATGGACCGGAAGTTTTGAACAATGTGCCGCCTTACCATGTTAATTGGCGTTCCCATAGTAACGATAGACAAATTTATGTATGCGAAAGTTTACTTATATATCAAACACGAGAAAGAGTGTTTCATCAGGTTTTCAAACACCGAAAAAATGGGCCGGTTGAAAAAACGAGACCATTTTAAGGTGTTTGAAAACCTGATGAATCACTCTTTCGAGTGTTGGATATTACTTATTATTGGAGAAATTCAAAGCGAAGTTGGCTTAATTTTATGCAAGTGTTTCATCAGATTTCAAACTCCTTCACGCTAGTGATTTTGTCTTTGTTTTCTCTTCATTAATTATTCATGAGTTTAGAAAGAATATTCATACGTTTTTTTAATAAATCGCCGACACATGACAAAAAAAAACACGATTTTAGGGAAGTGGCGGGGAGGGGAGAAGTGTCTCAGTTAAGACAGCTTGAAAAATTATATGGCACGCTATTTTAGTTTTGTTGACAAAAGCCGGATTAATGGATTACTTTATAGAATAATAGTAAAATGTATTCAAAAATGCGTTAGCATATATTTCAGGACGGATTTATCTAGATTCAGGGTGATCTCCAAGGTGTTTGATGGCACTATCTATTTATATACTTTACATTGGATTTGCCCATGCGGTATAATCGTTTTGTAGGGGCAGGTAGCCTGAGCTGCATTCGGAATTTTCTTTCGGATGCAACGCAAACGAGGCTAGGTGAATCCGCTAGTTTGGCCGTATACTGAAGCGAAATACTATTGATATATCTTGGTATTTATATTTTAGTTCGTTATCAATTCTCGAATAATTTCGTGACTGGATGTAGTCTGTATCAGTGAGAGCATAAATAAGCTCTTTCGGCTGTATTTTATTCGAACGTTTTGGGTTTCCTGGGTTAAACTATCTTCCCGCCAAGGCGTGGTTACATTGCTATTAGTTGCATCAGTGGGGATCACGTTCTTTTAGACGAAAGACTACAAGTTTATTTTTAATTTACGTCTGATCTCGTTTTCACGTATTTCAGTGCCATGTCAGTGATTGCTAATGGCCCAACTAAGCCATCAGTACAGGTTGTACTGCCGAAGACTAAAATAACAGTGGTCTTAGGAACACAATGGGGCGACGAAGGCAAGGGCAAGCTTGTGGATATTCTAGCAACTACTGCAGATATTGTATGCCGGTGTCAGGTAAATGTCATTAATAGCATTAACAACATCGAAGAATACTATTACATTTTGTTATTTTTAAGATAATTGCTCTGCCTTGAAGTTGTTTTCATGTTTAACTGTTAAATATTGAAGCTGCCGGTAAAGTAAGATTACTTCAAATAATAAAACTATTTAATTGATATTGTTAGTCAAAATACCACAGTTTAAACGTTCAAGTTGTTCAAATAGTACTATCGATATCTATTGAGTGTATATAAGCTACGAAAACCTTGCTTTTCTGTGGATAATTCACCAACAGAGTCTGTTCAATCGACCAGTTCGCGTTTAACACGTGTGCAAATTCGACCAATTAGTAAAAAAAAAAAAAAGAGGCAAATTAAACAATTTATAATCATAATAGCAAAGAACATCAAATAATTATAATTTTGATGTTGTTATAACATTAAAACAAGCTCTGATTAACAAAAAAATTTCCAAACATTTTCCAATCGAAAGTATGATTAATTTTTATTTCAAATGAAAATATTTTGGGGTTCCTGTGGCAATGTTACGAAAGCAAAATTTGTATACAGGATGTAAAATCAAACAAAATACTTTTCATTAGAATTCTGATTTATCTTTTTATTCTCAACTTTAACTCAATTGATATACATTTTATACCATAATAATTATTTTTACCATCTATTTGTGCCTGGCAACCCTTTCACAAAATAATGCAAAAAAATAGTTTAGATACTCACTAAAATATCTAGTTTTTTTATTCTCGCTAAATGAATAAATACTTTGATGAATAAAGACTAGCAGAAATGGCACAGTCCCAAACTTTAAAAGAGTGATACAAGTGTACAAATAAAAGTTCATAATTTTCTTTTTCAATACTGGACTTCATACTATAATTATTTTTTTGATTGTAAACAGACTTTTGTTTAACAAACCCCTTCCCGAAAATCAATGTTGCTTGGCCTTCACAATGTACAAGCATTCCAGGATACTCCAGTTTCATGTTATCTAGTACCGCTGTTCTTCTTGACAAAAGGTGCATATTTTGTACAGGCTAAGCCTCGATTTGTTGTGTTTCATGCCAAGCATGGAAATTACAACCGCTAAACAATAGAAAATACAGTTAAATTTACTCTGAATCAATATTATCCCTGTGCAAATGCACCTTTTGTCAAATTGCACAGCGGTGCAAGATAACATGGAACTGGAGTACTCAAACCACAACATTGTCTTCAAGGGGGAGAGAGAGGACAGGCTGAATTTTACTGTCAATTTTCAGTTATTTCCCAAGTTATTTTGCAAAAGATTGTAGCTAACTTTCCCCTCTGATCCATGATGGATAACTAGCTCAATTTGATTTAATTGTCTATTCTCTATCTAGGGTGGTAACAATGCCGGTCACACAGTTGTTGTTGGAGATAAACGATATGCTTTCCATATGCTTCCAAGGTATTGATCATGAATATATTTTTTTTTAATTTAATAATATAATATAATAATTATGTTTTAATCCAAATATACATGTAGACTATGATGATTGTAGTCTAGCTTTAGCAACCTATTTTAAACCTATTTCAAAAATTGTTGTTGCAATCAGACTTTCCACCTTGAAGCCTGCAAAGAATATCAGTGTTTTTCACTTTTGTTAGCGACTTATTCATAGTTTATTTTGGTTGTATGTTTGTTATTTGACATATGCATAAATACACATGTGATAGATAAGAATTTATTTTCTATGTTTGTTTTTCACAAACTATGTATTATATACAATGTAAGTAATACTTTTGTTGTATTTTCCAGTGGTCTTATCAACAAGAATGCAATGAATGTTATAGGTAAGTCAGATTATTCTATCATTGTAGGGCAATTTTGTAAACAGATTGACTTCAAAAAATCCTGAAAATACTCTTAGTTCCTGTCCACACATATTCAGGTTTTTTTTTGAACAATGAGGTTTTTTCTCCCCTCTGTCGACATGTAAATAAATGTAAATGGTGTTTTCGGTCACCCAGAAAACAGAGGTTTTTAAATACGCTCTCCAGACTGGTACTGTAGTTGTTGAAAACTGTGGTTTATTGTATACATGAACTGTGGAAAGAGAGCTTTATCCAATATGATGATGTAATGGTTAGTTCTGCATTCCAGTCATGCATTTCCAAATCGTTTTCGTGTAGACTGGCAAATGCGATTTGAATACTTAAAGGAGCACTTGGACGAAAACGCCCGGATTTTGAAAAGTCCCAATAAACAAATTTTTTTGCTTGTTTAAGACTAAATACTAACCCAAAAATGCCTTGCTAAAGTATTTTTGTAGAAATTTGTACGCGAAGACGGATAAAATCGCGATTTGCTATTGTATTTTTGTAATCAGTAATATTACACCGAGAGGAATGGGGTCGAGTGACGAATGACGTCATTTACTCCATGGTTTCACAACAACACTCGTGGCTTTAAAGGATATGCGCCGGAATTATTATAATCAAGAACGTTTATGAAATGTCAGAAGATTTGGTGAACTTTTTTTCTTTATTTCAAGACAATCGCAGGATTTGAAGATCAGTCGTGGAGTACTTGACGTCATAAGTCACGCGTCACGCAATTACCGCAGGTCAGATTTCATTTGGCCGTGAGTTTGAGTGGCGTGTTTTCAAAGCCTTATTTCTCCGCAATAGGTGAATTTTAAGCTATTTTTTTTATATGTAGTTCTTAAGCAATCACATTAGAGTAATATTAACCTAGACAAATTCGTTTATTGGGACTTTTCAAAATCCGGGCGTTTTCGTCCAAGTGCTACTTTAAAAAATTGTGTTTAAAAATACCCATTTTTAAAAATACTAGGATACATGTGGACAGTGCCTTAAAAATATTTTAAGGTCAAAAAAGATTAATTATTTCATAAGATTATTTCTGGTGATGAGCTTGTGCACCTGTAGAACTCATACAGAAGTGAGAAAGATACCAGTGAATGAGCTTAAAAGTTTTATATTCAACTGTCTTCATCTTGATGTTTGATAGACCTTGTATTTGGATAAAACACAATATGTAATAATGATTATTAAATGGTTTTGTTTTTGTACAGGAAATGGTGTAGTCATTCATATTCCACAATTATTTCAAGAACTTGAACAACTTGAAGCCCAAGGTACAGACTCATTGTAAAAAATCCACTTTGTACTTTGAAACAAATGTTATTTACCAAAATAACTCCAAAGTGATATAATATCAAACTTGTTTGTTTGTTCTAGGGGTGAAGGGATGGGAACAACGACTGATCATATCTGAAAGAGCTCATCTTGGTAAGTAATTGCTAAATATTGTTTGACTTTTTGATAGTTTGTCAGCAATTGTTATTGTATAGCCTACTTGTTTTAACATTATAGACTCTCCTTCTAAGAGAGTAAGGAACTGCTTTGGTGCTTAAATGCATTTGTTAATAGAAGGATTTCAGGGCAGCCATGTTTGTGGTTAAAACAATCAAACTTTTCTCTAAAGGAAACTGAAATCCTTTGCCATTGCCAAACAAATTGCTAAATTCTAGATATAAATTTGATGTTATGGTCATGTTTTCATTCATAAAGTGTTTCCTTGTAGGCCTGTGCTTTCTGTTTTTTAAAAAGTGTTGTTTTTTTTACTTGCAGTGTTTGACTTGCATCAAGAGTCTGACAGGCTTAAAGAATCTGGAAAAGGAAGGTGACTACAAAAATCACTAACTGATTGTTACTACATAATTTATACATGATGTGTCAAAGTTCTTTAATCTTGATTATCTTTGTGTTTTGAACTTTACAACACCGTTTGTATCTGACAACACAACAATAATAATAATAATAACTAGACACCATCTGGGTGATCACTTGGGCTTCAAATGAGACATGACCTGACCCTCCAATTTGAGGACCAAGACAACGAAAAAAAAAACTGTTTGCATTTTTAGACTCGGGCTTTTCCATACACAGAAGCCCAAGTAATAATCAATTTCTTCTACATAAAGATCCATATATAAACGTTTCAAGCTCCATCAACCATCAAAAATTTTGACAGCCTGCTTCGCACGAACCATCAACAAACTAGTTAAGTCTTAGCTTAGCTACTTAGTAAAGTAGGACCTAAATGTTTTTCAAAGAAAAACAAGGAGACTTTGATTGATTAATATAGTCACCCCATGAAATTTTGGTACACTTTACAAAAGTAGCACAAAAAAAAAATAAAAAAAATAAATAAGAGTAAAACAAAAGTGATTTGAGCTTGTTTTTAAAAGAAGGCCGATATATATTTTTTTGATAACTTTAATGACACCAGAGAACTACACTGCAAGCATACTGGAAAGAGATTAATGAGCTATACATGTTACTAGATAATAAACTTTCTTCACAAATATAACAAACTCAGTCAGTTTTTGACAAAATATTAATCAAAAAGATAGTTGTTTCTATAATACAAATACACTGCAAGAAGTCAAAGCTACTTCAATGCTCCAATGAGTTGGTTAATATTTTATATTAATGGGTCGTTCCAGAAAATAACCATACCCTACAACGGTTGGCATCGATTTTTGACCCACCCCCCTCCCCCCAGGAAATTCCAAAATCGGTTACCCCCCATCCTCCCAGGAATTCCAAAATTCCAGGAATTTCATACAAATAGATATTCTTAATTAAATATAGCTAAAGTATCAATAAAAAGGCTTTACAGGGGACAAAAAACTGCCTGCCAATGGCTAAACGCCAGACTAAAACTAATTATGAACTGAGCAATGGATAATATAATTCCAGTCAAAATTTACTGAAAATCATCGTTCATGGTGTTTTTATCTGAAAGTGGCAGGCCAAATATTTTTTCCTATTTCAAGCCTTGCCTCATAGTCCACACTCATTTGAGGTGGACATAATTATGATAGACAAGATTGCTGTGTATGCTTTGACCCAATTTAAATCTTTGGGAATAAGATTCTTTGCCTTATGTATTTCAATGTCACATGGAAAATATTTGGAACAAAAGTTTTTATTCACAGAGGTTTTGAATTGGGTCGAAACGTACATGTATAGCAATGCATTAGCCGGTTAGGACTATGGTTTATCTTACAGTAGTGGTCACTTTGATTTCTTTCAGTCTTGGCACAACAAAAAAAGGAATTGGTCCAGCTTATGCCTCCAAGGTACATGCTTGGTGTCATAATGATGATGATGACATTGATAATGAAGCATCTGTGATGTCAATTATAATGGCAATAGTGGTGATGATAAGAAAAATTATTGTCATAATTTACACATTATGTTTTTGTTGTTGTTGTTTAATGATGAGGGCAACAACAACACAACTTTGCAATAACTTAGTTTCACGTTGTCTTGCACCACTGTCCTTGTTGACAAAAGGTGCCTTTGTACAGGCTAAGCCTTGATTTGTTGTGAAAATGGATAGGGGTGCTCGACCGTATTTTTAGGGTCAAAAATAAGACCCTCATGTACCTTTTAGGGTCTGAAATCAGTATCTGAGTTAATTTATGCATACCTTTTAGGGTCGTTTGGAGTATTGTGATGATAATTCTGCTGAAGTCAAGATAGTGACGATGGTGAATACAACCATGTCACAGTGATGATGGTAGTGGTGGTGGGGCTGATGATAGTTATGATGATGTTAATTATGATGATAATGATTGTTGTAATGATGGTGATGTTTATAAGGATGATGGTCATGATGCTGATGATGATGATCATTATTTACATTGCAGGCACAAAGACTAAATCTCAGAGTTTGTGACCTTGTTGGTAATTTTGATTTGTTCTCAGAGAAGTAAGTGTTGGTTATATTGTTCTAAAGCTCCTATAGTTGAAATAAGGTTATGTTTTAACTTCAAGTTTGAGAAAAAGTCCAGATATATGACATTGTAAGTTGTTGCTAGGACAGCTAAGATGTTAATGAAATGATAATATATATATGTGTGCCTAGTGCTTTTCACATCTCATTTACCTTTGCATAATACAGTTGTACCTCTATTAAGTGACCACCCATTTATCGGCCACTCTCTATTAGGCGGCCACAAAAAAATCTCAAATCTATACCTCTATTCAGTGGCCAACCTCTATTAAGTGGCCACTTTGAAAAGTCCCAAGGGTGACCGCTTAATAGACGTATCACTGTAGTGGCATAGTGATAAGTAATTAATGTAAAAGAGCAATGAAAGTCATGTGGTTGTCATTATCTTGTCTCTGGTATCTTAATTACTGGCAAGTACTAAGCAATGCATACATGTCATCATGAATCAATGATACGATGAGTATCCCCCCCTCAACATAGTAATATGCTATTATTGATGTTTTTCAGATTCAAATCATTGGCCTCCCATTTTCAAAGACTGTAAGTATAATGCAAACATGTTTATTTATTTATTTATTTATTTATTTATTTATTTATTTATTTATTTATTTATTTATTTATTTGTTTGTTTGTTTGTTTGTTTGTTTGTTTGTTTGTTTATTTATTTATTTATTTATTTATTTATTTATTTATTTATTAACAATATTTATACAGAGGTGCCCAGTTCAGCAAAGCTGGTTTGAATGAGGCTCTGTGTTTACAATAGTTTAAGTTTGATCATAATGGCATATAATGATCCTATATAATTATGATAATCATTGTCCTTTTGAAATACGTAATCTGTTAGAGATGAGCAATACAAATATTATATTGAAAAACTAGAAATAGTTAGTCAAAAACAACATATCCATGCTTATTCAATGATATATTTTTAGATTCCCAAATTTAGATGTAGACATCAAAGAAGAGTTAATTAAATACAAGGTAAGGAGATCCAACACATTGAACAATGTAATAAATAAAAGACAACTTTCTGGGAGTCTTCTATAAAATGGACAATATTATGCTCACATGTGCTTGCCGGATCATGTGATCAAACAGTACAAAAGTAGAATCAGATATATATATCACATATAGAGGCTATAAGCCATGTAATTATTATTTCTAAGTCTGATGTTGACTTGTAGTAGAGACAATAAAGGGGTAATATCTGTGTAAGGCTCTCAATATATGCAACTGTTATAACCAAGATAATTATAGACCAGGGTAAAAGCAATGTAAAGAGGTTTACGGTATATCAGAAATAAATCCCTATAAATAACAGAAAACCATGTCAAGTGTATTAAAGAGCAGTTCTAAATAGAAAGGCAACAGACTCTAGTGCTTTAAAAAATTCTTAACTTTAAATTTCAGAAATATGCTGAGAAAATCCGTCCCCTTGTGCGTGACACTGTGGTATTCATGAATAATGCGCTGCAGAAACCCAATCTGTCAATTGTTGTGGAGGGTGCTAATGCATTGATGCTTGACATTGATTTTGGTAAGTACAATGTGCCTTATCCCAGTCATGGTTGTCCTCAAGAACATAGAAACATTTCCACGTGATGGTCTAGTGGCCAGTGGATCGGATTCTGGGCCTACTGGTCTGGGTTCGATTCCCAGCCCGGGTGATTGCGTTTTGTCCTTGGACAAGACACTTTACTCTCTATGTGCCTCGTCTTATGGTGTTACAATTTCTTTTGATTGGCCAAATTACTAATATATACAATCCTGGACTCTAATCAGCAATATATTTATTATCGAGATAGAGCAGCATTTTCCCCTTGTCTTTAGATTACAAATTATAATAAAGTTAGAATATAAGATTCACAATCTCTGGGATGAATGGTATCCAAAAGTAATTGTTGGGATGAACCATATGCTTTTTTGTAAGTTTTTTGTTTGATTGACTTATAAATTCATGCCTTGTTGTGGTTGTACAATTTCTTGCAGGAACCTATCCATTTGTGACGTCATCCAACTGTAGCATAGGTGCTGTGTGTACAGGTCTTGGTGTCCCTCCCAGTGCTATTGGTAATATATATGGAGTCACCAAAGCATACACCACAAGGGTGGGCAGTGGAGGGTTTCCTACTGAACTGGACAATGTAAGTTGTACATGGCATACAAACTGTTTGCCTTGTGGGCTTCCTGTGGTAATTTCGCCGTGAAACTGTTAGACCTCTTTACCTCCGTATGCAAATTGCCCATTTCAGTCCACGTGTCACTCTCTTGAGAATTGTTCTTTTATGATGAACGTGTTATAACATTTACTTGTGAAAGAATCAACTCCCAAGGGTAGGTAGTATCACGTGATCTGAAATGGGACAACAAACAAGGAAGGTAAAGAGGTAGATTGTTCTTGTATGTATGAATTCGAAAAGCTATAAAGTCTATAAAATATACATAATTAATAAGTTTACATAAAAGTTAATTTATATAATGTTTACAACATGAGCATGGTCGTGCTGTATCAACTTATACAATCACAAGCCCAAGGCTATATTGTATTGCCAATACAACACTGACGTGAATGTTATAAAGACTTAAAAGTATATTTTAGTTCTTTCATATCTTAAAAAGATTCAAGTAAATCTCACAATGAAACTTCAAGTTAAAGCTTCTGCATATCAGGATTACAACACTAGTGTTGTATCAGATACAACGTCATTATCATGATTTCTTTGTTTTTTAAGTATATTTAAATAAATAAGATATTATGTTTAGGAGCTTGTATTTATATATATTAATAAGTGAGATATTATGTTTAGGAGCTTGTATTTATATATATTAATAAGTGAGATATTATGTTTAGAAGCTTGTATTTATATATGTTAATAAGTAAGATATTATGTTTAGGAGCTTGTATTTATATATATTAATAAGTGAGATATTATGTTTAGGAGCTTGTATTTATATATATTAAGTAAGATATTATGATTAGGAGCTTGTATTTATATATGTTAATAAGTGAGATATTATGTTTAGGAGCTTGTATTTATATATATTAATAAGTAAGATATTATATTTAGAAGCTTGTATTTATATATGTTAATAAGTAAGATATTATGTTTAGGAGCTTGTATTTATATATGTTAATAAGTAAGATATTATATTTAGAAGCTTGTATTTATATATGTTAATAAGTAAGATATTATGTTTAGGAGCTTGTATTTATATATATTAATAAGTAAGATATTATGTTTAGGAGCTTGTATTTATATATGTTAATAAGTAAGATATTATGTTTAGGAGCTTGTATTTATATATGTTAATAAGTAAGATATTATGTTTAGAAGCTTGTATTTATATATGTTAATAAGTAAGATATTATGTTTAGGAGCTTGTATTTATATATGTTAATAAGTGAGATATTATGTTTAGGAGCTTGTATTTATATATGTTATTAAGTAAGATATTATGTTTAGGAGCTTGTATTTATATATGTTAATAAGTAAGATATTATATTTAGAAGCTTGTATTTATATATGTTAATAAGTAAGATATTATGTTTAGGAGCTTGTATTTATATATGTTAATAAGTAAGATATTATATTTAGAAGCTTGTTTTATATATGTTAATAAATAAGATATTATGTTTAGGAGCTTGTATTTATATATGTTAATAAGTAAGATATGTTTAGGAGCTTGTATTTATATATGTTAATAAGTAAGATATTATGTTTAGGAGCTTGTATTTATATATGTTAATAAGTAAGATATTATGTTTAGGAGCGTGTATTTATATATGTTAATAAGTGAGATATTATGTTTAGGAGCTTGTATTTATATATGTTATTAAGTAAGATATTATGTTTAGGAGCTTGTATTTATATATGTTAATAAGTAAGATATTATATTTAGAAGCTTGTATTTATATATGTTAATAAGTAAGATATTATGTTTAGGAGCTTGTATTTATATATGTTAATAAGTAAGATATTATATTTAGAAGCTTGTTTTATATATGTTAATAAATAAGATATTATGTTTAGGAGCTTGTATTTATATATGTTAATAAGTAAGATATGTTTAGGAGCTTGTATTTATATATGTTAATAAGTAAGATATTATGTTTAGGAGCTTGTATTTATATATGTTAATAAGTAAGATATGTTTAGGAGCTTGTATTTATATATGTTAATAAGTAAGATATTATGTTTAGGAGCTTGGATCAAAGCTGCAAGAGATTGGCCGTGAATGGGGTGTGACTACTGGCAGACGACGGCGTTGCGGCTGGATTGATCTCGTCATCCTTAAATACTCTCATATGATTAACGGATTTACAGCGTGAGTATGCTACAGACATTTAATGTTGCCATGGTAGCTACACTGTAAAAAAGAGTCAGTAGCGGTTACTCAAATAACGGAATAAATCGATGCATCCCCGGGGGGCACGAGGGCACCCCTTTGTAGTTTGATGTTGAATAATTCTGACTTGTAATAAAATTGTAAACTATTTTTATCCAAGATTGTAGCCCTCGACATAATGAGTTCCCTGTGTAATTACATCACGACCTTTCCCAACCCTCTCAGAACATACCCCACCATTTATAGTGGACATACACACATTAACCTGCACCGGAGGGACGTAAAAGAACCACTGAGGACATAACAAACCCTGGTCGTGACACCCTCAGTTACTGGCTCATACTAATACATACTAACTACTAATTTCTTATGATTGTAAGCCGCTAGCGTTCCGTACAAAGGATAAACTGTAAAGCGCATTGCGACGTATGTGAAATCAGCCGGTGTTATTGTGTTCTAACAATATATCATCTTCATGTCTCATTCTTGCAGGATTGCCCTTGCTAAACTCGATGTCCTTGATGATTTTGACGAGGTCAAAATTGGTGTTGCATACCGACACAACAATAAAGTACTCGAATCATATCCTGGTATGTCTTATGGTTGATGAAAACTAAAACTGAAACAATCTTTTTTTATATACCCGCACCACCACTGCATTTGATTATTCTTACACACCCTTGTGGCAAGGGAGAGGTCAATACTTTAATTACACAAAATCCAATTACATGTGATTTAAGAAGTTATAGACCCTACGCAAAGAGAGCAAGGGACTGAGAACGAGCCACACGAAACACCACAAACAATACAATTTTCAATAATATTTTCTCATTTCATGAAAGAGCATGTCTAAATTAGTGATTTGGTGGAGTTCTGTTGTCAGAACATTAAATTAAATCGCTACAGAGTTATTAGCATTTGAAACGTACCAAAAACCCTAAAGCAATGCTCGAAAGGCGATATAGGATTTTCCGATTAACCGGCACAAAGGCAGTTTGGGCACTAATAGTGCCAGATGATAGTACCAGTGTTAATTTGTCATTATTTCTGTATGTAAGTATGCTAATCAGTATCTGGTACTACATTTATTAGTACCAAAGTCGCTAAATCGGAAAACCCTTATATGCTCTTATATATTCTCGTATAGAAAGCAACGATGCCTTCCGGCTAAAACTGAGTAAGGTATCTTTATAGCCACGCCTTTATGCATAGGGTGTATAGAGATTAACGTTTTGATTGTTGTTCCTTAGCAACCCAGGAGGTATTAAACGAGGTCGAACTGGATTATATAACTTTACCTGGTTGGAAAACAAGTATCAAAGATTGCCGCTCATTCGATGAACTCCCGATCAATGCCCAGAAATATGTCCGAAAAATCGAAGAAATTGCACAAATACCAGGTATGTAAGATTCAAGCATTTACTTAGTTGCTTTGTCATAATTTTATTCTACAAATTTTGATATAACATTTTGCGTCAAAGTTATGCTCTTGGCAAACGCACTGCATGATAGGTTATATACATGACAAAACAGACCTTACTTTTACCTGAAAACACCAAGCAAACGTGATCCGAATCGAGTAAAGTTTTGGACGCGAGAGAATGAGGAGAGGCGTGACGTAAGAGAGGAGAGGCACGCGTCTCTCAACACAGCGGTCAAACGACTACACATGCGCGAAAAAAAACCAAGTGAAATGATCCAGGACACAAATCTGACATTCGTACGGATTCGATAAAAACGATGGAGTGTACGGCTTTCAACGCTTTTTTGTTAAAATATAAAGAAAAATACAAAAGTATAAACTCAAGATAGCTTTACAATATAACAAATGTTATGTACACGAAACTTCAAGCTTATATATTCAGGGAATTTCTTATAAATCGACTTCAAACACTGTAGTCCGAAATACCTAATGTTTACAATGGCAAATTTACCGCTGTAAAAATGTTGCCACGCATGCGTAGTCGTTTGACCGCTGTGTTGCGTCTCTCCCCGCTCTCCTAATTCTGTCTCTGACAAAACTTCACTCGATCGAGTTTTCGCGTAAAAGTAGGGACTGTTTTGCAGTCTATTACCCACAGTGCTTTACTGGCTTAAAAAGTCATTATGAAGCTGGGTAAGATCAAATCAAACATTTTTACAAAAATATTAATATATAATAGCATTTTTTATAATTCAAGTGTGAATACCTAGTATTTTGGACGGCCAAAGCCGTCTACCAGTACATTAAATATTTAGTTACAAGGTTTTCCCATGAATTCGCTAATTTATTTCGTTGTTTTATGTATGGACGGGTCATTGTTGCTACCAGTGTCATGTGACTGTTGCCAATCAATTCTCTCTCGCTCTAACCTATTGTTTTATGTTATTTTCAGTGCGGTGGGTGGGTGTTGGCCAAGCACGTGATGCCATGATCTCAATCTTCTAATGTAATGGAGTGCAGTTACAACAGGCCTTTGTATGAAAATATGTTGCACAGACGTTTCGTTGAATCTAATTTTACTTAAGTAAATAAACCACATGCACTCTCTTATCAAAGTACAACAAGAGAGAGACATCAATCAAGGTTTCAACTCAAGGGAATGCAGAAGAAATGCCATTAGAATAATTGCAAATATTTTTCCCTAGCTCTCCCTGTTTTTTAGGTTTTTGAATTTGTTTTGCGTAGGATATTTTTTTTTGTCCTCGAAGCTGTGTAGGATATTTGGATATTTTTTTTACACTTTGTTCGTTATTTCTTTCAGGATTTTTTGTTGTGCACGACATTGTTAACTAATCATCTTGCCCATGTCAAATATCTAATGGTCCGTCTATAGTTTGACGGTACTCGGTTTGATGATAGGAAGTAGGGTTGTGTGGGGCCAGTGCATAGCGTATAAATAATTGCACACTAACTTTTTATATCATCGGCTGTATTTATGTTTGAATATCAAATGAACGCAAGCTAGATATTTATTGTATTCAATTTTATTATTTTCCATTTATCAAGTAAATAAACTGTAGTGTATAACTTGCATATCCTCTAACGATGTATAGTTTATATACGTTTGTCTATTTAACGTTGACTAGTTGACAAGAACGGTGTTTTTTTAAATACAAGAAACATTAGCAACCTGTCTCCTCAAACCAGTTCGCAAACTTAACAACAGTCCTTTTTACAGTTCTCGTCGTTCAACCTCAGTCTCGATAGCGTGTAATATAGCGTTTTCATATAACCCACTTTTATAATGCAAATAAGAATATGTGTAAAATAACATGCTAATGAGGTGTGCGTGTTATAAAATGCTTCAGTAAGTCGCGCTCTCGGCTTTAAATAATCAAAATAAAACATGATTGAAAACGAAAACGTTTATAGATTTTCTCGAAACCACTTATATCAATGTTTTCCCCAGTGGCTTGTGACTCAAGGAAAACAATGAAAGGAAAACAATGAAAGCAAATATCTAACGGCGCACACCTCATAAGCATGTTATTTCACACATTGGCTCATTGGGGGACCACATGCGTTTCAATAGTGATAACAAATGTGGTTTCCCAAGGGATTGTCTACTTGTTGGGGTCAGAGATGGTTCTAAGAGCTATGCATAACTTGCCACCCTTGTCTGTATATTAGCCTTTACGTATTCAACAGAATCTCATGTCATCCTGAAAATTTCGAAGTAATTTTCATATATTGACATTAAATGATCCAAAACATGTATTATTGCAGAAAAATAGGAGACATTTGTGTTTTGAAGGAATTTTATTGAAGACAAAACTATCTAATTAATATTCAATCTTGACACACAAACGTGAAGTAAACCGATCATCCGTGAGTCTCTGAGAGTGGGCTCCCTGTGCATTAATTTAGTTCTTCACATTTTCCTATTAGTGTCTCAGGATGGCTTTGTGTAATATGAAAATATGAAACATTTTTAATGCCGTTTTAAAATACCAATCAATGAAATAGAAATACCAAGCGGGCTAAAATGTCTAACATAAAAGACAACTCTGGCTTTGTCGTCTCCTTGGATAATAACATTTTTATTTGTGTCTCAGAATAGAGCGCTATCAGTTTGCTCATGATTAACTGAATTTGCTTCAGCTAGTGTCTAATGTATATACCTAATTCAAAAAAGGTTGACGGGGCGAACGGTGATCGGCGATTGCACGTCCCGAAAGAGACTGTGGATAATACGAATTTCTTCTTATTCAATTATGTATTACCCAAATACCGTTCAACGATGACCGTAGATGGATGTCTCGAAGTTTTCTCTGAACGGAAGAAGGAATTCGTATTGCCAATAGCTCCTTTCGGTCATGCAATCGCCAATCACCAATCGCCAATCGCCGTTCGTCCCGTCAACCTTTTTTGAATTAGGTGTATGTATTGTGTATGGTTATGATACATCATGAATTTCAATCCCTCAATCCCTTTTGCTCTGTAGCCCGAGTAAACGCTCTAAGAGCGTCTAGTTTTTTATGAAATAGTACTAATTAGTACTAATTATATGTCACGGATTTAGTGCGTCTACTCTATGACTTTAATAAATTGATTGATTGATTACTATATTCTTTAGAATTCTACTACAGCACGTGATAATTTGAGGAATGTACACATCAAACAATTGAAACACTTCAAAATTCCACGGGCTGTATAGTCAAATTCTAGAGATTATATTACGGATTAAAATATGGACATGTGATTGGAGGATAATGTGTTAAGTATAATAAGGCGTGTGTAAATCCTTTGACGAACCATTATTTTTTTCCAATTCTACGTATGTGCAGAAATTTGTTTTCAACTTGCACGAATATTTTTTTTTTGTCATTGTTGCTGTGCACGATTTTATTTTCTCTCTTCAAATACTAATTAATTCGTGACGCGTGACTGCCGAGAGCGCCAGTTGTGTTTGTCGACACTTAGGCCTCGTCTACACGAATCCGATCCGGCTGAAACAGCATAGAACGGATATTCACAATAGGCCGATTTGCATAAAAAAGTATGCGGTTTCAAAAGTATCCGGATCCGTGTAGACGAGGCCTTAGCTAGACCCAGAATGGTCAAAACTTTCTCTCGTGTTTCAATCAAAATGGCTTCCTTAGATACAAAGTTTTAGGCTTCGTTATTTCGAATTGTGCCGAAGTACGAACGTAAAACCTTGAAAAACTCCTTAATCAATTCCAAAAGAAGTTAGGGATCGACAAAAACATTTTTACGTCCTGAGCCATTCCTAATACTTTTAAAATCCATCTTAATTCTATTATGGTTCCTTTGTTGTCAGTGTTGTTATTTGAAAACCATGCAAGAACACAATTATGGTGATACATTAAAGAGTGTTTCACGGGTTGATGAAAACAGCTCTATCGTTAAATTGTTTTCGATGTTATATCGGGAAGTATCTTGTATAAATATCAAACACGCAACAGTAAAAACGTCGGTAGACACTGCATACCGAATCAAAATATGAATACCTATTTGAATAATTGTTGTGCTTGAGTAGTTATAATGCAAATATATTGTGTTCAAATCTTAGCGCAAGGCTAGGCCATATTTCTGAAGCAACGTTCAAATCATGGGCAAGCAAAATGACATGTGCTTCACGGGTTGATGAAAACGGCTCTATTGCTAAATTGTTTTCTATGTTATATGGAAGCATCTTGTATAAATATCAAACACGCAACAGTAAAAACGTCGATAGACCGAATCAAAATATGAATACCTATTTGAATAACTGTTGTGCTTGATGAGTAGTTATAATGCAAATATATTGTGTTTAAATCTTAGCCATATTTCTGAAACAACGTTCAACAACATGGGCAAGCAAAATGACATGTGCGAGTTTGACGATGTTTTCAAGACTCTAAAATCTTTTGGCAGATATCAAAAGATTGTGTTCTTTTCTCTTCATTTAATGCTAGTCCCTATCGCCATGCAGTTTGATGCTTTGGTGTTTGGATTCAGTACTCCACGTTTCCATTGTGCTACAACTAATATTACTTGTGCTGCCCAAAAGTGCTGCGAGGGTTGCACTGAGTACGTGTTTGATGGTCCTTTTCACAGCACTGTATCCGAGGTAAGACTCATGTTTATTTTAGAACATGCGATACTGTATAACATAACTATGTGCAACAAATCATTTAAGTGAGCATAGTTAACATTATAACATAGATAAGTTATAACGCGCGCTCTGATTGGCTTTTTAGCTGTGAACAAGAAATATATGGAGCACGCGTATGGAGCACGCTCACGTCAAATTTCTTTCAAAAAATATCTTCGATGTGATGTGTAACCATGGATAGTTAACCAAGTCAACGCCATTTTTTTATCGCGCGCAAGCAACAACGGTCAGGTCTTTCGTTGTTTTGATATTTCGCGCGCGCTAAGTAGTCAGTTTTGAGAAAAGTTACACAAGAAAGGAGAAGAGAGGACGTTCAATGAAAATGTTAGATGCATCAGGGTCACAAATAAGCAAATTAAAATTACGATTAATACGAGGCTTAACATTGTTATTGAGTGAATGGTAAGTTAGAGTGAAAGGAGTACGATTGTGAGGGCGGATACACGGCTGACATTAGAAACTTCCAGGTTTAGTAAGAGCACGAGAAACAACTTCATCAGGATAATTACGTTGAATAAAAATAGTATGCATGAACTCACACTGGTTAGAAAAAAACTTCTCAAACTCATTAATAATTCATTATCTCAGGGACCAATTACAACTTTGTATTTCAGTCACGTGCATAGGTCTTGATACACCGATCAAACACTGATCAAGACACTGATCAAGTCACTGATCAAGTCACTGATCAAGACACTGTATAAATTAGCTTAAAAGTAATTTCTCATTCATCCCAATTTACTCTTTTTTTTTCTTTATTCCACTGCTATCTCCTTTTTTACCTGTCATGCCTGTTTATTGACCTACCTACCTAACTAATTGCCTAACATTTTATTTTTATTTTATATTTATTTTTTATTTTATTTTGGACGTCCTGTGACTCGAACCGGGAACCTCTGGCTTGCAATTCTAATGATTTACCAACTAAGCTAATAACGAATTCGTTGAAAGTTTTGGGTTGATGTTATATATTATTGATGTTTTGCTCAGAGGGTGATACTAATTATTTGATAAAAAGTTCAAAATGTTTTATTTAGTGATTTGTTTGAGAAGCCATATCAAAAACTTGTGCTTCGTGTTTGATCAGGGGCTCCAAACTCCGCTTCTCGGTGTTTGGATCCCCTGATCAAACACTCGCACTCGTTTTTGATCTATTACATCAACACTACATACATCATAACATTCGTAATTTTCTTGTCAAGGGCGTCTTGCCTAACGACAAAGATCCTGGCACTTTCCGTTGTTCTCGTAAGCGTTGTAATACATGTCCCCATATTGTTTCACGTACATCTGTTACTGGCCCTAAATCTTCGCATCGCATTAGTGACCATTTTACTTGTGTTACCCTAATGTTATTTATTGCATTCAATGTACTTTATGTAACCAGCTTTATGTCGGTGAAACTGGTAGACGTCTTGGTGATCGTATCCGCGATCGCGTTCGTGATATAGGCACGAACGATGACACTAAGCCAGTCTCCCGCCATGTTAATTCTGCTAATCATAACATTAATTAATCACATAACAGCTTTTGGTTTATGTCGTATTACTGGAACTAACAATAACCGTAAATCTAAAGAAATGCGATTAATTTATTCCTTAGGTACACAGCAACCTTTCGGCATGAATGAACGATTCACTTTCAATTACTTTTTCCATTGTTCTTTAACTCCTCCTACATTTTCTATCGCCTTTTGATTGGTTTATCACTTTTCCCGCTTCTTATTTTAACTCAGTGTCTGTCTTTGTCTAACTCTTTTACTCCGACGAAGGGCTAAAGCTCGAAACGTCAGTAAAGTTAAGTCAACATTTTTTACGGTGTTACAAATTTCATTATATTACCAATCATTTATATCAAACACCGACGCAGCCTATACTAGTTTACTCGCTAGTTTCCATTTATGCTATAAAAGAAATGGTTCATAAGTAGTTGTGCGTCCATCGTGTTTTGGATGCACTTGGGAGGTTGCCTAAGCACTCGTGAAGCTAGAGTTGCACCCCGCTTCGCATCGTGCAACTCATTACGCTTCTTTCGAGTAGGGTATTTATGAGAGTTCACCAACATGAATCCGGTCGGATTTATCGGATTCATGCTCCCGTCGGATTCGTGGGATTCATGCTCCCGTCGGATTCATGCTCCGGTCGGATTTGTCGGATTCATGCTATGGGAGCGTCGGAATCATGTCGGAATCATGTCGGAATCACATCGTCGGAATCATATATTCATTTTCTTCCTATTTTATATTCATTTTTTTAATTTCTATTTTTTTTTAATTTCCTATATTTTTATAATTTCCATTTTTTTAGTTTCAAACATATTATTATTTTTTTTAATTTTCGATTTCATTCTTTAAACTTACGATATTTTACTCGATTTATTTAATTTTATAGATGGTATAAAAGATTTTTCCAAATAAATTGAAGTGCCAACGCTGAGGCTCGAACCCTTGACTGCATGATCCGGAGACCAGATCATTACCATTACGCCACGACAGAAACGTATTGTTATAACCGCGAAGAAAAAGGGTTTTATTCAAAGTCTTTTGTTATCATCTTCATTAATTTATTCGAAATGGCGGGGGTGGTATTGTATGTTAATCCTTTAATCCTTTGTTTATCTTAAAACCTACTAGCTAGATTGTGAAATAATTGAAGCTCGAAAACTTCGATAACTTTCTTTTTTGGTTAATTCTGCAATTGATGATCGCTAAATCAATGTTGTGCGTGAGTTTTTAGATATATCTTTTACTAGTCCTTCCTGGAATAACAGCTGGTCAAATAAGCTCGATCGATTATTAAAATAACTTAGTCAAACCTGGAATTGGTTTCAGTCGATCTATTTAGTACGTTCTGTGTTATTGCACCATCATCGTGAAACATCTTGTCCAACAAGTCTTAGTCAAATCTATTTTAGTATCTTAATGTATTTGATCGATCTCTTGGTTATAAAAACGGACCGCTTGATCGCTAACAATACAGCAAAGAAGTGTCAAACAGTCAATATAATTTTATTCAAAAATCTCACCACAGGGAGCCCAAATATTTCACCACGGGGAGCCCATGGAAATAAATAAACATAGCTTCAAATGTAAATCATGACTTTGGGTGTCCTGATTGTACCTCAGCAGTTGATTAGAGCTTCTATAGTTCTTCAGATTATTTACTATAGGCATTATAACAATATAATAAGAATATCTGTAAAATAGCCCCATCTGGATTGATATCGTTAGCCTAGCTATTAGCCTAGCTATTAGCAATTAATAGCCTAGCCTACTGGCTATCGTTAGCCTAGGCTACTGGCTGTCGTTAGCCTAGGCTACTGGCTATCGCTAGCCTAGTCTACTGGCTATCGCTAGCCTAGGCTACTGGCTAGCAATAGCCTAGGCTACTGGCTATCGCTAGCCTAGGCTACTGGCTATCGCTCACGGCTCATTTATACTGCTCATGCTTGCTCAACATATGAGAGGGCCACTTTTCAAATGTTGTGCAAGAAACATGCAAAGTGGCCCTCTCGTATGTTGAGCAGCTGAGCAGTATTAATGAGCTGCGCATGAGCAACAGAGCAGTATAATTGAGCTGCTCATGAGTAGTTCTAACACGGCTCATTTATACTGCTCTGTTGCTCATGCGCAGCTCATTAATACTGCTCAGCTGCTCAACATACGAGAGGGCCACTTTGCATGTTTCTTGCACAACATTTGAAAAGTGGCCCTCTCATATGTTGAGCAAGCATGAGTTGCTCATGAGCAGCTCAATTATACTGCTCAGTTGCTCAACATATGAGAGGGCCACTTTTCAAATGTTGTGCAAGAAATACGCAAAGTGGCCCTCTCGTATGTTGAGCAGCTGAGCAGTATAAATGAGCTGCTCATGAGAAGTTCTAACACGGCTCATTTATACTGCTCTGTTGCTCATGCGCAGCTCATTAATACTGCTCAGCTGCTCAACATACGAGAGGGCCACTTTGCATGTTTCTTGCACAACATTTGAAAAGTGGCCCTCTCATATGTTGAGCAAGCATGAGCAGTATAAATGAGCCGTGAGCGATAGCCAGTAGCCTAGGCTAGCGATAGCCAGTAGCCTAGGCTATTGCTAGCCAGTAGCCTAGGCTATTGCTAGCCAGTAGCCTAGGCTAGCGATAGCTAGTAGCCTAGGCTATTGCTAGCCAGTAGCCTAGGCTAGCGATAGCCAGTAGACTAGGCTAGCGATAGCCAGTAGCCTAGGCTAACGACAGCTAGTAGCCTAGGCTAACGATAGCCAGTAGGCTAGGCTATTAATTGCTAATAGCTAGGCTAATAGCTAGGCTAACGATATCAATCCAGATGGGGCTATTTTACAGATATTCTTATTATATTGTTATAATGCCTATAGTAAATAATCTGAAGAACTATAGAAGCTCTAATCAACTGCTGAGGTACAATCAGGACACCCAAAGTCATGATTTACATTTGAAGCTATGTTTATTTATTTCCATGGGCTCCCCGTGGTGAAATATTTGGGCTCCCTGTGGTGAGATTTTTGAATAAAATTATATTGACTGTTTGACACTTCTTTGCTGTATTGTTAGCGATCAAGCGGTCCGTTTTTATAACCAAGAGATCGATCAAATACATTAAGATACTAAAATAGATTTGACTAAGACTTGTTGGACAAGATGTTTCACGATGATGGTGCAATAACACAGAACGTACTAAATAGATCGACTGAAACCAATTCCAGGTTTGACTAAGTTATTTTAATAATCGATCGAGCTTATTTGACCAGCTGTTATTCCAGGAAGGACTAGTAAAAGATATATCTAAAAACTCACGCACAACATTGATTTAGCGATCATCAATTGCAGAATTAACCAAAAAAGAAAGTTATCGAAGTTTTCGAGCTTCAATTATTTCACAATCTAGCTAGTAGGTTTTAAAATAAACAAAGGATTAAAGGATTAACATACAATACCACCCCCGCCATTTCGAATAAATTAATGAAGATGATAACAAAAGACTTTGAATAAAACCCTTTTTCTTCGCGGTTATAACAATACGTTTCTGTCGTGGCGTAATGGTAATGATCTGGTCTCCGGATCATGCAGTCAAGGGTTCGAGCCTCAGCGTTGGCACTTCAATTTATTTGGAAAAATCTTTTATACCATCTATAAAATTAAATAAATCGAGTAAAATATCGTAAGTTTAAAGAATGAAATCGAAAATTAAAAAAAATAATAATATGTTTGAAACTAAAAAAATGGAAATTATAAAAATATAGGAAATTAAAAAAAAATAGAAATTAAAAAAATGAATATAAAATAGGAAGAAAATGAATATATGATTCCGACGATGTGATTCCGACATGATTCCGACATGATTCCGACGCTCCCATAGCATGAATCCGACAAATCCGACCGGAGCATGAATCCGACGGGAGCATGAATCCCACGAATCCGACGGGAGCATGAATCCGATAAATCCGACCGGATTCATGTTGGTGAACTCTCATAAATACCCTACTCTTTCGTGCTTACCAACCTCCCGCGTGCATCCATAACACGATGGACGCACGTTACTTATGAACCATTTCTTAATTTGGCGCTCCAAACCATTAAAAAGGCGTGAAGACCTAGTGGATCAGATTCTGGGCCTTGACACTTTATTCTTTTTGCGCCTCATCTTCGCGGATAAGGACGTAAAGCCGGAGGTCCCGTCTGCTTTCACTCTAATCTTATACAAGGTAAACTCGCCAAGAGTAGGGGATTGTCTACTGGCACAACACTCTTGTCTCGGAGGCATTTTATATTCTAACCACAAGCACGATTGTAAACTGGGTCGGAGAAACCACTGTTAGGAAGAAAAGTATGCCAGAAATGATTGAGCATAGAGTGGATCTCCAATGAAGTAAAGACCACCAAACAAAGCTATCATAGACAGTTTCCAAAATTATTTGAGGGAGTGGGCTGCATGGAAGAATATGAAATAAGTACCGATGAAAAAGTTACGTTGAGCCTTTCAACCTCGTATTCCTTCACCACTGTTACCTACAGTTAAAAAGAAGATTGAACGAAGATGGAGGGTCTCGGAGTGATCGATCGTGTTGATCAAATGCAACCAACGAAGTGGTGCTCACCAATTGTGGTAATACCAAAAAAAAGCAGGTGGTGACTTTGTGCAATTAAACAGAGCTGTTCAGCGAGAAGTGTACCAAATGCCTACCATTGAGGAGACACTTCCAAAGCTTGCAGGGGCAACGATTGTTTCCAAATTAGATGCCAACTGTGGATTCTGGCAGCGAAAGGTAAGTGAAAGTACTTAGATACGTATGTGGGTCGTATGTGGGTGAAAGTACTTAGTTGTTCACCACGTTTATTACTCCCTGGGGACGACTGTTTCCGAAGATTGTCCTTCGAAATATCGTCTGCTTTAGAACACTTCCAGAAAGTCATGAATAGAATTCTGGATGGACTGCCTGGACAAGTATGTCAGGTTGATGTAACTTAGTTTTTGGAGAGACACAAAAGGAGCATGGTAGAAAACTAGTGGATGTCCTAGAGATGGTGTTCAAGTGGATCCTAGCAAAGTAGAAGCTGTTACACAAATGAGTGAGCCAACCGACATTGGACAGCTCAGGAGATTTCTTGGCACGAGAAAACTCCTAGATAAAAACAGTGCATGGCTGTGGGGCCTGGCCCAACAGCAAACATTCAACCAGATATAGGAAGTACTATGTAAAACACCAACACTAGAAATCTATATGATGCATCTAAGGATACAAAGGTCTCATCAGACGCCTTGTTATATGGTCTAGGTGCAGTCTTGATGCAAGCCCATGCAGACAGAGACTGGAAACCAGTTGCATACATCTCGCTAGCGATGACTGACACAGAACAGCGTTATGCTCAAGTGGAGAAAGAGGCCTTGCTGTCACGTGGGCCTATTAAAGACTCTCGGATTACCTGATTGGTAAAACATTTCATATTGAAACTGATCATAAACCACTTATATCTCTTCTGGGATCAAAGAACTTAAGTGAACTGCCACCCAGGATTCAGAGGCTGTACATGTTTGTTGAGGTTTAAGTATACCATATCACATGTGCCTGGTAAGTTGCTGGTATAGTAGTTGCTAATACATTATTTAGAGCACCAGTCAACAAATCAAATCCAGAGCATGATGGGCTGCGAGACGAAGAAATTGAGTTATATGTGGACAGTGAGATTTCAGCCAGTGATAAAAGGCTTGATGAGATCTAGATACAAGATCATCAGAGAAAGGATGAAGTGTGCAAACAAATAGCCTCTTACTATAAAGATGGTTGGACAGAGAGAGGGAGTTGCCCAGGATCATTGAAAGCTTACTGGCCTGAGAGGAATAAAATTACCAAAGGTATATTGATGAAAGGGTGCCGAATTATCATCCCACCAGTAATGCGTCTAGAGATGCTCGACAGACTGCACGAAGGTCATCAGAATATAAGTAAGTGCCGCGCCCGTGCTAAAGCATCAGTTTGGTGGCCTGGCTTGAGTAAGCAGATTGAAGACATGATATACAGATGGAGGGAATGTGCAGAGTACCGAAATAACAGCACAGAGCCATTCATCCCAGCTGTGACTCCAGAGAGGCCATGGCAGATAGTTGGAACTGAGTTGTTCCAGCTAAAAGGCAAAACCTATTTAATAGTTGTGGACTACTTAAGTCGTTACATTGAAGTAGCACTGTATCTATCATCCAAGACATCACAAGATGCCATAAGGGCTCTTCAGTCAATTTTTGCCAGACAACTAGTGCCACAGATAGTCAGATCAGATAATGGCCCACAGTCAGTAACTCAGCCGAGTTTCTAAAGTTTTCCACAGACTGGGGATTTGAGAGTATTACGAGTAGTGTAAAGTATGCTCAAGCAAATGGAGTTGCAGAAAGAGCAGTATACGTATACCGTAAGTTGTAATACTGTTATCAGTCAAGTGATTTGAAGTAAAGTCAGTTGAGAACGCATGGTCGTTCGACGTACATGTTTGTGTAAATCTCTGCATTAATCTAGTATTTCACATTACTTAACAGCAGCAATGTGCGCCTTAAGATAGCAGTCCGTTAAGTTCTCTACATTTCACATGTACATGCCCTGAGACTCGTTTGTTCTCAGTCCCTGTTTGTCTGTTTATCTGTTTGTCTGTTTGTCTGTTTGTCTGTTTATCTGTTTGTCTGTTTGTCAGTTTGTCAGTTTGTCAGTTTGTCTGTTTATCTGTTTTTCTGTTTGTCAGTTTGTCTGTTTGTTTTTCTGTTTGTCTATTTGTCTGTTCGTCAGTTTGTCTGTTTGTTTGTCTGTTTGTCTGTTTGTCTGTTTGTTTGTCTGTTTGTCTGTTTGTCAGTTTGTCTGTTTATCTGTTTTTCTGTTTGTCAGTTTGTCTGTTTGTCTGTTTATCTGTTTCAGTCTGTTTTTCTGTTTGTCAGTTTGTCTGTTTGTTTTTCTGTTTGTCTATTTGTCTGTTCGTCAGTTTGTCTGTTTGTCTGTTTGTTTGTCTGTTTGTTTGTCTGTTTGTCTGTTTGTTTGTCTGTTTGTCAGTTTGTCAGTTTGTCAGTTTGTTTTTCGGTTTGTGTGATTGCCTGTTTGTCTGTTTGTCTGTGTTTTTTTTTTGCAACTCTATGTTAAGATCATTTGCATATCTTGGAACATTTGGTGTAACCTCATCTTTAATTCAAAGTTATATTAATGACCGAATTACTAAGACATAAAACGTCACAGTCCACTAGTGGCTGTTGGTATACTTATTTCAATCGAACGAACTCCAGAAGTTAAAAGCTAGAGTTAGAACGTCCTTATCCATTATAAACAAGTATCCCAACTCTTTTCAGTTCCCCAAGGGAACATTATGGTCCAAGCGTTCAGAGTAATATTGTTTATGTTTACAGTGGAGCCTGATATGTGACCGAGTATACCTTGCTGCTACCATCCAGGCTTGTTTCTTTGTTGGTATGTTCTTTGGATCGTTTATTACTGGCATGATCTCGGATGCATGGGGAAGAAAGAAATGCATGTTTGCTTGTGATATCGTAATGGTGAGTTACTAAACAAGCAAACAGCAAAACTTACAAACAAACAAGCAACGACAAACCAACAAATAAGTCAGTAAACAAACAAACAAACCCACAAGCAAACCCACAAGTTAATAGGTAAAACAATTAAATACATTTTGGGAAGTAATAGATAAAAAACGAGTGCGAGTGTTTCATCAGGGGATCCAAACACCGAGAAACTGATGAAAGCACGAGGCCGCAGGCCGAGTGTTTTTATCTGTTTCGAGGTGTTTGGATCCCCTGTAGAAAGACGAAGCACGAGTTTTTGACTGATGTGGTTTCTCAAACAAATTAATAATTCATGACTTCAGCAGGCTAATTACTTATAGGCCGTAATTAGTCCGATTCATGAATCGACATATTCTCATTGCATTAATTTAGCAGTCTTATTGTGGGTATGAAAGTGGTATCATCAATCGTTATCTATTACATAAACCCCAAGGGAGAGAGATTTGTAATAAATGTGTAGTAGTTTTGTTCAGTTCAATCCATCAGTTGAAATGGCGGAGGGAACCTCGTCTCGCTTTCGTGATCCAAAAACGCAAGAAGAAGATGCTGAGTTATTGGCAAATGCTACACCAAAATCTACTCAATATAAAACGAAGTGGGCCGTATAAATTTTTAGGTCATGGCAAATGTCTCGAGCACGAAAGTTTCCAGAACTTGAAGTCGGAAATCTATTTAAAGATTATCCGCTCAGTAGCGTTGAAGTAGCCGACAAGGAGTTAAAGCAGATGAGCGCCATTTCGATGAACTACTGGCTTTCTAAATCATAAGAAAATGTAATGTTCAAGCATATGAATTGAACTGATTGCGTGCATGTATGTAAACTGAATAAAGATGAGTTAGTAAAATCACAGAAAATGTACTCATCTATATTAGAATGACCATAAAAAAACTGACCTTGGATCGTTTATTACTGGCATGATCTCTGATGCATGGGGAAGAAAGAAATGCATTGTATTCTCAGACATTGTAATGGTGAGTTAGCAAACAGCTGAACAAACGACAGACAGACAAATAAGCAAGCCACAAACCAAACCAACAACTAAACGTACAAGCAATCAAGCAAGTTTAAATAAATTTTTGGGACTTTATACTGCAAAAATGGCTGAGCCGGTATTGTTTTTGGCCGATAATTAACTCGTGGATTAAATCCTCGTTTTGTTTTAGGTGTTGGCTGGTGTGGCATCGTCGTTTGTGGATTGTATCTCGTTTTTGGCGTTTCTTCGTTTCGTGGTTGGATTTGCTTTGACTGGAGTGATGCTACCTCAATTCATTTACGTCATGGAGTTCGTTGGTCCTTCTTATCGTACAGGAGCTGGCAATTTTTATTTATTTTGCTATAGTTTTGTTGGTATTTGGACTGTATTGTGCGCTTATTTGCTGCGAAATTGGCGATGGTTTCTTTTCATTTCCACAGCGCCAGCAGCACTATTGCTCCCGTTTTGGAAGTAAGTAAAAACACACGGTAGTTAATTGATCTTAAGTCATCTAAATTTCTAAAAAGGTTACCAAAGAAGGATAGCACGAGGGATGAGTGCTGACGAACTCAAAACTTGATAAAAGCTGCCGATAGATTATATAGAAAATATTTCAAATTGCTTATCTAAAAGATGTCCAATCCTGTGCAATTAAGGGTTTAAGTCAACCATTATATGAATATTTCACCTTTTTTATCCCTACAGACTAATGCCAGAATCTCCAAGATGGCTGATTGCTAACAATCGTTTAGACGAAGCTCATACAGTACTCATGAAGTATGGTTGTAAGGATGACCAACCTGTGGATAAAGAGAAGTTACGAGATATCATCCAAGCTATCAGAAGAGATCAACTGGCAACAGAAGAAGAAGCAAAGAAACACACTCCATTGGACCTTGTGCGCACCCCAAAGATGAGAAGATGGACGTTGATTATCTGCTTCCAATGGTAGGTACCTGGCCGAGGTACAATACGCAGCAGTTTATAATGCTATAATAGCGATAAATAAATTAAATCAATCACTTTTTTAATGTTTCGATCTTTGGGGAGACTCACACTAACTACCACTACGTTAAATACACAACTCGGCTCACATGTTTATTTTTGCGGAGGGAGGAAAACCGGAGAAAAACCCTTGTGGCATAGGAGAGAAGAACACATCAAACAAACTCAACTAACATATAATCCATGCCCTTGCCGAGACTCGAACCTGGACCACAGCGGTGGGCCACCCATGCCACCCATCATGCACGTCTAAGTTTGCTTTGAAAAAATATGGTTAAAGGCAAAACCTTTTTAGATGAATGCTAATGTTTAGAAGCATTTCCATCACGAAAAACACTTTTACTCCGACTGCTTTAACTCAGTGTCTTAAAATAATCGAGGAGAGGATATTCATGCACACGTCCTCTGCTTTGCTCTAATCCTATACACCTATTTTTCGCCTAAAGCGAAGGCGATAAGAGATAGGTGTAGGATATGATAGGATAGATTGCATAGGAAATAACAAGATATTTTTTTCCTTGATATTTTCAGGTTGGTTGTAGCCATGGTTAGCTTTGGAATTCTCCTTTTCTTCTCACAGCTGGCTGGAAGTCCATACATCAACTTCCTTATCGTGAATGCCGCTGCTGCAGCTAAAATACCGCTCACTTTTGCCTTATATTTGAAGTAAATATTACTGATGAATCTTACAAAACATCCCTGTTTGAACAAATACAATACATAAATTTGTGAATTATTACTATTATACATCACAATAATCATTTACGTAGGTGATCATTATTATCGCTAGCGTTATCATCATCCTTGTTATCCTTCGCCACCTCAGCGTCATATCATAATCGCCATCGTTCGATATATCGGTATCTAATACTCATTCATTTTTAAGAAGGTAACAACCCGCAATCCCAGAAACTTATTTGTACATCGTGCCGTACTTCCAACCTCCACCAAAAAATGAATCGACTTTGAAATGCCTATAGGACTTTGAAATAACAGCAAACGTAACAATTCAAAGAAGGGTCATTTTTAAAAGATCAACCGTGCATGCAATAATTGATGATTATTCGATGTAGTTTCAAATCCTAATCCTTATTCTATGCATGGAATTTCAAATTCACTTTAAAACACCTGAAAGAATACAGCGACTAAGATTTGAAACACTTCATCATTCCAGAAGAACTTACAACTGAAAAAGTATGTAACTATTAACAATGTATTTCAAATAACAGTGCTAACCCATATATAGTCCTTCAATAAAACTATAATTAAAACTTATCAAGACTTATTTTAATATAGATTCGGTCGTCGTGTCACCCATGCTGCATTCATCTTGATCACTGGTGTAGTTCTACTAGTTATCTTGGCAGTGTATAAAGGTAAAGTTAACTGACTACAAATACTACAAATCCAGCACCAGTCGAAATCTGCGTTTTGGTTGGCCGCCTAATACGGTACCGCTATTGTTTGGTGTGGTTCAGGGTAATTGTTTGGAAAGACTGTGTTGATGTTTTTTAAACAAATCCTAAACGATGTTTCGATTTGATGCTGGATTGCTCGAAACTTCCATATAACCAAGGATATTGAAATGATGTAGAAAATAATATGTACAGCTTTAGCTTTTTTACGTTTTAACAAAAAAAATATTATATGATAGAAATGTCCTCTAGTATATAGGTAGATAGTTTGCAGTTTAACGATCTTGTCAATCTCACGACTGTCGATTTAAAGATATCCCCACATCAGAAATGGTTGTCCTTGGCTTTGTTTCATAGGGCAGATTCCGTATGACTATGAAAAGCTCACGGCATGAACGCAGTCAAGGTACGGCACGGCAAAGCATGACAAATAATGCAAGGCAATCAAAATTCGCAATTTTATTGGCTTTGCGCGGGCCCTTGGGAGATGTAGACAGTGGTACAATTTCCTACACTCCCCGTAGTAGTCGGGAATACTTGAACTGACTCCATGGTAACTGTTGTCCAATCACAGGGAGTTTTGCAAAAAAATGCGCAGTTACATAGCCAACGGTCAAATCCGTGTCCAACATACGGTATGCAAGCCTCATCGGGTGAAAAAAGTGAGTCAGAATAGCGTACAAACTTGATGATTTCGTACGGTTGGATTTGAAATCCGTTGAAATATTGCCCAATTCTGGATGGAAGGATCTTATAGACATGTCGCTGAGGGAATGTTTGGAGGCAAAAGATGGATTTAACTTATTTTTTTTTCGGCCTTAAAAGACGAGTGGTGTGGAAGTCCTTTAACCAGCCTTGGGTAATTTTATTACTGGTGGGGAGATTTGTTTAAAATAGCTCTAAAACCCCTCAAAACCACACAGAACAATGTTAAATAACATCAACGTAACATAAGATTAAGGCAAGATATATTATATATTTTTAAATAATTATTTTTGAATCCCATACATACACTATAAAATACTATTTATGTTCAAATGTCTTTCTTGGGTTGCCTGTGATCCAGATGGGGTAAAGTAGGTAAAAAAGCCCCAAACAAATAAACAAACAGCATAAACAATTCTTTATCATAGTAGGCATATTTGTACCGTATTTGTACGTATTGACCGCACCACAGTTCTTCACTAAAGACACTGCCACTAACTCTATATGCTTTTTTAGATTTTCCCATTGCAACGACAGCCCTGGCTCTCATTGGTTACATCACAATTGACGTTAACTGGATTGGTGTATACATCATTACATCAGAACTGTTTCCAACGGTTGTCAGGTACTAATTCGTAAAAACTACTGCCTCCATAGCAACACACTTCAAACAACTGCTTGTAATTGGAAACGTAACCAGCAGCATGTTTATTCTATATTTATTTCAGGGAGAGGGAGAGGGAGAGGGAGAGGGAGAGGGAGAGGGAGAGGGAGAGGGAGAGGGAGAGGGAGAGGGAGAGGGAGAGGGAGAGGGAGAGGGAGAGGGAGAGGGAGAGGGAGAGGGAGAGGGAGAGGGAGAGGGAGAGGGAGAGGGAGAGGGAGAGGGAGAGGGAGAGGGAGAGGGAGAGGGAGAGGGAGAGGGAGAGGGAGAGGGAGAGGGAGAGGGAGAGGGAGAGGGAGAGGGAGAGGGAGAGGGAGAGGGAGAGGGAGAGGGAGAGGGAGAGGGTACAAAATCTCACAATAAACACTAATACCTGGTTTTATATTGTGTTTATTGTAAGGAATACTGGTCAGGGAATTGGTTCAGCGGTGGCTCGTGTAGGGGCTATTATAGCTCCTTATATCTCAATGACGGTAAGTTATAAGAGAGTCAAAATGGGGTAAGTTGAATTTTCCTTCCTTGGTTGGTTGGTTGTAAGTTAACGTTTGTATGGAAACCTGATTCAGTGACAATATTAATAACGTCAAATCACAGTGAAACGCGTCTCATAGTTTTAATAACGATAAGGATTGTAGTATAAATTTTAGTCTAATCATATCTTCCTACATAGCCAGATAATTTTAATTATTATATTTATCAAAAATATATATTATTATAGATAACAGTGGTTTACAGGGATTTCTGCCTCACTCTCGATTTCTAACGGCTTTGATAGTTTACTCGATAGTTTTACAGTCACTTGCGTCTGTATATGCTTAATTTGCTCTTCTAGTTGTGTAGAATTTTCATATTTACCTAAGAACTTATATTGGTCAGCTTCATTCAGCACCTTCAGTTCTTCATTCTCTCTAAGGTTGATGTTGGTTGTGGGACATATCTTTCCTCTTTGGATGTTAACAGCTGCACACTTATCAAGGCCCCATTGTAGCCCTATATCTTCAAACATGCCTCTGATTGTTCTTGCTATCAGCATTGCTTTGCATATATTTGTATTGTTCTTGGTGGTCTTTGAGTTTGGAGTCGATTACTGATGTGATTGCCTTGTACATGGTGTTCAACAGTGTGATAGGCCTGTGATCGTTTGCTTTTGGGTTTGCGGTTTTTGGTATCATTAAGCATTTTCCTTCCGTAAGCCATTGCGGGAGTGGTATTTCGTTGTTGATAATTTCCGAAAGTGTAGTTGCTATTCCTTTGAAATGGGATTTTAGCTTTTTGATCCAATAGTTGGTGATTTTGTCATAACCAGGTGAGCTCCAGTTTCTTTTGTCCTTTATGATGGTGTGTATATCTTTCTCATCTATATTTACTTCATGACGCGATAAAGGTGGTAGTGTTTCCATGATTGCTTCCCTTACGTTGTTTATCCATGTTGCGTCGAGGTTGATTTCTTTTTCAATCTCCCAGATGGGTCTCCAAAAGCTTTCGAAGTCGTCTTTACTGAGATTTGTAGAACCATTTTCTTTTGGCAGTCTGTTCACTGTAAATGGTTCTTTGTACTCCGGACGTGTGTTGCTAGCGCTTTTAATTACGTTCTTGCAATGACCATAAAACTTTGACTCATTTCTATCAAACCATTTGTTAGCGTTCTGTCTCTTTAATACTTTAATTTTCTTGTCTCGTTGGTGTTTTAGTATTCTTAGTTGCTGGTTTTTTGGTTCTTTAAGTTGAAATAGCGAATCTTTCGATATTTTAGTCTTCACTTCATTCTTCATCCATTTCCTGTTTGTCTTTAGTTTTTTTGTAAGTTTTCCGTTCTTTGTGAGCCTTCGTATTTCCTCTGTTATCTGTGAACATTCTCTTCTCAGCTTCTCAATTTTCTTTTCTATTATTATTATTATTATTATTATTATTATTATTATTATTATTATTATTATTATTATTATTATTATTATTATTATTATTATTATTATTATTATTATTATTGTTGTTGTTGTTGTTGTTGTTATTATTATTATTATTATTATTATTATTATTATTATTATTATTATTATTAATAAGCATAACTTATCGCCAACAAAAAGGGAGAGCCCTATGCCAAAACAATATCATGGATCAGAGCCAAAACGTCATTTTCTCTAATTAGATCGGCTCTTGTATGCTTAAGAGGCTCACGGACACTAAAAAGAGCAAAATGTGATATTAAAAACATTGAATTAGAAATCGAAACAATAGAATGCCGCTTATAGATTTTAGTTAGTTTTACTTCATTTTTTTAGATTTGTTTATTATATTTTTAAGTGATTGTATATATTTTTTTTTATATACACAATTTTCCTCTATCCTTTCTTTGAATTTTCTAAATTATTACTACTTTTATGCATGTAATGTGACAACGATTTTAGATACACGATGTAATTTTATATAAATTATTAATATTATTATTATTATTATTATTATTATTATTATCATCATCATAATCATTATTATTATTATTATTATTATTATTATTATTATTATTATTATTATTATTATTATTATTATTATTATTATTATTATTATTATTATTATTATTATTATTATAAACAATATTACTATAAACAAATATTGCGGGCATAGGTAGCCTAAGCAAATATCTGTATGACTAAACTTATAAAGATGTACATGATCATAACTAATAATTGTATAAACGTTTAACAATCTCACAGTTTTGAGAGATAACCCATTTCTGGCACTTTCTTACAATAGTTAGTCCTTCTGTTAGTCCTACGCTAGAGAGTTTATTTAACAAGTTTTCGTGATATCCTGATAAGAAGTCAAACACAATGTTGACCTGAGTGATCTTATAACCAGGATACATTCTTTTAAGACTAGATCTTAAGTCGCTATATTTATCAGTTTTCATTTGATCTCTTTGTTGAATTGTTCCTACATTACAGATTGTTCCTTCGAAGATAATCCATTGCTTGCTTTTCTTGTCACACACGTTACTTGGTGCGGTGTCTTGGTAAATGGGGATATCCCATAGTACTTTTGCATTTTGGTTTTCGACGCAGCTCTTTGGTGGAGGTTCTTTGTGCCAAGGTGTACATGTTGCTTTGTCCTCTTCATTCATCAGGCTAAACTTCTTTAGAACCTCATAGTATATAGGCCTAAGCATGTGATCATGTCTAGATTTATAGAGCGATTGAGCTATGGCAGGGCAGTTACACATGATATGAGTAACATTTTCGTGTTTATCGTGGCAAAATCTGCATTTAAGATCATCGTTCTCTCCTTGCAGTTTCTTTACTTTATATACTTTCGTTGATACTAGTTGTTGGATGATACTTGTATGGATGCTCGGTAAACTACTGTTGGGATGTTTTTCCAGACTTTTGTAATATCGCACCATTATTTGTGTAGGTCTTTGTTTTGCCACTGTTTAACCATAAACTGGCCTACCCAAGGCTGTTGTTCAACTTCGTGTTCGTACTTTCTTATAACTTCCTTCTTCAAGATGGGCTTGATATTTTTTAGCTGGCAGTTATTTACTTCTATAACTGTGTTGTCAGATGTACGTAATGACTGTTCTTTTGTTTTCCGTGTCATAGGCTATGTCTAGATTAAATTGGGTTGCGAATGTTTTTGCATCTTTGATGATAGATCTTTGAGCTTTCTTTTCTTTGGCATCTTGGTAGGATCTTACAAGTTGAACGTGTGGGTCGACACTGCATGTGATGTAGTGGGCTAGCTTTATCTTTGTGGTTTTGTAAAGGCTTTCGATTTCCATCAAACCTTTGCCCCCCTTTAGAGGGTGGGAGGTAAAGGAGTGGTAGCGACTCATGCTTGTGTTCGCAGCTGTTGTCATTTATAACTCGACGAGTTCGTCTGTCAAGTTCTTTCAAGATGTCTGTAGGCCAATTGGTGGTCCACATGTGGTATAGTATAGTAGTCTTCTCAGATGGATGGCAGCACATTTATTGAGTCCCCATGTAAGGCCAATGTCCTTAAACATCTGTTGTAGCTTGTTTGTGATTGTTGCTGCTTTAACCGCACTCTTGTGGTATGATTTGAGGTAGTCTACAAATAGACAGTGCGTGATTTTGATTCTTCTTTCGTGGGTCATTGTGTATCCTTCTGTTGTATGTAAGTACCATGCAATGGGGTTTAAACGTAGTGTAAACTTAAAAAGAGTCACCTTGTAATATACCTCGTTGGATGCTAAATGGCCCTATCGATTCTTTTCCATTAGTTGTTGGGGCGAACAAAATGATTTTCCATTTGTGAATAATGTTCTTTATAAAGGTAATTAATCTCTTGTTTATACCGTGATCTTCGAGAGCAGTGATTAGCCACTTGTGCGAAACACTATCAAAAGCTTTTTTGACATCGATCCACACGCAAGAAATGTTCTTTTTATTCTTCGTGGCGTCATCTAGGATGGTCTTGTCGATAAGCAAATTGTCTACACACCCCATTGTCCCCTTCACTCCTCCTCTTTGGTCAATTTGCATTAGTTGATGTTTAGATTCGTGTATTTCAAGTTCCCTGTTGATGACTGATGTGATCAACTTGTATATGGTGTTAAGGCAGGTAATCGGTCTAAAGTCCTGTGGTGTTGGGTTTGCCTTCTTTGGTATAAGGACTGTTCTACCTTCTGCAAGCCAATCAGGTATGTCACGACCTTGGTTAATAAGGCTTGTAAATGCATAGGCAAGCTGCGTATGAAGAGCATTAAAATACTTCATAATACTATTATATTACTTCATAATATTATTATTATTATTATTATTATTATTATTATTATTATTATTATTATTATTATTATTATTATTATTATTATTATTATTATTATTATTATTATTAATAATAATATATTATCAAAGAAGGCTGCTGCAACAAGAAACCGTACATTATCATGTATGAATGAATGAAAATAATGGGCTGTGGAATTGAATACTAATTATATACGATTTAACAAATATGAAACGTTTTCATGCAGTGTTAATTTATCAGTATCAATTTTATCAACATAATAATCATAATCATCATCAACATTGTCATTATTATCAAAAATGTCGTTATCATCATCTAATATTATTTTGATGGCTGTTGTCAATATCACCTAATTAATAGGTTTCTGTTTGTTTGGTTGATTTTAGAGTCAACTGTCAAGTCATGGACTTACTTTCCCTTCTGTTATTTTTGGTGTCTTCGCATTGATTGCTGGGATAATGATGTACTGGCTTCCCGAGACGCTTTACGCGCCGATGCATCAGACTATTGGTGAAGCTGAAGCGGCGAAGGAAGATTTCGGTATTCCTTGTTGTGGAAGAAAGCACCGTGAAGCAGAGGTACCTCTAAGTCAAGACGAAGAGGAACAAGAAATGATGAAATTGTGATTTGGTCACAATCTATGCCGTGTGATCATTTTGGGATATGGTTGCAGTGTTAATGTTTAATAAATAAAAACACATTAATCTATTTTATTTGTTGCCCACCTCCTTTCTATTTCTATGGTGTAGTGAACAAAAAGCTTACAACACTGACCCATGGAGATATGGTGATAGTAGCTAATTCCCTTTCCGTGCAGAACCAGTTATGAGTTATGAGGGATGCAACTCAAAATGCTCGAGGTATATACAAGTACAAGGCAATTTCAGTGAGAGGACAACTATACACTTTACAATACATAGAAGCCACCTTTCATGTTTAACCACGGAACACAGTTTAGATCAAGTAAGTTAATTTTTCATGGCCTACCACAGGGACATTTCGGCGGGAATTTATTATTGACCTTTGGTAGGGGAAGGGGCTGGGGGTGAGGGGCTGGACTATTTCTCGAGAAATTAAATATCTGTTTATGAAGATGTTGCAAAGCAGGCATATATAAATTATATGCAAGAAGTTGGAATTGAAATCCCCAAATCTCTATGTTATGCAGCCACCTTAAAACAATGGGGAAATCGAACCAAACACACATATATGAACATTTTCCTGACTTTTATAGTTTAGCGGGAAAGGAATTATTTGAAAGACAAAAGAAGATCACTCAAGCTGGATTTTTTCTTTTGTTATCCCTTTCTTACCAAATTACTAATGTTCTTTTTTCATGTGACAACATTCTTGCAATTAGGTGTATATATCAAGGAGTTTGCCGACGACAGTGACAACGACACAGAGCGTTGTTTGGTTACGTGTAGTTTCTGCAACTAGAATGGGTTTCCAATTCTGACTTTTCCACTGAAAACTCTCTCTTCTATATAATCTGGTATCGAAAACTCTCGCTCTCTGTCTGAGGACTTTAGTAACGATAAAGACTGTAAACAAAAGACTTGACTTCAAGTTAGATTCAGTGCATGCTCAGGCGTATTGACATATTCAAGCTATTTATAACAATTTGAATTATAATAAGGTTACATAATATAACATTATAAGGTTTAAATCATACTACAACAAAGATAAGCAACATAATGTTCTAGTATAATTCTGTAAATTTAAATAATGAACTATTAATGCGAACACAAATATATCCTAACTAACGATTATTGTCAAAGAACGGACACCCCCTAACACCTTAAGACCCGGCGTATTCAATCGAATGAAATCGAGCGTTCGGATCAATCGAACACAATCCAATTCATTCTAATGATTGGATTCGATTGCATTTAGCAATCGAATGAAATCGAATTCACAAAATGTTTTGAGAAATTCGATTGCAATCGAACATTCGATTGCGTTCGATTACAAGCAAAACACATATTTTTTTTAATTTACAGTTTTGATAAATTACCAGCTCCATGGGTAAAAAAAAAAAAAGTTGAAAAGAAACCATCATTGTATTATTGACGATTATAATTTCCATCATGAGAGGAATATTCAATTTGATGGGAAAGTTAGTTCTTTGGAAAAAGTAAAAATCTAATCAAATCTATCAAAAACGTATTAGCAAACCATTTCAAAATTACACATCATATCAAAATTACACATCATATCAAAATTACACATATCAAAATTACACATCATATCAAAATTACACATCATATCAAAATTACACATATCAAAATTTCACATCATATCAAAATTACACATTATAATATCAAAATTACACATCATATCAAAATTACACATCATATCAAAATTACACATCATATCAAAATTACACATCACATCAAAATTACACATCACATCAAAATTACACATCATATCAAAATTACACATCATATCAAAATTACACATCATATCAAAATTACACATATCAAAATTACACATCATATCAAAATTACACATCATATCAAAATTACACATATCAAAATTTCACATCATATCAAAATTACACATTATAATATCAAAATTACACATCATATCAAAATTACACATCATATCAAAATTACACATCATATCAAAATTACACATCACATCAAAATTACACATCACATCAAAATTACACATCATATCAAAATTACACATCATATCAAAATTACACATCATATCAAAATTACACATATCAAAATTACACATATCAAAATTACACATCATATCAAAATTACACATAATATCAAAATTACACATCATATCAAAATTACACATCACATCAAAAGTGCACATCACATCAAAATTACACATCATATCAAAATTTCACATCATATCAAAATTACACATGATATCAAAATTACACATCACATCAAAATTACACATCATATCAAAATTACACATCATATCAAAATAACACATCATATCAAAATTACACATCATATCAAAATTACACATCATATCAAAATTACACATCATATCAAAATTACACAAAATATCAAAATTACACATCATATCAAAATTACACATCATATCAAAATTACACATCATATCAAAATTACACATCATATCAAAATTACACATCATATCAAAATTACACATATCAAAATTACACATATCAAAATTACACATCATATCAAAATTACACATCATATCAAAATTACACATATCAAAATTTCACATCATATCAAAATTACACATAATATCAAAATTACACATCATATCAAAATTACACATCACATCAAAAGTGCACATGATCACATCAAAATTACACATCATATCAAAATTTCACATCATATCAAAATTACACATCATATCAAAATAACACATCATATCAAAATTACACATGATATCAAAACTATACATCATATCAAAATTACACAACATCATATCAAAATTACACATCATATCAAAATTACACATCATATCAAAATTACACATCATATCAAAATTACACATCATATCAAAATTACACATCATATCAAAATTACACATCATATGAAAACTTCACATCATATCAAAATTACACATCATATGAAAATTTCACATGATATCAAAATTACACATCATATCAAAATTTCACATCATATCAAAATTACACATTATATCAAAACTATACATCATATCAAAATTACACACCATATCAAAACTGATTACACATCACATCAAAATTACACATCATATCAAAATTACACATCATATCAAAATTACACATCATATCAAAATTACACATCATATCAAAATTACACATCATATGCAAATTTCAAATCATCCTCTCTATGTCACAAAAAACATCGAAAAATATACTTCCATGTCAAAAACAACATTTCAAGGAGGTAAGACGGTTTATAGAGGAAGAATTTTAAGTATTAAATTGAATAGACCACGTTGCGCTACCCTTGGGAATTGTTTCTTTCACATGTAAATGATATAACACGCTCATCATAAAAGAACAATTCTCAAGGGAATGATACATGGTCTGAAATGGGCAATTTGCAAACGGAGGTAAAGAAGTCTATATTGAAACCTCAAACTAAAGAATAAATTATCTCCAAAGATGAAGTGTGTTTTGTTTTTCGTGTTGTAATCAAAATATGAATACCTATTTGAATAACTGTTGTTCTTGAGTGGCTATTTAAGGAATAAACCACTTCTTGGTATATCCGAGGTTGAAAAGATGGTACGAAAAATGAACTTAACAAATCGAAGTCAGTTTTTTATGGGTCTGTACTGTAATCGACAATCATGCAAAATTACGTCACAAATGATCAAAACTCAAGTGGAACCGCGAGCGCAGCGACCAATAAGAACTCGTATACTATTATCGTTGGGTTATAAAATGCAAATATATTGTGATCAAATCTTATTGCAAGGCTAGGCAATATTTCTGAACCAACGTTCAACAACATGGGCAAGCAAAATGACATGTGCGAGTTTGACGATGTTTTCAAGACTCTAAAATCTTTTGGCAGATATCAAAAGATTGTGTTCTTTTCTCTTCATTTAATGGTAGTCCCTATCGCCATGCAGTTTGATGCTTTGGTGTTTGGATTCAGTACTCCACGTTTCCATTGTGCTACAACTAATATTACATGTGCTGCCCAAAAGTGTTGCGAGGGTTGCACTGAGTACGTGTTTGATGGTCCTTTTCACAGCACTGTATCCGAGGTAAGACTCATGTTTATTTTAGAACAGTTTATTTTAGCGATACTGCATAACATAACTATGTGCAACAAATCATTTATAGAAAACTTAATATTATATGAAATATGTATAGCATTATGGATACGAATATGTTTAAGAGCGAGTCCGCGTGGAAACCATGAAAACCAGTCCACACGTACATACATCTCCGATTTTCTTCAAGCTTGTCTGGATTGTACATCTTATTCAACTTATTACTTTGGTGAATTTTGCTTGGCTTTAAATTAAAAAGGCTTAAAGTTACAACCGTTTGAGTATTTTACCTTAAAAACGGTCAAAATTTGCATAAAATATACCTAAAGTTTTACGACCTCGTATTTCCTTTGCAGTTTATTTCCTGGACCAATATTCTGTCCACGTTTAGTACATTACCTTATTAGTACTTTAAGTTGAATAAAAAGTCGTGAAACAATTATATATTGGGTTTTTTTATAATCGGTTGAGTTATTGCTATTTTTTAGCTTTGACGAAAAGCGTAAAGATATACTCTAGAAAAGGGCTATTTACACCTATCCGGCAGTTATTCATATAACTTCGAAACCTTTATCAGATAGTATGATGATAGAGACAATGTTTTATCGAAAAAAGAAGTCTGAAAAGGATTTATTTTTCAAGCGAAAAATAAAAATAAAATTATTTACATTGTTTGAAGTTGTCACGTGACACAACAAGTCAACAAGTCAACAACACGCTAAATATGATCCCGATATAATGATAAGAATCATAAGAATCAATTATATGAATATCTAAGATAATGTTACAACAAATTACTAAGTTTTAGGTTTGTAAGCCGAATACAGTAATGTTTTGTCTGTCTACCTTCGGCTTTCCTATGACTGGTAAAAACGATATTAAACACTGTTAAATGACTGGTCCCGAGGGAAACAGTTAGTTTGTAAGGTTTGAAAATCCCTTTTTTGTCGGAGGCTCCATTTTGAAAACAACAACGGCAAGAAAACTGAGCCTAAAACCCCATTTACACGACATCATTTTCGGGACCGGCACTCCTAACTTTTGGTACGCGTACCTTACTTTTCTGGCACGGCACTCGTAAAATTTGCCGTGTAAACGCAATTCCAAGCTGCCCGCGTACCTACTTTTTAAGCGTGCCGAGACTACCTCAGGTAGGTAGTCTCGGCCCGCCAAAACAAGGGTCCGCGTACCTTAAATGCGCCCACGAGTTCGAATATCCAGCGGAAATTATACAGAACATGCTCACTCGTTTGTTTTGGTCTTGATCGTGCAAAATGGCGGCGTCTACTTGCAGTGGAAAAACCAGAGGAAAAACGTAGTCGGATGAGGCCACAACAAATTTAATTCAATTTTTTGATTGAAATTTAATAAGTAATTTAAATGTTTGCTTGTGATTGTGCATGGTCTACGAACTTAGAACATTTCTAGTAAAAACTTCAGGATTTGCATAAATTAAATACCGATCTGATTTGATATAAATGACACTCGCATACTCTCTGAAAATCTGAAAATACTTTCGTCTACCTCTCCATCCAATTCCTAATTCATTTCTGTGGCGTGCGCACACATTCATTTTACTCAAAACTTCTGGTCGACACTCAAAGATTCCTGTATATGTACAAAAAATAAATTTAATAGTTACTTAAAAGAAAAAATAGGTGATATTCAATACTATACACAAGATATAATTAACCTGCTCTACACAAAATCATGATCAATTCGACCTCTGTTTTTACTTCAGAATTACTCAGTTGCAATGACCCTTGCTTAGATATTTTTTGTGCAAGATAAAAAAAAGGCCGAATAATTTTGTTCACAAGTATCCGATCAGGTGTGAAACACGGGCCGCAGTCAGAATTAAATCCCCTATTTTACTAAAACTGACTGCAGGTCTTTCACATCTTCACATTTACCGCTATTTTGTTATAATTTATCTTTTTAACTGAACATAAAATGCACTACCAGCGGACAAATTCTATGATTTTGTTCAATTTCAAAGATTGACAATTCCATGAGACATAAACATCAGATTATGCACACCGAAGGATGTAAAGAATATCTAACATATCCCGAAGTGCGTTGTTTCTGCTCTCTCCGGTGAGCGCCAGGTAAAATACAAATAAACATTTACGCATTCATTTTTAATTGTACGATTTTTAATTTGTACAAGCTGTAATGATACCGTGTAAATTTGAAATTTCAGACTGCAAAATTAGGCCGAGGGCTCAGGAAATCAGGCGGGCCATTTCAAAATTTTGGAGTGCCCCATAGATAAACTGGCCCGTCTACATTTGTCGTGTAAAATCGATCGGCCCGCGTACCTAAAGTTTGGAGTGCCGGGGCCAAAAGTGATGTCGTGTAAATGGGGTTGGAGTTTCCCGTCTCTACTGAATTTTCTTGCGACGCGGCCCGTCACTTTCCCGCTAAGCGGTCAACATTCAATCAACATTTGATTTTAACTCATGACACGTGAATCTGAATCTTCCAATAAAGGAAGCGAGAAAACAGGGAAGATAATTTACCAATATAACAATTCATAATATTATTTTCACAATATTATTATTTTTTGAAATAAAATAATATTTACAGTATTATAATTATGCATTTATTAACCTCACACACAACAGGTTAAAGAATTTATTGAACTCATGCGGTTGCTAAAAACAGAAACAGACAAAGTAACAGTGTACTATATAAAACTATGTAAACAACTAAACCCTTTTGATTTATTATTATCCTGATTATGATCACCCTGCAGGGATATGAATACGTTTTCATAAAAACATATAATCAAAGTTCTAGTAAGACACATTTTAATAAAAGACTGATAATTTTGCTTCAAGTGTTCTTGTTGTTTTGCATAAATAACTTCTTCCAAAGATGTGAAGTACGAGTGGGAGCTTTGTCTTTTAAGAGCTGGTGTTTTTAAGACTGAAAATACAGATGATATGACAATATGTCCGCTGCATAGAGACCAGCTTTGGTTTAGGCTGGCGTCCCAGTCGAGTCTGTAAGCAGCCTGCACACGATTCTAAACAAAATTAATAAAGCCTGCTAGAGGTGTGACAGCGTATTTCTCAAGAGATATTCGAAATATGGGGAATTTTATGCCAAATTGGTCAAGGTTTTGTCAACATTTTATTTGTTTGAAGGAAGAGAATCGCTAACTCACTTTACGAACTCTGTTGGGCCCGGGATTATTTTATTTTATTGTTATTATCGTTATTATTTCATTCCATTTTTTATGTCATAATAACATGATTTTCTGAAAGTAATTAACGCTAAATTGGTGACAATGGTTAACGACCGGGAACCAGTTCGTGACAGTTTAGTACTGATAATCAGACTTGGCTACGCTGTCGTTGTCATTTGGATAATTTCCACGTTTTCGACTTTTATTTTACTAATCTGCTGTCTTAAAGATGTAAGTTTCGAATATTTATACATATTAAAATCAACTAAAGGGCTCTTTGTTGTAATTTGAACGTTGTTATCGTTGATGCAAAAATCGAGTCGATTCGCCGACACTATAAAACCAGTTCGCCGACAGTCCGTTACAAGTTCGCCGACAATCTGAAAACAACGAACTTTAAAGCATTCTTACAATTTTTGTTTAAAACATCATCTTTACCTCTAGTACATTGGCATCATTTAAATAAAAGTAAGCTCTTAAGATATCATAATAGCTTTAAATTGAAGCGAAGTAGTCTAAATGGAGCTCATCGATCGAAAACACTTGTTTATACGGCCTGTTTATAATACTGCTGGATCGATAAAAGGGTTGATGAGATACGAGAGTGTGAGAGAGAGGATGAAGTGTGCAAACAAATAGCCTCTTACTGTAAAGATGGTTGGCCAAAGAGAGGGAGTTGCCCAGGATCATTGAAAGCTTACTGGCCTGAGAGGAATAAAATTACCTTAGTCTAAGGTATACTGGTGAAAGGGTGTCGAATTATCATCCCACCAGTAATGCGTCTAGAGATGCTCGACAGACTGCACGAAGGTCATCAGGGTATTAGTAAGTGCCGCACCCGTGCTAAAGCATCAATAGTGATTCCCAAGTCGCCGCAATAATGATTCCCGCCGCAATAATGATTCCCAAGTCGCCGCAATAATGATCCCCAAGGAAATGATAAACCTGGACAACTCGGGATCGATCAACTCGGGATCTACCTCGTGGATTCCTTTCTGAACATCGCTGTAGGAAGGGGGGGCGGGGGATCCCGCAATACCGCAAAAAAAAAATTCGCAAATACAGCATACTGCAAAACATTGAATAAAAATCAAAGGTCATTAAACGTTTTCATTTTTTTTCACCATCCATACGTACCAAAAAAAATACAAAAACAAAAAAAACATTAATTCGCATACCGCAGGAATTCTAAATCCCGCATTACTGCTAGATTTTGCTTATTTCACCGAAATACCGCTTTTAAGAAAAAAAAAGGGATAAATATCGCATAACGGATCGAGGTATCCTAAATCCTGCATTACCGCAAAAATGTATTCCTTTTACCGCAATATCGCATTAAAAATGGCCAATACCGCAATACCGCAAACCCCAATGTCCCCCTCTTGTAGTATGGACTTCTTTAAACTATATAACATTTTCATTCTTCTGCTGTTCGCTCATGTTGATATTATCACTGGGAGTAATGTACTTTGCAAAGTACTTTGGACAAGATGACCAGGATATGGTAAGTTTAATGTCTTTAAAAACTAAGTCAAATGCATATGTATAGAACAATCATAGTTGTTGAGGTTGTCATACAATTTTACAAATCTCCTATTATATTATTACTGTGCGACAACGGGGATTGCTTTACTTCAAATAATTTTATGATTTTATTTTAATATTTCTATGATGTGTTTTAAACGAGACCGCTTTAAAAATCTAACTCGGTTCAAACTTGAATTTGATCTCAGATATTGTTGAAGCGAAGTTTAATCTCGTTTAACTCTTTTACTAACTTAACGTAACCTTAACAGATAACCTTGATATCATTTGAATTGAAACGCCAACTTTGTAGTTGATTACATGAGCTACACAGAAATTATTGAGACTTCAAAAATAGTACAAAAAAGATAAAATACAGCACTACATAGATAACGAAGATGAAAGGCAGTATATAATGATAATGAGTCTCAATATATAAAATAACTTTTGAAATGATAGCTAAAATGCGTTATATTTAACACTTATATTAAACGAATATTAAACGAAAACACAAAAAGGAATTCACATATATATGGATAAATGCATGGAAAAATATAGAAATAGTCCATGCTCCATCGATCCCGAGTTGTCCAAGTTCATAATTTCTTGGGGATCATTTTTGCGGCGACTTGGGAGTCATTATTGCGGGTAGAATCAATATTTCGGCGACTTGGGAATCATTATTGCGGCGGGATCAATATTGCGGCGACTTGGGAATCATTATTGCGGCGGGAATTATCATTTTTGCGGCGACTTGGGAGTCATTATTGCGGGTAGAATCAATATTTCGGCGACTTGGGAATCATTATTGCGGCGGGATCAATATTGCGGCGACTTGGGAATCATTATTGCGGCGGGAATTATCATTATTGCGGCGGGGATCATTTTCGCGGCGGTACAGCCCACAGTCAGTAACTCAGCCGAGTTTCTAAAGTTTTCCAAAGACTGGGGATTTGAGAGTGTCACGAGTAGTCTAAAGTATGCTCAGGCAAATGGAGCTGCAGAAAGAGCAGTATACGTATACCTTAAGTTGTAATACTGTTATCAGTCAAGTGATTTGAAGTAATTAAAGTCAGTTGAGAACGCATGGTCGTTCGACGTACATGTTTGTGTAAATCTCTGCATTAATCTAGTATTTCACATTACTTAACAGCAGCAATGTGCGCCTTAAGATAGCAGTCCGTTAAGTTCTCTACATTTCACATGTACATGCCCTGAGACGTTTGTTCTCAGTTCCTGTTTGTCTGTTTGTCTGTTTAACGTCTGTTTAACGTCTGTTTGTCTGTTTATCTGTTTGTCTGTTTGTCAGTTTGTCAGTTTGTCTGTTTATCTGTTTTTCTGTTTGTCAGTTTGTCTGTTTGTCAGTTTGTCTGTTTGTTTTTCTGTTTGTCTATTTGTCTGTTCGTCAGTTTGTCAGTTTGTCTGTTTGTTTGTCTGTTTGTCTGTTTGTCTGTTTGTCTGTTTGTCTGTTTGTCTGTTTGTCTGTTTGTCTGTTTGTCTGTTTGTCTGTTTGTCTGTTTGTCTGTTTGTCTGTTTGTCTGTTTGTCTGTTTGTCTGTTTGTCTGTTTGTCTGTTTGTCTGTTTGTCTGTGTTTTTTTTTGCAACTCTATGTTAAGATCATTTGCATATCTTTGCATGTTAAATTAAGAAATTAAGACACACATTGAAATTAAAACTGAAGTATTTGGAACATTTGGTGTAACCTCATCTTTAATTCAAAGTTATATTAATGACCGAATTACTAAAAAGTCACCGTCCACTAGTGGCTGTTGGTATACTTATTTCAATCGAACGAACTCCAGAAGTTAAAAGCTAGAGTTAGAACGTTCTTATCCATTATAAACAAGCATCCCAACTCTTTTCAGTTCCCCAAGGGAACATTATGGTCCAAGCGTTCAGAGTAATATTGTTTATGTTTACAGTGGAGCCTGATATGTGACCGAGTATACCTTGCTGCTACCATCCAGGCTTGTTTCTTTGTTGGTATGTTCTTTGGATCGTTTATTACTGGCATGATCTCAGATGCATGGGGAAGAAAGAAATGCATGTTTGCTTGTGATATAGTAATGGTGAGTTACTAAACAAGCAAACAGCAAAACGTACAAACAAACAAGCAACGACAAACCAACAAACAAGTCAGTAAACAAACAAACAAACAAACCCACAAGTTAATAGGTAAAACAATTAAATACATTTTGGGAAGTAATAGATCAAAAACGAGTGCGAGTCAGGGATCCAAACACCGAAAAACTGATGAAAGCACGAGGCGGCAGGCCGAGTGTTTTTATCTGTTTCGAGGTGTTTGGATTCCCCTGATGAAACACGAAGCACGAGTTTTTGATGTGGTTTCTCAAACAAATTAATAATTCATGACTTCAGCAGGCCTAATTACTTATTATAGGCCGTAATTAGTCCGATTCATGAATCGACATATTCTCATTACATTAATTTAGCAGTCTTATTGTGGGTATGAAAGTGGTATCATCAATCGTTATCTATTACATAAACCCCAAGGGAGAGAGTTTTGTAATAAATTTGTAGTATAGTTTTGTTTATTCAGTTCAATCCATCAGTTGAAATGGCGGAGGAAACCTCGTCTCGCTTTCGTGATCCAAAAACGCAAGAAGAAGATGCTGAGTTATTGGCAAATGCTACACCAAAATCTACTCAATATAAAACGAAGTGGGCCGTAGAAATTTTTAGGTCATGGCAAATGTCTCGAGCACGAGAAGTTTGTTTATCGAAGTAACAATATTTGTCGAAGTAACAATATTTGTAATAGGATCATCCGGATGGATGTAGCCCTCAGAAGGGCTGTTTGATGTGACTGACGTTTCGACATGCTGTGCGGAAGTCATCTTCAGAGTCAAGTGAATAAAAAAGTCAGATTGAGTGATATTTATACTCCCACGCTAATTAATGGATGTTGCGTCATTAGCGGCATCGGTCTTGTTGTGTGGCTGAACCGCTTGGGTGTCATTAGCGGCATAAGTCCCATTGTGTGGCGGTACCGTTTCGGCGGCGTTTTGTTTGTTAAGTTTGTTTACAAGCCGGTTGTATTGTGTTGGAAGTGTAATAGATCTATTAATTGGTTGATGTTCTAACTTGGTAAACCAACTTTCAAGGACTAGTCTTTGCTTTCTTTTCCCATTAAAAGAAATACATTCACCAGAATCACAGTTAATGGAATGTCCAGTCTTGGTATAATGCATGGCGATGTTGTTTGGATTGTCCTGTTGTTGAACTGCTTTCTGATGTTCCTGCTTTCTAGTATTAAACGATCTACCTGTTCTGACGTCAGAGATCAAATCACGTATTTTACAACTGCACAACATCAGCGTAGCTCATAAACCCATATCTACACTACGCCAGATCCTGACTAAGGTTAAAGACAAAGACAGTCCTAATGATCGAATCGGTGCTATATATAAAATTGCATGCAATGACTGTGAGGCTACATATATTGGTGAAACAGCCCTTCTGAGGGCTACATCCACCCGGATGATCCTATTACAAATATTGTTACTTCGACAAATATTGTTACTTCGATAAACATTCATTCACCTGGGTTCAGACCATTCAATACAACACGAAAGTTTCCAGAACTTGAAGTCGGAAAATCTATTTAAGGAGGCTCGAAACGGTTTCTGTATATATCTATATACCTACTTTATACTGCATGTTATGCAGCATTGTTGTGAAACTACACAGTTAACCGATATATCATTTTAAAGCTTATGGATCTAGGATATCAATTGTTTTTAATTATTGCGTTTGACGTTGTCATGACAACAGCAGGCCGCTGCAAAAAAGTCCTTTATTAAAGCTGATATCTTCAAATCCTTTAGGTGAAAGTTTTTTTTAAACTTGTACATGTCTAGTTCCTTACCTGTTCTTGCAACTGAGGAAAAATAAAAAAAATCTGTAATGCGAAACCTTAAAATAAAATAAAATATTAAAAAAAATATTTTTTCTAGATATAAATGGTTTTTCATTACAGATTTTTCTTAAAATGGATCTACTAAATCTAAACATTAATTGGAACAAATTGCCAAAAAATAAAAAAAATCTACCATTTCATTGTGTTGTTATTAATAAAAGTACATTTTGTACGCGTCAGAGGGGTCTTGTAAAATTGAAGATATTGCGCGCGCGCTCAAAAAACCATTTTGAGCCTCCTTAAAGATTATCCGCTCAGTAGCTCTAGGTGATACAAGAAAATGCAGCTAGCCAATCAGCGCGAAGCGAACAAGCTCAAGTTGTTAGCATAACCCATGACAGGAAAAAATTGCGCACCAAAACCTGCCTCAGTAGAGTAGGGTACAAATCATTTTTTTCGGTCAGAAAAATCGAAACTAAAACTCAGAAAACTTTTAAAAATCAATATGCAACAATATTTACAACGTGATATCACCATTATCGTCAATAAAATAAAATCATTCTTGAAAATGTAAAGCATCAAATAAACTTTTTTTAATACGTCGTGGCACCCCTCCCTCGAAATGATAATTGGTCAGTGCGGGTTTTGCATAGGTTTAGAAGCCATTAGGGACGACGGTCAACTTCACGACTTCAAAAGTTCATTGAATCGTCGTTCAAGTCCAAAATATCTCAAGAGAAGCCATTCTAAATCTTTTTCGTTAGTTCTCGTTTCTTCTAGAAGAACAAGTGATGCCAGCTGTGCAGCTCTGACAAGTTGAAACGAGTCGAAACAAAATTCGCAGTTATAAACACGACTCAGCGAACCATGATGAAAGGAGCTCGACTAAAGCATGTATATATTATATTATATCAAGGTGCAAAGAAGTTTCACATGAACATTACACTCGTAATCCGTTGTATATTTTCCTCTTTCAATATATTCAAAGACCTTCGACACGTACTGTTTTATGAAAATAAAAAAAATATCGAAATACATGCGAATGTTGGTTGAATGAACGGCGAGCTGGGGCTTTTCCCTTCGTTTTATTTATGTTTATATACAATGCCACATTACAAAAATGCACGGGCTCAAGGTTAACAACTTTGGTGAATTCGTATGCAGGCATGGTCGCAAATACATTACCTAGGTAGCGTTGAAGTAGCCGACGAGGAGTTAAAGCAGATGAGCTCCATTTCGATGAACTACTGGCTTTCTAAATCATAAGAAAATGTAATGTTCAAGCATATGAATTGAACTGATTGCATGCATGTATGTAAACTGAATAAAGATGAGTTAAAATCACAGAAAATGTACTCATCTATATTAGAATGACCATAAAAAAAACTGACCATAAAATGTATCGTGGAAAACTATAAAGTAATCGCTTCTTTAGCAATATAGATCTATCGATCTTGTACATGTAATAAATTATTATCACCGCATAGACAAATATAAATAAAACGTCAAACCCAATACTTTCAACGAAATCATCACTAGCTTAGTTGGTTACGCACTGGATCAAAACCCAAAGGTCACCGGTTCGAGACACTCCAATGGTAACAAGTAGGGGAATAAAATGAAATAATATAAAATAAAATAAAAGTTCATTAGGTCAAATAAAGATTAAGGAAGTAAGAGAAAGAGAAAAAAAGAGAAAAAAGACCAAAAAAGTGATAAGAAGTGAGGGAGATATTTTAGAAGCCTAACAAATTTATGTTAATGATTTCCAAACCCGTGGGTTTGGATATCCAAACACACGTGTTTGGATCTAATTACCATCCGATGTTGGATCATGGTATCCAAGGGTATGCACGTGATACTAAAATAAGCACCCGATTGGACTATGAAGTCATGAATTATTAATTAGTTTGAGAACTCTATAGAACCGATATATATATATATACTTAGTGTACTTTAAAAGTAATCAAAAGTGTCCGTTTAATTATGTGTTAATCTTTTGTGGCCATGTTAATTTTGTTTTAGGTGTTGGCTGGTGTGGCATCGTCGTTTGTGGATTGTATCTCGTTTTTGGCGTTTCTTCGTTTCGTGGTTGGATTTGCTGTGACTGGAGTGATGCTACCTCTATTCATTTACGGCATGGAGTTCGTTGGTCCTTCTTATCGTACAGGAGCTGGCAATTTTAATTTATTTTGCTATAGTTTTGTTGGTATTTGGACTGTATTGTGCGCTTATTTGCTGCGAAATTGGCGATGGTTTCTTTTCATTTCCACAGCGCCAGCAGCACTATTGCTCCCGTTTTGGAAGTAAGTAAAAACAAACGGTAGTTAATTGATTTTGAGTCATCTAAATTTCTAAAAAGGTTACCAAAGAAGGATAGCACGAGGGTTGAGTGCTGACGAACTCAAAACTTGATAAAAGCTGCCGATAGATTATATAGAAAATATTTCAAATTGCTTATCTAAAAGATGTCCAATCCTGTGCAATTAAGGGTTTAAGTCAACCATTATATGAATATTTCACCTTTTTTATCCCTACAGACTAATGCCAGAATCTCCAAGATGGCTGATTGCTAACAATCGTTTAGACGAAGCTCATACAGTACTCATGAAGTATGGTGGTAAGGATGACCAACCTGTGGATAAAGAGAAGTTACGAGATATCATCCAAGCTATCAGAAGAGATCAACTGGCAACAGAAGAAGAAGCAAAGAAGCACACTCCATTGGACCTTGTGCGCACCCCAAAGATGAGAAGATGGACGTTGATTATCTGCTTCCAATGGTAGGTACCTGGCCGAGGTACAATACGCAGCAGTTTATAATGCTATAATAGCGATAAATAAATTAAATCAATCACTTTTTTAATGTTTCGATCTTTGGGGAGACTCACACTAACTACCACTACGTTAAATACACAACTCGGTTCACATGTTTATTTTTGCGGAGGGAGGAAAACCGGAGAAAAACCCTTGTGGCATAGGAGAGAAGAACACATCAAACCAACTCAACTCACATATAATCCATGCCCTTGCCGAGACTCAAACCTAGACCACAGCGGTGGGCCACCCATGCCACCCATCATGCACGTCTAAGTTTGCTTTGAAAAAATATGGTAAAAGGCAAAACCTTTTTAGATGAATGCTAATGTTTAGAAGCATTTCCATCACGAAAAACACTTTTACTCCGACTGCTTTAACTCAGTGTCTTAAAATAATCGAGAAAGAGGATACTCATGCACACGTCCTCTGCTTTGTTCTAATCCTATACACCTATTTTTCGCCTAAAGCGAAGGCGATAAGAGATAGGTCTAGGATATGATAGGATAGATAGCATAGGAAATAACAAGATATTTTTTTCCTTGATATTCTCAGGTTGGTTGTAGCCATGGCTAGCTTTGGAATTCTCCTTTTCTTCTCACAGCTGGCTGGAAGTCTATACATCAACTTCCTTATCTTGAATGCCGCTACTGCAGCTAAAATACCGCTCACTTTTACCTTATATTTGAAGTAAATATTACTGATGAATCTTACAAAACATCCCTGTTTGAACAAATACAATACATAAATTTGTGAATTATTACTTTTATAAATCACAATAATCATCATCGTAGGCAGTGGCGGATCCAGAATTTTTGAAAGGGGGGTTGCTACGGGTATATATATATATATATAGCAGCAACAATCACGGACAATATTGTTTGGGACAACATTAACAATTCGAATAAAAACGTCACCCTTTATCTTTTTTAGCCCTCCCCTCCCCCTCCACTCAATGTTGACCGTTCAGGAGTTACGTGTTTCATTGGTAGGCATTCCTTGGTCAAATCAACATTGAGATAGGGGGGAGGATATGATGAAAAATAAACAGTTATATGTAAAAAAAAACACTAATAACCTGCTGTGTCCCAATATTTATGTCCATGATTGAAGCTACAGCAGGAGCCTTTCCAGGGCCCGAAAGCGTCGAGCTGGTCCATAGTGGGGTAGCCACCCCATTCACCACCCCTGGATCCGCCCCTGGTAGGTGATCATTATTATCATTCATTATTATCGCTAGCGTTATCATCATCCTCGTTATCCTTCGATTCTTTGCCTCCTCAGCGTCATATCATGCATAATCGCCATCGTTCGATATATCGGTATCTAATACTCATTCATTTTTAAGAAGGTAACAATCCGCAATCCAAGAAACTTATTTGTACATCGTGCCGTACTTCCAACCTCCAACAAAAAATAAATCGACTTTGAAATGCCTATAGGACTTTGAAATAACAGGAAACGTAACAATTCAAAGAAGGATCATTTTCAAAAGATCAACCGTGCATGCAATAATTGATGATTTTTCGATGTAGTTTCAAATCCTAATCCTTATTCTATGCATGGAATTTCAAATCACTTTAAAACACCTGAAAGAATACAGCGACTAAGATTTGAAACACTTCATCATTCCAGAAGAACTTACAACTGAAAAAGTATGTAACTATTAACAATGTATTTCAAATAACAGTGCTAACCCATATAGTCCTTCAATAAAACTATAATTAAAACTTATCATGACTTATTTTAATATAGATTCGGTCGTCGTGTCACCCATGCTGCATTCATCTTGATCACTGGTGTAGTTCTACTAGTTATCTTGGCAGTGTATAAAGGTAAAGTTAACTGACTACAAATACTACAAATCCAGCACCAGTCGAAATCTGCGTTTTGGTTGGCCGCCTAATACGGTACCGCTATTGTTTGGTGTGGTTTAGGGTAATTGTTTGGAAAGACTGTGTTGATGTTTTTTAAACAAATCCTAAACGATGTTTCGATTTGATGCTGGATTGCTCGAAACTTCCCAATAACCAAGGATATTGAAATGATGTAGAAAATAATATGTACAGCTTTAGCTTTTTTACGTTTTAACAAAAAAAATATTATATGGTAGAAATGTCCTCTAGTATATAGGTAGATAGTTTGCAGTTTAACGATCTTGTCAATCTTACGACTGTCGATTTAAAGATATCCCCACATCAGAAATGGTTGTCCTTGGCTTTGTTTCATAGGGCAGATTCCGTATGGGTATGAAAAGCTCACGGCATGAACGCAGTCAAGGTACGGCACGGCAAAGCATGACAAATAATGCAAGGCAATCAAAATTCGTAATTCTATTGGCTTTGCGCGGGCCCTTGGGAGATGTAGACAGTGGTACAATTTCCTACACTCCCCGTAGTAGTCGGGAATACTTGAACTGACTCCATGGTAACTGTTGTCCAATCACAGGGAGTTTTGCAAACTTTTGCGCGGTTACATACCCAACGGTCAAATCCGTGTCCAACATCCGGTATGCAAGCCTCATCGGGGGAAAAAGTGAATCACAATAGCGTACAAACTTGATGATTTCGTACGGTTGGATTTGAAATCCGTTGAAAGATTGCCCAATTCTGGATGGAAGGATCTTATAGACATGTCGCTGAGGGAATGTTTGGAGGCAAAAGATGGATTTAACTTATTTTTTTCGGCCTTAAAAGACGAGTGGTGTGGAAGTCCTTTAACCAGCCTTGGGTAATCTTATTACTGGTGGGGAGATTTTTTTTAAATAGCTCTGAAATCCCTCAAAACCACACAGAACAATGTTAAATAACATCAACGTCACATAAGATTAAGGCAAGATGTATTTTTCTTTTAAATAATTATTTTTTGAATCCCATACATTCACTATAAAATACTATTTATGTTCAAATGTCTTTCTTGGGTTGCCTGTGATCCCGATTGGGTAAAAAAATACACAAACAGCATAAACAATTCTTTATCATAGTAGGCATATTTGTACCGTATTTGTACGTATTGACCGCACTACAGTTCTTCACTAAAGACACTGCCACTAACTCTATATGCTTTTTTAGATTTTCCCATTGCAACGACAGCCCTGGCTCTCATTGGTTTGATCACACTTGACTCTAACTGGCTTGGCGTATACATCATTTCATCAGAACTGTTTCCAACGGTTGTCAGGTACTAATTCGTAAAAACTACTGCCTCCATAGCAACACACTTCAAACAACTGCTTGTAATTGGAAACGTAACCAGCAGCATGTTTATTCTATATTTATTTCAGGGAGAGGGAGAGAGTACAAAATCTCACAATAAACACTAATACCTTGTTTTATGTATGTTATCTTGTAAGGAATACTGGTCAGGGAATTGGTTCAGCGACGGCTCGTGTAGGGGCTATTATAGCTCCTTATATCTCAATGACGGTAAGTTATAAGAGAGTCAAAATGGTGTAGGTTGAATTTTCCTTCCTTGGTTGGTTTGTTGTAAGTTAACGTTTGTATGGAAACCTGATTCAGTGACACGTCGTGCCCAATATTAATAACGTCAAATCACAGTGAAACGCCTCTCATAGTTTTAATAACGATAATGATTGTAGTATTATTAAGACTATCGCGCGCGGATCGAGTTCATAATAAAATATATATAATTATCAAATTAAGGGAAAGTCAAGTTTAACAAACATTTAACTCGTGAAAACCGGAAATTAATTATTTGATTTATAACTAAAGATTTGAGGTCACTTAGCTTGTTGCACTTATTTTGCTCATTTTTCGACGTTTTCACATGTCACACTTCTATTTTCTGGTATAACTCTTAGTCTAATCATATCTTCCTACCTAGCCAGTTAATTTTAATTTTATATTTATCAAAAATATATATTATTATAGATAACAGTGGTTTACAGGGATTTCTGCCTCACTCTCGATTTCTAACGGCTTTGATCGTTGACTCGGGGCCGGAGCCCTTCGTCAACTATCAGCCGATAGAAATATGGAGTAAAGCCTCGGCCAAACGGCAATGATAGTTGATGATAGTTCCAACTATCATGTGCATTTGACAACCAACTACTATCATGTGCATTTGACAACCAACTATCATGCACTATCATGGACTATCATAGAGTTTGAACATGTTCAAATTTCACGTGATAGTCGTTGATAGTTTTTGCCGTTTGACCGCGCGTACAGGACTTAAAAACGCTGAATACTGAATTGTGCATTCCAAGACCTAAGGGCATTGTGGGCCTCATTAATTTGAAATAAAACATAAATATACAGCGATATTTACTCCCCATAACTAGCTTGTATATTGTTTTGAATGGAATGCACTAAGAATAAAATAGCTAATTATTATATATTTTACTTTAAACAATATTACATGACACAAAATGCATTTCGGTACGTCTTGCAACGCACTATTCAATATTCAAGGATTTATGAAAGTTTAGCAGTTTATGTAAATTAGGGTGAATCTTTATCTTCAGTTGTAAAATTCATGAATAATTAATGAGGCGCAAAACCAATGAAGACACTGCAATTGAGTCACATGTAGACCTTTGTAAATACCAATACACATGAAGTAGCTAAAAGCACGGGAAGGGTTTGAAAAGTCATCAGGGAAAAGTTGGGGTTGATGAATTATTAATCAGTAAATTAACTTGTAATACAGATCCCATGCTGTCCTAATTAGTATTCATAACTTTTGATACAGGTCATCTTATTTGAGAATGCACATTTTGTTTCGGTGAAAAAAAATTGTGTTAATAAAAGACACGAAACAGATTATTATCCACACTTTGTTTAATGAACTTTCTTCATTGTGAAATATTACAATACAGTTTTTTTGTTCGTAAAGGCAATATTAATATTGCAGTTATTGAAAACTAAATTAAAGAACACCTTACTTTCATTATCATTGCTTTGCCACTTCCCCAATAAACTTGGATAACCAGAAGTTAAGAGTTTTCGCAGACATTTTTTCAAATGGGACTGTTAAATCTTCCACGTTCGTCATATTGAATTGTACTCGTTTATTTGTTCTTGTTTGCTGCCATTCAGTAAAGACTTTTACACACCATTTGGTATTGTATGTTGTATTCTTGGGAACCACTTTTGAAAGTAAAATTCTCTCTTCGTTTTTGCTTTTAGGTTCTCGAAAACGAGCCGCCATCTTCGACCTCAACTCTATACTAACAAACGGCTTACAAATAATTCAATAATAAATTAATTCAAAGCCATAAGTGAGGCAAATGAATACTAATCTCTTGAGACCTAGATGCTCACGATTTCACTTTTCTACACAATTTTGAATGACAATAAGGAAACTCACTTGATTGCCCTTCATTGTCTTAGCGGTTTAATCCATTCTACAAGGAATATAAACATTCACATGCAATCTCAATGAACTCTATATTGATTGGTTTTTGCGCCTTATTCATTATTCTTTGATTTCACAAGTAATGTACAATATTCGCGTCCGATCTGTATGGGCTTTACAATGGCTCGCCTGCGGCTTGCCATTGTAAATGCCCATACAGATCTCCCGCTCATATTGTATATATTACTTAAAACACTCGTCACGGTTACGATTTCTTTGGTTGATTTCTCATGAATTATTAATGAGTTTTTGAAATACGATTTAACAAATATGAAACGTTTTCAGTGTTTATTTATCAGTTTCAATTTTATCAACATAATAATCATAATCGTCATCAACATTGTCATTATTATCAACAATGTCGTTATAATCCTCTAATATTATTTTGATGGCTGTTGTAAATATCAACTCATTAATAAATTTCTGTTTGTTTGATTGATTTTAGAGTCAACTGTCAAGTCATGGACTTACTTTCCCTTCTGTTATTTTTGGTGTCCTCGCATTGATTGCTGGGATAATGATGTACTGGCTTCCCGAGACGCTTTACGCGCCGATGCATCAGACTATTGGTGAAGCTGAAGCGGCGACGGAAGATTTTGGTATTCCTTGTTGTGGAAGAAAGCACCGTGAAGTAGAGGTACCTCTAAGTCAAGACGAAGAAGAACAAGAAATGATGAACTTGTGATTTGGTCACAATCTATGCCGTGTGATCATTTTGGGATATGGCTGCAGTGTTAATGCGTAATTAATAAAAACACATTGATCGAACTTTTGTTGTCCACCTTCTTTCTATTTCTATGGTGTAGTGAACCAAAAGCTTACAACAATGACCCATGAAGCTATGGTGAGGGAGAGGGGAGAGAAGGAGGGGAGAACCTGCCCGCAATGCTGTCTTATTTAGTTAACCGCCCACTATTAAAAATAATCATAACACCTGAATAAGAACGCACCGGAAGTAAGGGCTTACTAGAAGTACTTGTGAAAAAAAATTACCCTCATAGAATTAAAATCTAACATTCAAAGAACGACATTTCAAGTAAAAATAAGGTAAAGTTTTACGAGCGATTCATCGAACACACAGATAAGGTTGTAGTTCGAACCTTCATGGCATAATCAACGGCTGCATGTGAGACAACAATAAAAACCAGTTCGAATCATTCACCAAGAAAGCCGACAAGTCCGATGTTTCATCTTCAAGATAACTATTATTCCACCAACTCTAGCTTGGAACAAAGTGTGGAAAAAAATGTAGCTTAGATTGAGGAACATTGAGAGAGTTTCAGCTCGTCGAGAAATCTCGCTTCATCGGATAGATCGGCTTTCGTCAGGCCAAAATAATTTTCCTCCCTCCACAAAAATGAACATGTGAGCAGAGTTGTGTGCAAAATATTTAACGTAGAGGTTGTGAGTATGTGTCTGAGTCTCCCCCATTATTTAATAGATTTTGGAAGGCATAGACGGCCGGCGGGAAATATAAAATTATTAAAACAAAAACAAAGTCGCCTGCTCGTTAAATATCGTATTTTTCTCTTTTTTGACATTTCTCATACTATTGAGTCTTCAAGGTTACCAAAGTTATACACATCTTTCGTATTATCTACTTGGTTTTTTATTTTTGACTTCAAAATACACATTTATCTGGGTTTTTGACGTCCTCCGCCAAAGTAAACATCATTCAAAATGGCGGCCGCGAAAGGTAAGGACTCCGAAAAGTACTCGTTTACTTTTTTCTTCTTCCTCGCTATTTGAGGGCTTCAAAATTCTTGACATAGCGTATTAATATATGCTTTTTTTCATAATATAAAGAAAATGAAGGAGTTTTAAGCTCAAAAGTGAATTTTTACATACTTAAAAATGAAATATTACGTCTCATTTTACTAATGTTTTTCGATTATTGCAAAGGTTTATCGCACCATTACATGTCGGCATTTATGTTTTCAAAGTTTGCAATTTCAATAAAAGTAAATTTCATTTCGATATGCAAATATAAAAGTAAAGACATGGTTGAAAGTTTATTATCGTTAATTATGATCATTTATCATTTAAAATTGTCTTAAATTTAGGCACAGTCGACTTCACTTCGGATTTGACTTCGTTCCCCAATCTGACCTTTACTGAAGTTGAAGGATATTCAAAGCAAATGTTAGGATGCACAAGTACTTCAAAAGCCTACAATTTTTTTGCAGAACCCGGTTATTTACATGATGTCAAAGGTATGTAGCTATAATTATTTGAATTGATTAATTATTATTTCTCTAAGTAATTAACTTATATTATGATACTGTATGAAATGTACTGATCGATTTTCGTTCTTTATGCTTTGAAACAAATAGATGATAGTTATGAGTGTGAAGAAATATTAATTGATTCACAAAATGAATAAGTCTGTCCAGTTTGAAAGCATTATGAATGTAACGATTTCCCCCCCCCCCCCCCCCTTATAGTTGTCTATTTGTCCAATGAAGCCATGGTATCTGGGAAATGCTACAGGTCCATGAAAAAAACATGAACCTGCACATGTAATTCAAGCAAAAATGAACTTGTTTTCTAAAGGCATATCTGGAAAGTGTTCTTGTGTTCGGCGGGGGCAGGTGGTTTCTGCCAACATGTTATTGGACTGTTATTTTACCTTGCACATTGCAAACAGTTAGGTTTGTCTTCACTTCCAGATGATCTAACATGTACTAGCATGCCACAAAGGTGGAGTGTGCCTAGAAGCAAAAAGATTGAGCCTAAACAAATCCAAGATGTATTGGTAAAGAAACCACAACTTACTAATGGGCACTTTGAAGGGATAGTTCCTGAACCGTTGATAAAATCACTAGCTCCAAACACATCCGATCTTGAAAATACTAGCTATGTTGTCACATGAAAGACCACACTAAAATTATCAAGTTCATCACATTTTAGAATGATTGGGCAAATACTAACTGATTGATGGGCTTTAAACAAATCTTAAAAATAAGAGAGAATGTATGGTTTTTGGGTCCTCAAACCCCATACACTCTCTCTTATTTTTGCGACTTTTAGAAGCTTATAACTCAGTAAGTATTTATCCAAACATGCTCAAACTCGGTAAGAATACTAATGTTTGTATGTTTTATTTTGTGACGGGGATCATTTTTTAATTAGATTAATTTTTTTACTCGGCCCCAGTCCCCTCATGAATTCCGGAAAGGCGAATTTGGAAGGTTGCACACTTGCACACCAACAAAAGTTATCAAATGAACATATATTAAATGACATTTTTGCTGCATATCCTGACCTGCCACTGGAGAATTCAGGTCTCCAATTTGTAAATAATGTCAATATCTGCCTGGACAAAGATAAGCAAGCAGAGCTAGAGTCGCTTAATGTCACTAGAGACATATCAATTGATATTGGAAAGAAAACAATGAAACAAAGTTTTAATACTCTTTGGCACCTTCTGCGTAAAAAGAGAATAACAGCTAGTAAGTTTGGGCTTTGTGCGAAGCGGGTTACTAATTTTGAAAACCTTGTGCACCAACTAAATCCCTCTAGACAGGTTTTAACTGCGAACATGAAAAGAGGTATAGAACTGGAGTCAGAGGCAGCCATGGTTTATGCAAATATTGCTATGGTTGGCCTTGTAAATATCTATCCATCTGGCTTGGTAATCAATCCTAAGTCTCCTTGGCTTGGATGTTCCCCAGATCGCAAGGTCTTTGACATCAAGGCCAGGAATGAAGGACTTAATCCCTTTGGACTGTTGGAAATAAAAGTTCCCAAGGAAGGCTCAGTTGATTTTTCTAATGTACATTATGTAACAAGAGATCCTTTCACAAACAAGTTAGCACTGAAAAGAAACCATGACTACCATTATCAAGTTCAATACCAGCTAGGCCTAACTGGTGTTGAATGGTGTGACTTTTTTAGTTTTATTAATGAAACAACATTTTTTTGTGAAAGAATTTATTTTGATAAATATTTCTTTCAGTCTGCAAAGGATAAGGTAGATAACTTTTTTTTTTTACACAATATTTAAATAATTAAAAAAATAACAAATATTAATATTTCTAATGAATACAGATTGTATTTTAAAACAATTAAGATTGAAAATTGATTAATTAACATATATTAATGATAATTTTAGACTCAATTGATACTACTTAGAGCGAAGATAAACCTGTGAAACAAATTAGTAATATAGCGAAAGTGTTATATAGCCACAAATTAATACATTGGAATGATATAGATAAGTCTGTCTATCCATGATGTATCAAGTCCAATCAATCTAATTCATGGGTTTAGTTGCTTCACTCTATGCAATATCAATGAGGGTACATATAATTTAAGGAAACATTTTCTGTGGATTTGTCAGCACAATATTATATTGTTGGTTAATAAGCAATATTTTTTGAAGATAATTGACTCCACTATTATAATTAATCCCCATGGGATGAACATATACTCTTAATCTTGTAGTTATTGTAATTTTATATTTAATGGTCTAATTTTTGACCAATATGAGAGTGCACTCAAAAAATCTGTGAAACAATTACTGACTGGATAAATGGTATAATTAAGGTGTCTGATCAAGAAATGAACACCATAAATCACACCATAAATCACACTGTTCTGCTCCAATAATATATATAATGTATATCCATGATTTGTTTGTTTGTTGGTTTGTTTATTTATTTGTCACAATGATACAATTTTCAACTAATAAAGAGTATATACTTGCGACAGGAGATGGAAACAGAACTTTCGTCCCAATTGAATATCCTACTCCTCCTTAAATATAACTAATAATAGAATTATACGTACAATTAATGCGAAAAATATACTAACAAATACAGTATCTAGTAAAACTATCTCTTCCTCTTTGCCTTTTTTGAGTTGCATCAGTTATACATCAGCAGTTTGGTCTTCCACTTGATCTTTTTTTGGCTTGAGATCTTGCCCTTTCGACGTCACTCAAAACGAGCTCTTCCGCCCTTTGATTATTTGATGATTAGTTTGGATATAAAAAAATGCAGAAATGTGAATATTTAATTTTGTTTCACAGATAAATACAGCGTGCATTAATTAATCTACAATTTAATTGACATATGTTCTGCAAATTTTGCATTTGCTTATGATTTTAAATTAATATAATAAATAAATATCATTTTATTTAAATAAGACAGAAAAGTATTATTATTGTTGTAATTTAACTATATTTTTTCTGGAGATGTGTCCTTTACTATAGGACTCTGAAAGTTAACAAGTAAACATATTACAGTGTAGATTTGATTTATAGAACCCAATGATGAAAGATACAAATTAGAGTCAAATATATGAAATTCTTTCAGTCTCCTAATAACCCTCTCTACATGTATTCTTACTTTAGCAATAGATTTGGTCTGTTTCACTTGTTTAATGTCAAACTGACCTTGACTACTTAAAAAAGGTGGGAGGTTGAGATGTACTCCCTTAGCATTTAAAATATCTTCTATCTTGAACCCCTTATCTGCCATCATGGAATCATTCGGCTCAAGTAGATCCATGATTCCTGAACACCTAAATATATCCCTGTCACTAATAGATCCTGTAAATAAAGAAGATACAAAAATTATAGCTCCATGGGGAGCTATTCCAACTAAACCCTTTAGTGTAGTTTGTGACTTGTAAGATGAGTAAAATTGAGACTGCAGTAAAAGGGAGGATGGAGTTTATACATTTAGTTCTGTGCAATCTAAAACAACCCTGGTTTTTGGATATAAATGCTTAAATGACTTGGGAATGTATTCATTTATCCTCTCTCTGGAGGGCCGGAGGGCCATATGGGTTGAACGCCTAGAAAGAAATAAAGGTAGTTTGCCCAGGTTGTTATTTTTCTACTTATAGTAGAAATATGTAAATTAAAAAGGTGAGACAATTGTTGTTCAAAAAGACCTAGTCTTATCCTAACAAGAAATAAAAATAATTCGTCAATTAAAGGCAAAGAACGACAATCTGGCCTGCTCTCTGATATACCAGAGGCATAGCAATAGGTCATATTCTCAGCATTAGGCTGAATAAAATTATAAAATAACACAAAATGCTTGTATGAGGGAAATCCTGTATAAAACTTAATATCATTATCATTTGAAGAAAATCTTTCAAGACCAAATCTGTTGAGTGCTAGCTGGGTGTTGTGTTCTGTGACAAGCTGTTCTATAAAGGTGACCATCTTCTCTCTTGATTTTGTAAAAGATTTCTGCAGAGTTTCTAGTTCAAGTCCAAAGTGTTGTTTAGATGTGTCAATTTGGTCTTGCATAACTTGTGGTTGTTCTTTTAGCAGTTCGATCTGCTGCTTCAGTTCTTGCAGAGATACATATTCTACAGCTGCATTGTCAGCTTTTGGGGTAGATGAATATTATTTTTTATTACTATGCAATATATATTAAAGCAATTACTATAATCATAGAAATAAATCAAACTGCTATTTTAAATAGCTATAGTGCGCGCAATAGTTTGTTTGTTTGGTGGCTATTAGTCATACATTGTTAATAGATTTAGATAACTAAGAATTAAAAGTAATAATTTATCCCGCACAATTTAAAGCCTGCAATCTCATGCAAATATCTACTATTAATATTTATTTTGTAGTTATTCTATTCTTTAAATGTAAATATTTTTTCCTTTTTATGAAATTGAATAAAGGTACAAAAGTTGTACATTTCATTATTGTAATTAATTTATCAATCAAGAAAATAAAATTGTGTGTTAATTGTTACTTATTTTCAAATATTATTTATGCTTGATTTGTATATAGTTATCTGTTAACTTATCTGTTAACTATTGATTATTAATTCATATCTGAGTAGCTTACATTATTAAATTACTTTTTGGTGGGGTTAAGTAAGTATAGATACAAAAATCAGCGAACGAAACTATCAATACTCGATCGTACGTCGTACGTATCATGTCTTCATGTTGTTATCAGAGATGCACCAAAAAAAACATTCAAATATAAACAATATTTGACATACTTGGTAATTGGCTGGCGTAGAATAGCTCTTCTGGCATCTGGTTTGGGTTTTGACCACTGAAATATTGTCGGACAAGCTCCCCTTTTCAAGAAGATACGCTCTGAACATGTTGATTCCTTGAAGTCTGTCTTCTCAAAATGCCGTGAGCATATTCGGGTTGTAGTAGTCTGTCAAAAATCCGACATTTAGCAATCGAGTTCTAAAAGTGATTGATTTATCGTATTTCAAACTTTACCTTAAAGTTTTTCCTTTGTATTTTGGTTAGCCATTGTCTTCTAATATTTCTGTCATTAGGGAGAGGATGGAAAGACAGCTCCGGATTATATCTCGTGTCGCCACCGTACACAACAGTGGAACTTTGACCCTTTGCTTTTCACTTTTGAGTTTAAAACTACTTCATTGTCTTTATATTATGAAAAAAAGCATATATTAATACGCTATGTCAAGAATTTTGAAGCCCTCAAATAGCGAGGAAGAAGAAAAAACGAGTACTTACCTTTCGCGGCCGCCATTTTGAATGATGTTTACATTGGCGGAGGACGTCAAAAACCCAGACAAATGTGTATTTTGAAGTCAAAATTAAAAGACCAAGTAGATAATACGAAAGATGTGTATAACTTTGGTAACCTTGCAGACTCAATAGCATGAGAAATGTCAAAAAAGAGAAAAATACGATATTTAACGAGCAGGCGACTTGTTTTTGTTTTAATAATTTTATATTTCCCGCCGGCCATCTATGCCCTCCAAAATCTCGTTGCTATGCGGTATTCAGGCACGTGACCAATTCCTGCAGAGGGCCTATTTAGACCATGAGTATAGTAGTCTGGCTCTAGCTTGAACCCGGCTGTCCTCCCGTACAGTATGTAGTCCGACACTCAATTGACAACCTCGTTCCCAGGACCCTCTCCCTTAGCTTTTGGGTGGGGCGGGAAATGGCCTTGGCATCGGCATGACCAGTCCGAGATTATAACAGAAATGGAAGAAACGAAAACAACAGGTCAACGTCATTCACGTTACCGATCAAAACATTGGACCCAGGACAAAAATGTTACTTTTGTCATAATAAATGTAAAGTATAGGTAGTTTACTACATTTTACTGTATTTTGGATTGATTTCACTAAATTCGGAATATTTTACAGATTTTTGTTTATTTACAACTTTGGTGCAAATTTTGCGACAGTAAAAATTGTCTAACTTTGCGCTAAAATATCTCCGCTGGTATGGTGATCCTGAACATTTAAATACTTGTAAAAGAACGACACACATTCCTTCTTTCGATACTTAAAATACAATTTTGGGGCCATTCAAAAACAGTTTTTATACAGTCGATAATTCATAGGGTCATAATGCCAAAATTTGACGCGTTGCGGTATTGTTTTGTCACGCAAACTTCATGGTCGGCGAAGTAAAAAAATTCTCAGTCCGTAAAAATAAGTTTGTTATTAAAAATATCTTACATAAGAATGACTTATGACTTTCATCAAACTCTAATTGTGCTAAGTGAGAAATTCAACTAATTTTTTCAAACTTTTATGACAAATTACTTGACAGTCGATAAGTAACTTTTCGCAGTTCGGTCGCTTTGTGTTCCGGGGTGTTCCGGGGTGTTCCGGGGTGTTCCGGGGTGTTCCGGGGTGTTCCGGATTGTTCCGGGCACGTTCCGGGCACGTTCCTAACCTTTTCAGATCAACGAAAGACCTATCGGACGTCATCCAACGTCGCCCGATGATGGATCCTATCTGTGTCCAAACGATCTGCTCTTAGGTCGATCCACAACGAGAGTGCCAGATGGTCCTTTTAAAGAGTCTACGAATCCAAGGCTTCGTTTTGAATTTATCCAGAACATGATAAATAGCTTCTGGAAGAAGTGGACTACAAACTATTTTCCAGACTTAATAGTGCGTCAGAAATGGCATACAGCCCATCGCAACCTTAAAACCGGAGACATTGTTTTGATACAAGATTCCAATTTAGTTGGGTGTCTGTAAAACCAGGATGCTTTCTCCAATGGCAGCCTTTTACGGTTAAAAAAGAACAGTGTATTAATAGAAATAAGCATTTTCAGCTTCTTTAAGATGAGAAAAAATCAATTTCGAAGCGTATAAATGGCCTGGTATTTCGGAGAAAGGTATAAACGGAAGAGCCATTAGACGACCGATGTACTTGTAGGTCCCATTATCAGTCTGATAAGGTACTTGAAGGCCAAACTCTTGGACCTATAAAATAGTTAAAGAAATAATAATAAGATAATAATAATGAAAAGGTCAATGAAAATGATAATGATATCCACAATGATGATGATGATGATATCGACAATGATATCGACAATGATATCGACAATGATGATGATGATGATATCGACAATAATAATGATATCGACATTGACAATGATATCGACAATGATGATGATGATGATGATATCGACAATGATAATGATATCGACAATGATAATGATATCGACATTGACAATGATATCCACAATGATGATGATGATGATATCGACAATGATAATGATATCTTCAATGATAATGATATCGATATTGACAATGATATCCACAATGATGATGATATCGACATTGACAGTGATATCCACAATGATGATGATGATGATATCGACAATGATAATGATATCGACAATGATAATGATATCCTCAATGATAATGATATCGACATTGACAATGATATCCACAATGATGATGATGATGATGATGATGATGATGATATCGACAATGATAATGATATCGACAATGATAATGATATCCTCAATGATAATGATATCGACATTGACAATGATATCCACAATGATGATGATGATGATATCGACAATGATAATGATATCGACAATGATAATGATAAATAATGATAATGACATCGACAATAATAATGATATCGACAATAATAATGATATCGACAATAATAATGATATCGACAATAATAATAATATCGACAATGATGATGATATTGACAATGATAATGATAAATAATGAAATGTTTTTTTTCATGAATTTTCGCATCTCTTTCAAATCGTAACAGAAAAGTTTGAAGAAAAAAGATGTATACATCACAAGCTTTTATTAATACGACATTTGCTATACGACATTTGCTCACTGTCTAGAACCGGCCACTTCCGTTACAAGTTCGCGCCAGTTTTTAATTTTCAAAACAATAGAGTAGTTTCATAAGCCGGTTCTTGTATGAAAATGTGCAAGAAATATAAATAATTCACGTGCATACGTTGTTACAATACAGAAAAACTTTAGAAAAAAGACGTTAATTGTAACAATGTATGCACGTGAATTCTTTATATTTCTTGCACATTATCATACAAGAACCGGCTTATGTGAAACTACTCTATTGTTTTGAAAATTAAAAACTGGCACGAACTTGTACCGGAAGTGGCCGGTTCCGTCTAGAACTTTTAAGTTAAAACTGCTCACCAGTTAATTACTTTTACAGCTATCCCAGAGTTATTTGAAGGGAAAGCCAACTGTTGTTTTGCTCTCAATTTTGATACCAAATGCGTAGTGTGGTGATGAATATTGGCCCAAAAAAATACTTCAATTGTGTGTCGATGTTTCAAACCGGAAATGAACTTTCATGACTGATCCTTCCACCAACATTTTTACAAGAATCAACATTTTCAAAAGGCAAAAAGAACGGTTTAATATCTACCCATACGTGTAGAACTTTCGATGATGATTGACAATGTGATACTATTTACTTATCCACCACGGTAAATGAAGTGCCGAACGTTTGTTTGGCGCTACTACCGTCCAAAAATGCAAGTTCTCGTGATTTTTATAAAGCTCGAAGGGGGAAAGAGCGCCGACGTCTTTCAGTTGTGTTCACAAATTGAAAGGAAAGGTAAAATAAACACGTACAAAGGTAACAATTGGTTATAAAGCTTTATTTTAAGTTGTATTATTGAGTTCCGGTTAGGTAAATCAAAATTATCAAACTGTTAGTGCAGTTATTTCATGTTTATATTTTCCTCGCATACATTCTCTAATGATTATTGTGGACATTCAAAATGATGACCGCTGACGGTGCGCGGGCTCAATGGCCGGAATAGTTGGCGATGATTTTTCAGCACGACCACATATCAAATATATTCCGTCATCTCGTAGTCGAGGACACAAACGCCTATACTTTCCATCCCTTATATCTTTTGCAATCGTCCGTTGTGCCTCTTTAATCCAAAATGTCTCTGCGGTTTCTTTACTTGTTAATTCTTTACTTGTTAATTCCTGTGCCGCGTTCTTCAAGGTAATTTTAGGTTTTCTGTGATAAAGCTTTAGTATCCTGGCTGTTACTCGCAGTAGTCGGTTATAACCTGAGAATCGTTCAATCTTGATCCTAGACGCCAAGTCGTCTTTCACTTTTACATGAACTGTGTTGACCACTTTCGTTAGCGTCTTAGGAATTCTTGCTTCAGAACAATTGCGAGTGAGCCATTCACTTTCAGGTCGTTTGAGGAAAGGAGGTCCTTCTTGCCAATCACTGTGAAGACCAATTTCACTTGGCTTCTTTCCTCGAGTCAGCCAATCTAATAATAATAATAATAATAATAATAATAATAATAATAATAATAATAATAATAATAATAATAATAATAATAATAATAATAACACTGTTGTAATCGGCACCAAAACTGAATATTGCCTAGAAAATTTCCGCAATACTCATTACATGTAAACCAAGAAAAGTTTAAATAAACGATACAATAATAATAATAATAATAATAATAATAATAATAATAATAATAATAATAATAATAATAATAATAATAATAATAATAATAATAATAATAATAATAATAATAATAATAATAATAATAATAACGGTTTATTTGAAGCATATCTACAGGGTAGCTCTACATCTTCAAAGTAACATAATGATTGTCAAAATAGAAAATAAGTAGTGATATGGAAATAGTATAAAAGTTGTGTATATGAATGTATGATAATCTAAAGTTATGAAATTCCAAGGCGTGTTTTAGCTTTGTTTAACAATCTGCGATGTTATACTGACTTTAGCCCCAATACCAATCTTCCATGTTGGTCCCTGCTTGGATATCACCGATTCGTGTAGCGGCGAAGGTGTTGAAGGCGTAGGAGCTTTTCTGTATCATTGCGTGTACTATCTGAGAGTCAACCAAGTAATTAATAGTACTTCTCAAAAGTGTACCTGCATTCTTTATCGACAAAGGATTTAAGCCGTTTGCCTAGAACTGCTCCACATAGTTCTATTTTGTCGATGGACATTTTTTTAATGGGTGCAAGGCGATTTTTAGAGACTATCAGATTGCACGCAAATCCTCCGCCCTGTCGTCGCCATCCAACATACGCACAGGATCCGTAATGAGCCAATCAGCATTTACGAAGCATGTAAAATACATGGCCTTGCGGGCAGGCCCTCCTTTCCTTCTCTTCCCCTCCCCTCCCCTCCTCTCCCCAATCCCTCCACCCCTCTCCCCAATCCCCCAGGGTCAGCTATGCAGGCTAATTTCTACATAAAACTAATTTGTGGACTATTTTTCTATCTCTTGTAACCAAAGAACCGTAGTAATATTGAATCAAGTTGTTTTCACTCTTATTTTGCTCTGAAAATGTCATTGTACAGTTTTGATCAATTTTAGTCTGTTGCTTGTCAAAATTTCCCATGACAGTTGACAAATATTATGGAAATGAGTAGACCAATGAGCAAACAGAATCGACCAGCCGATGCCAGAACCTTTTCCCGTCCCACCCAAAAGCGAAGGGAGAGGGTCCTGGGAACGAGTTGAATATAGTGCACAGTTCTTATACGCTCGTGAAACTTATCGTTTTCAAGTCGACTTTAGTATTCTTTCATATTGTGTAGTTGTCTTTACTTGTAATTGGCAACAATACATCAATCATCTAGTATGTTACTTTAAAGTGCCTATGACACGAAATTTTTTATGATTGTTTTATCAAATTCATTATATGAAATACATAATTTGAAAGTTTGAGAGAATTTCATTCAAAATCAGTTGACAATTTTACAAGCTTTCAAACATGACCATTTGCTCGAAAAAATGTGGCACTTGAATCGCGCGGCCAAACTACCACGTGACCTGACCAAGTTGTAGAGGCGGAAGATATTGTGTTGCTGGGGCTCTCAACAAACAAAATTGTTACAATACATTCCCTACAGGAATATCAATGCACCAGTTTCCAAAAGATCCGATCGTGAGGGAGAAATGGACGAAATTCGTTCAAAAACATAAGTACCTTGACAGCAGAAGAGTCTCTTACAGAGTGAATTTCATAATTATTCGAGAGATAAATGATGTAAGCAAGCCGATCAAGCTCCATTGAAACAGAGTTAATAGAACTCTGATTGAAAGCGTAACTCGAGGTACTAGAGTTGTTGTTTTGATTCAACTTGCCAACAAGTCAGCGTGACACTTATAAATACACTCTTCGGCGCTAATTTTAGACAAGTACTATATACTATACACATGATAAACATTATACAGCAATCTAAAGCAATCAATTTTTCGAATAAATCGTCTGATCTAAACCTGTCAACAATAAATGACTCTATTTTAAACAAATGTTCTCAAACTCATTAATAATTCATGACTTCATAGTCCAATCGGGTGCTTATTTTAGTATCACGTGTATACCCTTGGATACCATGATCCAACATCGGATGGTAATTAGATCCAAACACGTGTGTTTGGATAACCAAACACGGTTTGGAAATCATTAACATAAATTTGTTAGGCTTCTAAAATTTCTCGCTCACTTCTTATCACTTATGTTTTTTTGGTCTTTTTTTCTCTTTCTCTGACTTCCTTAATCATTATTTGACCTAATTAACTTTTATATTATTTAATATTATTTTATTTTATTACCCTACTTCTTAACATTGGCGTGTCTCGAACCGTTGACCTTTGGCTTTTGAGCATTCCAGTGCGTAACCACCTAAGCTAGTGATGATTTCGTTGAAAGTATTGGGTTTGACGTTTTATTTATATTTCTCTATGTGGTGATAATAATTTATTACATGTACAAAATCGATAGATCTATATTGCTAAAGAAGCGATTACTTTATAGTTTTCCACGATACATTTTATGGTCAGTTTTTTTATGGTCATTCTAATATAGATGAGTACATTTTCTGTGATTTTAACTCATCTTTATTCAGTTTACATACATGCAATCAGTTCAATTCATATGCTTGAACATAACATTTTCTTATGATTTAGAAAGCCAGAAGTTCATCGAAATGGCGCTCATCTGCTTTAACTCCTCGTCGGCTACTTCAACGCTACTGAGCGGGTAATCTTTAAATAGATTTCCGACTTCAAGTTCTGTAAACTTTCGTGCTCGAGACATTTGCCATGACCTAAAAATGTCTACGGCCCACTTCGTTTAATATTGAGTAGATTTTGGTGTAGCATTTGCCAATAACTCAGCATCTTCTTCTTGCGTTTTTGGATCACGAAAGCGAGACGAGGTTCCCTCCGCCATTTCAACTGATGGATTGAACTGAACAAACAAAACTACTACAAATTTATTACAAATCTCTCTCCCTTGGGGTTTATGTAATAGATAACGATTGATGATACCACTTTCATACCCACAATAAGAATGCTAAATTAATGCAATGAGAATATGTCGATTCATGAATCGGACTAATTACGGCCTTTAAGTAATTAACCCTGCTGAAGTCATGAATTATTAATTTGTTTGAGAAACCACATCAAAAACTCGTGCTTCGTGTTTCACCAGGGGAATCCAAACACCTCGAAACAGATAAAAGCACTCGGCCTGCGGATTCGTGCTTTCATCAGTTTCTCGGTGTTTGGATCCCCTGATGAAACACTCGCACTCGTTTTTGATCTATTACTTGCGACACGGGAACCTGGCTTCGATCGCTTTTCGCAACATTCTTTTGCTTTGAAATTCTTAGATTTGTTCTTCTATACAAAAATCAATTGACTATACTCTAAAACCAACATTATTTTTTGTGGATTGGCTTTCACATGAGAATTATAATATTTAGTAGTGTAATAATCGCTTGATTTATGGACTTCAAATGTTTGAGGCCTGTAAAAATTCGAATTCTAACACTAAAGCGTTGCGTGACGGCTGCGGTGGACCTTAAAAGCTTTGGTTGCTGGAGGGGAGACTGATACGCCGAATCGAAATATGGCTTCCAATTTCAATAACTATTGTTCTTGACTGGCCAACCTCTCATACATGTGAAAACGCCATTGTGTTTCAACGTAAACACGAGGCTAGTCAGTCAAGAACAATAGTTATCAAAATTGGACGCCATATTTCGATTCGGTGTATAAGAAAGCTGCTTTCTGAACCACGTTCACTGCTTGTGCTTGTTTACAATCTTACAAAAACAAAGCAGCATGGGCAAGCAAAACGAAATGTGCGAGTTTGACGATGTTTTCAAGACTCTAAAATCTTTTGGCAGATATCAAAAGATAGTGTTTTTTTCTCTTCATTTAATGATTTTTCCTATCGCCATGCAGTTTGATGCTTTGGTGTTTGGATTCAGTACTCCACGTTTCCATTGTGCTACAACTAATATTACTTGTGCTGCCCAAAAGTGCTGCGAGGGTTGCACTGAGTACGTGTTTGATGGTCCTTTTCACAGCACTGTATCCGAGGTAAGACACAGAAAAAAATATTTATTATATGTATTTGAGAACACATTATACGGTACTGCAAAACGAAGATAACCAAAACAAATCATTTGTAACCTAACAACACATCTTGTTGCCGCAGTCAGGAAATGTGATTTGTAGATTTAATTATTGTTGTATTCACTTATTGGTTGACAGTGCAGACGTTTTCCAACGTTTTCAATCGATATAATATGGGATTTTAGGAACTTTTATTGAATATCTATTTTTGATGCACAGGAACGTTAACATATTATATTATTCTGATAAGAGTAAAGACATTTAACCCGTGAAACAAAATTAAATAGTGAAAAAAACAAAAACAAAATTAAATAGTGAAGGTGTAATAGCCAAATACACAAAAGAAAAAAATGGAGACTGCTAAGGTCTTTCACGGGTTAAATGACTTGGCTGTAATGATGTATGCATCGTGTTAAGGCCCGAGCAAACGCACGCAACATTGTTGGTCAACATTGTTGCGATACGGTTTGTTGAACACGAGAACAAAAGAAATGTTGGATGAGTTTCATCAAACATCATCCAACAGGGTGTTTTTAAAACGGGCCCAATATGTTGGAGCAACCATGTTGGTCCAACAATGTTGCGTGCGTTTGTACGGGCCTTTACATAAAGGTTCAAACGCTAGGGCGAGGGTTTCTATTGAAATTCAAGACCTAGGCCAAGGGCGCAGATCGAAGTTGTTTAAAAAAACCAAGACCAAAACCAAAACCTATTTTTATTGTTTCAATGCAAAAATTCTGGAAATAGGAACTCGAATAATCGGATTTAATTTATATCGAAAAATTTATATTTGCATCAAATTAACGTCGAACAATAGCTGTGCTGAGATAAAGCTTCTTAAAATTCCTTCATTGCCAACGAAATACCGGATAGTTGGTTATTCACGTGGTAAGTGAATGGACTGTAAGATGCGAATGGTTGAGGGCTCTAGGCTCGGTAGGGTCAATTCGCAAGATTTCATTTGCGTTTTTTATAGGTTAATTAGAATAGTCAATTCCTTAAGTTTTAAAACTTTAAGACTTCTAGAGTGTGTCTAAAATCTCAAATAAATGTGCATTGAATTTCAAAATTTCAAAAGTCGCAAATATGTGTGTGTGTATGACTAACTTGGCAAAAATACCTGATGCAGGTCCTGAATTCAAAATTAAAAACCTGTCCCGGGTCTTCCCCTGAAATTCAAAACCTACATTAAAAAACGGAAATAGGGTGTGGTTAGTTTTTAAGCGTAGTTTTAGAGGCTCCAGGGAATAGATTGTCCCTGTTCATGTAAGCTTGGCTTTTGTTCTTTAAATTTATTTTGTAATTTTGAAAAGCCTTCCTTTGGGGTTTACTATAGTTGGGACGCGGACCGGCGGACATGCGGACCTTTTTTGCTGAGCAATATTTATTTGTTTTGTCATGTATTTGTATGAAATGATAATTGAATTGACCTTTGAAAGAATCAAAGAACAAACAAACTCACCATGTAAATATATTGTTTATTGAAATGTTTCTAGTTAAATTACTGTGTTTAAAATTCATCATATCAATGTTATCTAGTACCCGGTGACTCGGCGCTTGAGCTGTGTGTAGAAGTTCACTATGCATTACAAGCACTATATAGTAAGCCATTCTTCGTGGGTATGGTCATTTTCTAGTCGACAGTTAGATAATGAATAGCCTGCGTAGCAAGCGTTTCTTTTGGGGGGAACGGGAGAAAGTTGCTTTTTGGTTGTTTTGGGATAGCTGGGCTACGGATATGGCCGCGCGAAACCTAAAACGAGTACAAAAAAACGAGGGTGTGGGAGGGGGAGGGGAGAAAAGCGGAGGAAACGCTTGCAAACAAACCCCGGGATTCTGAAAAACGCCCCTACATATGACCTTTCACAGCTGGGCGCCGCTGTTTGCTCGGCACTCGTCTATCAACGGTTTTAAAAAGCAAACAGATATCGGATACTCTTATTTATAGCCGTTAAAAATAGAAAATCTTGAATCCAAACGAAAATTGTAGATAACATTCTCATCTTTAATAAACAGTTGATAGTATTTAATACAAAGAATAGCTAAATAATAAACAGATAGTTCATTGAGTTTGTTTCTATAGTGTGTGATTCGTCCATATTAAATCACGGCAAGGAACGGCGAAAGTTTTCGCGGTAGAAAGTTATCGCTCAAAACTCCCTCGGCTGAACCAAATAGAATAGTATTTACAAAGCGGTAATATTTCAAAAACGAGTACGAGTGTTTCATTGGGGTTTCTAAACACGATAAAACATTTGAAAGCACGAGGCCGTAGGCCGAGTGCTTTTATTGTTTTTGAGTGTTTGGAAACCCTAATGAAACACGAAGCACGAGCTTTTTGGAATTACTTCTCAGTCGAATAAATAATTCATTATGCAGGAATGTGTCTAGTTCTTTATAATATAAAAGGTCACTCATTATGTTGCCTGGGATTATGAGAGTTCTTTTTAATTTCTCTCGTGCGGAATGTATTGGATTTCGAAATACTGTAGGGTTTATAAGGAGTGTTACAGGGTTCTTACTTAAAGTTGCTCAAAAAGACTTAGAAAATGTTCCTTTAAGTTCAGTTGAGCAATATTTCAAATTGTACTCTAAATATAACTTGTAACTGCCTACATAAGAAGGTGGGTTTTTTTTTCATTTTCTTTAGAGAATAATCCAAATTGTTATTTAAATATAAGTTGTAACTTCAGTAGGGATCATTAAAGATGCAAATAAAGTTCATTTATGTGAGTACTTAACCACAGTGTAATAATATATACAGAGTATTTGATGGCGTGGGAAATAAGACTATACTCTGCCAACCAAATCACCAATAGCTCAGCTGGTATGAAGAGGGAATTCAACTCCAAGGGTTGCAGGTTCGAGACTCGGACAACCCAATAAAATAGGAAAAAAAATAATGTAAAAATAATAATAATGTAAATTAGGTAGAAAGGTTAAGGGAATAAAGGATAGTAAGGTAGGTAGGTAACTTGGGAATACTAATTATTTTCAGATTTCCCACCACTATGTAGATTTAGAAATATTTTCATCACTAGTGATGAAAATATTTCAAACACCGGTCAACCTATAATCGTGTTTCATCGGGGTTTCAAACCCATGCACGTGGTACAAATGGTGTGCTCACATTGGTTGATTAGCTCATGAATTATTAATGAGTTTGAGAAGAATAGTTAATAAACAGATAGTTCATCGAGTTTGTTTCTATATTTCATTGTATTCAGTCTATATTCTATATTATTTCACACTTGACACGGTTTTCTTTGTTATTCATAGGGATGTATCTCCGATATAAACCCCTCATTATACAAATTCAAGGGTTATATCTAGATATAAACCTGGGTCTATATCTAGTTATAACCTTTGCATTTATTATTTATTGCAACATTAGACTTAGAAATTTTTACTAGATAGCGATTTTTGGAGAAAAAAAGTCTTTGAGTACCAATATCAGGACTCGAACCGAGAACCTCTGCCGATTGCTGTATCCGCGCTTTAAGCCATTATACTACATAGTCATCCGATGGAAAGTTAACAACAAAAACTCGTTTAATGTCATCAAGTTCATTAGCATTCAAGTTCGTTAGTGTTCTTCTGAATAGAATTGAAAAGTGATTGTTTAATATTTCCTTATGGGAATTCATTGACAATGAACATTAAATTATGAACAGATTATTGATATATTTTTGGATTGGTTTTATTTTTTTGAATACGATCAGTGAAAATCATACATTGTTTTCTTTTCAGAAAACCTTAGTTATCATTGAAAAATGTCGAGTCAGATCTCAGCCAAATGGTTTAAATTGTGTCAGTACTATTTTGTTATGAAAACTTTCAATAAACTTCAATCACGGGAAAACTGTTGTATTCTATTGACAAAAACCATTCACAGCATTCCACCTTATTCATTAGTTTCAATGGTTTGACTATTTTAGTCTTTGTATTAAGGAATGAAAACTAAGATAGCATAACCTCCTACAATTGTGTTCTATCAATAAGATTTTGATTTAAAAATACACTGAGCCGGTTCCCTGCACATATTTTCTATTCATATCATTCATATTATCAAATACGACTCCCAGTAGATACTAATTAGTGAGATTTGAAAAGCCGTTTTTTATTTCTTAACTCAAATCATGTGCCTTTGTTAGAATAGGATTAAATCATTGTTTTTTTTTGTGAGAAAACCTTCTCAAGTGTGAAATAAATTAGTTACATACCTCGAATGTTCGGCTATAAGCCTATATATCCCTTGGGCCTGCGGCCCGCGGGATATATATGGCTTATAGCCTCCATTCTCGGTATGTAACTCTTACTTATTTCACACTTGACACGGTTTTCTTTGTTATTCATAGGGATGTATCTCCGATATAAACCCCTCATTATACAAATTCAAGGGTTATATCTAGATATAAACCTGGGTCTATATCTAGTTATAACCTTTGCATTTATTATTTATTGCAACATTAGACTTAGAAATTTTTACTAGATAGCGATTTTTGGAGAAAAAAAGTCTTTGAGTACCAATATCAGGACTCGAACCGAGAACCTCTGCCGATTGCTGTATCCGCGCTTTAAGCCATTATACTACATAGTCATCCGATGGAAAGTTAACAACAAAAACTCGTTTAATGTCATCAAGTTCATTAGCATTCAAGTTCGTTAGTGTTCTTCTGAATAGAATTGAAAAGTGATTGTTTAATATTTCCTTATGGGAATTCATTGACAATGAACATTAAATTATGAACAGATTATTGATATATTTTTGGATTGGTTTTATTTTTTTGAATACGATCAGTGAAAATCATACATTGTTTTCTTTTCAGAAAACCTTAGTTATCATTGAAAAATGTCGAGTCAGATCTCAGCCAAATGGTTTAAATTGTGTCAGTACTATTTTGTTATGAAAACTTTCAATAAACTTCAATCACGGGAAAACTGTTGTATTCTATTGACAAAAACCATTAACAGCATTCCACCTTATTCATTAGTTTCAATGGTTTGACTATTTTAGTCTTTGTATTAAGGAATGAAAACTAAGATAGCATAACCTCCTTCAATTGTGTTCTATCAATAAGATTTTGATTTAAAAATACACTGAGCCGGTTCCCTGCACATATTTTCTATTCATATCATTCATATTATCAAATACGACTCCCAGTAGATACTAATTAGTGAGATTTGAAAAGCCGTTTTTTATTTCTTAACTCAAATCATGTGCCTTTGTTAGAATAGGATTAAATCATTGTTTTTTTTTGTGAGAAAACCTTCTCAAGTGTGAAATAAATTAGTTACATACCTCGAATGTTCGGCTATAAGCCTATATATCCCTTGGGCCTGCGGCCCGCGGGATATATATGGCTTATAGCCTCCATTCTCGGTATGTAACTCTTACTTCTAGATTCGTCCATAATCACGGCTTTTAAGGAACGGCGAAAGCTTTAGAAAGTTATCGCTCAAAATTCCCACGGCTGAACCAAATTGAAGCAGTACCGCTGCAAGTCCTTCCTCGCTTTTCTCTTTCTGCTATCGATTGAGCCTTGATTCCAAAGTGATCTGCCTCTTTTATTAAAACGCAGCACTTTTCTTTGCTAAGTCTTTCCAGCACGAGTACTATTAAAGATTTGAAAGACTTGAAAGAACAAGCTCTTTCCAAAGCCTGTTGGCAGGACGGCGAACAGATCTCCCCGAAAACAAGTTGTTTCAATGCTTCTTTCTGTTCTTGCTTGAGAACTATTCTTAATTGTGATTTATTATATATTTGAGATACTATGCGCGTTGTGATTGGTCGAGCACTGTGCTTTATAGGTGAGCGGAGCACAGTTGTGACGACATCATCACGAATCTCTGTCACGCACCGAACTCAATTTCATTCAAGCTCTGGCAAAATTAGAAAACAAAACACTAAAATAAGATTTTTTTAAATCAGGAAATATTGAGAATCAGCCTATTTTCACACAGAAATACAATCTATTGTTTATATTTAGAAGGCAAAGTGAAGTTTCAAAAGAAAAAAACGTAAAATACAACCAAAAAGTCACCAAAAAACAAATCGCAAAATATATAGGACTCAAAACCGGCCAAATATAAAATTACACCAAACTTGATGATTTCAAGACTTCTACAAAAAGCATAGCTTTCCAAACGATCCCTAAATATTGCATTCTCTAACAAAAACAACTTTGAGCATGTTTTTGCTGAATAAAATTAAGATTACTATCAGTTTCAGCAAACGGTTTGCTTGGGACGAACAGTTGGTGAAAATTTGTCAAAAGGACTGCAAAACGGCATAAATTTAAAACACATATGCTCCATGAGAACAAACTGGCATTTATTACAATTTTTTACTTACAGAAAAGTGATTTCCATTCATCGTTTATCCATAAAAACTTGTTTTTATCGGCCTTTTGCAGTCCCTTTTGCATAGATTGAATTTCATTCGCACAAGTGTAGCGTGGCGTGACAGTGTTATAGGAGACCGAAATAGGAAACCAAGACGGTAACCAATCAGTCCGGGAAGGTCCCCTTTTTTAGGGACCCTATCGATTACACAACAGTGTACCACAGGATGCCCATGAACCGAAAACATTCAAACTCGCGTCCGAGGCTTTTTTCCGTTTGTTTTTTGTGCCTTTTGCCCATAATTCCTGGCTAGATAGCAAGTATTTGAGATTCTTTCATCGAGCAAGACTGATATTTTAATAGTCACAGCTTTAAAACCCGAAAAAATTTGCACATTCCAATCATAGTTGGCCGTTCTTTGGCTATGAAAACATCCATTCAGGTGAGTTTGAAATATTCTTTCGTACACTAATAATTTTTTTTGAGCTTTTAAAAAAATACTATGGCATCTTGAATGTGTGAGGATTTGTTGAGCGAAGTTTGGTTTAACGGCACGGGGTATTTTTTAACGGCACGGGATTTGTTTATACCACACCGCTATATTCATGCTTGTCACCTTGCTTTGAAACTCACTCGTAGCTATATACTCTTGTCGAACGGTCTAAAGTGATATTGTGTCAGTCTCAGAATAAAGCTAGGACGTTCGAGGTATAATCTTAAGCATTTCCTGTCAAAGTGCAAGCATATAACTTTTTAATAAGAACTTAAACTTAGTAGTTTTCGTATGAGTTGGAAGTTTAATAACTCAGTGTACCGGTCCGCTTCAGTACGAAAACCAGGAGCCCATCTCCTGCGAAAACCAATTAACAAACCAAAACTCATACGAAAACCGCTCTATATTGAATAAAATTAGTGGTCATATTGCTGTATGCTTCGTGTTAAAAAGACTCAATCCTTCTTCCTAGGAAAATGCCAAAAAATTATTATTATTATTAGCAATCATTCCTCCTGCTTTAGAGATTTATTCCTAGCTATAAAACAAATTAAAATGCAATGTAAATTATGAAACTTTATCATATACATTTTCAAGCATGTACTATTTAATACAGCAACTATTTGCTATATTTTGTTTATCATTTGTTTTTTACTCATTAAAATAATTCTATTTCCCTTTATTGTTTAGGAAATATTTTATGGAGCAGCATAAACTGCTGAGGTAAGTAATTGTGTATAGTAGTTTTCAATGGATTGACAACCAAAACAAACATTTTTATACTCATCATTTTTTATCCATCATTGTTACACACAGTTATGTTTTCCCTATTACATGTGAAAATGTTTCTTTGGGCTATTTTTTTCATAATTGCATGTATAGATTCATAGCTAATAACAATAATGATAATGATGATGATGATGATAAATTATAATAATGCCAATGATGACAACAATAATGATGGGATATTTCTATCTGGTCAAAATAATATATGGAAATATTTATGGAAATATTTCTTGATCATGAATGAATAATACACATCATTACTAATAGTTCTTTCCTTTTTGATTTGATTTTATTAGGTTGAACAGAATGTCAAAAACAGAAAGAACTAGTACATAGGGGGGGGGGGGGGGGAGAGTGAACAGAACGTCAAAAACAGAAAGAACTAGTACATAGGGGGGGGGGGGGGGGGAGAGTGCTAGCCTCTCATTTTAAAATATTGTTCCGTCACGCTAGGCCCTGTAACAAATAAGGAATGAATGTGTGATTGCATCTTTGACATTTTAAAATTAACTATTTTCAAAATTCCAAATGGAGGTCGGCTTAGCCTTTTAAATACCCAGTTGTTGCTTGATTTGTTAGTCCAAATATGTTTTGGAGTTATAAGAATAGCCTTTATAAGTAAACAAAAACATTTTTAATACAGTAATAGAGTGCAATGCCATATATCCATGAAATACTTTCTAACTATGTAGCACCTAATATGTAAAATTTAGTGATCAACTCTTTTATAGTCATCAACTTAAATTTTAACTTCGGCATGAAATGATTTTTCATATAAAGGTGGCTAATTATGTGACTATTGTTCTTCGCACTGTCCCACTTTTCAAGATTTATATGGCATGCACTCTTAAAGAGGATAATTAACCACTGTTTATAATTAAGAAATTTGATTGTATCATATATACAGGCATGTATATAGAGAGATGATGATAAATAGGTTTTGTTTGTTTTCAACACATTGTATTCTTGTCATACCCTGAAGGCCATTCAACATGGTTGAAATATAGGTGTTTATCATTTAAACGTCTAACATCTTCACTTGTGCTTATTATATAGAGATACTGATAGTGATATAGATGTAAGAATTTAGAGTTATTTCATTGTTTTAATTGCAACAAGTCTGTTTCATATGTAGTTATAAAATGGCCACACTCATCAGGCATTAATTGCAACATCCCTCAATGATAAGTGTGGGCATTTTATGACATCTCTCTAATCCTCAAGAGCTGCTTACATCTATATTACTATAGACCTCATCGGCTTGTCCCATTCAGACCTCTTGGGAGTAGAATTCTTTGTGCCGAATGCATTGAAAACAATTGATAATTTTTAATAGGCCACCTACTTTGATTTGATATAATAAATCTAATCTGGCACGTGAGATTTTAGGCCTTACTTTAATAGAAAGGGGTATTAAAACAGCAACGTGCATTTACATGCATTTTTATGTAGTCAGTGTAGTAATCACATGTAAATGTTATCATCAGTTACACAAAATAGTTTCCATGCATAAAGTTACAGTTTTAACTCATTAAAATGATTTAAGTGTATATTTAATAATTTTAATCAAACATCAACCAATCTTTACTGAGTCTGAATATAATCTAGAAACTCTAAGCTGCACTGGTGGAATAAAGATTGGATAATAAAAATAACAATAATATTGTACATATATTCGAATAGCTAGATTCATCTTCATTTATGTGGTAATGCTTTGATTGCTGTTCAGCTTATGGAATGCATTCATTAAACTTATTTAAAACTTTTGAACTTATTTATTAATCCTGGCTTATAACATAGCTTCAATTTATGAAATTATCATCCGGTGAACCAAAGATCATACTAAATCCGCTGTAGCGAAACAAGAATAAGTAATTAATTAGAGGTCAAAATATCATTCCACGATTGAAAGTCACTGGAAAAGTTTGATAAATTTCAAAAACACTGAAATAAAACACTTCTACTAAGGTATTGTATTTTTTCGTTCAAAACATTGACTATATTACAAATAATTAGAGAACTAAGGCATTGCCTTACCACAATTTGTATTCGATTTATCAGTTGCATTTTCCTCGTTTTGAAGTGGTAATAATTTGACATAAAAGGCCATTAGCGTGCCTAATTGGTTATATTCTTTTTCCAAACCATTTAGACACTGTAAATTGAACGAAAAATCATACTTAGATGCTTTTTAAATCCAGAAATCTCTCTGCCTTTCACCCGAGAATCCGCCATTTTGAATTCAACTACATTTCTGGTCCAGTTACCATGACTACCAAATCCCTCAATTCTGATTGGACAAAGGCTCGTATTTACAATAACATTGGAGGGGTCCTCAAAAAAGGGGACCTTCCCGGACTGACCAATCAGCGCTCGAGAACTCACATGAATGTTAGTAGGGAGAATTTTGAACAAGAATCAGTAACTTAATCGATAAAAAAACGTGAAATTAAAGTGATTTAAGCTTAAAATAAATGAGCAAATATATAATAAAACAAATAGAACAGTCTTTTCCGTGCTCTGTTCAGTTATAAAGCACTCAGAAAGTGAAGAGAGCACTCAAGAAGTGAGGAGAAGCACTCGCTTTCAGCTCGTGCTTCTCCCATCACTTCTTTCGTGCTCTCGTCACTTTCATCGTGCTTTATAACTGAACAGAGCACGGAAAAGCCTGTTCTATTTGTTAAATAATGTCTGTTAAAACTTCTTTAAAATTGATTTCACTAAACGAAGGCGACGCCATTTATCGTGTGTTATTGAACGAACACGATATTTTAATTAAAATGCATTAATATGCTCTCTCTGAAGTGGTCTGGCATACCTCACTGTCAATCTGCTGTCATAAGTACCGAAACGCAGCATTTTGATTGGTGCGTTCGTGGACGAACGCAGTTTTTCAAAAACCAGGGGTTTGTTTGCAAGCGTTTCCTTCCTTCCTCTCCCCCTCCCCCTAACTTGATGTTTTGTACTCGTCTTAGGTTTCGCGCGGCCATATCTGTAACACAGCTATCCCAAAACAACCAAAAAACAACTTTCTCCCGTTCCCCAAAAAAGAAACGCTTGCTACGCAGGCTAGATAATGAACGCCCGTGTCCTATGGGACATAGAGTCGCTCGCATTATATAGAAGGCCACTCGGGTTGCGCCGTCGTGGCCTTCACTGCCATTCATCATCTAACCCTGACGTATTATTTACGTTACATTTTGTCTGGCGTCGATCGATCTGTCTCATGTCATATCAACACATCTAATATTTCACGGGAAATTCCTTTCGAGGGCTATAACATTTGACAAATGTGTGTTGGCACGATCACAGATCAGACAATCATGCAATACTCAATCAATCAAATAGGAAAAATCGTATTATATCCGAGGAGATGACAGAGCAAGAAATGTGTTTTATTTTAGACATTTTAGCCCGCTTGGTGTTTTGATGCATTGGATGGTAGTTAAAACAGCATTAAAAATGTTTCATAAATGACATATTTACACAAAGCTTCCTGAGCCACTAATAGTAAAATTAGAAGAAGAACTAAATTGGTTGATTAATGTTAGCAAAATGTTTAAAATGTGCACAAAAATAAACAAATAATCATTTATGACTAATTTGAGGTTATTTTAATAAGAAATGTCCTTATCCCAAATGTCATCATGTTTTTATTGAGAAATAAAAAAGTCTCAGAAACAGAGAAATGAAAGTCTCAGAAACATGATTATCAAAATTAACCTTTTGAGAAATAAACGTCACGAAAATAAAGATGGACAATTCAGTTATTGAAGCATTTTTTTGGGGGGGGGGGGGGGGGGGGCTGTATGAATCTGCTCGACATATATTTCTATGTACCGGGATGCCTGTGTTCCAAAGTGTTGACATTTCACCCGTCCGGCCTCCCCTCAAAGCGCCGCTACGAGCCGCCACGAAGATTTGAGTATGCGATATACTGAGTTCGAAAACTTGAATGCTTCGAAAACATGAAGTTGTTCTTGAAAATTGCACGTCAGAACAAGAAAGATAGATAGTTACTAAAGCAATTTGTGCAATTTTTGAGGAAAGTTGGGCTGTTGAGAGTGGTTTTCAGACAGGCCGAGTTGATTGTTTTCATTTCGTGTTGACGGTGTTCGCTTTGTAAGCTTCGTGAAGCAAGTCACGTTCTCTGACATTATGAAGAACAAAATAGCACATTAATCAATATAAACTCAAGATTTCCGTTTGGAAGTGCTTGATAATATGCCCCGTAGCGAATGCAATTCTGCTGGCACATCTTCTGTTTTGTGTTAGAAAGGACTTCGCTAACGGCGGATCATTCCGGCCAAGTTGTCCTCGTCTTTATAAAATAAGAAATAGCAAGCTATATTTCGGGAGTCAACCCTGTAGTACAGCAACTAACAATAGGTAATGTCTTGTCAATCATCAGTCCAAAAAATATAGTCATTACTTTCTGCGGGATCAGAGTTAAACGAGTAAACGAGAGTCGATATTCGATCGAACAATTTATTCGTCATTTTCACAATGACTCGTCTTCACATGTTATCCAAAATAATGACAACGCCAATCATCGTCAATCTCGTCAATGACATCACAAATAAAAACAAGTTTTCATTTAAGTCGATATTTATTCGTTCGTATGAGCTTTCGGTGAGAGGTTGACTTGCTCATGCGCTGTCATGTACTACTAGAGACGCCTGGGACCTGACACTCCAATTTGAGGACTAAAAGACGACGACGACGACGACGAAGAACCGTTTGCATTTTTAGACTCGGGCTTTCCGTATACGGAAGCCCGAGTAATTAGTGATAATTCCAAACTACTTTTTTCGTTGGTTCAATATACAAATTCCAGTTTCCCAAATTATTCTAATACCCAATTTGCATACGTAAGGTACCATATTGCACATTTGCATCTCTATGCATGTGGTATGAAAAGCGTCTAACGGGGAATAGAACTACTTAGTAATAATTAGTACTATTTGTTTCACGGTTATATTGTTTGCACTCTAAAAGACAATTTGTTCGTAGCCGTGTAAAATGTTTGTCAGTAAAAGAAATAAACCACTAATACTCACATGTATTTATCTGTCCATATTTATTTGATAGTTACACGATCCTACGATGAATAAGCCCGTGCATTAATAAAAGCATTAAAGTAATATAGTTTATGTTTACAGTGGAGCCTGATATGTGACCGAGCATACCTTGCTGCTACCATCCAGGCTTGTTTCTTTGTTGGTATGTTTTTTGGATCGTTTATTACTGGCATGATCTCTGATGCATGGGGAAGAAAGAAATGCATTGTATTCTCAGACATTGTAATGGTGAGTTAGCAAACAACTGAACAAACGACAGACAGATAAATAAGCAAGCCACAAACCAAACCAACAGCTAAACGTACAAGCAAGCAAGCAAACAGCTGAACAAACGACAGACAGACAAATAAGCAAGCCACAAACCAAACCAACAACTAAACGTACAAGCAATCAAGCAAGTTTAAATAAATTGTTGGGATTTTTATACTGCAAAAATGGCTGAGCCGGTATTGTTTTTGGCCGATAATTAACTCGTGGATTAAATCCTGGTTTTGTTTTAGGTGTTGGCTGGTGTGGCATCGTCGTTTGTGGATTGTATCTCGTTTTTGGCGTTTCTTCGTTTCGTGGTTGGATTTGCTTTGGCTGGAGTGATGGTACCTATATTCATTTACGTCATGGAGTTCGTTGGTCCTTCTTATCGTACAGGAGCTGGCAATTTTAATTTATTTTGCTTCAGTTTTGTTGGCATTTGGACTGTATTGTGCGCTCATTTACTGCGAAATTGGCGGTGGTTTCTTCTCACTTGTACAGCTCCAGCAGCACTATTGCTCCCGTTTTGGAATAAGTCTTTTATTCAAAATACAAAAACACGTAATGCAAAGGCTATGGGTTCGAATCACATTAATTTTTTCCCCCGGGCTTTTGCAATGCAGTTGCCGCTTAATTTACCGCAGATGTCATTCTAATTTCATAATTTGCTGTTATATCTAAAAGATTTTGCACATTTGCATTAAAGTGTTTAGGTCAACCATTATATGAATATTTCACCTTTTTTATCCTTCCAGAGTAATGCCAGAATCTCCAAGATGGCTGATTGCTAACAATCGTTTAGACGAAGCTCATACAGTACTCATGAAGTATGGTGGTAAGGATGACCAACCTGTGGATAGAGAGAAGTTACGAGATATCATCCAAGCTATCAGAAGAGATCAACTGGTAACAGAAGAAGAAGCAAAGAAGCACACTCCATTGGACCTTGTGCGTACCCCAAAGATGAGAAGATGGACGTTGATTATCTGCTTCCAGTGGTAGGTACCTGAACGTGGTACAATACGCAGCAGTCTATAGCAATACTCCAATAGCGATACGGTTTAGTTTTGCTTTAATTGATCGCAAATATCAAATGCCTGGTTCCCATATAACCACTAAGTTAACATAAGTAAGTTTGGGAAACTCTATAATACGCCGAGCGTCATCGGAATATTATTGATACTCTCATGGAACAATAGAACTTTACACGGTTCGAATCGAACAACCTCAACCTCGATAGCATGTAGTATATTCTTTACAATTTGACTACAGCCCGTGAGGTTTTGAAGTGTTTCAATTAGCCTCAATTGTTTGATAATGTGTACATTCCTTAAATTACCGCGGGCTTTAATAGTCAAATTGTAAAGAACATTTTCCACGCTATCGAGGCTGAGGTCGTTGACGTGAACCTTGAAAGGTCTCTTAATTCAGAATTGAGAAATTAACAGCGCTAGCGAGACCTTATAAAACATACAGGAACCATAGTTTTCCGTTTTCAGTATCCAACGCTTTCTCTGTTCTTTTGACTATCTAGGTTGGTTGTAGCCCTGGTTAGCTTTGGAATTCTCCTGTTCGTGACACAGCTGGCTGGAAGTCCATACATTAACTTCCTTATCATGAATGCCGCTGCTGCAGCCAAAATTCCGCTAACTTTTACCTTATATTTGAAGTAAATATTACTGATGAATCTTAAAAAATATCCCTGTTCGAACAGATACAATACATCAATATATTAATAATGCGGCGATACACGATACATAGTCGGAGCCTCTGGTAGAAGCGGTATGAATAACAGTGAGCTTGATCTTTTTCGTATCATTCGCAAAAAACTACAGATACATGAGAAAAATATGGAACCCATAATTTCGGTTTTTTATAGTCCGATGTGTTAACCACTATTCACCACAAGGACCAACCACGCTGGATAAGCAGCCGGACAAGGTAGAATAGGGCAACTAGGGGGTCCCAGGGTGATATTAATGTCTAAGGTTAAGTTGAATACCGCAAACGGAAACGCACAATAGAAGTGAAATAATGAAATGAAATACGTGAGGCGTAATAAGTGAAATACAGATATGAGATATGAGATATGAGAAAAATATAAATTGCCTTTGGCGGGGACTCGAATTCTCAAAAATTATGTAACTACTTTCATGGCATGTTAACTGATTAATATTGCGTACTTTAATATAGATTCGGTCGTCGTGTCACCCATGCTGCATTCATCTTGATCACTGGTGTAGTTCTACTAGTTATCTTGGCAGTGTATAAAGGTAAAGTTAACCGTATGAAGCGAAAAACACTATAGAAACAACAACAAACAAACAAATCCAAAATCATTAACACTTATTGTTTTTTTTATAGATTTCGCTCTTGCTACGACAGCTCTGTCTCTGATTGGTTACATCACAATTGACTGTAACTGGATTGGTGTCTATATCATTACGTCAGAGCTGTTTCCAACGGTTCTCAGGTATTGCTTTGTCACAAATAACTATTGTCTGGAACAAACTGCTTGAAATATGGAAATTAAATGTCGTCGGCACCAAATTCATACACAATTTATTACAAAGAGATGGAGGAAGATAGAAAAAGGAAAAGAGGGGGAAAAGTGAAACAGCGGCTGATGAGAAAGAGTAAGAAAGGAGAACTGGGAAAGAGAGGAAGAAGGGAAGAGTGGAAGAGTTGAAGACAAAAAGGAAGAGGCAAAGTGTGTATACGGCATATCATTGGACTGTAGTTTTAGTTTTACCGAAGAAACACTAACACCTTGTTTTATGTATGTTATCTTGTCAGGAATACTGGTCAGGGAATTGGCTCAGCGACGGCTCGTGTAGGGGCTATTATAGCTCCTTATATCTCAATGACGGTAAGCTACCTTTCATGATAGAGGTGCTGTTAGAAATTATGTTTCATTGTTTTTAGTATAAATACACTTTGTGATTACAGAAAATCGTTCTGTATTCTATTGTAGTAGATATATTGTTATCTTCTATGCCATCATATATCATTATCACCATAATCATGATCATCATCATGACCATCATCGTCTTATCTTCATTATCATCTCATCTTCATTATCCTCCTTATCATCATTATTGTCGTCATCATTGTAGTTATCGTCTATACCGTTAAAATCATCAGTATCGGTTTTGTCATTGGCGTCGAATCAATACGTTTTTGTTTATTTGGTTGATTTTAGAGTCAACTGTCAAGTCTTGGACTCGCTTTCCCTGTTATTATTTTTGGTGTCCTCGCACTGATTGCTGGGATAATGGTGTACTGGCTTCCCGAGACGCTTTACGCGCCGATGCACCAAACTATTGGTGAAGCTGAAGCGGCGAAGGAAGATTTTGGTCTTCCTTGTTGTGGAAGAAAGCCTCATGTAGTACAGGTTCCTTCATATCAAAACGAACAAGAACAAGAAATGACCAAATTGTAATTGACTAATATGGTGTGAATATCTTGTGAATCTATATAGTCTATATAGGATAGAATGCTTTGTGTGACGACTTCGTTTCAGTGGAAAATTGCTGTATATTGTAGTGCATGCATATGCCATTAGTATACTACGTACACTGCAATATTCAAAATAAGGACACAACACCTCAAAGGCTATTAACGTTTTGAATAAAATAAAAACATTATAATCAAACTTTTGCTTTCCAATTTCTTTCTATAGTCCAATTTTGTAGTGGACCAAAAGAACACATGTATACATCTTGATACATCACCTATAGTGCATCGCAAACATGGAAAACATACAAAAGCCTGTGAAAATAGACTTTGTTTTTAGAGTAGCCGCATACACAGACGTTTTGTCAGACCTGCATGTTTCTAGTAGATTGGTAGATGGGTTCCAATGTATGTAATGTACAAATCAGGTGGAGGTCTTCGCCCCTCCGGCAAAAAAAATATACATAAATACGACCAAAAAGATTGTCTAAAGTGTACACGTGTCAGTTGCAGGATAGACCGAATTACAATATGGTCGCCATTGACTTTCAAAAATAAAAACCTAACCTTAAAAAAATAAGAACCACCATCAGAAAGAGAAATCAGAAATAAGTATTTTTGGAAAGTTTTATTGATATAAATATAATTCAGGTGAAACTATTTGGAAACCAAATAGAGAAATGTGTTCAGTGAACTGTTCCTTGTTACTGTTCCTTGTTAGCGAATAGAGAAATGTGTTCAGTGAACTGTTTCTTGTTAGCCTCGTTGTGGAGTTCTGTTTTTCACAATTCTCATAACTTCTCAAGAATTTAATATTTTTTTCTCAAAGGTTTTACCTTTGTTGATGTCTTTCTTATCTATAATTTTGAAGTAGTTGTCATTCAATTAGAATATGAATTTGAAAAAATATATGATGATAAAGTGTCGGCCATATTGGCATTCTGTCAATAAGAACCCGTCTAAGAGATACCATGGATAATCCGCCCCACCGTAACTGGGCTAACCCTAATATCAAATAGGGAAAACAGAAAATACTTCCTTGAATTAAAAATAACAAAAAAAGCAAGGTATTTACCGTTATTATTAATATGAAAGAAGTGATCATCTTTGAGAAGGCGGCCTTACTTTGACAGTCGCATGGTTGACTGTAAACAGAAGTCGCTAGTCTTGCATGTTCTTCGCTTGAAATGCTTGTAATCGTCGTTTTTTCTTCGGTAGACCTTTGTTCACATTGTGTAGTTGAGCTCTTTGTGGTTTTAAAGTTTGTATAAGCTGAAATATAAGTCTCTTTTGAATAGATAGGTAGCTTGTTTGATAGATAGTTCACGGTAAGTTTCGCCATGGATGTGTTTTTATTATCCATGGTTTCACGATAGGCATTTTCATAGGCAGTTTCACGATAGATTCGCGGTATCTCTCTAAATAACCTTTCCGAAAACGCTCGACATCTTTTATTCTTTTATTTTCGACATACCGCGAATGGTGTGTGGATTTTTAAGTGATTTGAGCGTATTTAAAGACGTAGAATCCATAGTTTTGATATCAAAACCGTCAACAAGGTAAACAGTGTAGCTTTGTGTAGCTAGTTTGACCACGTGCTAATGTCGCAAAGCATCCTGGGTGTTATCGCCTCGTTTTCAATCTTCGACGCCTAAATGAAAGACAGACCACGCTGCATTTTAAGACTCGTGCGCCGGCCAAAGGCCTGGGCAAGAGTAATTTTTTTATTTATTTTTATTTATTTTTATTTTATTTATTTCTATTTTATTTTTTTTATTTTTTATTTTTATTTTTTTTTAAACTTTATTTACGTGGCAATGTATTTAGCTACAAGCTAATTGGGGACACTAACAAATACTAATGATATACTATATGATAATAATGTTAATTAAATATTAAAAATACATAGAATCTAAGTTAAAAATCTCTCACTTCCCATCGTGTACAGCTGGGGCCGGTTGTACGAAGGGTGGATAAAGTTATCCGCGGATAAAAGTTATCCACTGCATAGGTTTTTTATAGATTTTATCCGCTGGATAAGGATTTATCCGGTGGATAGCGCTATTCACCCGTCGTACAACAGGCCCCTGGTGGTCATCGGCGTACATAGTAAATTAGTATTCTTGACATAAGATAGATCATTCTGGCATAGATTCCACAGCAGAGGACCAAATGAAGATCCCTGAGGACAGCCTCGTTTCATTTCCTCCCAATCACTGGTAGCTTTACCAACTTTGACTCTGTTAAGACGACCACAGAAGAACGAATGCATTAATGCCAAGGATTTGTCGTCAAAACCATAAGCTTTAAGTTTGGCCACAGTTAGTGAGGGAAGGAGAGAGTCAAAGGCTTTGCTCATGTCCATTGATATATATATGCTTTCTATTTGTTATCCAGCGCTTTTCTCTATTCTTCTACTAAGCCAATTAGTGTGGTCTCGCAGCTGTGTTGCTTTCGGTATGCAGTCATTTTGGAATACATGATGTGGTCATAATATGTAGTAATTTGTTTACACAGCATATGCTCGAATAACTTGCCAAATATTGGTAGTACTGTAATGGGGCGATAGTTTTCTATAGCTTGTTTATCACCCTTTTTAAACACTGGTGTCCATTCACCCATTTTCCACTTAGTAGGCCAGCAACCCTCATCAATACACTGATTGAAAATAGCCCCCAAAGATGGGGAAATAGCAGGGGCAATTTCCTTTAGAAGAATAGGTGAGATGGTCCCATCCAGGTGATTTTCTTGGATTAATCCTCGAGAATTCATCTAGTACATCTCTATCTGTAACAGGTTGGAAGTTGAATTCAAGGTCCTCATCCTGATGTTTTCTTGCTATAGACTTGATACTCGTGTGTTGCTGATGATCGTCTTCACATAGATCGTGTACGTGCGGCCCTCCGATATTTGACGCAACATTAGTAAAGTGCTCAACAAATCTGTTAGCAATAATATTCTCATCGTTTTCAAGTGAGTTTTCTTCTGTTTCTAAGCTGATGGTATTGCTCTCTCTAGTTTTATTGCTAAGAAAAAGTCGGAAGATGTTAAAGAAATCCCTTGGTTTTTCCTTCAGCTTGTCAGCTTTCTTTCCCCAATAATCTTTGATGGCTTTTCTGCGTTCCTTAGTGGCCAAGTTTCTGTACTTTTTTTTGAATTCATAATTTTCTACTGTTTTGTTTTTGGCATACAGTTGGGCAAACTTTCTCTTCTTTCTAATGGCGTTTTTCCAGTCAACTGTCATATATGGTACATCAATTTCTCGTACTCGTATTCTTCTTAACGGAGCATGGTGATCGACCGTATAGTTTACACGCAGAAAACAAATCCACAAAAGAACAACTAGACAAAACGAAGACTTGAACCTGACAATTTGTAGACTGGCAACTGGCCAACGTCAATTTGCATACAGAGGAGCAAAAATCTGGAACAATCTACCAAAAGAAATAAAATCGATAGAGAACACTAACAACTTTAAAAAACACCTTATTAATCATATCATATCTCATTAAAACAAACGATATTTTTTCATTCCTAATTTATTCTCTTTTATATAGTGTTTATCGTATATCATTATTGTAAATTAATTAAATAACATTAGAAATTATTAACATATAGTATATTTAGCGTTAGTTACATTGTAGCTGAAAAGCCTTTGAAAGGAGCTCAATAAAGTTTGTATGTATGTATGTATGTATGTATGTATGTATGTATGTATGTATGTATGTATGTATGTATGTATGTATGTATGTATGTATGTATGTATGTATGTATGTATGTATGTATGTATGTATGTATGTATGTATGTATGTATGTATGTATGTATGTATGTATGTATGTATGTATGTATGTATGTATGTATGTATGTATGTATGTATGTATGTATGTATAGCTTACCAGCCCATTCCAGTAATCAATTCTGTCATCAATATCGGGGAAAATGTCGCCCACCTGCCATGGCGAGTTCAACATATCCTCCGCCAGAAGCTCTAAGTTGACATTTTTGAGGTTTCTAGTCAAGATGGTTTTTGGCTTGTAGTGCATTATTTTCTCATTTAGTAGTCCATATATAAGACAGTGATCACTGATTTCTGGATTATATGTACCAGATTTGTTGAACATATCCGGTTTATTTGTGAGCAGAACATCGATCAAAGTAAATGAATGATCAGTTATCCTTCTGGGTCTGTTAATTAGACATTCTAAATCAAAGCTTTCTTCCAAGTCCATGAGTATTTAGCCTTCTCTTTTGTTAATGTCCAGCCTATTGAGGTTTAAATCTCCCATGAGAATGACTGTTTGTTTCTGCAACTCAGCCCACATGCATAATGAGTTGAGCTCATCTTCAAGTTTCAAAAAATAGTTATTTCCAGTTACTTTGGGTGGCCTGTATGCTCCTACTAGTAAGATAACATTGCAATTGATTTTAATTTCGATAGCCAGAACTTCAACATGTTTAAATAAAAGTGTTTGAACTTTCTTGGATGCGATTGTAGAAGAAATAAAAGCCATAAGACCCCCGCCGCCTTTCTTTCTGTCTCTTCTGTACATTTGATATCCATGTAATCTAAATTGATCATCTTTATAGGTGGAGTCGATTTTGGTCTCAGAAAGGATAATCACCTGAGATTTTAGGTCCCTTTTTACTAATTTCAAATCATCAAACTTATTTTGTATACTGTTAATATTAAGGTGGACGATCAGGAGATCTTGGTGTTGAGTCTTACGTAATTCAATAAGATCAGGTTCGTCCATCTCCGTTCCTAGGCTTGTGCATGTATCATTAAACTCTTTGAAATTATGAAATACGTCGTTGCTTGGTAAGAAGGACATTAGACATTTCGTGCAGTACCAGGTGTAGCTAGGCTTTTGCTGGAGTAGACTGTATTCTTTTGGCAAAACTCCACAACATTTAATATGAGTTAGTAGATTACATTCTGTACATCTCATAGCTCGATGATTACAAGCTACTGATCTTTCACAAGTTTGGCATTTCTCTGGTCCAGGATTTCAAGAGACGTCTCCGCTCAGTATTAAACGTGATTGCTGAAAACTGGCTGTTGAGTTACTGTAGAAGTTAATCCTCGATGAGAAGAAACCTTTGGGTCTTGCTATCTTTTGACGACTATGTGAAGACTCAGAATCCAGTAATAAATGCTCAGATAAAACGTTATTTGTAATATTGTTGAGCGAGCAGTTGTTTGTGCTATTCCTGAAATTGTTTCTGGTTAAAAATGCAAGACAAATCACAAGTACATGGTATGAACCGGGGAAAATATTCAGAATATCGGAGCGCTTCATCAAGCGTCCGTTCCCCATGACCGCTTGTGCAAATGAGCAGCTGTAATGAGCATGCTGTAATGAGCATCCATGCGTTTGTCGTTGAGGGCTCATGGATCAAACAGTTCCCATTGGTGTTCGTGTTGATCTTGTGTGATCTTCCTCGTCTTTTTAATGTATTCCCAAAGTACAAATGTTCTATTTGTATGGCAACGTTTTTGAAATTAGGTGTATACATTAAACTTATTTTGTACATCAAAGAGAATCCCGAGCTTACGCAGTTATGCGTCTTGTTTTGATGTAAAATGACTCGGCACTCGCTATTCATTGTGAATAGAATTGAAGAATTTGTCAAACTGGAAACTTACCGAGTTTGTAAAATACCAAGCGTGCGTAACTTTAGGAGAATTTGTCATTTGAACAGACTTTATTTGAAATATGAAAACCTTTGTGTGTAGAAATACGTTGTCTATGTTATAAAAGAGATAGTTCATAGATAGCTGTGCGTATATCCAGTTCTACATGCACTTGGGAGGTTGCTTAAGCACTCAAAATAGCTAGAGTGGCATGTGCTTAGCAACCTCCCGCGTGCATGTAGAACTGGATATACGCACGCTATCTATGAACTATCTCTTAATATGAATATAATTATATGCTATAAATATGCAGTTTAAAAGCATCAAAACCACAAAACATTCATTCACGCTCTGGCAAAGCAATTTTATGTTCTATTGCAGCGAAAAATAATACGGTTGTTATACAAATGCTAAATTCGCCATTATCTTCCTATCCGGATATATATATCGAACACAAATTTAGCCAATTAACAGATTAGCAATTATATTCTTATATATATGTACTACATATTTAGCCGTTAAGTAACGGCTAAACTTCTCTTAGTATATATTATATAAACCATATTTAGCCCTTAAGTAACGGCTAAATTATGTTAGTATGGTAGTCAGTAAACAGTAGATAAAAGCGTAGTCAGTAAATGTACTTCTCGTCTCCATGGTAACCAATTACGCTTGAACATCGCAGGCTCATAAAGTGTCATGCAAGAAGAAAAACATCGAAAAAAGACAATACAAGCTGTCGAGTTGTGTTTACATTTATGTTTACATTTATTGGTATGTAAGAATAAATGAAAAATATCTAAAAATAGATGAGATACTGACCATTCTTCCCAAGACATTTGAATGTCAAATGGAAACTAGCGAGTAAACTATTTTCCAAATAGCGCGTAACTCGAAAATATTGTTTCGCTGTTTCAAGTTCGAGTTACGACAAGAGCGCGTAACTCGAAAATATTGTTTCGTTGTTTCAAATCATTTTATTTCTTTTTTTTAATTCTAAAGGCCCGTGCAAACGCATGCAGCATTGTTGGACCAACATGGTTGCTCCAACATGTTGGGCCTGTTTAAACACCCTGTTGGATGATGTTTGATGAAACTCATCCAACATTTCTTTTGTTCTCGTGTTCAACAAACCGTATCGCAACAATGTTGGCCAACAATGTTGCGTGCGTTTGCTCGGGCCTTAACAGTGTTTTTAGTACATGTCAGGGCCGTAGCACCCTCAAAATTATTGGGGGGCCCACCCATTGTTTTCTGAAAATAGCCCTGAAAATAACTACCATTTAATACACTCAAATCATGGTTTTAGGGGGGCTCGGTCCCCCCCCCCCCCCCCCATCCCCAAGTTTGCATAAACAGTAGACACTATGAGTTTGTATAGTAAGTCTATATTTTAATTAATAAACGAAACAAGATTTCCCTGATGATGGATTGTTAGTCCGAAATCATGGAATAAAATTACATTAAATTTAACGTGGAAGAAACGACTTCTAATTATTGATTGTACTTAGTTATATTTTGATACACGAAAACATATCTATGTACTAATTGATATTTTAAAACACGAAACCAGATTGTACTGGCTTAGCAATATTTTAGTAAAAAAAAACCAGTTTGTTCCAGCTAATAGTAATAATACAATCGTCTTCAGTACTACTCTCAACGGCATAACTATCCATGTTATCAGTCATTTTACACGAGTTGTTTTCCAAATGACGTCTCAAATTGAATGATCTTGAAAACACTTCAGTGACAACTGTCTTAATGAACAATATTGACCAACTTGACTGTGTCTTAAGGCTAAATAATGTAGACATTGCTTGTATCAAATGTTGAGAGATCAAATAACATGCAGATAGTTATGAAAAGCAATCTCCTTTGTAATGTTACCATATCAACAAGAAAGTTTGATATGACTACCGTTCCAACACCACCAAAAAATTAGTGCCAGGCATTTCCAGAAGCTGGTATTCCATACAATAGTAACACTTTTTGTGCTTTGGACCAGTAAATAGGGTGTTGTCTTTCTGGTCTCACTAGTATTTTATCGGGTAACATTATTTTTGCTGTTGAGCAACAAATACAGCTTGTCATTAAAACTTACCAATCAGATTCGAGAATACATAAATTAAAACTAACCAATCAGATTCGAGATAAAAATAAACAAAAGGTATCTACATTATTTAACATTTTTTCCTTGTAATTATCTAGATGTCAAATATGAATAAGAAAATATACTTTATAAGCAAATTTTTACTTTACTAGAACACAATTTATCATTCATCAGATCTTTTTTAGACATTATTTGTAGCAAGTGGAGAAACCGTCGTTTGCATTTACCCTCTAATCCTTAAAGTTTAACGGCGCGACAGAACACGGCTTTGTCGCCACAACACAATAGATGTAAACGATCTGACTCGTGATTGGTTGTTGTAAAAGTGATAATTTATTTTGTTTAGAAGGACGTCTTGGATTGGCAGAAGCGATAATATTTTTCAAAATAACTTTCAAAGCATTTACGGTTAGAGTATCCGCACTGTAGTTTAATCAACGTATAAAAAAAATAAAGGGTATTTCCGAAAGCAGAGATATCAGGAAGTGAGAACAGATGCCTCAGTGTATATGAGAAATGTGGAGGTCTTATTACTGCCACACAGTTTACAATCATGAGTATGGTTAGTACTCATCCTAGACCGAGACACAGTCCCATACTTTTTGCGATCAACACAACAGGATAGTCTACGTCCAACTAATGTAGGATTAGAGTAAAGTGTTAGCATGAGGACACATGCAACTTACTAATTCTGACATGCCTTTGCTGCCAGTCAAACGCGACAAACACAGACGAAAAATAGAGATTTGGTGAATCAACTGTATTTCCAAGGTAACAAAGAAAAACTTGTCCGATCTAATTTTGATAGAATTGAAGTTTGCATTTGTCTTTTTGCCAAACAATTCCTTCCTATAGTATTTCCTGACCTTAATTTCAGACAGTTTGGAATAGATTTAATCATTTAATCTTAAGTTTATCGCTGATTTGCAACGGACATTTTTGTTTGTGTTGCTCTGAAAATAGGGTTGATTGACGTCCACCAAATCTCTATTTTTCATTTGTGTTTGAAAGTCTAGTTGCGCGTGTGATTGGGAACTGCAGTAATTACTACGAGGTCAGTTTTTGTGTTAATTGAATTGAAATGAAAGTCTCGTCTCAGTCCCCTGCTCGTTTTAAAAGTAGCCTATTAAAATATATATTTAATCTTCTTGTCCCATCCCGACGGAATGCTTTTACTGTGCATCATTAGGTTGACAGTATAGGCCACCAAGCATAGCAGTAGTTTCTTTAGGACATGGAGAGCAATCTTTCGTGTAGACAGATGTTCTGTAGCGATTATCCTTGCAGCAGCCATCTTGAGACACGACGACGTCTGAACGTTTTGGTGTTTGAGCTGGGACAACAGCTTTCTTTTTCGCTAAGTATGGGATCCTTAGCGTTGCCTTGGCACGTAGAAGAAGCTGGGTCTCATGAGAAGGTGCATCGTAATTAATCTAAGAAAAGATAGAGAAGAAACGTTGTTAAATGATATGCTATACATGTAGTGTTAATCTAACAAGTGTAGATCTGTTGGCTAGTGCGCAGGTTTCGAAGCGAGGTTCTTCTGATCACTACACAATCCTCGCAAATCCAATAACTCTTCAACAACAAAATCCAACCATTAGAAAGACCAAAACACGCGACATGCGTGATAGTGCTTGGCGTGCAATAGGTCGCTGGATTATTCAGAAAGATTGGAATCATGTACTTGAAGCTCCATCGTGTGAGGATAATACAACATATTGATGTCTAAACTCAACAAAGCTATCGACACTTTCCTCCCAGAAAGAACAGTTACAAAAACACCCAACAGATCGCCCTTGGATAACAAGCAAGATCAAATCCTCGATAAATAAACGACAGACCCCTTTCCTACGCCATGGAAAGGACTCTGTGATATACAAGTACTTGAGGAACAAAGTACAACTTGAAACCAAGGCTGCTAGATACCACTACTACCAAAACAAAGTAGCTGACGTACAGAACACCAACCCCAAAACATGGTGGAAGCAGATAAAGAACCTATCTGGCCTAACTACACACACTGAATGGTACCATCAGTTTCTGGAAGACAGTGTAGACATCAAAACCCTTGCAAATAATATTAACAATTTTTTTGTCAATCTCACAGACCACTTCTCGCCCATTGTCCACCCAGGCCCTCAACATGTCCCACAGGATCTCTACGTATCAGTACACGAAGTCTTTCAGTCATTGTCAACGCTTAATACGTCCAAAGCTATTGGACCTGATAACCTACCAATAAAGTTGCTGAAAGAATTCGCCACTGAACTAGCCCTACCAATTCAAGAAATATACAACCAGTCACTAAGAGAGGGTTCCATTCCATCCCTCTTAAAATCGTCTATCGTAACGCCTGTCCCAAAAGTAAACCCACCTGGCCTTATCGAGAGTGACCTGAGACCAATATCTCTCACCTGCACACTATCTAAAGTCCTGGAAGGTTTTACTTGCAAGAGACTTCTATCTCAACTTAATGGAAAGATTGATCCACGTCAGTATTCACGCAAGGGCCATTCAACAACAGACGCCCTTCTCTACATGCTTCAGGCCATCTATGAAGCCGTTGACAGTGGCAACGCAGCAGCCCGAATATTCTTTGCTGATTTCTCTAAAGGCTTTGATCTTATAGACCATAACATCTTGATGACTGAATTGAAACAACTGCAAGTATGCCCTACCCTCCTGAGCTGGATTGCTGGGTTTCTATCTCAACGTATGCAAGCGGTCAGGATTGGAGATACTCTTTCAAACTGGAAACAACCTAAAGGAGGAATTCCACAAGGGACCAAGTTAGGAGTCATCCTATTCACTGTCATGACTAACAGACTTCTTTCTGATTGGCATCTGAAGATCAAGTACGTCGATGACACGTCTGCTGTGGAAATATTACCAAGGAACTCTATTAGTTACCTGAACACTGTTGTCTCTGATATCCTTCAATTCTCAACTGAACACGGGATGAAATTAAACCCTCTCAAATGTAAGGAAATGCTTATCAACTTCATGACCAACCCTAATTTCATCACTGCTCCTATCAATATTGGTAATAGAATAGTAGACTCTGTAACAAGTTACAAGATCCTGGGTGTAATCATTGACAATGATCTCCGATGGAACAGCCACGTTGATTACATCTGCAAGAAAGCATCAAAATAGACTCTATTCACTAAGACTTCTGAAGCGAGCCGGGGTAGAGAAAAGAAATATATTACGGGTATACACAACCACGATAAGACCAATACTTGAATATGCTGTTCCGGTTTGGCAGGCAATACCAACCAATCTAAGTGATAGGATCGAATCTATACAGAAAAGAGCTCTGCACATAATAATCACTGAGTCTGTAAACTATGATGAAGCTTTAACTACTATGCAACTAGAAACACTAACTAAAAGAAGACATTTTATCTGTGTACAATACATGGACAAAATTAAATCCGAGAACCATCCATTGAATACGCTACTGCCTCAAAGTCATACTAGGAACATTAGTTATAACCTAAGATCAAAACAAGACCAAGTTTATTATTATAACAATCTAACTACTTGCAAAACTAAAAGAGCAGAAAACTTTTTCATGTTTAGATATTTTAAATAAAGCATAAATTCATTAATAGTAATCATTTACCGATAAATAGTTTTTAAATATTTTAGATTTTATATATTAGCTTTAGATGATTTATTGTAAATAATTTGTTAATTCAGTTTTCTTATTGTAAATAGTTCGTTAACTCAGTTTTTATACTGCAACAGAACCTTGATTATCTGGAAACTGTTGATCCAAGATCAATCAATAAGAGTTGTGGGAGTTCAATAAATTTCAAATGAATTGTTTTAACCACATCTCGCACGGTACTGAATATTACAGATAGGCGTGGTTATAGTGGTGCTGCTCCCACAATTAATTGAAAACGTTGTATAAATTTAGATTTTTCACCGTCTCGATCTTATAGGCAGACACAAGTGTTCAGAACCATACTCACTACCCCTACATTAAATATTTTAGCACACAACTCAAATCGCGTCAATGTTGATTTTGACGGAGGTAGGACAACTGGATAACCCGGAGTAAAACCCTCGTGGCATTGGAGAGCACAACACAATAAACAAACAATGTTCACTTGCATTTGTTCCCTGAGCTGAAAATCGAACCAAGATCACAGTGGCGAAAGGCCAGTTCTCTCACCACTAGCTAGGCAACCCATGCTCACCTTCATCGGTCCTTGGTAAGACACTGCTTGAAGACTAAAAGTGGAGAGGACCGTAGGAAGAATATTGTTGCCTGTAATTCGTCGTGTTCTGTCACAGATTTTGGGTAGATTGTTACAGAGGCTGTAAGGATTATCCATTTCATTGTAGCATCTCGAATGACCTAGTTGTCAGAAAAAAGATATAACTATCTAGTATTACAAATATACTGGGCGTAATTTGGTTGAACTAATGGGCTGCTTTCCATGCAAGCAAATTCTTCTGCTTGGGAATTCGTTTCCAAATGGTAAACGAATTTAAGATCAGACAAACCAGGAGGAATTGTCGAAAAGTGGATTGCCTTAATAGCAGGTGCGATATTTTCGACAATTTCTGATTTGAAAGAGGCGTAAACTATTTGTTTTCCAACCGCTCAGTTTGTCTAAATACCAAACCCAAACAATGAACAAATTCAACTCATCAACAAATTTTTCATCTTGAATTTACATATCACCTTGGACAACCTGTAAGCTATACCTACATATAAAACTTTACCTACCTTCCAGATATATAGTGCGATAAACATTTAGCTCCTTTGGAAGAATGTACACAGCGCCTGTATTTGGATTGGCCACTGAAACACCGCTACCAGCCACGGAAGACAAAGTAACAGTTGTAGAAATGAATGCTTGATTAGTGTACTTTTTATGAGGGAGGAAAAGCTTGATGCTTTTCACAAACGGCATTGCGTCTTCATAAGGTAGAATCCAGCCATGGTTGATCAGCCAATCACGGTCGACAGGGACTTTGAAAATGACGGTTTCTCCTTTAGCCAAGGCTTGAAGATCGACGACTCCAGTGTCACCCTTGCCACCAGATCGTGTTGGGATGTACACGTCTCGATCGACTTCGTCGTATGGGGTTTGTTCAGAAAAAGCAATTAGTTTATCAATATTTTCCTTCCTAAAAAAAAACAAAGACTTTAATATAAACAATATAAACTACTAGTGGTGGAGCGTGGCTCCCGGTTATTATGTCACATAAAACAATTACATTTCTTAGGAATATCTGTCTTGTATATAACTATACATCTATATGCTGCTGTGTGTAGAGAGGGGTTCCTGTATCAGGATCTTTTTGTTTTTCTTACCGGTACAATCCACCAACAATCGAGCACGGAGTGACAGGTTTGCCAAGATTCTTGTACTCCAGAACATCGCAGAATACAGAACAAACTGTTTGGATTTTACTTTGCATCATCATGAACCCAGTCATGAAATGAATTGCTGGTAAAGTATCATACTTTCCTTTGATATTCTGAGCAAATCTCTTTGCAATGTTTCCTCGTGTGATGGCAGCTAATGCGTCCACCATTTGGAACTGGAAATCAAATATATCTTCTCTTAAAGTAAAGAACTGTGCCAAGGATCCATCGAGTCTCTCACACAGAAGCTTTCCGCCAGCTATTGATTTCGGAATTGACCCTCCAATCCCTACATCTCCACTCAGAACATCACACATTGAGTCTTTGAAGGCCGACCAAAGAGCGTCGTTAGCGGCCAAAGTGGAGCGATCCATTTTTGGAGTATAGTCCCCGTACTCTTTAAGAAATTTGTCCGCGTCGGCTCCGATGTCGTTGCCTTGTCCAAGTTTAATCTTATCAACAACCTGAGTCATCGATTTGATTTGCTTGGAATTGTCCCAGAAGGCTGCAGCCAAGTTCCTAGTGTCAAGGCTGAGTGCTTTGAGAGATAGGATTAACGCAGAACCTTTTACCAAGCTAGACGCAGCGTTGGCAATAGATCCAGCCCTGTCCATTACATCTACAATATCAGGGCCTGAGAAAATCAACTTCAAGGGGTTACTATTGGTTATAACTGACGCAGCAAGTTTAGCAGATTCTTCGTACAAGTTTGCACCTAATATAATTATCATTAACTTCATTCCTTCTTGGAAACTGTTTGCAATTTTTGTTTCGACCTGATTCAATGCCTTTTCGTATTTGTCCAGTTCTCCTTTGATAAAGCCCACGTCAGCTATAGCAATACCTTCGTCAAATTTGGCAAGACCCTCAAAATACCTAGATCAGAAGGAAAAGTTTTGAAAAATCGAAACTAGCGAGAAGAGGAGTATATCACTATAATCTTAATCATCATAATAATAATCATCATCATCATCGTCGTCGTCGTCGTCACCATCATCAGCATTATCATTATTATAATTATGAACATCATCATAATCATCATCATGATCATCTTCAAGATCATCATCAGCAGCAGCAGTAACAGCATTTCCATCATCACCACCGCAACATCATTGTAATTGTCAATATGCACAATCAGTAGCCCAGTCCTGTCTTCCCCTTTCTTGACACAGGATGCCCACCAACGGGTTTGAGGAGGCTATGTTATTATCTCCATCACGATCGTTACCTGGAAATTCCCGAGACAGAGGCCTGTAGGTTGTCATCTAGTGTTTTGATACTTCCAAGTAGTTCTATGTGTTGCATGTTATCCTTTTGTAACTGAATCATCTGCTTGAAGTCCATTTGTGAGTACTGTCTTAGATCTTTCACATCACTATCCTCGTTGCTGTTCTTTTGCTGGACCTTCTTCATCAAGTTGTACTGTTGATATAAGGCACCGTATTCGCACCCCTTTGGGAATTTAATCTCCGCGCATTGACTGACTGAGATCTGAAAATCTGCCCTCTTTTCTTTTATAAGCAACAAAGCTGCGTCGACGTTCGAAAACGCTTTCACAGATAGTGCTTTTGTGAAGAATGGGTTCCATGTGTCCCTCACGTACGAAGGGACAGTCGAAGCGAAGAGAATAAGTCGCTCTACATCCTTCATCACCGCTTTAAAAGTAGCAGCAACATTGCAGTGACCATTCCGGCAGTTCTTAGGGCACATCTTTTGGAACAACAGCTCGTTGACTTGATACCATAGTAGTCGTGTCATCATCGGTACTGCCTTACTTGTATCGCATTTTTTATTGGCCGTGCAGGTTTTGGATGTGTCTTCTTCTTGATAACGGACTTTCATGATTGCTTTCTTGATCTCGTTGAGTTTGGCATCCATTTCGGGCTTTTTCTTTTTAAAGTATCTCATTAGTAACCAATACTTATACTCGTGAAATGAAAGACCAGCCATGGTCCATGGCTCTTCCTGGAGTAAAGTAGAAAATATTAACATATCCTCCCTACATTCATTACCAGAAATCATGGACAAAATGGCGGATAATCTAATCAATATTCATACATTTCTAGCTTTTAAAATGGCCGGCCGATAGAGATATTGTATGGAAGGCTTATCTAAAAGCTTGATAGAATTAAATCTGCTTATCGTTTTATTTGTCTAGTGTTCTAGAAAGACGGAGTTGTTCTTCATAAACAACTTGGAGTGAATAAAAGTCCAAAATAAAGTGTGTTACTTCCGTCAAAATAGCTTATTATTATCAATGGTTTTTTGCAAATTTATTCCATACATCCCTTGTAATATAGTCTGAATAGTTATCCACAATCAAAGCTCAAAATTGCCCTACACAAGAAACATGGTCAAAACGTAGTCTTCCGTAACGATTATTTAGATATCAATTGTTTCACTTAGCTGTTTAAAAGGCCATTAATGCTTCGTTTTCATCGGTCAAAAAGCCATCAAAATCCCAGTATTTTCAACTTTAGAACATACCAAAGCTATTCAATTAACATGGACAAGAATGCACTGTTGGTGCGAAAGGAAAACATCTCTATTCTGTTTTCCTTCCGAGTCGTTATTTTAATTATAGTTAAAAACCAGTAAACAATGGTGGTATTGCTGTGGTTAGAGCAAATCTCGCGCGAATATTTAAAACTTTATCGTTAATATTCAAAACTTTATCGTTAATATTTAAAACTTTATCGTTAATATTTAAAACTTTATCGTTAATATTTAAAACTTTATCGTTTATATTTAAAACTTTTATTATCGCGCGATAAAGTTTTAAATATTTGCGGCCGGGATAAAGTCTTAAATATTTGCGCGATAAAGTTGTAAATATTAACGATAAATTAACGATTTATGTGCAAGGGCAATTTTGAACTTTTATTTTGGATAATTATTCAGACGATAACAAGGGATGTATAGAATTAATCAGCAAAAAACATTGATAATAATAAGCTACTTTGACCGAGGGAAAACACATTATTTTGGAATTTTATTCACTCCAAGTTGTTTATGAAAAACAACTCCGTGTTTCTTAAAATACTAGTCAAATAAAACGATAAAACGAACTTTTAGATAGGCCTTCCATACAAATCTCTCTATCGGCTGGCCATTTTAAAGGCCAGAAATGTATGAATATTAATTAGTTTATCCGCCATTTTGTCCCTGATTTCTGGTAATGTATTTTCTCCCGTATTCACATTTGTTCAGCAATTGCTGCTTCCTCCCTTTACTTTCCTTTTTTCTCTATTCTCTTTATTCTACCTATCTATTTCCATCTATATTGTAAGCAAATTTGCCCAACACTATACTACATTTTCCTTACACATCGGCTGGTAATTTCCAGATATCTTAATTTCTACAGGGTCAATGACACACAACCGTATCTACCACTTTTATAAATAGTGGAAAATGGGTTTTATTTTATACAAGTTAAGAGAATAATTCTGTAAAAACCATGCAAACGCGGCAATACTCAAAAACTCGATTTTGCTCATAATTTAACCATAGGTAACCCTCAACATGAAACAAATCATGATGTCTTTAGTTTTGAAAAATATTGCATATTTACGAGAAATTCGCGAAAAACAAAAAAAGCCGCTAATTTGTCTGTCACTTTTGACGGCATCGTATGGCAAGATTATTTACTTTTATGACTCCAAAATTTCTTATTATTAATTATTGTCATCTTAAGTGTAAACTCGAGCATTTACAAAAATATCCAGTAAATTGAAGATATTATCCTATTTTTTTTTTTTTTATGCCATACATTTCGCCTTATAAAAAGTAGTGCAAAAACAAAAACATATTTTTGCTGAATTTTTCACAGTTATATATTTAAAACATTCAGACTGCAGATTATTATTGAAAACTTTTGTGCTGCACATAGTAAAATATGTTTTTGTTTTTGCCCTACTTTTTATAAGGCGAAAAGTATGATTTAGAAAAATAAATAGAATAATACCTTTAATTAACCAGATATTAAATTGAGTTTAAAAGTTGACGGACAAATTAGCGTCTCGAAGCAGCGATTTGACGAATTTTTGTTTTTCGCGATTTTCTCGTAAAATATGCAATATTTTTCAAAACCAAAGACATCATGATTTGTTTCATGTTGAGGGCTACCTATGGTTAAAATATGAGCAAAATCGATTTTTTTGTGTGTGTTGAGTGTTGCCGAGTTTGCATGTTTTTTTTTACAGAAATCTTCTCTTTAAAATAACAGATCCCCCTGAATTAGGCATTTTGGAAAGTTTTGATGGTCTGGCTAAAATGCAAATGAAGTTTTTTCAATGTAAAATGTAGAGATATGTATTTAATTTTTTGTCGAGGCCTTTCTTGCCTCGTTTTGACGTTTGTCTTCTTTTAATCCTTATAGCTTCTTCCTTCTTGTTATTTTTATGGTGAATCACTTGATAGCTTTCTCTTTCTTAAATCATAAATTTAAAATATTATATATTTTGTGTCGTTACCTTTCCATGGTTATGTGAAGGATCAATTTTGAAGGTCTCGAAGAAATTTCGTTTGGATGCTGGATCTGATGTGGGCTCCTTACTGGTAAAAAGCTGCTGAACTTTTGAACACGATGAGACATCAGCACAGATATTAGTTAAGGACATCTCATTAATATTGATCTATGTGAAATAAGAATACATTTATTGAATTGAATTAATACTAGTTTCATTTAGTATTGATGTTAATGATGTTGCACTCCTCAGGCTCGATGATTTCTCATTGAACTAACCTGTTGCGTTATTGCAATCGGACAAACAGAATCAAAAGAAACAAATGGAGACTTCCCCAGCTCTTGTAGAATTACCCACATTCTTCGATTACTGTTCTCTGCCAGGGTATAACTGTAGAAAAGGACATCTTCTTCAGATACTACAGTGTATGGCAGAACTTGCTCGGTAAACCTAGTTTGTTCTTTCTTGTGATCGGGTGACCTGTCCACTTGTTTAACAAAATTGTTGTATAGCGGTTGGAGCTGCTTTTGTTGTGCTTTGTGATCGACCGTGTAAGCCATTTCTCTGACGTTTTGCACGACCTAGGAAAGATAATAGAACTCATGGATTGGCATTTCGAACACCGTTATCATCGTTATCGTTATCATTTTTCACCTTCTGTAAAGTCTCCTTCGCCTGTCTTGGTTCAGGAGCCGTTGGGTCGGTACGGATAAAAGTGGTAAGTTCTCTTTGAAGAGATTTCAGCGTATTGATAAACTTCCTTAGTCCATTCGCCTGGTCAATGTTGGGTGTTATATCCCTCATGTCTGCCAACATTTGCTTTTGGGTTAGGATAAGTTTCGCTAAAGAGCTTGAAAAAGTGTCTTCCCCCAAAGTGCAGGTGGTGATCACGGTGAGCAGCAGAACTACTCTTAGGTGGCTCACCATGATGTAAGGCGATTCTGGAGTAGAAAGAGAATAATAGATGTGTGGTACATATTGACTTGATTTTTGGTACGAGTGATTTAGTAAGATCATTTGGGAGCCTTTCAATTGCTAGAGTTTGGGCCGACTGAAATGACTGAACATAAATTCTGTCTTTGATTGATTTAATGTAAGCTTATTTGCAATAATTGACTAAGACTTGCAAGGTCTTGATTAAGGTTATGATTGATATCATCAACACTATTAGGGGTGGACCATTTAACTTTTGAGGGGGGGTGGATGATTTTGTCCGTGCAGGAAATTTTTTTTAGCCCGCTGGCATGTGCACGCAATTTATTTTATAGAAGAGCAAAGATTTCAGTGGCATTCAGTGAAAATTTTGGCTTGCAGGATTTTTTTTTTCGGCCCTTCGGGCCGTGCAGGAAATTTTTTTTCAAAATCATCCACCCCCCCCTCAAAAGTTAAATGGTCCACCCCTTACTAATGTTGAATTAGTGTCGGCGCGTCTGCATACATAGGTGGCTGGGAATGTGCGATGCACTTTTAATATATATTAAGAATATTAGTGGCCCTAATATAGTTCCTTGGGGGATACAACAAACTTTTGAGTGTGATCGGTGGTTCTGCCCAATATAATACTAAAACCACACACTAAATGGTTTCAAGGTTATCTGGAAGTTTTGCCTTTTGTAATGTTTTCACGAAACAATCGAAAATACGATTTTTCTGATATTGTTCATTGTCCCAGCTTTAAGGTATAGTACTTGAAAACCTGAGTCACTTCGTTTTAGTGAAATCGATAAAACCAGGCTTTGACACAACATACCATCACATTACATCTATATTTACTTTATCAAAACATCTTTGTTTACATATACCATATCAAACTCATCCCATGCATTTGCTTGTATCAAGTTCTGGTCACGCCAGCCACAACGTCTCACTGTAGAACACGCACATTTTGAAGCCTTTTGCTCATTTGCTCAGAAAGGTTTCAATGTTAACCAAATGTACCAACGGTTTTGGAAAGATTAACATTTCAGCTTTCAGAAACCTATATTTATTAATAAAAATACGTACAATTCAAGGGGTCAAAATTCGATTTTCTTCACCAAAGTAACGCAATATTACAAGGCGATGTCGGATCATTTCATCGCCTAGGGGAAAACCATAGGCATGTACTAACATTCACTAACTACGATTGTACCACCATTTTCGAAAAGAGCTTGAAATTGACTTTATTTTGATGTAAAATTCGTCTATTTTTATGCCGATTTGAGGGGGTCAAATGGTCGGCGAAGTTAGAACATATATCTACATTGTACTCTGTTGCCGAATGAACTCTACAGAATGACCTCCTACCAACATATGTAGCTTCATAGCTCAGTTGGTAGAGCATTGCACCAGTTGTGCAAAGGTCGTGGGTTCAAATCCTGTTGAAGTCCCGAATTTTTTTTTCTGGCTTCTATAATTGCAATTACAACGGGGTAAAGTTTTTTGTCTTGTGTTTTCTTTTCTCTTTTCCTTTGAGGAATTGACCCCGAGAATACTTCATTTATATAACGATTGGCATTTCACAAGCCATGTTTACATGATCCCGGTTGTCCGCGGCAGCCTTGATCCTAGTTACAGCAAATGTTCAAATTTGTAGGCAATGAGTTTGATACTATAAATGATAATATATAGGACCGAAAAAATAAAGTTGTACAATTAACTTCATAACGGAAGTCAAGGAAAATTTAAAGAGTAATATCTTTCAATTAATTGCAATAAAGGCTGAACACCATTTTCAAAACGGTTTTCCAACGAAACTGATATGTTATTTCATCCACATTTAATGAGGAAAATTCAAAAACGTCTGCATGATAAGGGAATATAACCATGGGTCAGTTTCAATAAAATAAATACATCATTTTTAAAAAGGTTTTTCATCAAAGTACCTTAAACACAGTTCCTCTTTCACTTCAATCTTGATGTGAAATATTTCAGTTTCTTAACGCTGTTTTGTCTTTACCATCACAAAAGATTGAACCGACCAATGACAAGCTGTATTTGTTACTCAACAGCAAAAACATTTATCCAGATAAAGTAGTACCAGAAAGGCAACGCCCTATTTACTGGTCCAAAGCACGAAAAGTGTTACTATTTTATGGAACACCAGCTTTTGGAAATGCCTGGCACTAATTTTTTGGTGGTTGGAACGGTAGTCAAATCGAGCTTTCTTGTTGATATGGTAAAATTACAAAGGAGATTGCTCTTCATTACTATACTATACTGCATGTTGTTGATCTCTTAAAACTAACCTTCACTCATGTATATATAATAAGAAATGTACACAACATCAACAAACGAACGATCGCTGTGACTTTAAAAGCAATTTACCGAACGAGTTTCCAAATAAATCTCGAGCTCAGCACATCTTATATCAAAATACTCGGACATTTCAAAGCAAATCACATTTATAGGTAAGAATGTTGTTAGTGCATGCATTTTATCAACTTTAGCAATTACATGTCTTGTATAATTATAACACAGTCATATTTTGCATGCTTGTATATACGACATATTTTTAATATTGCCATACTAAATTCTTTAAAAAATCTCTAGAAATTCTTACCAGTTGCAGATGAGATATTTGATGACATTTTTAAACTAAATCTACTGGAACTGTTTTATTTGAAATTTCAGAAATTTGATCAAAATTCTCGAGCTAGCTATCACACCGCCATACATTTCTTGTAAGTTTGCAACAAAAATTGTTTGCCATATACTGAAATCTGCAGAAAATTGCACGAAATTCCTACCAGTTGAATATGAGACGTTTGACTAAATTGGTTGGCAAAAAAACGTCATCTAACGGTTTTCTTCTTTTCTACTACTGTGTAAAAGTATAGAAAATTGAGTCACTCGAACCGGAGGTAAAATCAACCTGACATACACAGATGTAGGACAAATGGCAAATGTTCCGCGGATTTTGATATGGCGATTTTTATATATCCTGTCAATGTAAAAGTTTAGGCAAACCAAATAAATGAAACTAAATGGCCCATATCACAAAACGTGTTGTGTTGATTGTATGGAACACTAACTTTTGGGATTGCCTGACACTAATTTTGGGGGATGTCGCATTCATTTGGTAAGGTAGTTATTTAAAGTTTTCAATTTAATGTAAAACTTTTAAACAAACAAGAAAAAATGAAAATAGTTATTGAATAGTTTTAGTTTTGTAAATATTTGATGAAGTGGAATATATATTATGAACTAGACACTCCAAGAGTGTGAAGTCGGGCTACGTCAAAAAGTAGCTAGTGAATAGAGAATGTATAAGAATAAATAACACCTAATATTATTTTCATTTTATATTTAATATAATACTATGAAACGTTTTTTTAGTATACAATAATTTAATATCTATAAATATTATTGACTGGTGCATACAAAGTATACTTCTGATCATTGAAATGGTTCGTTTGAAAATTACTCTTGATATGTTTGATATATATAATTAATTGTACTTTTACCGAAATATGAAGCTTATATATCCGTGCATGTCCTTATATCAGACGGTTTTCCACTCACGGGATCGAAGATGTCGAAATACGATCGAAGTTCTTCAAATCTATGTTTTGACACGAAGAAGACGATGAACTTGAAAACTAATACTCCATGTGCATACTTTGATCAATAAAAAGCTAAATTACGACGACTTTAAGTGTTGATTGAGAGATTCAACTGCTTTTTAATCCATTTTGAATGAAACGTGTTTTAGCCGTAAGTCGGCCATCTTGGTTTCGGTGTGGTGAAGCACAACTTCTGGGTTTGGGTTACCTGTGGTTTCCCAAACGCGACACGACGATAGATAGATAGATAGATTGGCAAAAAGGTAAAACTAAAGTCGGGCCCCCTGTGGGAAGCCCGACTAATTATTAATGAGTTGTAGAATATCAGTTAATTACCAAGGTCAGTATACCTCAACTGACCCAGAAAAAGTCACCTGTTTTATACTATATGTAACGTGTGGAAATCGCAAACGCGTTTTAAAATTTGGCACGCTGCATCCTCAGTGTCCAATCTGCGAATCTGTAGCTTTTTTTGCCAAAAACTTAATTTTCTCTAAACCAATTTATAATACAACAGCTATTTATTTGAGGTTTTGTGATTTCAGAATAATCATGTAAAGCTATCAAGCAAACTGATTACACTTGCCTCAACCTTGATAAGAGCGAAAATATACTAAAACCATGAAATAAAATCAAAAGTCTTCTTTACTGTTCCCGCTGGCTATACACCTTTTCACGGGTTAAATAGGGTCGCTCTATCCTCATAGTATTTATCTTAGCATAATTTTTTAATGCATATTTTATTAATTTATTTTATCATTTAATATGGTATATATTTAGTTTTAAGTATTATTTTTCTAGTGTATTTTTTGTAGGGTTTTTGTAGGGCCTCTATTGATAACAGTTATTACAGTTTTGTAAATACTGAGAGAGCTATCCTGTTTAAATAAAGGAATATATATATATATATCTAAAGAGTTACTAACTATATTATATTTAAGCAATAGAAGCCAGTTCCTATGACTCTACCGGTGAAATAGAGCACGCGGGATGTTGGGAGAAACACGAGAAAAGTTATAAAATCACGAGCTGAAAGCGAGTGATTTTATAACTTTTTCGAGTGTTTCTAACAACATCCCAAGTGCTCTATTTCACTGGTAGAGTCATAGGAACTGGCTTCTATTGCTTTTATAATATAGCAATGTAGGTTTTCCCGTAAAAACGTAGTTTTATTTGCTGATTAAAATTGTAATTCTTAAAACTAACACCAGTGCCGAATGAACCAATCACAATCAGTGTACTGTTGAGCAATCTTGACCAAAAGGGACCAAGGTGCTGTTCACTTTCTTCCCGGGTTGTTTTTGCTAGCTAAAAAGAAGGAATTTTACTCAAAAAACCGTTAAAATATAGCTTTGTTGACTTCTGTGCCTAAAAACAAAAACCTTTAGCTGAACTCTTGCATGAGACTGACATATCTACAGCAATTCAAGCGAATTTGAACTTTATTTGAGTGGTGAAAGCCGAGCCGACTGACAGTAATTTATTCACTGAGAGTACTGAGAAAAAAAAACAGTTTGAACAAGACAAGCTTGTTGTGTACAACATTTTCAAGTTAAAAAGGAACAAAGACCACATCTACAATATTGCTTAGGCTGCTGAAAGTATGTATTTATTTACTTTTAATCAAACGTTTGCAGGTTTAAAGTTGATCAGTTTCTGTTTTCATTTTGAAAGATAATTGTAAATCTGCCTTTTTGTCTTTGTTCACATTGCATGTTTTCAAACGTGGTTTATTTATAAGAATAAAAAAACAAGAAAACACATTTATAATTCTGTACTTGATTGTGTGTTTGTTTGTTTTTATAAAACAAAATATAATATTTTGCCGTCGATAAATTCAACATGTATTTGTTCAAGATTTATCAAGTTCAATTGCAAAAATATCTCACTTCTTCACTATGAAATTATCTTAAAAATTATCTTCATATTTCAAGGATAAACTGAAGTAAAATTATTGCCACTTTGAAACGCTGTTTTCCTTTTTTTTTTTTTTGCTTTGATCAAATTCAACGTTTGACTTCCAACTTTACAGTTTGTCTAAAGGCGGCGTATTTTCAAAACTATGTCTATGATTTTTGTCGCGTTTGCATGTCATTGCACCGTAGGCTTTAGGGTTTTATAGGTTAACAGAAAGGTCATAAGATGGAAAGTCTTTTTACATTTTAAAAACCGTTTTTAGTAAATGTAGTAGCTTACAGAAATAGTCTTATTAAAATTGTGAGCTGTCAATCAAAAACCATGTCTCTACCGGTGAAATAGAGCATAGCTTTTTTGAGTGAATCAACCAATCAGAGCTTACGTACTATCTAAGCTATATTATAATTTTATATAATATTTTTTTTTTTTCAGCACTATAGATTTGCGATTTGTTTGGAACTATAAATTTCAGTCAGTTATCAGTATCATATTGTTTCAATATTCAAAATCCTAGAACGTTTGGTCCAGCTTTTAGTTATTGTACATTGTTATCATAAGGATTGTTTAATTACTCGGGATTCCTGTGGAATCACCGAGCTTAGGATTCGGCATTATTTTTTTTCTTTCGTTGTCGTCGCCAAATTGACGCGCACGCGCAGTATCGTCGAAGTTCTGAGTTACTTCAATTTCGGCAGCCATTTTGTTTCTAACTTTGACAGTACAGTGTTTTAGTAATCAATGTCTTTAAATACGCTCAAATCGCTTGCAAATCCACACACCATTCGCGGTATAGCCACACTAAAAGATGTCGAGCGTTTTCGGAAAGGAGATTTAGAGAGACGCCGCGAATCTATCGTCAAACTGACTATGAAAATGCCTATCGTGAAACTTACAACCCTTTTCAGTGTTACGTGCATAGGCGGCTTTTTTTAGCATGTACATTCGACATGATCATTCGACAGTCTGAGTCGACATGCATTCCTAAAATTGTACTTGTTGACATTATCAGACTGATAAATCAAAACTAACAGGATTAAATTTTAAAATACTAAAGGCAAATTTGATTTGCAAAAACTTAACTTTAAAATTGCAACTCTAATGTCGAGTCAGACTGTCGAATGATCATGTCGAATGTACACGCTAAAAAAAGCCGCCTATGCACGTAACACTGAAATCGGTTGTAAACTATGTATTCAAAAGCGAATTATAATCAAACTTATACAAACTCTCTAAAACAACAAAGCTCAACTACAGAATGTGAACAAAGGTCTACCGAAGAAAAAACGAGGATTGCAAGCGGCATTTTAAGCGAAGAAGATTCAAGACTAGCGACTTGTGTTTACAGTCAACCAGACTCAAAGTAAGGCCGCCTAGCTTCTCAAAAATGAGGAAGGGATCACTTATAAAGGTGGGGAGTACTAACGGAGGGAGGGAGCACTAATAAAGGGAGGGAGCACTAATGGAGGAAGGGAGCACTAATAAAGGGAGCGAGCACTAAGGAGGAAGGGAGCACTAATTAAGGGAAGTCAAAGATGTCTTCTCTTAGAGTAAAGAACTGGGCCAAGGATCCGTCGAGTCTCTCACACAGAAGCTTTTTGCCAGCTATGGACTTCGGAATCGACCCTCCAACCCCTACATCTCCATTCAGAACATCACAAATTGCGTCTTTGAAGGCCGACCAAAGAGCGTCGTTAGCGGCCAAAGTAGAGCGATCCATTTTTGGAGTATAGTCCCCGTACTCCTTAAGAAATGTGTCCGCCTCGGCTCCGAGGTCGTTGCCTTGTCCAAGTTTAATCTTATCAACAACCTGGGTCATCGATTTGATTTGCTTGGAATTGTCCCAGAAGGCTGCAGCCAAGTTCCTAGTGTCAAGGGTGAGTGCTTTGAGAGATATGATTAAGGCAGAACCTTTTACCAAGCTAGACGCAGCGTTAGCAATAGATCCAGCTCTGTCCATTACATCTACAACATCAGGGCCTGAGAAAATCAACTTGAAGGGATTACAATTGGTTATAATTAAAGCAGCAAGTTTGGCAGTTTCTTCAATCAAGTTTGCACCTAAGATAATCATCATTAACCTCATTCCTTCTTGGAAACTGTGTGCAATTTTTGTTTCGACATTCTTCAAAGCGTTTTCGTATTTCTCAAGTTCTCCTTTGAAAAAGCCCGCGTCAGCTTTGGCAATACCTTCATCAAACTTTGCAAGACCCTCAAAATATCTAGAAGGAAACACAATTATGAGAAATGAAACCTAGAGAGTAAAGGAGTATAAGCATCAACATGATCTTAATCACCATCATCATCATTGTCACCATTATCATCATCAACTTCATCATCATCATCATAGTCATCATCATAATTATCATTCAAATTCATAATCACAATCACAATTGTTACCGGGAAATTCCTGAGACAGAGGCCTGTAGGTTGTCATCCAGTGATTTGATACTTCCAAATAGTTCCACGTGATGCATATTATCTTTTTGTAACTGAATCATCTGCTTGAAGTCCATTTGTGAGTACTGTCTTAGATCTTTCACATCACTATCCTTGTTGCTGTTTTTTGTACTGTTGATATAAGGCACCGTATTCGCAACCCTTTGGAAATTTAATTTCCGTGCATTGAGCGTATAAGAACTGCAAATCTGTGCTCTTTTGTTTAATAAGCGATAAAGCTGTGTCGACATTTGAGAAACCTTTCACAGATAGTGCTTTCAGGAAGAAGGCATTCCATTCCATAGCATTCACGTACGAAGGGAAGGTCGAAGTGAAGAGAATAATTCGCTCTACATCGTTCATCACCGCTTCAAAAGTAGCAGCAACATTGCAGTCACCATTCTGGCAGTTCTTAGGGCACATTGATACCATAGTAGTCGTGTCATCTACGGTAGTGCCTTACTTGTATCGCATTGTTTATTGGTCGTGCAGGTTTTCGATGTGTCTTCTTCTGGATAGCGAATTTTATTGATTGCACCCATGGTGTTATTGAGCTCAACTTTCTTCATCATCCTCTCGAATTCCCAACGCTGGAGAAAAGCACATATTAAAATAACTTTATTCCCTTGTTGTCCTTACGTATTTTTCCTTACGTGCTGTGCTGTGCTGTGCTGTGCTGTGCTGTGCTGTGCTGTGCTGTGCTGTGCTGTGCTGTGCTGTGCTGTGCTGTGCTGTGCTGTGCTGTGCTGTGCTGTGCTGTGCTGTTACCATTCCAATGCGCCTTCCAAAGGTTGATCGTTTGAATGCTGAGTCCTTGGTCGTAAAAAGCTGGTGAACCTTTGAATAGGATAAGACATCGGCACAGATATTGGTTAAGGACATCTCATTAATATTGACCTGTGTGAAATAAAAGTATGTATTTCTTGATTGTTTTAATATTGATGTTAATGATTTTGTTGTGCTCACCGGGCTCGATTATTAACATCGGTGAATAACCTCAAAGTTATAAGTTTAAGTTTGTTAAAGATGTTCATCAAATCGATACGTAAAACAGATCTCACAACTGCCATGTATTTCCTAAGTTTAGGACATCTTTTGGGCAGCGCACATTTAGCTTTGCTGGTGAAATAATTTGGAATGAACTACCTAGTGAACTCAAAGAACTGGAAACGATCAGATCATTTACTAGAAAACTTAAATCATTTGTACATTAGTATAGTTATAGATATAATTAAATCATAATTTAGATAGGCTTTACTCCAATTCACTTTATATTAGCTAGGGTAGTTACAATTGTTTTATTTTATTTATTTATTAATTTGAGGGTCATGTGTATGTTATCTTTAGATATTAAGTGTTACCCTCCTAAAATAAAGTATTCTGTTCTGTTCTGTTCTGTTCTGTTCTGTTCTGTTCTGTTCTGTTCTGTTCTGTTCTGTTCTGTTCTGTTCTGTTCTGTTCTGTTCTGTTCTGTTCTGTTCTGTTCTGTTCTGTTCTGTTCTGTTCTGTTCTGTTCTGTTCTGTTCTGTTCTGTTCTGTTCTGTTCTGTTCTGTTCTGTTCTGTTCTGTTCTGTTCTGTTCTGTTCTGTTCTGTTCTGTTCTGTTCTGTTCTGTTCTGTTCTGTTCTGTTCTGTTCTGTTCTGTTCTGTTCTGTTCTGTTCTGTTCTGTTCTGTTCTGTTCTGTTCTGTGTTCACCTTGCCTAAGTGAATATTTTAAGAACATATTAATTCGTTGATGATTGCTCATTGAACTAACCTGTTGTGTTATTGCAATCGGACAAACAGAATCAAAAGAAACAAATGGAGACCTCCCCAGCTCTTGTAGAATTACCCAGGCATATTCTTCGATTATTGTTCTCTGCCACGGTATAGCTGTAGAAAAGGAGATCGTTTCTGGATACTACAATGTTGGGCATAACTTGCTCGGTATAGGTACTTGGCGGATCCATGAAATCGGGTAAACTTTCCAGTTCATATAATAACATATTAAATTCGTTGATAAGCGGTTGGAGCTGCTTTAATTGTGGTTTGTTGTCCACTGTGTAAGCCATTTCTCTATTGTTTTGCGCGACCTAGGAAAGATAATAGAGCCATGCAAGGATTATAATTTCTAACACTGTTATTATTATCTTTATTAGACTATTGCAATACATGAGAAAAAAATAAATTGCCCTTTGCGGGACTCGAACCAACGGTTTCGGCTTTTTAGTCTGATGTGTCAACCACTACACCACAAGGAACACCACGCTGGATACATAGGGCAACTATGGGGGTCTCGGAAGTGAAGTTTTCAATGAAAAGTAGTATTGTAGTATTGATAGTAAATAATAGGGCATTTATGGAAGTCTCAGGGCGATATTAATCTCTAAGGGTAATTTGAACACATTAAATGGAAACCCAAGGGTAATTGATATTTTTCTCATTTATCTGTACACCGAACGCATTTCAATTCATTGTTCATTGTTCATTCCAATACGGTTATTCCATATCGCCCTGAGACTTCCATTATTGCCCTATTATTTACTATCAATCACGTGACTTTTCATTGAAAACTTCACTTCCGGTGTTTGAGTGAAGGGCAAGCAAAACAAAATGGCCTACATCGCTACCGCAAGTGCCGACTGGAATACTGTTACAAATACATTTTCAGAATATTTCTGATACTTAAAAGGAGAGGAATAGCAAATATATTAAGATAAGAATGCATTGTGAGACGGTATTGACTTTTATTATATAACATATAGTGGTATACCGAGTGATATCAACTAGATAAAAAGCCTATCCTAGTCATGAAGATATCATTGATATCGCACATGTGTGATATCACTCTCAACCAATCAACTTTCAATATTTTTAATTTCTTCAATCTGTTATATAATAAACAGAACATTACATGTGCGCTTGGAGATATGAATTTGATCTTCTCGTGTTGAAAAGATATCCCACTCATTCGCTGCGCTCCCTCGTGGGATATCTTATCAACACTCGAAGATAAAATTCATATCTCCGCGCGCCCATGTAATATCCTGTATGTATTTGCTAAAGAAAAGCGATTTATCGAGGTTAAAAAATGTTTGACACGGCCACACACTACATAAATATCACTGTACACTAAAACGCTGTATAACATGCAGTGAAACACTAACCAAGTTCAATGCTTATACAATATTGTCTATTTATCATTTAACACACGAGCATGCGGTAACTCGATTCCTTTTCGATATGTCAAGCATATTAACGGCTTAATATATGTGAACATTTTCTAATAACTACGTTTAAAGAAACTCAATTCGTTATTTAGTTTCGTTTACGGAGAAACTGGCACCTCGAGAGTTCAAAATCAAGTCAAAAATCTGAAGTGAAATAAACTATATCTAATATGTGTACGTACGTTAGAAAGCCATTTTTCTAGATGTCTTTTTGAAATTTCTGCTAGTTTTTCGCCACAGCGAGTAACTTTATTTGGTATTCTAAAGAAACTTTTATCTTGTCTCTTGTCTCTTTGTTTTAATTACTTTCGATTGCTACATCCAAACACTAAGCAAGAATCCGGCATTTTTAGATGTTTATAAACTAAAAAAAACAGTCGCTTGTAGGTGAACTACGACTTTGTTGCCCTTCATGATCAGTCAGTACCGGAAGTGAAGTCTATTGATAGTAAAGAATACTATACTACATTGTCCCGTTGCGTATCCAGATCAAGTGGTTAATACATCGATTAGAAGCCGAACCCGTGGGTTCAAGTCCCGCCAAGGGAAATTCAGTTTTTTCTCTTGTATTGTATTTCACTGCTTATACGCCGAACGCTTTTGAATTCATTATAAGACTAGTATTATTGCTATTGTAAAATAGCCGAGCCTTTGCATCGAAGCGAGACGTACGTTGAGAGACGTTGAGACTCCAATGTTAAAGACCTTTTAAGTGCGTCTACTAAAACCGGGGCCACCAAAAGATAATTATCCAATCACGATCGAGAATATGAACAATATTAGAATATGAATTACTACAAATAGTTGATTTTTTTTTTGCTTAAAATAATAATAATTTTATTATATGTGAATGGAATAGATCAAGATTGAGCAAGAAACATCTTAGCCTGTGAGAACCCTTTACAAGTTTTATATTTGATCTTAAAAATATCTATTTTGAAATTTGATTGGGTGGCCACGGTTTCAGTAGTCGCACTGTAACACCTTGCGGGACAATAATTCAAGTGTCTGTTTCCGGCATTGCAAGCTCAACGTTCGTCTCACTTCGATGCAAAGGCCCGGCTACCAAGATTCAAGATGGAGCAGGGAGCTGTGAAGCAGCCTATTCAATATTAGAATAGAATAGAATAAGTAACTCTTATAATACTGATCATTATTATAATCGTCACCATCATCATCATATTTTTTACCTTTTGTAAAGTCTCCTCCGCCCGTCTTGGTTCGGGAGCCTTTGGGTCGGTACTGATAAAAGTCCTAAGATCTCTTTGAAGAGATTTCAGCGTATTGATAAACTTCGTCAGTCCATTCAACTGGTCAATATTGGATCTTATAGCCATCATGTCTGCCACCATTTGCTTTTGAGTTAGGATAAGTTTCGCTAAAGAGCTTGAAAAAGTGTCTTCCCCCATAGTGTAGGTGGTGATCACGGTGAGCAGCAGAACTACTCTTAGGTGGCTCACCATGATGTAAGGCGATTCTGGAGTAGAAAGAGAATAATAGATGTGTGGTATAAATATTTTATTTTAGCTTTAAGACCAAGAGTATATACTTAGAGTACGACACCTGCCAAATGAATTTCGCGATCGCGAAGGACATTTTCGCCGAGCTGTACTTTTTTGCGATTTTGTGAAATGGACAAAACCTAAATCACATCGTTCTTGTGATTTTAAGAAATCGACAAAACCTGAGTCACTCCGTTTTCGCAAATTGTCTCAACGTTAACTGATTACCTGGATTTTTGGTACGAGTGATTTAGTAAGATCATTTGGGAGCCTTTCCATTGCTAGAGTTTGGGCCGACTCAAATGACTGAACATGAATTCTGTCTTTGATTGGTTTAATGTAAGCTTATTGTCAATTTTGCAATTGACTAAGACTCGCAAGGTCTTGATTAAGGTTATAATCTATATCATCAACACTATGACTTGCGAATGTTGAATTAGTGTCGTCTGCATACATAGCTAGGTGGCTGGGAATGTGCGATGCACTTTTAATATAAATTAAGATTAATAGTGGTCCTAAGATAGTTCCTTGGGGGATACCACAAACTATTGAAAGTGATCGGTGGTTCTGCCCAAAAACTATAGTAAAACACCACACTAAATGTTTTCAAGGTTATCTGGAACTTTTTCCTTATGTAATGTTTTTACGAAATAATCGAAAATGTCGATTTTTCTGATATTGTTCACTACTCACTGTCCCAGCTTTAAGGTACTTGAGAACCTGAGTCATTTCGTTTTTGTGAAATCGTTAAAACCAGGCTTTGATAGAACAATGGTGAACCCTTTGACACAACATTCCATCATATTACATTTACATTTACATTATCAAAAGAAAACTTTTTTTTTTATATACAAATAAATAATAAAATATAGGACCAAACAAATAAGGTTGTACAAGGCTGTACAACTTTATAACGGCAGTCAAGGAAAAATTAAAGAGTAATATCTTTCAATTAATTGCAAAAAAGGTTGAACACCATTATCAAAAAGGTTTTCCAACGAAACTGATAAGTGATTCCATCCACATTTAATGATAAAACGTTGTACATCTAATTCAAAAACGTCTGATAAGGGAGGGAATAGAACAACGGATCAGTTTCTATAAAATAAATACATCATTTTTAAAAAGGTTGTTCCTCAAAGTACCTTTAACACAGTTCCTCTTTCACTTCAATCTTGATGTAAAATATTTCAGTTTCTTAACGCTGTTTTGTCTTTGCAATCACAAAAGATTGAACCAACCAATGACAAGCTGTATCTATTACTCAACAGCAAAACTATGTTACCAGATAAGGTAATACCAGATTTACTGGTCCAAAGCACGAAAAGTGGCTATTGTATGGAACACCAGCTTTTGGAAATGCCTGGCAGTAGTAAGCACCCCTTCTATAGCACCTCTGTAGCACCCCCTCTATGGCACCTCTGTAGCACCCCCTCTATGGCACCTAATTGATATTCAATATTTTATAGCTACAGAGTTTTGGTTGTGAAAGAAATTCCGATCATAACTGCGATGTTGGCGTGACACGTGCGGTTGTTATGATAATCACAATGTGTACGAAGGGATAATAGTAGCAGCAGGTGGTTTTTAAGAATGTATTGTTAATTCTAAAATAAATGGTTTGGAAAATGTATTGTGTTCTTGTTAGTTTTTTGTTTCTGAAAGTAAATAGAAAAACAATTTTAAAATTATTTTCTAATCAATGTAGATTATATAAAAGTGAGTTAGTTTGTAGTACTTCCATTTCAACTCCATTAGATATATAAACATTTGTTTAATAATTTTCACTGTATAGAAACAGAGTGACTAGGCTAGTGTCGTTTTAGTCGCAAAGCGTGCATTAAAACCAGGTTATTCGCGGAAAACATATAACATTGGATATGTCCGAAAATCAAATTCAGGTGGAAGTTAAAGTCGTTAGAGGGAAAACAAAAATTCTCATACGAAATCAGAACGAAAATTGGGTCAAAGGCAAATCATCTGTTACTAAATCTCTCACCGTTGATGAATGGAAAGAACTTAAGAGGTCAGCTCAGGCTATCGACAAACAACTACTGAAATCGAGCACCAGCAGAAATACACTCCAATTACCAGTGTTGCATTCGGAGCCTAGTAATGCTAAAGAAAAAATGGATATCATTCAAAGTTCATTTGCTGCTGCAACCCCACTGGTTGATGTTACCAATATATGCAATGAAGTAGAATGCAGCACTGCCGACCTGTCAAAAGTTAATCTTCCTAACATCCAGCTTTTTGATGAAGAAAGTACTAAAGCTGTTGCAGAGCTTCTTAACATTTTACAGGAAATCAAGAATCCTCAAGGGTGGTAGACAGTTACCATACTTAATCTGCTCGAAGGAGCTACTTATTCGACAACTCAACCGAAAGTGCTCATAGCTGCTCATATAAGTACAAAGAAAAAGAAACTCACTTTGATCAAGAAAGGATGAATGACACAGGAGTGAAATTTATCATAAATCCAAACTGTAAAAAACATTATATCATTATCAATGATAACGAAGAGGTCGTGTATGATGCAGAAATGGAATTAACCGTTTACCTGGTCAGGAAAAAACCTGAAAAAGGAGCAAAATCACCACGTGTCGGATATTATTGTCAGAATACGGATTGTCATTTACGTCTAGGACAAAAGTTGAAATCAGATTGCTGTTATTGTAAGGACAATTTCTTTGAATGCAGTTGCTATTATGGGATGGATCAGTAATATAGGAGTGTTCTCTCCTTTTGGTTCATAGCATCATCTATATATGTTTGACTTTAGTGTCCTAAATAAAAGAGCTATTTATAGCTTTCCTTACTCGAGTGCGTTATAAATGCGGTTATAAATGAATAGATGAATAAATGGATGAATGAATGAATGAATGAATGAATGAATGAATGAAATATCAGATAAATAACTAACTAAATGAATAAATGAAAGACTATAGATTAATTTCTAGACAAATTAATTAAATAATAACAATGAAATAAAATAAATCAGTGAAGAAGATGCATCTTTAAATACATTTTCCATTTTCCATTTCCTCTTTTGTTTGTTTTTCTGTCAAAAGAATGAATTTTAAACACGGTCCCATATTTTCGCTTGTCGTATTTTGTTTTATTCATTTTTAAATAAAATATAAATTGTCAATCTTAATCTTAACGCCTAACTGTTGTTGTTATATGTTATTCTAGCGTTTATTACACGTGTTAACCGTCAATAATAGTGTTACATAAACATATTCGAACGGCAATGATTACTAATGGTAAACCATTATTTTGTATGTATTGTTTGAATCTAAGAATTGTCAACATTTCGATTTCTACACTGAAAACATTATAATATACACTTTATAGTGAGTAAACCCAACTCATTTTTGAGAGTAAACATAGATGAAGAGGCACCATTGAGTACAATGTACTCAATATATTGAGTTTAACCTCACTTTTACTCAATAATGAGTAGGGTTTACTCAAATAGAGTTGGGTTTACTCACTATAAAGTGTTATCCTGAATGCATGGTTAACGCAATATACTGTGTTGTACCTACTCAGCCGTTTTTGCAGTATATATCGTGACATATTATTAACGTAGAGCATGTATATGTGTGTGCTTTTTTAACAATAACTCCATAGAATCCGTTTCGTTGCTCTCCTTGCTATTATCTTCTAAATATTGTGGAATAATTAAATCATTCAATAGAAATTTTCTTTGGTGAATCGCAAGTTTTGTTGCTTAATTAAAGCCACTCATAGTATCCAGTGTTCAACAGTTCATTTCTGGTTTTCATGATCTTTTGAAAATAGAAATCTCTTTTCATTGCGTGCATCCACTCCAACTTTTCCGTCAAGATATTTCTTAGTTCCTTTCTTACAATCGGAAGCATTCTATTATAAGCAACTTGTTTGGCATTTTCTTCCGTTGCACCATCAGATTGAAGATTTTCGACTATTTCTCTTCTTTCTTCCTCGTGTTCATCAATAGCTTCATCTATTAGAGATTGCCAGTACCATGGATGTTCAGAATTATCGGATTCGGATTCGGTGTCATGTTCACTTTCACTACTGGAATCAGATTCGCTATTATCGTCATCAGCTGATACATCGTGAGAACTTCCAACATTACTACAATCGTGTTCAGTACTACTTTCAACGACATAACTATCCATGTTATCAGTCATTTTACACCAGTTGTTTTCCAAATGACGTCTCAAATTGAATGATCTTGAAAACACTTTACCACAATAGGGGCATTGTTTCGAGCTGAACATGTATACTCACCACAAGTCAATACTCCAGTTTCACGTTATCTATCACCGCTGTACTATTTGACAAAAGGCGCATTTGCACAGGCTAAGCCTCGATTTGTTGTCAAAATATTTACAAATCCCAAGCAAAGCACGAAAAAATGTTACCGCTTAACAAAAGAAAACACATTTGCACTTACTCTGAATTGAGGCTAAGCCTGTGCAAATGCGCCTTTTGTCAAATAGTACAGCGGTGCTAAATAACACGAAACTGGTCTATTGCTAAATGAGCAAAATGAACATTATGAACAGTATAAATGAGCAAATATGAGCTACTCTGAGCACAGGAGCAGCTTGAGCACAGGAGCATAAAAGCTTACTCAAAACTACTCGTTAAAGACACTCAAACATGACTGGTCTAATACTGGCGTATATTCACCCCCCTTTACAATATTTACATTAATTATTAAACTATATACACAATATACAAAATGCAGATGAAAGTATTAAATGTCTGAAAGATTTTTAACAGCTAATTTAAATGAGTTATGATCAGATATAGATCTCATTTCATTTTTCAGTGAGTTCCAAAGACTTATCGATTTAAAAGTAATAGAATTCTTTAAATAGTTACTTTTAGGGGACGGCAGGTGTAATGTAAATTTTATTCTGAAATTATAGCTATAGTCGGTCTTATTAAATAAAGATTGTAAAGATTTCGGTAATAGAGCGTAGTAAGATTTATGAGCCAGGTATAGTAGACGTCTATTGTACATGTTTCTGATATTGTTCCATTTAGCTTTCTGTAACACTTGATCACTTGGCATACATCAGTCAAACTTGTGAATTATCTTGGCGACACGAACATGAACTCTTTCAAAATCGTCCATCAGCGTTTTGTCACAGGACCCCACACCAAAAGGCCATAAGTTACAGATGGAATAATCACTTTAAAATAAAAGTCATCTTTGGCTTTGAGTGGTAGGAAATATAATGATCTTAGAAGATCACAGGTAGCCCAAGCTCACTATCTGTGGTCTTATAAGGCTTATATGGGAGAATATACGGCGATTTTTAAAATATACAAAATTTGTATAAATAATAAAAATAAACGTTCTTACTTGTTTCTTGTGATGTACCTTGACTCCCTGTTAAGTTTCAGGCCATTTGGGGCAGTTTTGAGAAAAAAATTTCCTACTCGCTCAAAACTGCCCCAAATGGCCTGAAACTTAACAGGGAGTCAAAGTACAACACAAGAAACAAGTAAGAACGTTTATTTTTATTATTTATACAAATTTTGTATATTTTAAAAATCGCCGTATATTCTCCCATATAAGCTTTATAAGACCACAGATAGTGAGCTTGGGCTACCTGTGAGAAGATTAAGCTTTTGAGTAAATGATGAAATCAAATCTGATACATGAGGTACCCACTTCAACTGTTGGTCAATGTCTAAACCCGAACATCTTGATATAATAGATACACGCCTAATACTAATGTTTCCAAGCTTTACATTAGCCAATGGACCCATATAGTGTACAATGGACACTGTATAGTGTGTTAAGAGAATAAATAAACACAATGACTCCTAAGTCAGTGTTCATTTCTCTCAAATTATCTAAACATATTGATTACAACATTTGTACTGCAGTAACAAAACTAGTTGATTACAATATCGTTTATTTATATGTGATAACACATAAAGACACTCAAACATGACTGGTCTAATACTGAAGAAATAGAAAACGAGGCAGCGTGCTCTGTTGAGTTATAGAGCACGCGGGGATTTTAAGAAGACGAGAGAAGCGTTAGGAGAAGCACGACGCGTAGCGGAGTGCTTCTCAGCGCTTCTCGAGTCTTCTTAAAATTCCCAAGTGCTCTATAACTCAACAGAGCACTGCTGCCGAGTTTTCTATTTCTTTTATAAAATATTCAGTAGTTAAAATCAAACAAATCGACGCTCCGTGCACTGTTGAGTTATAGAGAACGCTTCTCAGCCAATCAGAGCGCGCGATATAAATCAAATATTTTATAATGGCGTATATTCACCGCAATATAACACGATAACTTTAATCCGAAGAGTGTAGTTTGTGTGGCATCGAACATACTTTAACCAGGTATCCTAAATCCCGCATTACCGCAAAAATGTATTCCTTTTACCGCAATATCGCATTAAAAATGGCCAATGCCGCAATACCGCAAACCCCAATGTCCCCCTCCATAATAAGTTGGTTCGCTTGGTTCGCCCGTAAATTGCATGATCTTTAGTAAAATTCACAGAGTGACCCTTTCCGAAAACATTCGACATAAACTTAAGTGTAATTCTACTGCAAACAATGTGGCATGAGGGCATAAAATATGAGAATATTCGCGATTACTTCAACCGAGAAATCATTTCTTCGACGAAACAAATATCTATGTGATCGTATTACAATATCCCCAATCTCCCTCGATTCGTGCTGGCCAGCAAAGGACTCGGCAACCTACATGGAAATTCTGCATTTTATAAAGACTCGTGCCACGACCAAAGGCCAAGGCACGAGTAATCAATCAGTTTATTTTGTCTTTGACTGAGCCAGTGGCTCTTGTTTAAAAGGCCTATGACTAAAACAGGGGGAGGGGCATGATAAAATCATGTAAAGAGAGGGAGTCTTAAAGTAATTTTTCACTTTCGATCCAGAGGGGCCGTGGGTGTTATTATTTGTCTATTCCATATACAAAATGTCATAATCTGGCTGAAAACGTGTTTTTAAAAAACGTTTTAGTTCTGTTGCGAAATTAACTGAGCAGAACAGCTTATGAACGGCTAAAAACGTTTTCGTGAACTTACTATTTCCGGCCACTAAAGGGCGACAAAGATACATAATTAATCGGAGGATTAAACAAAAACGTTTTCACTCAGATTAGTAAAGAATCGTAGTAAAATTCTTTGACTTAGTATTATATAGGTTATTAGCATATTAATCAACAAATTAAATTCATTATCATATATATCAAACACTGGTGACTGGAAAACGCAGTAACATTTACTAATTACTCGGGCTACCTGTGGTAGCTCGAGTCTAAATCTGCAGTTGATACCGTTCCAATCGCTTCAAATATTTCTGCGGAAATTTCGCATGAAATCACAGTCCCGTTCAAGAAACTGCTAAAATGTTACCATTTCATAATCATTTATCTCAAAATCTAACTTCCAAAAATGTTATTGCAAAAATGCTTAGGCCATTTTTCATTGATAGATAATTTCACAATCATAATTTTACAAAAAAAATGGGAAAATGTTATGTTTTTGAAAATATTCATCGGTATACCACAGCCATCAGTAATTAACTGCAATGTTCTTATTATTATTTTTCAAAATGATAAGATGATTTTCCTCGTTCTCTACCTAAATAAGTTAAACTGAAGTGTTAACACTTATGTGGCAAAGAATGTAGTGAGATCGGTAAACGATTTATTCATTTTTTATTGAGTTGATTGTGGAACACATTATGCACTAATTCACTTCCCAATTTCATGATAATTTTTAATTTTTTTGGCTAACTTCCAAAAATATTATTTCAGAAAACATCATTCAGTTGACTGTCCTTTCATGCTATAATATTGATTTTAGTGGCAAAAATGGGGAAATGAGTCAAAATAACAATTTTGTTGTTGTATGGGAGGTTTTATAGAATCTTTTTTTGACGTCACACACTGGCCTAGGCTCGAGTCTGGCCGTCAAACTGGCCGCCTTGCACTTGTTCGCATCGATGCCAACTTTATCATGTTTTGATGAAAAAAATTGCCTAAAACGATGTTGTGATTCTCAAAAATCAGAAAAAGTGGAAAAACAAAAGCACAATCTGTCACATGAATAGGACTTGAGGCCATTTTATGCTACTAACGGAAAAAGAAAGAAAAATATCAACACACCATCTTCGTGAAATGAATTAGCAATGGAGAAAAAATCTTCACAAATCATAACAAAATGCCATCGGATTTTCACCGGTCATCCAAAGCAGTTAGGTAATATACATAAGTCAAATTCAAGAAGTTAATTTTGTTTGTAAAGTGAAGTAAATGTTTTTAAATTTACACGAATGCGTCTTGTACGACTGAATTTCAATATGGCGAACGTGACAAAAAGGACTTGTAGGCTTCGTGACAGACTCAAAAACTGTGTAAAAACTCAGTTTTATAATTGAGATATCAATACATTTATTTGGAAAATAAAGTAAAATACCTAAAACTTGCTATCTTGATGTTCAAAATTTTACTTAATACGAAAAAGACTAAATAATTCTGCACTTTTTACACTTTGCCGATAGTTTCATAAAAACTTTGACGGCCAGCATCGGCCAGCTTGTGTACACGCCACCAAAATACGTCACAAAAAAACCTCCCATTACAGCGCCTTTCGTACTATTATGTGACATCTGTGATGAGTACGCCGTGACACCGTAATTAGTTGGTATTGTGAACAATGCCTTTTGCACCTTAAACAATGGCTGCCTAATTATCAATGAGACGGGAAATGTTTTGCTGAAATTGTATACACCTATTTCAAAAAACGTTGTCAGAAGGAGATCTGAATCTGCAATCTGAGACCGAAATGAATTGTGGGGTACGGCAGTTTTTTCTCATTGCGTGCACTTTCTGGCTTCGGATATGGCGACGGTAAATATAAATCTGAAGGTGCTACGCACAAAAAAAAACAAAATTAGGGCCATGCCTGGTTTTTGCAGTACGCAATTTCCCTGAATTTATTTCGGTCTCAGATTGCAGATTCAGATCTCCTTCTGAAAACGTTTTTTGAAATAGGTGTATATGACCGAAGAGAAAGATAGGTTGAATAAGATTTTTTTTAATGGGATAGATATAACATTTATTGAGACTTTTAAGACCTTTAAGACCTTAAGACCTTTTAAGACGTATAATTGACATTCTCTTACAATATTAGATCTAAGCAATTTTGGTATTTTATTAAACATGTTTTCCCTTTTAGCTATTATTTATATATTTTGTATGTTTATAAAATATTATATATTTTTGAGATTTATTATTTATTATTATCTATTTTAACCAGTTTTTCTCTTTTTTCAATTTTAAATGTTGTAAGGACCATTGAGACTAGTGTAATGGGCTATACAAGAATTAAAGTATTGTTTTAGGCCAAAAGTCAAATTCTCGAGCTCTGTCACACAACGGTTGTTGAGTGAGCGGTGACTAATAAGAAACACTGCTGTCCGTACGTGCAGTGTAGTCTTACAAAATCAACAACATTGGTACCTTCTAACAGAGGCTACATTTCTAACATGGGCATGCAAAATGAAATGTGCGAGTTTGACGATGTTTTCAAGACTCTAAAATCGTTTGGCAGATATCAAAAGATTGTGTTCTTTTCTCTTCATTTAATGCTAGTGCCTATCGCCATGCAGTTTGATGCTTTGGTGTTTGGATTCAGTACTCCACGTTTCCATTGTGCTACAACTAATATTACTTGTGCTGCCCAAAAGTGTTGCGAGGGTTGCACTGAGTACGTGTTTGATGGTCCTTTTCACAGCACTGTATCCGAGGTAAGACACAGAAAAAACTAAGCATTTAAGAACATGCAGTGCTATAATAGGTATAACTGTCTACCCTGATCTAAGGTGCTGTTTATATGAAAGCGAGTTGTCTCTGCAGTGCTAGCCGGAATAACTCTTTTGTTTTGTACTGCCCCGGGGGACTCAAAACAATAGAGTAATTATCCTGGCTAGCAGGGACAACTCGCCTTCATATAAACAGCCTCTAATGGATTAATTTTTAAACTACACTAACTCTATGCCACATGCTAGAATAATATTACAAATATCAGTATATTACCTGTATGAATATAATTACATGCTATAAATATGTAGTTTAAAAGCATCAAAGCCACACAACATTCATTCACGCTCTGGCAAAGCAATTTTATGTTTTATTGCAGCGAAAAATAATACGGTTGTATACAAATGCTAAATTCGCCATTATCTTCCTATATAAATATCGAACACAAATTTAGCCAATTAACAGATTAGCAATTATATTCTTATATATATGTACTACATATTTAGCCGTTAAGTAACGGCTAAACTTCTGTTAGTATATATTATATAAACCATATTTAGCGGCTAAACTTATGTTAGTATGGTAGTCAGTAAACAGTAGAAAAAAAGCTTAGTCAGTAAATGTACTTCTCTCGCATCGTTTCCATGGTAACCAAGTCCGCTTGAACATTGCAGGCTCATAACGTGTCACGATACATAGTTTACTAGCTAGTTCCCATTTGACTTTAAAACATTCAAATGTCTGGGAAGAATGGTCAGTATGTCATCTGTTTTTAGATATTTTTCATTTATTCTTACATACCAATAAATGTAAACATAAATGTAAACACAATTCAACAGCTTGTATTGTCTTTTTTCGATGGTTACCATGGAAACGATGCGAGAGAAGTACATTTACTGACTACACTTTTTTTCTACTGTTTACTGACTACCAGCCGTTACTTAACGGCTAAATATGGTTTATATAATATATACTAAGAGAAGTTTAGCCGTTACTTAACGGCTAAATAAACGCTCAGTATATAAACAATATTTTTTATTATTATTTATATTTTTTTATTATTAATTTTTTGTTAATCTCTTTTTCACTGATTAACATATTGGCGAAAAATATATTCGATATATATATATATACTTAATGGCGAAATTCGCCATTATTTTCGCCATTAAGTATATATATATAATCAGTGAAAAAGAGAATAATAAAAAATTAATACTAAAAAAATATAAATAATAATAAAAAAATATTGTTTATATACTGAGCGTTTATTTAGCCTTTAAGTAACGGCTAAACTTCTGTTAGTATATATTATTTAACGATACCTCCAGTTTGCAATTTAGCAATATTTACTGTACCACCACAAACTACCACAAGTATTGCTAAATTGCAAACTAGGGGTATCGTATGACGAATGACTCCGCCCTTTCAAGATCCCTAGGACAAAAATAGGAGACATTGCGTCAACCTTCAATGATATCAATATTTTTTCTGTTTACAGTGGGACCTGATATGTGACCGAGCACACCTTGCTGCTACCATCCAGGCTTGTTTCTTTGCTGGTATGTTTTTTGGATCGATTATTAATGGCATGATCTCGGATGCATGGGGAAGAAAGAAATGCATTTTTGCTTGTGATATTGTATTGGTGAGTCAGGCAGGCAGGCAGGCAGGCAGGCAGGCAGGCAGGCAGGCAGGCAGGCAGGCAGGCAGGCAGGCAGGCAGGCAGGCAGGCAACCATAAACCGCTTTGCTTCAGCCTATATCAACTCAATTATCTATTATCTCTGATCAACACGTTAATTTTGTTTTAGGTGTTGGCTGGTGTGGCATCGTCGTTTGTGGATTGTATCTCGTTTTTGGCGTTTCTTCGTTTCGTGGTTGGATTTGCCTTGCCTGGAGTGATGCTACCTCTATTCATTTACGTCATGGAGTTCGTTGGTCCTTCTTATCGTACAGGAGCTGGCAATTTTAATTTATTTTGCTACAGTTTTGTTGGTATTTATACTGTACTGTGCGCTTATTTCCTGAGAAATTGGCGATGGTTTCTTTTCATTTGCACAGCTCCAGCAGCACTATTGCTCCCGTTTTGGAAGTAAGAAATCAACATGCAAGCAGAGTTGTGTGTCGTTAATATTGATGTAGTAATGGTGAATGTGAGTGAACCTTACGGAAGAATTTACACTTAAAGCAAGAATGTTGTCACATGAATAAAAGAACATTAGTAATTTAGTAAGAAAGGAATAATAAAAGAAAGAGTTCAGGTTGAGTGATCTTTTTTTTTTCTTTTAATTAATTCCTTCCCCACTAAATAACAAAAGTCAGGACAAGGTTCTTGCACATGATTAGGTGTACATCAAAACACGAATAACACAATTAAGTATTTGAATGATAATAAATGATCGATGACGTAACAACAGATCCATGTCGATCATCATATTTCACCTTTTTTATCCTTACAGAGTAATGCCAGAATCCCCAAGATGGCTGATTGCTAACAATCGTTTAGACGAAGCTCATACAGTACTCATGAAGTATGGTGGTAAGGATGACCAACCTGTGGATGAAGAGAAGTTACGAGATATCATCCAAGCTATCAGAAGAGATCAACTGGCAACAGAAGAAGAAGCAAAGAAGCACACTCCATTGGACCTTGTGCGCACCCCAAAGATGAGAAGATGGACGTTGATTATCTGCTTCCAATGGTAGGTACCAGGCCGAGGTACAATACGCAGCAGTAGCTAGGCTTTAAGAGCGATCCCATTTCAGTAGCGGATCTAGGAGATGTCACTTCAAGCACCGGACACTCCCCTAGCGCACAATTACCCCTATTTTATTTAAGTTATTTAGGGACCGGACACCCCCTAACACCTTATATTAAGGTTACTGTGAACCTTCGCGGGTACCTTTCGTTAAAAATTTATTTTCGCGTCGCGTTAAATGATATTTTATGACATTATACATCATTTTAAAGCTTAATAAACAAAACATACGTCTATGCAGTTTTTTTTCTGTAAAAAGTTAATTTGTAGTGCGTGAGAAAGACTCTAGGTGAAATCAGGTGTCTTCGTTTAAAAGGATAACCTGGAAAAACTATCCGTCTTTTGCGGAATTTTAATGCATAATGTTTGTCAGCATATATTGATCTCCAAGACCGTGTGAGCGTTTCTTAATATTTTACTTAGTTTAGAAGTTATTTAGAGTTAAGTAACGAAACGTAAATATTCAATGTTTAGTTAGTATTCGACTTTATAAATAGAAAACCACGCTATCAATCGATAAACGCTCACATGGTTTTAATTTTGATGAATTGAGTAGTGTTGGCGCTAATTTCGAAGATTTTCCGACTGTAATTTTTTGCAGGTTATCTTTTTAAAGTTGACTAGTATGCGCAAAATTTATAGCTAGAAATCGAGCTTTGAAGGTTTTGTAAACATTGACACCCACTTCATGTATCTGTCAGTGAGGTCACTTAAAGGTCACAAATCAACCAATAGAGATCGTGGTTTCCTGTTTTGTTTTGGTAATACTCTGCGGGACGTTTTTATAAATCAGATAACAAACGTTCATAAAATGCTTTTTAGGGCACGAAGTGGTTAACATGTCGAACAAAAATAAGATTAAATCAAATAGAAAAACAAGTAAATCAAGAAACATCAAAAATTATGAAGAAGCACAGCAAGTGCGAAATGTTTGCAGAAAACCGAAGTATCTTTAGACTTATAATAAATTCAGTCGTAAATAGCTCAGTTCGTTCGATTGGGGCGCCCCAATCCTATATTTCACTACCATACATCAGAGGGACGTCAGAGATCATATCACGTATTTTACAACCAAACAACATCAGCGTAGCTCATAAACCCATATCTACACTACGCCAGATCCTGACTAAGGTTAAAGACAAAGACAGTCCTAATGATCGAATCGGTGCTATATATAAAATTGCATGCAATGACTGTAAGGCTACATATATTGGTAGATCGTTTAATACTAGAAAACAGGAACATCAGAAAGCAGTTCAACAACAGGACAATCGAAACAACATCGCCATGCATAATACCAAGACTGACCATTCCATTAACTGGGATTCTGGTGAATGTATTTCTCAGTTTTAGTGGGAACAGAAAGCAAAGACTAGTCCGAAACGTCAGTCACATCAAACAGCCCTTCTGAGGGCTGCATCCACCCGGATGATCCTATTACAAATATTGTTACTTCGACAAATATTGTTACTTCGATAAACATTCATTCACCTGGGTTCAGACCATTCAATACAATACTATCCATTGTATAAACGATTTCAGGGGCGGATCTAGAGGGATGTGGACCCTTCAAACACCGGACATCCTAGCGCCGCAATTAGGGAGTCATTTAGGGACCGTACATTCCCTAACACTTTAAGAGTCCTGCATTTTCTAATTTCTAGATCCGCTTCTGGACTTTCTTTTCATGTTTTAGGTTGGTCGTGTCCATGGTTAGCGTTGGAATTCTCCTGTTCTTCTCACAGCTGGCTGGAAGTCCATACATTAACTTCCTTATCGTGAATGCTGTTGCTGCTGCGAAAATCTTGCTTACTTTTGTTGTGTTTTTAAAGTAAATATTACTGATTATAGTACTGATTTAGTAGTGATCATAAAATACTACGCACGCTGATTTATTCGAGAACGTCCGACTATTTTCATTTACAGCGTTTCGCGCGCCATTAGAAATATGAAATGGTATCGAGTAGCATACCGTGGAATATCACACGAGTACTTGTATTTTCTAGCATACACACGAGCCCACATATATAGTGGCTATATAGTTCCTATACTTATTTGACTGGCTGCGTGTCCAGCGTCGTTGGTTCTTGTGGTGTAGTGGCGTAGTGGTTAACAAGTCCCGCCATGGGCAATTGAGACTTTTCTCATTTATATTTTTCTCATCATATAGGTTCGGTCGTCGTGTCGCCCATGCTGCATTCATCTTGATCACTGGTGTAGTTCTACTAGTTATCTTGGCAGTGTATAAAGGTAAAGTTAACCGTCAGTTGCTTGCACGTGCACACACTTTATAATAACCAAAGCCTCTAACATGATGAACAAACTAATGCTAAGTTGACATTCTAAATTTCAGTCCACTACACATTTTCTTATTTCTGTTATATACCTTGCCCCGTTCATGTTTATAGTTTTTCTTAGCCACTGCAGTGAGAGCCAGTGCCTTTATAGTGTGTAAAAACATGCGGGGATCTCAGGTAGCAGGTGATTTCATGCGCGCACACCCGGCTAGTATAAGCCAATCAGAAGCATTTTTGTCGCATTGCAAATAGTTCCAAAATGGCGTCATTCGAGAGAGTTGTTTCCATTGTTAACCCTCTATAAATACGTCCTTTGAGTGCAAATAATATACCCGTGAAACAAGTAGTACTAATTAGTTCTAAATAGTGCTAATTAAACAATAGAAAACAAAAGAATTAGCATAAAATTGCACTAAATAGTCAGCTAGAGTGAAGGCATTTAACCCGTAAAATAGAAATTGCTAAAGTGTAATAGTCAAATAAACACACACAAAAACAATGGAATTAGAGACTGCTAAGATGTATTAGTCTAATATCTATTTCACCGGTTTAATATTTGCACTCTTCCATAGCTTTACATTAGAAAAGTCATATTTGACTTCGACAGCAAAAGCTCTCTGCTGCTCTACGAGCAATTAAAAAGAATAAAAGCAAAATGCAAATGCCTAAAAGAAATCGAAATCGTTGCTGTGATGGAAGCACCATTTTGAAACTGTTCATTTTGACGAACAATCCTTTGCGCGCTTCGAAGTAAGATCACCTCGTATAAATATGAGGGAAGAAGAAGTTTTAAAAGAAACTGAGTGTTGCTTTTAAGTATGAGTGTTCTGAAAAACAAGCAAGTTTTCTATTTTTTTATAAAATACAAATTTACTTATTTGAACAACATACAAACGCGCGTAGTGTACGTGATATCATAAGCGCCTCAACCAAACAGCGTGATTTTTAAACGTTATTTTTAATAAAATAATAATAAATTGTTGTCATTGATGTGTTTTTAATTAGCATCAGTTTTGTGACTGTATTATATTCTACAATGATTGCCTTATATTTCAAAAAGGGTGTCCCTTGGAAGTGTACTGAGTATATGAAAAACATGCTGTTACTAACAATAAATGCTTTTTGTCAGACTTCCCTCGAGCAACTACAGCCCTGGCTCTGCTTGGTTACATCACAGTTGACAGTAACTGGATTGGTGTCTACATCATGACATCAGAACTGTTTCCAACGGTTGTCAGGTACTACTTCGTCACAAAGAATTGTCCACATAGCAAACAGAGCGGACAGAGCGGACAGAGCGGACAGAGCGGACAGAGCGGACAGAGCGGACAGAGCGGACAGAGCGGACAGAGCGGACAGATCGGACAGATCGGACTGTCTGGGTTTTCTTTTCAAGGACTCTAATACCGCAGAATTAAACACTAATACCTTGTTTTATGTATGTTATCTTGTCAGGAATACTGGTCAGGGAATTGGCTCAGCGACGGCTCGTGTAGGGGCTATTATAGCTCCTTATATCTCAATGACGGTAAGATATTAATCCATGAGAAAGCGAGCCAAAATCCTGTTAGAAATATGTTCCCATATAAAGACCATAAGCATATGAGACCTTGGTTGGAATCATCATCATTGCATGTCATTATCACCATCATTATCGTTATCGTCATTGCTATTATCCGCGTCGTTATCGTTCTTGCTGTTATTCTCATTATCACCTAATGAATAGTTGTCTGTTTGGTTGGTTGATTTTAGAGTCAACTGCAAGGCCTTGGACTTGCTTTCCCTTCTGTTATTTTTGGTGTCCTCGCATTGATTGCTGGGATAATGATGTACTGGCTTCCCGAGACGCTTTACGCGCCGATGCACCAGACTATTGGTGAAGCTGAAGCGGCGAAGGAAGATTTTGGTATTCCTTGTTGTGGAAGAAACCACCGTGAAGCAATGGAACCCCTAAATCAAGAGGAGCAAGAACAGGAAATGATCAAACTGTAATTGATTAGTATCTGCGATGAATATCTTGGGAATCTATATAAGATTGTGGTAGTGCTTTTTGTTGTCAACATTTGAGTAGTGCCGTATGCTGAAATATTTAATATATAGTGGCAGTGAGTATGAGTGTGAGTGTGAGTCTCAGCCGCCCTATAAGTAGTATATAGTACTTGCCTAGAAGATAAAGACTAGTATAGATATAGACTAGTATTGCTCCCTGTTTTGTTTATTGCAGTGTACTATACTTTTACGTAAATAAAAACATATAAATCGAACTTTTGTTTTCATTCTCCTTTCTATTTCAATGTTGTAGTGGACCAAAAGCACAAAGCTGGCAGGTATTGGACTAATCTGAAGCGACAGGGAATTAAGGAGAAGAGGATTGTGGGGCAGCTAGTTGGGGCATGAAAATCATGTAGCCCCCTTCACAGTTCTCTGTGCCATCTTGAAAGGTAGCCGGGCCTTTGCATCGAAACGAGACGAACGTTGAGCCTTGCGGGACAATTGTTGACGTTCTCTATTATTGCAAAGGCCCGGCTTCCTTTCAAGATGGCGTAGCCGCGTAGCCACTTCCATAAGAAGTGATTCGTTCTTTAAAACTTTGATTCATACAAACTCAACTAAGACACAGGCAACCCATTTCTTATTTCTGACACGTAGCCTGCATTTCCTCCCACAAAGGTTGCCGTTTTTTGCTGAGTATTCTGTAGTTACTCCAGTAAAGCAAACTCGGACTTACTTTCAGTTTGAAACCAGTTTATAAAATACAGGTTTAGCATAACGGTACTGGTTTCAGTAAAATACCTCATGAAAGAAACATACAATCCAATGACATCAAAGAACCCATACTTGGTATCATCTCTATTAGTCTAACTCTTTTACAAATTTCATTATATTACCTATCGTTTATATGCACGTCTATGCATAAAGGCGTGGCAATGAACATATTATAGTTAATCAGTTTTAGAATACAACAATGCTTTCATGATTGGTACATTTCAAATGGTGATTACTCTGCAGTGATTTAATACATGACACCATAACTCAACCAAATTACTAATTTAGACATGCTCTTTCTTGTAATTGAAAAATATTATTGAAATATGTTATTGTTCATGGTGCTCGTTCCCAGTCCTTTTTCTTTATGCATAGGGTCTATACAACACAGCGGTCAAACGACTACGCATGCGTGGCAAAATTTTCACAGCGTTAAATTTTGGATTGTGCAGTGTTTGATGTCGATTTATAAAAAATTCGCTGAATATATAAGCTTGAAGTTTCGTGTACGTAACTTTTGTTATATTTTAAAGCTACCATGAGTCTATACTTTTGTATTTTTGTTTATATTTTGAGAAAAAAGCGATGAAAGTCGTCCAATCCATCGTTTTTTATAGAGTCCATTCGAAAATTAAGCCTGGGAATGAGGTTGGTGCTGGATCATTTTACTTGTTTTTTCGCGCATGCGTAGTCGTTTGACCGCTGTGTTGGTCTATACTAGTTTACTCGCTAGTTTCCATTTAAGTAAAGTTAAGTCAACATTTTTTTACGGTGTTACAAATTTCATTATATTACCCATCGTTTATATCTATACTAGTTTACTTGCTAGTTTCCATTCAAAGAACTCACACAGATCAACCAACATTTGATTCACAGCATTTTTAACACATAATTTAAATGAAAAGTCTCATAAAAGTCAGTCGTAATATTGTAATTTTTGAAACTTGGGCATTGATGTGCGCGTTATACCCGGGCGGGATACCTAGGGATCTTTTGCTCTTTTGCCGTGGGGTGTAAAGCTATTAAAACTTATTACAAAATTAGTTATTCCCGTGGGTTTTTAAAGCAGTTCAACAAACTAGCAGATCGTGTTAAAATCTGATAAAATTTAAATTCTGATAAAACACTACTGCTCGTATATTTAAAATATTACATAAAATACTGCGGAAACTGTTCAGCGTTTTATCAGAAAAGCTCAGATTTCCTAGATGTAAATTTAGATCTTTAATTAACAATTCACTAAGAGGGGCAAATACGCCCTATTAAAATATTTTACGTACTACAAAATGTCCAAAATGGATAAAAAAAAAAAAAACATCCATATACGCTATTCGCTCCTATTCGCACGGGATACCTGTGTTTTTCAGCGGTGACACTGCATTTTCAGGAGCATGCGCGTTATTGTACTAGTATAGCCAGCTCTTTTACAAAACCTAAAGTCTTCGGAAAACTGCTGTTTTTCTGTGATTTCACATCGATTAAATAAGAAAAATAAGTTCAAGAACACAAAATGAGTTCAATTGGCACAGGGGTAAGAGTTTTTAATGATATTTTCCGTGTTTTAAGGCCAAGGGATGATAGAGCCATAGTTTACAATAGTTGTCAGAAATTAACCTTATTCGTACCATTGATAAGCTTACTGATTTTTTCTTCTAATATCTCCTCAGTATGATTTATCAGCTTCACAGTTTTCTCCTGATGGACGAGTATTCCAAGTCGAATATGCCAACAAAGCTGTGGAAAATAGTGGGTAAGGCTGTTTGAAATTTATGTACTTTCAAATGGAGTTAATCAATTTTCCCTGCAATAATTTCGACCAACTTCATTCATTGGTGTTGTATAACCTTTTTCATCTCAGTACCGCTGTAGCTATAAGATGCAAAGATGGTGTTGTTTTTGGTGTTGAGAAGCTGGTTCTGTCAAAGCTCTATGAATATGGGGCCAATAAAAGAATCTTTCACATTGATTCACACATTGGAATGGTAGGTTTATTGTTTTGTGCTGTATAAAGCTATTTGTATAAAGCTATTTGTTGTTATTTGTCAGTATATATTTGAGATATAACATTAAGCACTTAATGACTGCATGGTCCCGAGGGAAACAGTTAGTTTTGTTTCCCGAGAATCTCAATGTTTCCCGAGGCTCCGAATTGTTTTATTCCCGACGTAACCAATCGAACGATTCGGTAATCGAACGCAATCGAATCCAATCAAATGATTGGATTCGATTGCGTTTGGTAATCGAATGAAATCGAATGCTAAAAAAGTTGTGAATTCGATTAAATTCGATTTCCGAACGCAATCGAATGCTTGATTGTGTTCGATTTCCGAACGGTAATCAAATAAAGTCGAATGCTAAAATAAATTAAACCTGGACTTACACCACCTACAACCTAAAGAAACACTTCTACATAAGCATTTAAAAATTACATATATATTTCTTAAAAAGAACACCACCTACAACATACGCATACACTTCTACATAAGCACTTAAGAATTACATATATATTTATAAAAAAAACTCCGTTTAACTTGTTTAACTGGACTGGAACCATGTTCAAAATGTCAAAATGTCAAAATCGCTTTTAAATGACAAATGTAGACGGGCCAGTTTATCTATGGGGCACTCCAAAAATTTGAAATGGCCCGCCTGATTTCCTGAACCCTTGCTGTATTAAGAGCCGTTCCACGTAAGCTTCGAGTATTTTCAGAAATGGTCAGATACAACCCCACCTGTACATGTAACTTTGCATGGTGAAGGTAGTCATGAGCAAGTAATCATATGGACATTATTAGGTTGTTTCATTTTAAAGCGTTCACGTGACACCCGTTCAAAGTTTGACGTATTTTCGGCTTAATTTTGCAGACTGAAATTTAGAAAATTTTTAAAGTTTGTAGATCTCGTGCAGCTTTTTTGTATTCAAATTTACACGGTATCATTACAGCTTGTGCAAATGTCTCATGGAATTGCCAATCTTTGAAATTGAACAAAATCATAGAATGTGTCCGCTGGTAGTGCATTTTATGTCCAGTTAAAAAGACAAATTAGTACAAAATAGCGGTAAATGTGAAGATGTGAAAGACCTGCAGTCAGTTTTAGTAAAATCCTGGCTGCGGCCCGTGTTTCACATCTGATCAGATACTTGTGAACAAAATTATTTGGCCTTTTTTTATCTTGCACAAAAAAATATCCAAGCAAGGGTCATATGAAGCAGTTGCAACTGAGTCACTCTGAAGTAAAAACAAAGGTCGAATTGATCATGATTTTGTGTAGAGCAGGTTAATTATATCTTGTGTATTGTATTGAATATCACCTATTTTTTCTTTTAAGTAACTATTAAATTTATTTTTTTTACAATAATTTTTAAGTGTCGACCAGAAGTTTTGAGTCAGTAAAATGAATGTGTGCGCACGCCACAGAAATGAATTAGGAATTGGATGGAGAGGTAGACGAAAGTATTTTCATATTTCAGAGAGTATGCGAGTGTCATTTATCAAATCAGATCGGTATTTAATTTATGCAAATCCTAAAGGTTTTTACTAGAAATGTTCGTCAGACCATGCACAATCACAAGCAAACATTTGAATTACTTATTAAATTTCAATCAAAAATTGAATTAAAGTTTTTGTGGCCTCATCCGACCACGTTTGTCCTCTGGTTTTTCCACTTGTAGAACTGCAAGTAGATGCCGCCATTTTGCACGATCAAGAACGAGTGAGCATGTTCTGTATAATTTCCGCTGGATATTCGAACTCGTCGGCGCATTTAAGGTACGCGGACCCTTGTTTTGGCGGGCCGAGACTACCTACCTGAGGTAGTCTCGGCACGCTTAAAAAGTAGGTACGCGGGCCGCTTGGAATTGCGTTTACACGGCAAAATTTACGAGCGCCGTGCCAGAAAAGTATGGTACGCATGCCAAAAGTTAGGAGTGCCAGGCCCGAAAATGATGTCGTGTAAATGGGGTTCAAATGTTCGATTATGTTCGATTGGCTCAAAAAAAGTTGTGAATTGAATCGAACGTTCAATTTCGTTCGATTGGTTACGTCGGGTTTATTATAGAACATGAGAGAAGTAGAACAGTTGAGAAGTGTTGGGAAGCTCTCTGCTTCATGTCGTGCTTTAAGTATTAAGAGAAGCACGACATGAATCAGAGAGCTTCCCAACACTTCTCAACTGTTCTGACAATCCCCAAGCGCTTTTTAATTGCATATACATGTAGCAATAAATTTAATAGCATATATTTCTTTAATAAAATACAAATTGACTTATTTGATCAACATGCAAATGAGCACATGCTGTGTGCTCTCATAAAGCAAATAATCAGCCAATCAGAGTGTGTGTATTCTAATAGTTATTTTATAATGTGAGTTTTTTGTTGTTTTAGTCCATTGCTGGGCTGTTGGCAGATGCCAGACAGGTAAGACATTATACTCCATCTTTTTATTTTGTTATATGAAATAATTGAGATTTATTATAATAATTGATATTTATTATTATGGCTTAAAATTTCTCCAAACTCTGATTTGTTGACATGCATCCAAAGACAATCAATCCAATTTCCATATTTTGTACAGACCAGAAAATTACAAATTGTATTGCAATAAATCTTTATGTCTTGCAATGTGCTTTTAGCCAGCTTTGTATACATTGTTTAATTTGTTTTGATTCATTCTTATTATATTAAAGTCAAACCAGTTGTTCTCTCAGGAATATATTTCAACAATGCAACCTGTCAGTCAACATTCCAATGTTGCAACACAATGTTGGAATATTCCCCACAAGAGAACATTGGGTTTGACTGTAATGCCCTTATGCAAGGTTCAATAAAACATTTGTGCTTAGTCATGCATGTTCATCACATTGTACTATCAACACCTCAGTCTGATATTTCCCAATATAGCCCTCATGCTATATACTGTACACCAATCAATACACTATCCACTTTTCTTGAGTATTTAATGTACCGGTATTGAATGATTTTAGATTGTATCAACTGCCAGAGAAGAAGCAGCTAATTACAGATCTGTGTACGGCACCCCAATACCTCTCAAGGTAAAACACATATAAACATTACATATACTTTAATAATCACACCAGCTAAATCTAAAGAGAAATTTTAGAAAATTTTATTCTAGAAATTTTATCGAATTCTAATCAGGCATTTTGCAGTGCAATTTCCATGTTAAATGGTATCCTAGTTGGTTTAGTTTGTAATTAAAGCATGGTATTCTTTTAGTATACACAATTGATTATAGAGAATCGTGTACAGTGATTGGACAAGAAATTCACAATATTTCTCAATTAATAATCACCTACAAGGTTTTGTGTTCGCTTTTAAAAAAGGCTGGTCACTTTTTGAAATAATCACTTTTGTATTTATACTGATATTCACTTCGGCTTCAGCAAATAATTGTTAAATAACGTGAGTGGTCAAGGTTATGTTGACAACCAAGCAAAGTTTATAAGACAAATGTGCCAACTTTTTTGTAATTTATAATTACTATCTGTAAATTTGTATCTGAGAAGCTATAATATTGATTTATAACCATATTAAATGATGTATTTTGTATATTACCATATAGTACCTTGTGAATCGTGTGTCTGGATATATTCATGCCTTTACATTATACAGTGCCGTCAGACCATTTGGATGCAGGTATGTGACCATATCTATACTACTTTTGAAATTATTTATTGACAGACTCCCAGATTAGTTGGGTGCACTGTGTCCAACTAGAAGATTGAGACTTTAAATTTTTATTTAGCCAGCGTAGCGGCTCTTAGGGGATTTGGGAGAGGAGAAGGGGAGGGGGAGGGGAAAGGAAGGGAGAGCCTGCAATGATGACCCTGGTTTTCCTAATACGCCCCCTAATTAAAATAACACTAAAGCTGTCAAACATTCATGTAAGAGGTACAGTTTGAAATTGTACAAGTTATGAACACACAAATAGAGGCCGAAAATCAATCGAAAACAACCCAAACGTTTATTGCCGTCTTTGCAAAGACAGTTTACTATTAAAGTTTGAAAATATGGTTCAATTGTGTACAATAGTTAAATGGTTTCGGTCGATGGTGTGAGATTCATCTACCATAATCAGCTCTACATGTATAAGCGATCTCTTAACTCTTGTTTAAATTAGAGTTCTATTAACTCTTAAACGTTTCTCTAAATGAATGAGTTTGTAGTTCTTCTGCACTGACAAAGATCAGCTTTGGGCAGGAGTATAATCCACGACCGTTTAAGTTGAAATCAGCGAGCAACAACTTATCCCCAATGACTTTACTTCTAGTAACTGGTCTTGCTCAATCCCAACAAGGGGACAAACAACCAATACGGACACATTACGTTGAAATAATATTTCCATGGCTTCTTCAAACACACGGAAAATGAGACTTTTGCCAAAACCATTGGGCAATACGGCCACAACAGGATATCTCTTCGTTCCAGCAACGACTCAGCCGCCAATTTCTGCTCTCTCTAAAGCACTACTCCTCCTAGCTTCTCACAAACTTCTGAAATAACTCCATCGAAAGAAATGAAGTATGTCTATCGAAATAATTCTGTATATAAACTACTAAAACGATCGATGAAAATAATAACAACAATAATCTCATGATTGTGTGAAACGCGAAGGCGTTATCTAGTTACATGTATAATAGGCATGATCGGAATTCTACTTAAACAATGAAATCCTTTGGTTGACAGGCTCTAAGCCAATGGGAATTTTACCGCCATTTGATTGACAGGCTCTAAGCCAATGGGAATTTTACGTTCATATGGTGAACGTAAAATACACGGAATGTGGGGTCATCATTGCAGGCTCTCCCTTCCTTTTTCTCTCCCCCAGTCCCCTAGAGAGCCGCTACGCAGGCTAATTTTTATTTTATGATTTTTTAATCCATCTTTTTGAAAAAGAACAAAATGTATGGGTTTTGGAATAAGCATGTTTTAGTATTTATTAATGTATAGTACACAGTGATACTGATATAAATAGTTGAATTAAGATCACATATTGGTAGTAATTTCCTTTGTTTTGTCCTCATGAATTATTAATGAGTTTGAGAATTACCATTTTAAATAATCCCTTACAACCTACTACCCCACTCCACCCCTGCATGGTTTCTAAATTGTTTCTATTTGTATGTAGCATTATGATGAGTTCATTTGGTCCTGATGGTCCTCAGTTATACACTATAGATCCTTCTGGAGTATCCTATGTAAGTAGATGCTGTATATTGTAGTGGATTACATGTTACATTGTACTTAATATGTAATGTTTCAAATCAGAGACTATATATTCTATGGGAGTGTAAAAATCAGAGTGGAATTTTAAATGCTGAGGCGAGGATTTTTAAATCCCCATAGAATACAGGGTTCACAGTGAACTCGCCTACAGACAAACTTGCCACCACAAACTCGCCACCAAAAACGAACAAACTCGCCTACAAAGAAAACTAACTGAAAAAGAAAATTAATAGAGATTTTAAAGTTACAAAGAAAACGTATTTGAAGATAAATTCGAAAAAAAAGTTGTTACGATTAAGCAGTTACTGACTGTTTCAATCAATCGATAATCGCGATAAATTCTACTTGGAACTGCATCAAAATACTGTTTTCTTTTATAAGTCGACTTCTATTAGTGAACAAAATAAATTACTTTTGATAAAAGTGATTAATATAAGGCCGTTTTATCGAAAATCATCTTAAATATTATGTAAATATCGGGGATTTGGAACTTCATTTAATTCTTGTTAATTATTGCATGTACTGTTTTTTTTTTTTTTAATTAACTGTCTTTGTTAAGTTTGTTTTTATTTCAAAAATTCTGATTGAGTTTCAAAGTATGGCACGTGGTATACAATGTAATTACTTTTTTGGATTGATTGTTATCAATCAATTAATGAGTATTATATCTATTTGTGTTTCACATGTTTCATTTAGCTTCAATTGTTTGGTAATGTGTACATTCCTTAAATTACCATGAGCTATAGTCAAATTGTAAAGAATATATTGCATGCTATCAAGGCTGAGTTTGTGCATGTGAACCGTGAAAATGTCTATTGTCAGGCTTGTCAAACCTTAAGAGTTATTGTTAGTAACATGATATATTTATTTTTAGGGTTATCATGGCTGTGCTATAGGAAAAGCCAAGCAGTCAGCTAAAACAGAAATTGAAAAGTTGATGGTAAAAAATGATGATATTCCTTGGAAAGAGTGTTTTTCTCGGTCAATCCTCCCTAGCTAAAGCTTGTAAACTATAGAGCTGAATATTGTAGACTTTGAATATTATCTTCGGTGAGTCTAAATGAGTGTGCAAGAGAGTCCTTTCCTTATTCAAAATATGTGTGCTTATAGGTTTGTATGCTAAAAATCTTATAGTTAATATATTAAGATGTAATGGCAGTGCACAAGAAAGCCCTACCTCAATAAAAACTAGCTACTGTTGTATTGTATTATTTTGACTAAGGCAATTTTATTGTGTGTTCTAACAGATGCAAACGATGTCTTGTAAAGATGCTGTGAAAGAAGTTGCAAAAATGTGAGTCAAACACTACTTAAGATAAAACTATTGATTGTCCTGTCCTGGTTTATAATAATAATATTACATGTAATGTGGGAAAAGATTGTTGATGTTGGCTTTAAATATTTTAGTGAGTAAAGGCTTTTTTCAGTTTGAAGGAATGAATATATGCATGTAACTTAATTTAAGGTTACAGTCCATGTTCACGGGGTGCTCTCAGTTAAAAATTGTTTAGCGCGTCACTTAACAATAAAGATAGACAAAGCATATATCATTTTAAAGCTTATATAACAGAGAATAAGACTATGTAAGTTTTTGTAAGAAAAAAAATATCTTTAACCAATGCTCCACGAAAAACCTCAAAATCGAGCGCTTTCATTAAAAAAAGTATAAGTCCAAAAGTTCCTACTACTTTGCCGTCATTTCTGCATTATGTCAATCAGCACATACATGTGTTCAAAACCGTGTCCAGTTTTTTCAATAAAATGCTTCGTTCTTGAATAAATGTGTTTCAAAGTCGACTCATTGTTAAAACTTCAAGTTAAATAACAAAATGGGCCATAACTCTAAAACTAAGCATTTTATCAAAAAAAACTGGACACGGTTTTGAAGACCAATATGTGTTGATTGACATAACGAAGAAATGACGGCAAAGCAGTATGAACTTTTTGACTTATAATTTTTTAAACAACTCGCATTGAAGGCGGTTAATTTTGAGGTTTTTCGAGGAGCATACCTTACAGAAAATTGTTGTATATAACAAAACATACACAGTCTTATTCTCTGTTATATAAGCTTTAAAATGATATATAATATGTCTATTATTATTATTGTAAAATGACGCGGTAAACACACTTTTAACTGAGAGCATGTGAAAGCACACCGCGAATGTGGACTGTAACCTTAAGATACCAAGATCACTAAGATACCAACTTCAACAGTCTTTATGAGGCTACAAGTCTGTCATTGTTTTATAAGTAATAATTTTACAATTTTGTTCTATTGATTTTGTTTCAGTATTTACGTCGTTCACGATGAAGTCAAAGACAAAAACTTTGAGCTTGAGCTTAGTTGGATAGGTGATTGTAAGTATCAGAAAAAAAACTAATCCTCTTTGATGTTGTTTCGAAAGACAGTTGTAATAGAATACAACTTCAACTTTGTAACTATTATGACAAAATCTAAAACATTGATGCTACCCTATCAATCCTCATCAATGTTTAGGGGAGACTTATTCTATTGGGACAATGCCATTGAAATGTCTGCAAGCCCAACCTCACCCAACTGAGTCCAGTACTTTTAATTTTGGCAAAATGCACATTGCTTTACAATAGAAAAGAACTTCAAATCAAACACTATGTATTTGTTGTTTTGCTTTAATTACAAGCCTGGGCTGGCTGTGGTTATTGAATGTATTTCTTGTTTTGCTTTAGTTACAAGCCTGGGCTGGCTGTGGTTATTGAATGTATTTGTTGGTTTGTTTTAGTTACAAGTCTGGGCTGGCTGTGGTTATTAATATGATTGTATTTGTTGTTTTGCTTTAGTTACAGATGGAAAACATCAGTGGGTACCTAAAGACATTGCAGATGCTGCGGAGAAGTTTGCTAAGGTAAAGTGCACCTAAATCCATCAATATTAATAAATACAGCAATTTCAAAAAACGTTGAATACTGCATACTGCATTGTGCATATTCCAAGGCATTTTAGATTGTGTAATACAGTCAAAGCTCCATTAAGCGGACACCCTTGGGAAATGAAAAAAGTGTCCGTAAGTAGAGCTGTCGGCCTAATAGGAAGGGTTCTTAAAACGGGTAAATAACGTAAAATAGTCTCGTTTTGCACTTACAAAAGCATTTCTAAAGATCAATAATAGCAATTAAAGACAAAGAATAGTCTGGCTCAATGATTAAGCGAGTTATTCAAATAATCAACATTTTAACAACTGTTCTATTAGATAATTATGGTCTGGTGTAACACAAGTCTAACACGAGATAAGAAATCATACTCAATGGAAACCATAACGTCTTTTTGCATCAATAAGAAAATTTATATCGTTTTCAGCTTTAGAACAACTATGTGAGGCATTATGTGAAAACTTAAAAATATTTCGTTGTTGAATTAACTTTATTCTATATTTCTATTTCGAGTGTCCGCTTAAGGGAGCTTGAAAACAATAGAAAAGGTCAATTGGGATTCGCTTAAGGTGTCCGCGTCCGCTTAAGAGAATGTCCGCTAATGGAAAGTGTGAATACAGTGTTTGTATGGAAGAAAAAACGGGGTTTTGGAAAGCTGTCCGTAACTAGAACTGTCCGCTTAGTGGAGCGTCCGCTAATGGAGCTTCGACTGTATTGTAAATTATAGTTATATTTATATACGGACTAAGCATTTCCTTTTTCAAACATTTTGTAATTAATACAATGAAATCATGTGGTCGTCAATTTTATTACAATTATATATTAATATATAATAATGTTTATAATTATGTGCATTCTATCCAAAACAATATGCTAGCTACCAATAGGGAGCAGATCACTTTTTATTTCAAATAAATCCGACCCAGAATGCCCTTAGGTCTTGGAATGCACTATTCAATATTAAACATTTTTTGAAATAGCTGTGTATCTATCTACTCCAAATATTGCCATATTATTTCTTTCCAAAATACTTTATATAACTGACTCAATCAGTACTTATACTACAGTACTCTACTACAATCCTAGCTGATGCCTGAAACCTTTTTATGAAGACTTTGAATGTAAAATATAGAATTGTTAGATTTTTGTAATTTGAATACCGAACATATTTCAATTCATTGTCTTATTCACTTCAATTCTGCCTTTCCATTTATGGTGTTCAAATTACCCTCAGAGATTTTAAAATATCACCCTGGGACTCCCATTCTTGCCCTACACTACATTATCCGGCTGCGTAACCAGCATGGTTGTTCCTTGTGGTGTAGTGGTTAACACATCGGACTAGAAAGCTGATGTCTGTGGGTTCAAGTCCCTCCAAGGACACTTGATATTTTTCTCATGTATCTGTATTTCACTTACACCAAACACATTTCAATTCATTATTTTGATATTGTTTAATCAACTAATTTAATTCTGTTTATTTTATGTTAGGAATCACTTGAAGAAGATTCAAGCTCTGATGAAGAAGATATATAAGTCTCCCTGTCTGTAATACACATTAGAAAATGTACTTATGTATTTATTAATACTGATTCCTAGCTTTATAAATCATCTTCAGCTTTGGATTATCATTAAAATCATTTCTTAGAAAACAGACTGCTTTATAACTTAAACTTACAAGTAATGCAATAAAACTTTTCACAGTTCTCATTGAATAACCTCAGTCTCGATAGTGTGTAATACAATGTATATTCTTTACAATTTGACTACAGCCTGTGGAATTTTTATGTCCAGTAACTGTTTGTAGGTTGTGTTGTTTTTCATTTAAAAAGACACATTTCATCCGCCTGTATTGATTTTATTCAAACCTTTAAAGTGTTTTTTATTGTTTGATAATGCGTAGATTACTTAATTACTGTAGTCACTTAAAAACTTTTGATTAATTTTTGACATTTTTTCATCTCAATCTGACCACTCAGCTACAACTTTATATTGACAGGCCGAGTTTACGTCGAGAGGCAGAGACTTTAGAAACTTTGATGTCTGTGATTGGTCCGATTGAGATGAAAAAATGCCAAAATAATTTCAAAAATTCATCAAACGTTTTTGTAAGTGACTACAGTACGGCGAGTCACACAGTACATAGTAAAGAATATATTACACACTTATCAAGGCTGAGGTTGTGGGCGAGAACTGTGAAATGTCTATCGTTTGTATGATATTGTTTCATGTGGACTTGTACTTAACAGTGCAGGGTCATGTTTTATCAGAATAATGTGATTCAATGGCATTTTGTTGGAGTGCTGCATGACAAGGACAAAAACTGAAATATCAGCAGCCTATATGTGGACGCACAGTGACATATTTTGCTATGGTTTTGCCAACCAACCATTGTTATTGTAACAAAGAAAATTGTAAATTCTATTGTTAAAACGGTTGGATTGGCATGCTCATCTACAATAAGAGCTATTTGTCGGGATTTTCAGATGGAGCCTGTGTCCTACACTTCATAGGAACAAAGATCTGAAAGTCCCCTACATCCTATTTTGTACAGCCTTATTGTCTGAACTCAAAAACAATGATATTAATTAAATATTAAAACCAGGTTCCACGAGGGACCACAAGAGGGTACATTTGAAGCAATGTACATCCTAAATTAGGATATACACTAAATGAATTACATTTACGTATGTAGGATTCCATAGGAGTTCTCCATCTTCAGAAAGATGTTTGAAAACAACGAAGAAGAAAAGAACACCCTGAAGATAGAGAACTTCCCCAAAGGCTTGGCAAAAATAATTGTGAACAATGCATTTGAAAGAATATTTTGAACAACAGATTGTAAACCATTCAGATTAGATCCTAAAATGATATACAGTTTGTCAATTAATGTTTCAAATCAACTCTTTTGTGATGCAATGAATTCTGGATAATCTATATAGCCATCTTTGTTAGAGTCATCTTCATTTAAAATCTGATCTATCATAGTTGACATCTGGTCGTCAGTGTAAGCTTCTGCTGTGCTGTTTGTATCTGCTTCATCATGGTAGTGGGTCATTGCATTCATAAGTTCTATTCCATCTAATTTACTATTGCCATCGTAGTCGTGCATCTTGAAATAATGGAATTGAAGATCTTCATCTTTCATATTTTCATCTTTAAGTTCAATATTTTCTTCTTTTAGATGTTCTTTGATGTGTCTAGAGAGAGAGAATAGCATTGTGTTAAATTAAATACTGTGGAACCTTTATAATCAGGGGCGGCACCAGACACCCTCCTCCACTAGTGCCGCAATTACCCCTATTTTATTTAAGACATGTATGGACCGGACACCCCCTAACATCTTAAGAGCCCTTCATTTACAATTGGGGCACCCCCTTGACAAATTTCTGGATCTGCCCCTGATGGATATTAAAAGGCCAAGCTAGGTTTATAAAGGTGTTGGACAATACTTTGGAAAGGAAACCTGTAATAAATACATTTTCATTAAAACTAACATAAAAGTACCATCAGCCTTTGCAGCCTTGGTGTGTGAATTGCAGCTTAGGAAGTGACAATTTTTTGATATAGTTGTAAAAACATAGCCTGCCTTGCATCCACAATTATCTTTGTGAAGTCTGTCTGCGAAACAGCGCCAGAAAGCTTGTTCTAGTCCCCCCCCCCCCCCCCCCCCCTGCAAATTGCACAATCATATATGATAGTTTCTGATTGGCTCTCAACCCTTGGTCATTCTTACACAAACTCTTATTGGATAGGAATGTGCAGCCAGATATCATTCATTGACAAAAAATAATGTGACATTTTATATTATCCAAATGTCATACCATACACTAAATATGCGGAACGATTACGCTTGTCCAACAAGACATAAAAGAATGAAAATAACATTTTTATAATATTTATTCCATTAATGCCATCTGAAGTGCTTGGACTTACAAAACAATTCTGGGATGTAACACAAGCTATATAAACAGAGCAAATAGGAAAACTAAGAAATATAGATTTATTACCATCCTATATCCCAAAATTTCAAAAATGGAAAGACAATCAGACATTAGAAGCAGTTAGGTCATTTCTCAAAATTTTCAAGTTAGTTGATCTTCCCGCGGTAAAAATCAGTGATTTGATGTAGTATGTACCATACTATATCCATGGGTATATGTATTTTTTACACTTTGTTGGAAAAATGTCAAAAAAATTCCATTCCTCATCATTTGTATTTCTAATATATCATCTTTGCAACTACTACCGTAGGTGTATCAAATATGTATAGCATACATTTCATTGTTTTTGTGAATAAATTTACATCTCCAAAAAATATAGTAAATTTGAGCAGAGTTAATAGAAGGACCTCTAGTAACTCTGAGTTGAGTTTGTATTAAAAGGTCAAAAATTAATTGCTACAATTGAGACTCGAAATAACTTTCCCTCTTTGTCCATTACTAATCTGAAAACTAACTTGTTCAAATTAGCTTCAAAATTGTAATTATGTATTTTTTTAAGTTATTTTCATCGCTTAGAACAGATTTGAATAAGAGCTTTATAAGCAAATTATTATTATTATTATGTACGAGTCAAATCCAAAGGTGCCCATCCCCCCCCCCGGGCAAACCCCCGGGCATTTGACTTTTTGAAAAAAAATTGGTCAAATTCCCCACCATCTGGGCAAACTGAACAGTCAAATGCCCCACTATTGAAACAACAGAATGGTCAAATGCCCGCCCCTCGAGCTCGAGTCAGTGATAAACTCAAATTTTACTTTAAGTAGAAAAGAAAATACTTAAACTTCCTTCTACTACATGACGTCTCATGAACATGGTAGACAAAACTTGTACAATCAAATATGAAGGGAAATTTCAAAAAACGTTGAAGAAGAGAATGGTTATTGGCAATTTTTGATTGGTGATTGCACGACCGAAAGATGGATCTCGATATAATTCACAAATCTATCTTAAAAACTGAAAGAACTTGGATTTTCTTTGCACTTTTCGACTCTAAAACACAAAGACAAGCATTTATACTTCGTCAATTTAATTTTACTTGTGAAAGAACAGTACCCAGAGCTCCTTTGCAATCGCTGTTCGTCAATCGCCAATTCTTTCTGACGTTTTTTGAGATAGGTGTATAACAAGGAAAAACTATCTATCAATTCTTTGCTTTTCGTTTCCGTTCCCGTGTGACTTTTGCCTGATCATGGGCTACCTGTGGTTAGGACTCCAATGCTTTCTGGGTATTTTTAAAGATGGCCGACACTCGTCAAATGCCCGCCCGTTCAAGTAGCTAATCGGCGTCAAATTCCCCACTATACGGAACCCAAGTCTTGTCAAATGCCCGGGGTTTGCCCGGGGGGGGGATGGGCACCTTTGGATTTGACTCGTACATTATCAATCAAAAATGTTACAATCTATTGAATCAGAAGTCCAAACATTTACATAACTTGCACGTGTAGTTGGAACGATTATCATTAATCAACACAACAACCCACAATGAAACCATTAATCAAGGGACATGGATATATTTAAATGGATATGATTTCTACTTACTCTTTATCATGGGTTATTTTAGAATCGTGTAAACGGCTTCCTTCGTGTTCTCCATGCCCTAAAACCAAGTTTACATCGACGATCAGGATAAGCGCGAACAACAACGCTTTTAAACACATCATTTGACTTTTTGGATGTCTATCCGAGCCACGGATCACTTCAGGCAATAGTAGGGGATTTTATGGCTATATAAAAAGTAAAAAATATTGACTTATGTCAATTCAAAAGCCTCAAAGGTTACTTTGTTGAGAATTTCTTTGACTTGACTGATTGAAATAAGACAATAAGCACGAGTCCCAGGGCAACGCGGTCTGTAAGGAGATGTGTGTTGACTTGATTGGTCCATAGTATTAATTACAGTTGTATATCGTCAATTAGCAGCTGATCAATGCTTAATATATATGAACATTTCTTCCTTTTCTAAATATACTTTTATTTTTCTTTACTAAATTTTTATAGTTTTTCAAAAAAAATAAATAATAACTATAAAAAGTAAGAAAAATGTTTTACATATTATTCTTCGTTTAAAATATCGAGCAACATCTTTATTAAGATTTATGCATTGTATAAACCGTAAAAGTGATCTTAATTAATTTTTGTAGCTCTTCTTGACATGAATTGTTTCACTGTTAGAATGCCATTGAAATTTACACGCTTAAGGTTAACGCACGGTTCTATGGTGTAATGGTTAGCACTCTGGACTTTGAATCCAGCGATCCGAGTTCAAGTCTCGGTAGAACCTCATTACTTTTTTTTAATTAAGATTAAACAAAAACTTTTACTTTTATTACTTTCTTTGTTAGAATATTGACACTAACTGCTTTTTTACAATCGAAATTTTATTTTAATGGGCAGTCTATTTTCTTGCTTTAATTTTCTCCAGTTCTCAAGCCCTCACGGCTCAACGGGAAAGCCCTGGGTCCGAGAAAAATATTTATGCAGGTTTTTGTGCAATATTTTTGTGCAGGCTATTTTTTTAAGTCGCACGGGATGTGCAAGATTGTTTTTTCGACCAGAGAGTTCGTGCACGGTTTTTTTTTTTTTTTTTTTTTTTTAAAGTCCGTTTTTCCGTTTTATTTCAGTTAGTCTGGTACAACGCGCAGTTACTTCGCGACTTTGTACAGCTAACTTTCGGACGATTTGTTCACTTTTTGTCGCGGGAAAACACACCAAGGTCGACTTGGGGCAAGTCTACGTTTTGGTACATATTGTATACTGGCCTATACTGATACAAAGTGCGTAAGTGATTTTCGTGTTTTTGATGTCTCAAAGTCTCGGATTTTCGTATATTTGATCAACCTCGTTCCCAGGGCCCTCTCCCTTCACTTTGGATTTTAAAATTTTCGCTACCCCTCAAGGTTCTGCAAGGTTTTTTCTTTTCTTTTGAGCTTGGCTCTGTGCAGGACTTTTTCGCATTGGCCGTGCACGTTTCAGTTTATTTTTGGAATAGCCACCAATCCCCCCCCCCCCCCCCAACTTCTAATGGTCCTGACCCCTTAGCGAAAGATTGTCCGTTTTCTCAGGCTAATTTATTTATAATATCAACATCAAATTTCATAGCCTGAGAAAACAGACGTTCTTTCGCTCCTCTTCTGTAGTCTTACGCGGGGGAAGAGCCCGGGGGGGGGGGTACTCTGCTTGGATTTGGGTAGGGGTGTTCCGCTGGGATCCTAAAACGGTTACCCTGTTTATGACAGAAAAAAACACATTCTTATACCCTGTTTATGACAAGTGATAAAAATGGGACCCTGTTTATGACAGTTTAGAACCGTGTTTATGCCGCGAAAACGTGCTGAATTTCCCAAAAGACGAAAGACCGCGTTGCTCATCATATTACCTAATTAATATACCTGATTATGACCAAAAAAAAACTATGGAAATGGGAAAATGGGGTAAAAAGGATACCCTGTTCATGACAGAAAACTCCCCCCCCCCCCCCCCCCCCCCCCCCCCCCCCCGGGGGGAAGAGGAGCGAAAGAACGTCGATCTGTTTTCTCAGGCTACAAATTGCAAGGCAGTCACGATATCGTATTATTAATCGAGATGTTTTATTGAAATATGGACTGCGTGTCAACCTATTAGAGATTTCCGATTTAGCGGATTATAGGCGGAATAGGCAATATAATAGTGGAATAGGCATATAGAAGAAATAGTGTTTTCAATGTTTTGTAAAGTTGAAATAAAAATGGCGCAATTATCGAGGGGGCTTTGGAATATACTAATCCAAATCCGCTAAATCGGAAATCTCTATTCGATCATTCTTTAAGCCATATAATAATAATATCTATTCCATACAAAGCACACCATAATGGCATATATAAAACGAACATTCAAACAAGTAAAATACGTAACAGATGAAACAACATATCAATTAACACAAACAAGGTCAAAAGGTTGTCTCTGCTGAAAACTGAAAGCGGTAACATGGACCGGAAATCAGTAGATATGATATTTCTTGTTTTTACCTCAGTTATTTCACTCGGTTTATCCTTGGGAGTTTCTAATAATAATGGTACATTATGGCCGTGCAATAATGATGTGTTTTGCCGTGGTAATCTCCTGCATACAGTGCAAATGGCTCGCTTATTCAACGATTCAAAAACATTTGTTGACATGCGAATGAGACACAACCCACAAGATGTGATGGCTGCATATTCAAAACTTCCAGCCAATTCCACCAGGAAGATCATCGCAGATTTTGTAAAAGACAACTTTCTTCCTCCTGGCGACGACCTAGAAAGTTGGACTCCCGACGACTGGATTGAAAAGCCTTCATTCCTTAGTAGCGTGGCAGATACAGAGTTGAGGGAGTTTGGTTTACATTTGAATGATTTGTGGAAGAAACTTGGACGCAAGATACGGCCAACAGCTCTACAGTTTCCCAACAGATCATCTCTAATCGTTGTCGACAAACCTTTTATAGTCCCGGGGGGACGTTTCCGAGAGTTCTACTACTGGGACACTTTTTGGACTGTTGAGGGACTATTGGTCTGCCAAATGAACCACACAGTTAAATACATGATTGATAACTTTGTACAGCTTGTAAAAGAATTTGGTTTTGTACCAAACGGAGGAAGAATATATTACCTGAACCGCAGCCAGCCACCTTTCCTCATTCCCATTGTGGAACTATATTTGCAAGCAACAGATGATTTCGCTTTTGTTAAGGAGATCCTTCCGTATTTGGAAGCTGAGTATGAGTTCTGGAATATCAATCGTACGGTACCAGTCAATATATCTGGTATTGTATACCAACTTAACCAATACGCTGCTGATATGAATACACCAAGGCCTGAGTCATATTACGAAGATATACACACAGCATCGGGGCTAAAACAACCAGCTAAAGTATACAGGGACTTAGCTTCAGCTGCGGAAAGTGGATGGGATTTCTCAACACGTTGGTTCGATAAAAAGACAGCGAGCTTTAAATCCATTCGAACCACACGAGTCGTGCCAGTTGATTTGAATGCTGTTTTATTCCGCAATGAGATCACTTTGCAGACATTTTTCCAAAGAGCTAAAGACAGTAAGAAGGCCGAGAAATACAACCGTCTTGCTGCAACACGACGCCAAGCAATGGAGGTAGTGTTTTGGAGAGAGGATAAAGCTTCATGGCAAGACTACGACCTGGACACTAAATCTACCATTGATCAGTTCTATGCGTCTAACGTCGTCCCTCTTTGGGCGGGACTCCATCAGGGTAACGTTACACGCGATCGAATAGTCGTGCATGCTCTGAGGAAAGTATTAGACTATCCTGGTGGTGTACCGACGTCTGAAGTTAACTCAGGTCAACAGTGGGACTTCCCTAACACCTGGGCTCCCTTACAGTATTTTATCCAGGAAGGTATGGCCAACTCAAACAACGAAGTTCTCCAGGAAATTGCTTTGGACCTCGCGCAGAAATGGATAAGAACCAATTACAAAGCTTGGACGTCCACGAAACACATGTTTGAGAAATACGACGCGCGCGTTCAAGGTACCCCAGGGGGAGGGGGAGAGTATGGCATCCAAGTTGGTTTTGGTTGGACAAATGGCTATGCGCTGCACTTGTTAAAGAGATATGCCAAAGAGCTAAAAGCCGTGGAGGCCGATCCCAGTCCTTCATCCAACGCTTCAAATATTTTAGATAGATTGATGCATGTCTTTATTATGTCTTTGTGTTTCGCTTTACCAGTGTTTATACGCCTCATATGAAAGTCTTTGTTCCAACTTCCTTTTTACATGATCAGTCTGTATGCAGTTGAAAGCAAACATTCCATTCATAGTTAGAGACTTGAAAAATCATACATTTTATATGTTCGTCTTGTTTCGAGCACTGTAGAAAATTATTGATAGTGATATTAATTTATGTTTTAACTATAATAATGAATTAGATACATAGGCCCTGATAATAAACAAATATATATTTTACATTACCAAGTTACCGATTACTTTTGTTTTTAAACAAAGCAACGCGTGTCTTATACCTTTTTCCCTTTCATTTTATTCTCTTTGTTTTCTTTATTTATATATATGACATATATTTCCTTTTCTGGATCATATATATTTTCAACTTTGAAAACTATTAAAGATTCTAATATACATTTTGAATAATCGAATTTAGTATAAATACGCAGGTGATTATAGAAAATCGCGCGCGCTGATTGGTTTGCTATCTCGGATTATCAGCCGATAATCACCTTTTCGGACAAAATGGCTGCCAGTAGTTGTTTTGTCACTGTTAGCGAAGATGAAATTGAAAACTTTAAAGAAAATGCTGTCCCAAAATCGACTAAAGAAGCGACTAAGTTTGGTGTCAAGCTATTTAAAGGTATCATAGTAAATTTTCACGTTTTTTTTGTCATTATGCGAGACAAAGTTTACAATTTTTACGCGTAACGTTCGCGCTTTTAAAAAATAAAATATTTTCACTTTCAATTCTGTTTCCTTCTTTCTTTTTTGAAATAATCACTTTTGTATTTATACTAAAGAAGCTACTAAAGAAGCTACAAAGTTTGGTGTCAAGCTATTTAAAGGTATCATAGTAAATGTTCACGTTGTTTTTTTGTCATTAAGCGAGACAATGCGAGCCGGACACTTTCGCGTGACGGTCGCGCTTTTAAAAAATAAAATATTTTCACTTTCAATGCTGTTTCCTTCTTTCTTTTTTGAAATAATCACCTTTGTATTTATACTAAAACGATTATTCACCTCAGGCGAAGTGATTATCGGTGAATATTTACCTCGCAGCTCGAAGACTCGCCGCTTGGTAAATATTCACCGATAATCACTTCGCCTTCGGCGAATAATTGTTAAATAATAGTTTTTCTTCAATTTTGTGTTAAAACTCAACATGTCGACTTTTAGACTCGTTGTATAAATCGAGGTCGATTTTTGAAAATTGTGTTTTTTTTGTTGCTTTTTTTGACCGGCATATCATGAAATCCGAACCGAACAAAACTGATTTGTTTATGCTACAAACTCGATCTCATCAAATATTATATCTGAAGTACTTTTTGAAACGATCTTGGCCGGAGGAAAAATGCAAATGCAAGTGCCAAAAATAGAATAGTATGGCTGTCACGTTTTCTAAAATGATATTATTTATTATTATTATTATCATCATCATCATCATCATCATCATCATCATCATCATCATCATCATCATCATCATCATCATCATCATCATCATCATCATCATCATCATCATCATCATCATCATTATTATTATTATTATTATTATTATTATTATTATTAGTTGGAAGTTTTTGTCCAACTAACTATTTAGCTCTTTTGTAATGAGGTTATCAGTTTTTCGTTCATAAGAACGTATTCTATTCCATCGTAGAATAGCGCGCGTATTGTTTGTATTCGTGTTTTTCAACCGTTTTTGCACTTACACTGTAACCCTGATGATGGGCTGTTAGGCCCGAAAGCTTGGATAATAAAAAACATTTTGGTTGAAGAAGCTTTATCACTATAGATGAAAAACCAACCAACAAATAAATTTTAAACTTAATATACGTAACTTGTTCTCATTAACGCGCGAAGCGAAGCGAAGTGTATTAGTTAATTAAAAGTGTGATAGTCAAATAACAGCAAAAGAACGTAATGGAAATAAGATGAATTAAAGAGCGATACACTACAGTGTGTTTCACTGGTTAATAAGAACGGCTCCAATTACGTAATTTTTTTTAGTATGATAACAGGTGACACTAATAAAAATACAGTGTGTACGTCACACGCTAGTTTCAAACTGGTGTTGTCCTAATATGGAGTCTTGATATCTATACTATATCTGAAACGTCACTATCGATATCGCTGTTCTCCAATGGTACCAAATACCCATCATCCTCCTCGGCCATTTCTATCAACTCTACATATGGCTTGTCCTTCGTCATCATTGTCTCGATGCTCTTGATGATGTCACTGAACGATGGTCTTTCATTTGCATCCTTGTTCCAGCCGCATCGCATAACTTTGTACCTAGGGTAAAGACAATGAAATTCATATGAAATAAGGAATCTTAGATGCATATGTCCTGGATGGTGGAGAGGTAGCCTCTGTTGACTGAATTCAAACCCCACATTGGACATGTTTCTATATAGGAGTTGCATTGGTTAAATGTGGTGTTCTCTCACTTGCTACATATACGAGATTTGTAAAACATATTTCAGGGTTGCTTCCCTCAACAAAATTAACTATAGTTTTTGGCTGAATATAATTTTCTTGTAAGCCCCCCTCCTACAGTCCCTAAGTTGAAAGTCATTATAGTTTTTAAATAAAATATTAGATTAATGTACATCAAAATATCTTACATGTCGTCTGGACACAGATCTGGCTTTTCCGCAAAAGTTGCTCGTTATATATAGAGTCGGGTAGGGCAGCTTACCTATTAAAAAAACCGCGGGAGACCAGTCAGACAGACAGACCAAAAATACTCGAGTAGAGTCTTTCAAAGTTTGTGCAGTCAGACAATTTAATTTTTTTTCCCCAAGTTAAATTGATTTATTGATTTTCCGCATCAGACAAATTCATTTTCTCAGTATCTTTGAAGTTTTTGACTGGTGAAAAAATCGACGTGGAACTTCCAACCACGGACTTAATTCGACAATATTGAGAATAGCTTTTTTATTTTATTAGAACTTTTATTCAGTGCCAAATGCATTTATCTTTATTCATGTGTTCTAGCATCACATACCGATCGAATATTATCTCCCAGAGAACCACACCATAAGAGCATCATTAGATGTGAACAACAGCAACTTTCATAGATATTATACAGTGTTTAGAGGAAATATTAACAACATTTAGTATTAAGACCTTGGCAGCTTAGTTTGCCTAAAACGATAATAGAATTTATTGATATTTTGTAATCCTATGGCAAGGGTGGCCTAGCGGTGAGAGTGCTGGCCTTTTTACCTCTGTTCGATTCCCGGCTCGGGCGACAAGTGAATAGAGTTTGTTTGTTTTGCAATTGGGCAGCTTGATTTCTCTATTGGCTTTGCCATTGCTAAGGAAGAAACGGTTTGGGCTGTTGGTGTATATTTATGGACTGTCAACTGGTGTTTATGGGGCTCTTGGTGCTCTGCAATTACTTGATCTGAATTTATCTGCATTTAGTATTAACCAAAAGACTGCAGGATGGCTAGGTTTTGGCTCTGTCGTGGCAGGATGTTTTAGTGAATATATAGTTTAATAATGAAAGAAGTATAATTTGATAAGCACATCTATTTATTCAACGATGTCAATGTCCTCCATACGGAAATTGAAATGCGGCCTATATATGGTCCATGCATGTAAAATATATGGGCTTGGGAAATATCTGCATGGTAAATATATATGGGCTAGTTATATGGAATATATGTGGCTATATAAAGCCCATGCTCAACATTATATACCAAAAATATAATAAAATATACGGGCCATATATGCCATCGTCGGAAAAAAAAACTTTTCCCTCTTTATGTTAATTAACTAAATTACAAAATATATTAAAAACACAGAAACATCGCCAAAAAGTGTGTGTCGGTTTTATAAATTATAACTTGGTATGTTTTCCAGCACTAATTCCTTTGTCAAGTGAAGCCGAAGCCGTCGCATGAAGCCGATTTTCGTCCAGCAATAAGTGCAGACTGAATGATATCCTTCCTTTCTCATTCCAGCCGTTCATCAGTGAAATAGTATACGTTCCGTAAGCCAATCATATTTGACAAAATACAATGCATTTAATTGGCTTATAATTATGCTTTATAAAATCTGCATATTAGGCTCCTCCTCTTTTGGTTCGATTTTTCTGGCGATGGGGTAAAATGCGGGAATATGTGTTAAAAAAACGCGGATTTGTTTGCGTTCCACATATTTTCCACGTATTTATTTTATTTTTTATTTATTTTATTAGCTTTTTCCTTCATACGAAGGCTGGGACACCACAACAGCTTACGCCAATTACTTGTGGGCCCTGTAGTATGCTCAAAAATATTTGATATGTGGGAAATATGTGGTTGCATATGCAATATGGAAAAAATATGGACAGCTTTCACAGGACTGATTTTCTGTGGAATTTATATGGAAAATACATGGAGTTTATGCGGGAAATATCGGGAAAAAATACGGAAAAAGTATGGAGAATATAGGGAAGTTGGATATTGGAAAAACTATGGATTTTATCCGGAAAATATGTGGGTTTTGACAGATTTTATTGAAATAATACAAATTAAATACACACTTATATATAATAACATGTTGTCACTTGTATTTTCTAGTATACACACAAGCCTTTAGACGAGCGTGTATCAAAGAAAATACAAGTGACCAGTGGGATATTCACGGTATGTCACAAGAAAACATTGTATAACTATTTTATCCCATGGGAAGAGGCAGTTGAATACCGCCGAATATACAACGGCTTTCAGGCATTCTGATTGGCTGTATTTTATATGATGTAGGGTAAATACCAAAACAATTATTCTCATCACTGTGGACGGTTACTGGGTGGCTTCAGTAATATTCACAATATTCCACTGACCATCTCGATAAATATTCTGCTGCTGTTCACCTCCAGTTCAGAGAATAATTGTTAAGTATTTCAATGGTGTGGAATAGAATGATAATCAAGAAGAGTAGCATCATTGTCGGGCTCAAAATCATGTAACATAGAAGCTAGGAATTAACTCTAGAATGTTTGGTCAGCTAAGGGTTATGTAGAGACAAGAGACAAAGTTCGGATGGTTGGATATCATGCAAAGAAATGATCTCTCTAATTATTAACACAACACTCATATTAAGGAAATACTTAAGCAATGTCAATCAGTTGAATGGTTTCCCATTTGAAACCCGACAACAATAGTCCCCCTCACAGTTCCCTGCGCCAACTTGAAAGGTAGCCGGACCTTTGCATCGAAGCGAAGCGAAACGAACTTTGATCTTACATTGATAGAGACACTTGAATAAATGTCCCGCAAGCTGTTAAAAGGTCTCTATCATTGCAAGCTCAACGTTCGTCTCGCTTCGATACAAAGGCCCGACTACCTTTCAAGATGGCGCAGGGAACTATGAATGGGACTATTCTTTACACATGGGCGGTTCTGATTGTTGCGAAGCTATTTCTTAATCGCAATGTTGTTCTCACTTTTCCAGTGGATGCAATAGTCTAAGATCATGCATGAGAAAGAGTGTCTCCTCCTATATCCAGACACGGAGAAATTAGTTGACAAAACGAGGCGCAGCCAAGTGTTTGAGTAGAGGAGGAAACATTCTTTCAATTGCTCGATCTGGTTTCTCAAACCATTAATAATTCTTGACAGAAATTCAAAGCAAAGGTTGACCAGTTTTTATACAGATATAAGATCACATATCCAACCCTCCTTTACGGTAGTGACTTCCTTTGTCTTGTACTCATGAATTATTAATGCTTTTTGTTTGTTATTGTTTTTCACAAATAAAAGGATGTTTATCAAGGCAGTCTTGAGTGACCCATTTGACAGTGGAAAGTCGATCTTTTCTCATATACACACAATCCAGTTTGTCTGTGTTTACAACGTTGCCAGGCATGTAGGACAGCGGTTGACCGTCAGACCATTTCAAGGAGCCTTCTTTATCTTTATCATTCAAGCCGATCCAGGCACCAAATAGGAGTCCATCTGAAATGATGGAAGGAACTAAAAGTGAATAAAGTTACCACAATAACCATCCTTAACCCTATCACCACCATCTTCATCATAACCATTGTTATTATCATCATTGTCGTCATTATCATCGTTGTCACCATATTCATCATTATCATTGTTATTATCATCATTGTCATCATTATCATTGTTATGATGATCATCATCGTCATCATTATCATTGTTATTACCATCATCGTCATCATTATCATTGTTACTACCATCGTCATCATTATCATCGTTATTACCATCGTCATCATTATCATTGTTATTACCATCATCGTCATCATTATCATTGTTATTACCATCATCGTCATCATTATCATTGTTATTACCATCATCGTCATCATTATCATTGTTATTACCATCATCGTCATCATTATCATTGTTATAACCAACATCGTCATCATTATCATCGTGCCATCATCGTCATCATTATCATTGTTATTACCATCATCGTCATCATTATCATTGTTATTACCATCATCGTCATCATTATGATTGTTATTACCATCATCGTCATCATTATCATTGTTATTACCATCATCGTCATCATTATCATCGTTATTACCATCATCGTCATCATTATCATTGTTATTACCATCATCGTCATCATTATCATCGTTATTACCATCATTGTCATCATTATCATTGTTATTACCATCATCGTCATCATTATCATTGTTATTACCATCATCGTCATCATTATCATTGTTATTACCATTGCCATCATTATCATCGTTATTACCATCATTGTCATCATTATCATTGTTATTACCATTGCCATCATTATCATCGTTATTACCATCATTGCCATCATTATCATTGTTATTACCATCATCGTCATCATTATTATTGTTATTACCATCATCGTCATCATTATCATCGTGCCATCATCGTCATCATTATCATTGTTATTACCATCATCGTCATCATTATCATTGTTATTACCATCATCGTCATCATTATTATTGTTATTACCATCATTGTTATTACCATCATCGTCATCATTATCATCGTTATTACCATCGTCATCATTATCATTGTTATTACCATCATCGTCATCATTATCATTGTTATTACCATCATCGTCATCATTATTATTGTTATTACCATCATTGTTATTACCATCATCGTCATCATTATCATCGTTATTACCATCATCGTTTTCATTATCATCGTTATTACCATCATCGTCATCATTATCATCGTTATTACCATCATCGTCATCATTATTATTGTTATTACCATCATTGTTATTACCATCATCGTCATCATTATCATCGTTATTACCATCATCGTTTTCATTATCATCGTTATTACCATCATCGTCATCATTATCATTGTTATTACCATCATCGTCATCATTATCATTGTTATTACCATCGTCATCATTATTATTGTTATTACCATCATTGTTATTACCATCATCGTCATCATTATCATCGTTATTACCATCATCGTTTTCATTATCATCGTTATTACCATCATCGTCATCATTTTCATTGTTAGTACTATCATCGTCATCATTATCATTGTTATTACCATCATCGTCATCATTATTATTGTTATTACCATCATTGTTATTACCATCATCGTCATCATTATCATCGTTATTACCATCGTCATCATTATCATTGTTATTACCATCATCGTCATCATTATCATTGTTATTACCATCATCGTCATCATTATTATTGTTATTACCATCATTGTTATTACCATCATCGTCATCATTATCATCGTTATTACCATCATCGTTTTCATTATCATCGTTATTACCATCATCGTCATCATTTTCATTGTTAGTACTATCATCGTCATCATTATCATTGTTATTACCATCATCGTCATCATTATTATTGTTATTACCATCATTGTTATTACCATCATCGTCATCATTATCATTGTTATTACCATCGTCATCATTATCATTGTTATTACCATCATCGTCATCATTATCATCGTTATTACCATCATCGTCATCATTTTCATTGTTAGTACTATCATCGTCATCATTATCATTGTTATTACCATCATTGCCAATATTATTATTGTTGTTACCATCTTTGTCATAATAATATCAATCATAATACACCTGCAGATAAGCAATTAAATTCATACCTTGCACATTCTTGATCTCGTGTTGCTGCAGCGCATGAGGAAGAATTACGTTATCACTTAGAAAGCCATTGTAGAAATTCGATCCATCATTTGCGCCCATTTCAAATGTGGGGTGTCCGGTGTAGAAGAGATCAACGTTCGGAGTTGATGCCATGGTTTTTTGCAGAACAGAGTTGATATAGATTTTACGTACTTGCTCTTGTTTATTCCACGTGAATGCCACGTGAGTCCACTGGTCCACTGGCATTTTACTGCAATAAATAACTGAAATTTGAATAAAATGAAGACCGTAAAAAATGTTGACTTAACTTTACTGACGTTTCGAGCTTTAGCCCTTTACTCCAACGAAGGGCTAAAGCTCGAAACATCAGTAAAGTTAAGTCAACATTTTTACGGTGTTACAAATTTCATTCTATTACCTATCGTTTATATCAAACACCGACGCAGCCTATACTAGTTTACTCGCTAGTTTCCAGCAATATATAAAATATTTGCTGTTATGAACATGACATGGTATTAAAACAATTCATCACAATATACACCTTATTGCAAGAATGTTGTCAGGTGAAAAAAGAGTATTAGTAATCTAATAACAAAGGTATAACCAAAGAAAGAGTCAACCTTAAAGGGATCCTCCACTAAAAATGAATTTGAACTTATATGGTGATAAAAAGTATGCTGATTTCAAATATATATCAAAAATTTTCATCAGACGATTTTTCGCGCGGAAAAAACGGTTTAAAATGTGAGAAAAAATATTTTTGGGATCCCTGTGGCACCTTCTGATGACGTCATGTTCCTCCCAACGATCCAAAAAGAAAGCTTTCTTTTCGCTGTAAAATTAGAAAATGAAATAAAAACTTTTGTTCTTTGCTCAACTTTGCAAAGTCTCCAGACTTTCGGACAAAAAAATTTCAAACCGATTGAAAGACAAAAGTTTGGAGTAATTTGCATTTGTCATTTAATCATTTTATCTCAAGAAAATAAAGACTTTAAAACATTTGCAAAACAAGTGTACAAACTATTGTTAAACAAAGCTAAAACACGCCTTGGGATTTCATAACTAGATTATCATACATTCATATACACAACTTTTATACTATTTCCATATCACTATTTATTTTTCTATTTGACAATCATTATGTTACTTTGAAGATGTAGAGCTACCCTGTAGATATACTTCAAATAAACCGTTATTATTATTATTATTATTATTATTATTATTATTATTATTATTATTATTATTATTATTATTATTATTATTATTATTATTATTATTATTATTATTATTATTATTATTATCTCAAAAAAAGTGAGTAAAATAGCATCTACTGCGGAATACTTCGAAAGGTATTTTTTTCAAGAACCTATATTCATTCTTTGGAGAATTCTTGCACAATAGGATTAGGCAGAACCATTTTCGCACGATATTTATAGTTATATTCATATATATTTCCCATCGTTGGGAGCAACAAGACGTCATCAGAAGGTGCCACAGGGATCCCAAAAATATGTTTTCTATATTTTATATTGTCTGATGAAAACTTTTGATATATATTTGAAATCAGCATAATTTTTATCACCAAATAAGTTCAAGTTCATTTTTGGTGGAGGATCCCTTTAAGTGATTTTTTTTGTTTATAAATTAATTCCTTTCGCACTAAAGTCAGGACAACGTTCTTGGAGTTAGGTGTATACACAACACTCAAAATACATTACATTACTTGACCTGGCGTGACATGACTGTCGCATTACAATATATCATACGACAACACACGACACAACACGACATTACATTACGTTACATTACATCATTAGTCATTATAATTGTGAGATCATCAAAGTCATCACTATCACATGAGCATATTCATCATCATTACCCATCAACAACAACATCTTTATTAATACCTTGATGAAATGCCTCCTCCAATAGTTGCACCGCTGGCATCATAGAATGTAAAAGACATGCTCTTATAATAAATATACAAACTAAATTGCTTGATTTTTCCTTTTCTGTCATTAAAAAGATTCACAAAGCCATGAGCTTTTGGATAGATCCAAAACGCGAACGTGAAATCTGTAGTACGGAAATCCACACTGGCTACAGTTGCATAGTCATTCACTCCATCGAACTGCAAGGCCATTCTGCCTTCTTTAGTAACTTTAGATGCACCACCAAACAGACTGAAACAGAACAAAATATAAAATATATTTATTTCAATAATGTAAGCCGCTTCCAAACGAGAAAGCTGTGACCGGCATCATCGTCATCATTATCATTGTTATTACAATCATCGTCATCATCATCATCGTCATCATCACCATCGTCATCATCATCATCATCATCATCATCATCATCATCATCATCATCATCATCACTACATACCTATACTGACCAAGTTGGTTACTCAACAAGAATTCCGCTGCAAAAAAAGGAAAGTCATTGACATTTAATGATTTCTTGATTAGAAAGATCTAGTTATCGTTCATCTGTGTTCACATTACAAACTGTGCAATATTATCAGGAGGAGGGCTAAATAATGATAAGGCAAGACCCCCTTGCAAAACTGACAATTCCTGTGTGCACTCACTCCTATTCTGTTAGGGATTATGTCCGCCCATATCACACCTCACCCCCTATAACACCAGAATTCAACTTTCTTTTATACATGCTTCAATGTACTACTACATGTATTCTATTCATGCTATACGCGTACGTGCCGCTGTATGATTCCTTTACTGTGTTGTTTTTAGTTCACTTACGGTATAACAGTAATTCTTGTATAAATCGAAGTGTATCTATGGACTGAATGGAGGCCAAATCACCGCCGAGGGACTGACAGTGAGCTTTTGCTGCATCCCAAGACATTTTGCTGTGAAACATCTTGAACTTCGACTGTTTGAAACTGTACCATTCATCCTCAAGGGCTAAACAATAACAATATTATACCGTGAATAAATAGAAGAAAAAATAAACTATTAAACGAAGTAATAAACGAACGAATTGATTAATGAACTAACAATGGATGAATGAATGAATGAATGAATGAATGAATGAATGAATGAATGAATGAATGAATGAATGGATGAATGAATGAATGAATGAATGAATGAATGCGTGAATGGGTGAATGCATGGTGAATGGGTGAATGGGTGAATGGGTGAATGGGTGAATGGGTGAATGGGTGAATGGGTGAATGGGTGAATGGGTGAATGGGTGAATGGTTGAATGGGTGAATGGGTGAATGGGTGAATGGGTGAATGGGTGAATGGGTGAATGGGTGAATGGCTGAATGGCTGAATGGCTGAATGGCTGAATGGCTGAATGGCTGAATGGCTGAATGGCTGAATGGATGAATGGCTGAATGGATGAATGGATGAATGAAAGAATGAGCGAATGAGTGAAATAATCAAAGGCGCCGATAGCTAGTCCATCAAGTGCATACTAGTTGTACAGCAAACAAAGAGCATAATATATCCAATTATTAAACTGTATGTCGTTAATGAAAACTATAAAGAGATATCAAATCTATCTTCTGTTGTTTGTCTCTGTTTTGCATTGCAAATTTGTACCACATTGTTGTACAGAAACGACCTAATCGTTCAAATCATTGTAAAATGTTTCTTGGATTATCATATAAAACAAGTAGACACCATTTTGTCATGCGTATCTGTACTTTTCTAGATTAACGCGCCAAAATATGGTCCAAAGCACAACAGGCACACACTTCGTCTCGTGTGTTTGTTATCGCAACATCAGTTTTGAAGTAACTGTCCCCTTCACAGTTCCTTGCGCTCAGACGAACGTTGAGCTTGTAATGATAGAGACACGTGATTAATTGTCCAGCAAGGAGTTAAAATTATTATCAGAGTCTACTGGTGACTCTGCTACTGGTAACATTGTAACCCAGTACCACCTGCCGCATGGTCGGGTATTCGGCGACTTAACTGGCTCCCTCACTAACATTATGTTAGTGAGGAGGGTGGAATGTCATTCAACAGGACGAAAACAAAGACCCCTGTCAAGAGCCGTAAGAGCTCGCTTTGAGCCAACCGCCAGCATGCAAAACTGAAGCTTTGTTGAGTGAGTCGGAAAAGAGAGATTGAGACCAAACTGCTAATGTATAACTGATGCAACTCAAGAAAGGCAAGGAGGAAGAGATAGTTTTACTATAGATACTGTTTTTGATAGTATATTTTTCTCATTATACGTATAATTCTATTGGCCATGTTCTAAATGACGAGGGGCAAGGAGGGGACTAGGTACTAGTTTCTAGATTTAATGCAATTAAGAAATATAGCCCATAGCATGAAAGAGCACATCAAAATATACAATATTACAAAATTACATTATATTCTGTTGAATAATGACCAAGTAGCAGCTTTTCAAATATGTGAAAAATTATATAAAGAAATGTATAGTTTGGAGGGACAGCTGTCCCTCCAAACCATACTTCCTTTGTAATTTTATGGATGTTTGAGAGACTATTGCAATGGAAATATACAACCAAAAAGCATCAACATTTGTGATATGGTATATGTTGATGTGCTTTTTCATGTTATGCAGTTTATTTATTAATTGCATTAATTCTAGAAACTAGTACCCAGTCCCCTCCTAGCCCATCCTCGTTTAGAACATGGCCAATTAGTAGGATATTCAATTGGGACGAAAGTTCTGTTTCCTTCTCCTGTTGCAAGTATATACTCTTTATTAGTTAAAAATTAAATCATTGTAACAAATAAATAAATTCAACTCAGCTAAAAGGTCTCTATCATTGCTCGCTCAATTACGTTCGTCTCGCTTTGATGCAAAGGCCCGGCTGCCTATTAAGATGGCGCAGGGAACTGTGAAGGGGACTATTAGTTCAATATCATTACTTACCATCTTTCTCATAGCAAGTACTACCATCACAGTGTTGCGAGTTCTGTTTCGAAATAATGAATTGAAGTTGTTTTTAATAGATGATGATAATTTTAGATTTATGCATGCAGCTCCTAAATTATGGAACAATATCCCTGAAGAAATTAAGCAAGCAGAAACGATAGCTACATTCAAAACCAAACTATAGCAGTCATTTATTCATTATTACAAACAATCAACATTGTAAACGCATAAAGTTCAGATATGCTTAGGTATCTAAGAACGTTATATTATTATTATTATTATAAAGATAATGATAAAATGACGATAAACAATGATTATAATTACAACGATGATGATATTAATAATGATGATGATGATGATGATGATGATGATGATGATGATGATGATGATGATGATGATGATGATGCACTGCAAAAACGGCTGAGTAGATGCAACACAGTATATTGCGTTAACCATGCATTCAGGATAACACTTTATAGTGAGTAAACCCAACTCATTATTGAGAGTAAAGTAGATGAAGACGCACTATTGAGTACAATGTACTCAATATATTAAGTTTAACCTCACTTTTACTCAATAATGAGTTGGGTTTACTCACTATAGAGTTGTATTTACTCACTATAAAATGTCATCCTGAATGCATGATTAACGCAATATACTGTGTTGTATCTACTCGGCCGTTTTTGCAGTGTGATGATGATACGGATGATACGGATGAAACGGATGATATTTATACTTATGATGCTGATGATGCATGCATGATGATCATTCTAACATTACATTAATATACATATAATATACATTACTTACATCTGTGTATTCATAACCTTTTTTCCGTGTATAAGACCCAGGACTCCTCTTCTTGTTGGAACGATTCAATTCACAAACAAACGTCCCATTATGGAAATCCGCATAATTGATCGAAAAACAATTCAGCACTTCTTGACAAGCTGACAAACAGTCGAAAAGAAATACCGATAGGGTCTTGATCACGTGACCAGTTAGTACGTAACCATGGTCACGGTGGAATATCGATGACGTCATCCATGGGTTGTCAAGGTTGATGAAGTCACTTGAAACGAAGATGGCAAGTAGAGGGACGAAGTGAATCGCTCTCAATTTCATTGGCTCGTCTTTGTAGAAACCGCGTTTTGCTGTAGGTCGTTTATTAGCTAAATAATTATAATAAAATACGAATTATAAGCAGTTATAACAGCTCTACGGCCGAAAGTTAGAAAACAGTCATTGATTATTACGCATCCCTGGTTAAATAAATTATTGTATTGTATAAAGTTATTAACATTTTAAACTTTGTCTAAAACTCGATTTTCCTATTTCCATTTGAATTCCTTTTGTACATTAATAGAAGAATAAATCTTTTTAATTTCATATGTCATTTTGATTCTAAATTTTGAAAACTAAAAATGAGAGTAATTAATTAAAAATGTCAAGGAAGCTTATTTTTCTTTTCAATTGATAGAGCAAAAACAATAAAACCATGAAGTAAAAACAAAATAGTTACTAACTAATTTTATTTTCTTTCATGGATATATGTGCTTTAGCTCTATTGGTAAATTATGGCAAATATTTCAACTATAATTAGCGCCATACTAAACAAGGTTTGGTAAGCTAATGCAGCAAAGATAGAGCGAAAATAGAGATCATTAAGGTGGCCCATTTCGAAAGCAATGATTTTATTGTGCGTCTCTGTTCGAGTCTTTATAAGCTATACATTTGTGTGTTCTATTTTGAGTACTCGTATTTCCTAAGCTTGCAAGGTCTCGATTAATTTGGCCATTTATCACGTAAAAGTAGTGAAGTACGTGAGTCCATAGACGCAAAATCGAGTGGTTTCGTCTTTCAGATTTTTAGAAATAGCCATAAAATCTCAAAGTCGAGTTCTCGTTTGCAAGCGCATTGCTCTTACGACATCAGCATTTTTAAAATAACGTTTAAATATCTATAAACTAGAGACAATGATTAGTTATAATCCCGATTTTTAAAGCAATCGAAGAAGTTTTTGCGCCAAAATTTGAAGTTCAAAAAAAATTGTTTTTACGTAAATAAATACCCCTGGGCCACCTTAATTAATTGGTTCCTCTTTGTAGGGAGCGCGTTTTGTTGTAGATCCCTTATTAGCTAAATTATCACAAGAATGTATGAATTTATAAGAGTGAATGGTCTGATCCCAGGTGTAAACGATGTAGATGAGGTATGATCGTCCGGGCGATCATGCCTCATCTACAAAGTACGTATGAATTATAAGTATTCAGAAAATTCAAAGATTGTAAATGGTTGAGAAAGTTATATATTATGAATTTTTTGAATGACTGATAATTATAGTAATTATATAGTTTACTGATGGAATCCTTCTACCCTTGTGTATCGTACTGACTTTAAAATTCATTAATAATTCATGCGAAACTGAGAAACGAAATCATAGCTTTGAAGAAGGTTGTATATTAGATACAAAATCGTACGGTTCGCATGAATTATTAATGAGTTTTAAAGTCAGTACGATAAACAAGAGTAGAAGGATCCCATCAGTAAACTATATAATTACTATAATTATCAGTCTTTCAACAAATTCATAATATATATTTTTTTCTCAACCATTTACAATCTTTGAATTTTCTGAATACTTATAATTCAATCTTATAATACTTTGGGCATTTTTATTATATATTGCGTTAAATACAAATGATAGTAATGTTTAATTGCATTGCATATTTTACTAAAATTGTGAAAATTCAAGTTGAATTTTAGTAAAATATGAAAGAACTAACGTTGAAGTTTCATAAGTACTATACAATATTCGCGTCCAATTGCGTCCGATCATATGAGATGTACAACGCGGCTTGTCTTCGACTCCATATACTGATAATAGATAATGATATGTTTTATATCGTCAATTCAACTGATGAGGGTAAAACAACGCCGTTTAAAATTTCAATTGAGTATAACCATTATATTTGCAATGCAATTATCATTTGTATTTAACGCAATATATAATAAAAATACTCAAAGTATTATAAGATTGATTAAGAATTCTTCATGTTGGTTGATTAAGAATTCTTCATATTATATATATTACCAGAAGCTCATGAACTTCTGATGTTACTTGAATTCCTTCAATTGCACGTCCCTTAAACAAATAACTACAGGCATGCCTAAAGTCCTAAAGTCCTAAAGTCCTAAGGTCCTAAAGTCTCCTAAAATCGCCCAAAAATTGCCCAAAAGTGCTCATTCTTTTACTGTAATTTTGCTCAAATCATCTACATCCTTAATGCAGTGTAATTACAATAACCAGAATACTTTTGAAGGAGATGAATAAGTTTCAAAGTATAATAATATAGTCAATTTCAGAAAACGTTTTTTTTTTCTTAAATGGTGTAAAGTCGATCACCCTAAGTCGCTTAAAATCGCCTAAAATTGACTTATTTTATGTTCTATTTTTTTATATGTTTTCTTAAAACGCCTTAAGTAGCAATAAACCGCATTACGGCAAATTACGGCAGCTTTAGAACCCAAGGCAGGGCTATATAACTGACGCACAAATACCAATAAATACTCCAAACTCGTTAACCGCTATAGTTACAAATCCAATTGTTTAAGCTTAGTAATATAGACGCAGCCTCACTACTACTTAAACTGTTTTTTTACACTCATAAATATCCACCATACTGTGGTCGATCTTGCACGGCCCAAAACACACTGAATACTATAGTTATCGTACACTATAATATAATTGCTTTCTTTGAAACACCGACCCAGCCAATACAATTTTAATCTCTATAGTTATCATATCGTACATTTGACTCCAATCATCCCCTTAAAAACTGTGTCGCATTCCGCACTAGTTTAACCGCTACTAACCTTTAAATTTGTATATAGAGCAGATTTCGTATGATTGTGAAATTATCAGTGCCGTGTGCATTCCTTACAGCGACCGTGATGTTTCTAGAACTATAATTGCCTTGCCGTTCCTTGACAGCGTTGTTCGTACCGGCCGTGAGCTTTTTGGTAGTCATACGAAATCTGCTCCATTATTTTAGTGACTTTTTACTTACGTTTGTCAAGACGCTCCCAAACTAATCAACACAGTTGGTAAATGGAGGGACAGATGTATTGGGTTGTTTTTGTAAGCGAACAACAAAGGATAGAAGGATAAAATGTTATTGTTACTAACAACAAAAGTATCCAATTGAAACACAGTAAACGCTCGCATGTACGTAAGAACAAGTGGATAAAAGCCTTCAGGCTGAAATTTTGGTCAATAAAGCACCATGTATATAAGAACCAATTCAGCCTGACAAATGAAACAAGTTCTTAGGTAAAAAATATATATATTTTAAATGTAACAAAATTATAAAACAGTGGGGCTGATCTAATTTATTATTTGTGCTGGACCATTATAAACACAATATTTCGCAGAAGGAATTGGAATTGCAAGAGTAAATGTGACTTTGTTTTGTTGAGAACAGCCTAACTTTCTTTAGCCGGAGTTTTGGGCACAATTGGCCAGAGGGGGCCATACTGGACTGTATGCCATCCAGTACTGCATGTATCCCTCAATAAGGGGGAGGGGTATAAAGATTATAAACAATTTTAAGAATATCTTAAGAACATCTTCAGCCTGATTACTCACTAAGCACTCGATATATAAGAAACGCATCCAAATCACCTGTTATTACGAGCGGGTGTTTACTGTAATGCAGCCATGGACTTCCTGTTTGAACATATAGATTTTGTTCTAACTGTTAACATTTTAGACTTATAATAATAATAATATAGCTTATATAGCGCTTATTCAAGTCTGTTCTAAGGGCTCAAAATAAAAATACAAAATACAAAAATACAAAAATGGATATGATTACAATGAAAAAGTTAATTTAAATAAATGAGTTTTGAGTTTGGACTTGAACGAAGATACACTTGAAATGACAGTAATTGAAGGAGGTAGAGAGTCCCAAAGTAGAGGAGCAGCGACTGAGAAAGAACGTAGACCATATGACTTGAGATTGTATGACTTAGTTTAAAACCCTATTTTCCTATTTCCTTTTGAAATGCTTTCGTAATATAATAGAAGTATGATTGTTTTTACTTTGATAAGTTATTTCGATTCTAAATTTTGAAAACTAAACAAAAGAATATTTAAAAAAGTCAAAAAGCTTATTTTTCTTTTCAATTGTTCTTGTTAAATTATAGAAAATATTTCAACTAATTAGTGCCATACTAAACCAGGTTTGGTAAGCTAATTATGTCACTTTCAGCAAAGAGAAAATAGAGAGACTTCATTGGTTCCTTTTTGTAGGGAGCGTGTTTTGTTGTAGATCCTTTATTAGCTAAATGATTACAAGCAAATAAGAATTATTATAAACAATTCAATTCAAGTTCAAGCAATTCAACTTTTGAGAATTATTATGAATTGTTAGAATGACTGATAACTACAATCATAGTTTATTAACTATACCATATTTATGCTGTTAATTATTGTCAATTTAAGTTCATTTTGAAATACGACGATATTTGACCCCGTTTACACGGATCCGGATACTTTTGAAACCGCATACTTTTTGATGCGAATCGGCCTATCGTCCACACGAATCCATTGAATCCGGTCATCGAAACTGCATACTTTTACTAGAATTCTCCGGATACGCGGATTCGTGTGGACGCAAATATTTCTATGCGGTTTCAGCCGGATCGGATTCGTGTAGACGAGGCCTTTGTTTAGTTATAGGTGTAATAAGTATTCTTTCTTGTGTTGTATTTTAATTAACTAGATGTATGTAAGCATGTATGTTTGTAGCTGGAAAATCTCAATAAAAAAATAATAATAAGACATTATGCTATGTCCTTCTACCCTTTCTTTCTGTTGCGGTCAATATCGTTTTATTGTTCAATTTATTTTTGTTCGTTATAACATATTTCAAGTTTTTATTAGATTCGGTCCCTAGTGTATTCACAGGGAGCCCAAGCTCATCACTTGTGATCTTTAATTTTACAGTAAATATATGGAGTCGAGAGATATCCTTTCGCTGTGCCTCAAATATACAATAATAAAAAAATTTTTACGTGGATAGTTGTGTATAACTGTTTTCTAGTCTGTGATTTTCGTCAAAATCGCTATAATTGAGCTAAAACTCGGTCACAGACTAGAAAACAGTTATACACAACTATCTACGTAAAAAAAGTTTTTATTATTGTATATTTGAGGCACAGCGAAAGGATATCTCTCGACTCCATATATTTACTGTAAAAGATCACAAGTGATGAGCTTGGGCTCCCTGTGGTGTATTTCGTCTATTGTTCTCTTACAGTCTTGTACCAGTTCTATATGTAAATTTCGTTAGTTTTAGTTAAGCATTGAAGACTCAACGTGTGTAAGTAATTTTCGTCTTGTTTCCTTCGATTTTCTTGTATTTTCTTGCTCATCATTTTATTAATGTAGTATACTTGTAATCTTTGTTGTAGTTGAATCGAACCGAATAGAATTGAATACAGAATTTCGCATTGCACACGGCATCCTGTAAACGCTGGACTGGACTTTGGACTGGACTTTGGACTGGACTTTGGACTGGACTTTGAACTGGAATTTTGACTTTTTGATGAAATTTTGATTTTTTTCTTTCCTTTTTTTCATTTTTACTTCATTAAATTTCACTATTTCATTTTACTATTGTCAAAAATCTTGAATGATATTTATGTATGTTCGAAGAACATTTTTTTAGAATTAGACGAATTTGATAATAACTAGCCGCTTGTATGTAGTATGTACGCAGGGTCTGGGTTTTGTTATCTGACATAGGTAAGCCGCCTTTGACAACCGAAAACAATAATCATTTGAATACGGTATTTATAGTATATATTTATTTCTTTAATTATAGAGGAAAAGAATACGGCTTGTGTAATTGACAGTGTTTGTAATATATAACAAAGATTGCCTGAACTTGTAATTTATCAAGACTTCAGAAGGTGATCTGGTTTTTGTTTTATCTCTCAGATCATCTCAGTTGACAAAAATCGACAGCGGTCTTCAAGATATTCATAATGTGAGGTTTGACTTTCTGAAAGAGAGCAAGCAGAAACATATTGGTTAAATTAGAACTTAATTAACAGACAACATGTACACATGCAGTCAAGTATCACAAATCTCTATATAACAAAAGTTAGTACTCCATAGTTCTACAGTGATAAACAATATATGCATGTAAGCTTTTCACGAAATACTCTTGTTTGAGGAATATCTAGTACGATCGATCTTATAAATAACAGCTTCACACTAGCTCCGAAGCCAATTTACAAAAGAAAACACAGCCTTTAGCGACCGATAGAGCGAGCTCGTAAACGTAAACATGTAAGCTGCATTACGCGTATAGATTACTTAGGGAAATTGTATACTCAAAGACAAAATCAAAACGGCCCAGCGTTCTATAGAGCGGCCCAAGTTGAGACTTTGCACAATGAAATACGAATATCTTCTGAACCTCCCTATATTTTTTTCGTAGAACCAAATAAATTATATGGAGAGAACGTAGACAATGTGTTTAGGAAACTGGGGTTTGAAATGTTGCTTTGAAGTACCAATGTGGTTAATAAATCTACTCACCGTTTGCCATCACTTTGCTTCATTACTCCAGTAATCAGCTGAAACTGTATCGGGGGCTGAAGCGGAATCATTTATTTTCAATGATTCATGATTCCTTACAAATTTTCGTCAATGATTCATGATTCATTCTATTGGTTTTTTTTGTAAAAAAAGCCATGTGCAAAACAATTCATGATTCCTACACAAAGATAAATGATTCCTGCAAATTTCAAAGCCGTGATTCATGATTCCTGATTCCGCTTCAGCCCCCGAAACTGTACTCTGAATAATGCTCTTCAACGTGGTATATGTTAATCTCGCAAAGATATTTGTGAAATATCTTCAAACCCCTAAAAACAGAATGTTATGGTTGGAAAAATGAACCACCGGAATGATGGCATCATAATACTTTTAGACAACATACCACGTTAGCCAAATTTGGTGACTAATTTGGACTGATGGAATTGGCCATGCTGTCAGATTGAATCATGCCGCTGCTTGTAGATGGTAATTCATTGTCTTTCACTTTCTCCGCCTTCTTGTTGATAATCCGTTGTATTCTTTTTATCGCTGATTTGTCAGATGCCATTCTATAATACTCTCTGGTCTTGGACTGCTTTATGACATCTCCACTTTTTATCTCTTCAACTTTACTTTGTACAAATTGAAGCATTTCGTTCCACCCACCAGTGCAGGTTTTGTACGCCGCTAAGACAATTTTCTCTTCTTCTGGAGTTACACTAAAACGGGTCTTCTTCTGATCTGGTTTACCTGAAACTGAAGAGTGAAAACGTGATGACTGATGTATATAATTGAAACTATTTTAAAGTGCAGAACTTGCAATATATCATGTCTCATGATGCTACATTGACATACTTACTTTGTATTCCTGTAGCTTGGTCTTCGTCCTCGTCGAAATCAAATGGACGCCAAAATTGAGCCATGATTACGCTAGCAATGTACCGGTCACACTTTAAGTAGTGGGAAGTATGCAGTATTTATAGAGGACATTAATTGAGACCACTCTATGATTATTGTGTTGTAAAGCAATGCAGTGTCCCGTGCATAGAGTAAAATGAAATCACTTATTGTTTTTAACGTGACATTGTTAAAAATATGTAACTAGATTTGCTCTTTTTAATGGAGTCAATGCTTATAAAGACATGGACAGATTGTTGCGACGACTTATTCTACTGTCCTGTGTACTGTTGAATATGGTGGTCTCTATTCCAATGCCACTTGCTGATCGCTCTCGTCAACTTCATTATCTACGATGCATTATTCCTATTCTAATGTTTCTCGTAACATTTGTAACGCCCCTCCAATCTGCACAATGCTCATTAATGCAACGGCGTCTTGATCCTACATTTCATGGTTTTCAATTTAGAGGCGCTGACTTTTTTGCAAGAATACGACATCAAAGGTACTTGTTCTGGCTAAACACAGGTGAATTACCAGAAACCTTAGAAGAAATAGCTGAACATGTATCAGGAGGCTTGTCCAGGGTTAATAGGCGTGGCTTGATAAGACAAAGACGACGTAGGTGCGTGCTCAATAATGTAAATGAAGTGTTGTTGACAATAATGTGGCTTCGAAAATATCCGTGCTTGGACACACTTGCTCTCATATTTGATATAAGCCCCTCAACCGTCTATGCGACAATTCACAGAGTTTTACCAATTTTATGGAGATAACCTGCAGGTTGTTTGGCCAACAATTGCTGAGTGGAATGCACTTCGAATAAACTGGAGAGAATTCCCGAATGCTGTAGGCTGTATAGATGGAACTCCACATGAGATATATAGGACTGAGGCAGAACCACAATGGCAATTTAACAGTGGTCATCGAAATTATCATTTAATGAATAGGCAATTGATTATTGACAATCTAGGAAACATTATTTATTTACAAGCTGTTTTTTGGGGGGGATCGATCAATGATGCTGGAAACTTTAATTTAATGGAAAGGGTTGGTCCTGAGACTAATTATGATATGCCTGGAGATGTATTTCTTTTAGATGATAAAGGGTACGCAGATAGGCCCCCTTTAGTTACACCTTTTCGAACTACACAGATCCGTCGGATGGCAAGGAACGATCAGAGAAGAGCGAGAAGTTTTAATCAAAAGTTATCCAAGTGCCGTATTATGGTCGAACATGCATACCATCAAACACGTTAAACATTAACATTGCTTTCAGCCCATAGTCGTAGAACCTCGTACATTTTTGGCTCAGAGACATGTTGTCGTGTTTGAACAGATCTAGCAGTAGACTATATTAATCGTTATATGCACTAAGTCAATCCGGCCACGATATTATTTATTTGTGTATATTTTTTGTCTGATCACATGTGACTAGCAAAATGACGATAACAAGGTACGTATACAAATAAAAACAATAGTCAATTGTCCTTTTTTCTGATTAAAACAATAGTTGCACGTGCCATTGTACCGTATTAGCATATTTAGTGGGTGTTGTTTCCGAATAGTGGACCGGCCACTAATCAGTGTCCGATCCTTATGCGAAACATGTCTAATGTATAATTTCTAAGCCGCGTGGCTACTGCGGTGGGGGCGACTTGGAATGGCGGTTTTGAAGTGGAGGAATGGCTATTTAAGAAGTGCACAATATATTTCAGATCGTTCCATGTTTATTTCCAAGCACAAGTTTAGTAAATTCCTATATTATCATTATTTTGTATAGTTTCTCAATCATGCATGTTATTATATTAATTAGATCATAGGTTTATATCAAGGTATCCAAACCCATGCACGTGATGAAATTAGACTAGCAGAATGACTAAAATAGTAAAAAGTTATTAATTATTGATGAGTTTAGAAATTTTTTTTTATGCAAATGTATTGAATATACAATCAGCAACCATATAATTCCAATCTGAATGTGCAAGTATCCTGACACCTAACAGCAAATATCTTGATAGCTCGAAACTGGATAGGAACCTCGAAATGAGCACGAACCTCTGTGGAGCCATCTGTATTACCAGGAAATATCTGGAAATGATGACGCAGAAATATCTTATCTTTTGTTTTCATTTGTTGTACTTTGTTTGTTTGTTTGTAATGTGTGTTTGTTTGTAATGTTTGTAATGTTTGTTTGTTTGTTTGTTTGTTTGTTTGTTTGTTTGTTTGTTTGTTTGTTTGTTTGTTTGTTTGTTTGTTTGTTTGTAATGTTTGTAATGTTTGTTTGTTTGTTTGTTTGTTTGTTTGTTTGTTTGTTTGTTTGTTTGTTTGTTTGTTTGTTTGTTTGTTTGTTTGTTTGTTTGTTTGTTTGTTTGTTTGTTTGTTTGTTTGTTTGTTTGTTTGTTTGTTTGTTTGTTTGTTTGTTTGTTTGTTTGTTTGTTTGTTTGTTTGTTTGTTTGTTTGTTTGTTTGTTTGTTTGTTTGTTTGTTTGTTTGTTTGTTTGTTTGTTTGTTTGTTTGTCGTTTGTTCGTTTGTTCGTTTGTTCGTTTGTTCGTTTGTTCGTTTGTTCGTTTGTTCGTTTGTTCGTTTGTTCGTTTGTTTGTTTGTTTGTTTGTAATTTCTTTGTAAAGTGTTGATATTGATGTGTTTGTTTTGTGATATTCTCTGGCAATACAGCCATTTCACAAACCTTGTTAATTCCAGGAACTTCCTGGTACATTTTCCAGGTCGAACCATTAGTAGTTGTTGACACCATGAAAGACTTGGTATGCGAGTTTTCATATGATGCGCCATAGCCCTGGATCCCAACAGCACTGAGGTATTTCACCTGAACAAGATCCACTTTAAACCATGGGTTAGCGTCGGCTGTATCAACCTAGAAATGAAAATATTAAAAATCAATAACAGAAAGAACATATTCGGTGTATGTGTATTCGTAGCAAACGAACAAGAAAGACTCGACAAGGAGGAGGAGCAATAAGGGGGAGGGGAGAGAAAGAGGGGAGAAATGGGGCCCATTCTTCCCAGGCCCTAATCCAAAGTAATCCCAAAAGGGTTCCCTGTGGAGGAGGCTAGTACTGTATTCGAATTCACAAAAACCATGACACCTTCTAATTTTAAATTAGGGGGGGGGGGGGGGGGGTAGCTATTGTAATTCAAATCAAACTAATCAAACAAATTTAAATTACAGTAAAGCGAAGGCATTATGGTTATGTGAAATTACAATAAAGCATCATATATATAAGAAATAATTCAGCCTGACAAATGAAACATGTTCTTATGTAAAGAAAAATGGGAATCAAAAACATACACAGTATTTCGCAAAAGGGATTGGAATTGCTAGTGTGAATTTGACTTGATCTTTTTACTGAACTGTATATGGCATCCAGTACAGCCTGTATTTTTCAATAAGGTGGAGGGGTATAAAGATGTTTTCGACCTATCGTACACAATACTGTAGAAACAATTTTAAGAACATCTTTAGAATATCTTCAGCCTGATTTCTCACTATAAGCACCCGATCTATAAGAAACGCATCAGTCTGAACCCCCAAATCAAATTGTTTTTATGCGGGTGTTTACTGTACTTCAGTATTTTTGTCTGACTCGTAATTTTGGTGCAAAAAATTCAATACCTGGGCTCCATAAGGATGTGTGTTCTTGTTCAGTCGACCATTCTTCTCACCAAATTTGTTATTGTTGTCAAGATACGACGACATCGAGAGCTGACTGTCAAGGATTCTCCCATCTGCCATTCCAAGGGGATTTGCACATGCTGTACGTTCTATTACAAACGTTATAAAGGCATTATCTTATTTTTATTTGGTTCTGGTTAGCTAGATATATTGTTTGTTCCGTTCTGTACGTAAGAAGCTGGTGCTTACCTGTGCAGGTTCTTCCAGTAAAGATGGCTGGACATTGGCATGTGAAATTGTTGCTTTCGTCATAGTTAATGCATTTTCCATTGTTAGCACAAGGATGATCATCACAAACGCGCTGGAGAAAGAAGAAAATAATAAAGCAACACTATTTTCGTTGAATATTTTGATATTCAACGAAAATATATGTATAGGTACGTTTGAGCATTACCTATATTATTTTAAATGTTGAAATATTTAATGGATATCACGTACTTGCACCTGTTCATAATGTTCCTGCGTACATGCTAGCAATATATATTATCCTCTTGTTGTTTCTCTTACTGACCGAACATTGAAACGTTTTTTCAATTTTCTCGTTCATGTTTTTAAAATATTCACTCATTTATTCTTTTTAATAAATTTTACTGTTCTAGAGCTCTGTATTCTGATGTCTTTAGCTCCCATCAATATCATGTTTGGTTGGGCCTAATCGCAGCAATTCACTTGCAATGTGCAACTCCTAGTTTTAATTTAGTTTAAAAAACTCATTAATAATTCATGACCATTTTGTCCAATCCGATGCTCCTTTCTGGTCACGAGGAAAGCATTGTATACCGCATAATCTACGTTTGAAACGCGGAGGGATTATGGTGTAGAATAGAAGAACAATGGAATGCAAATGAACATGAAGCATTATATAATGGCACATGTGTCATTATATAGTGCTTCATGTCCATAATTCAGATATTACCCTTCCCCCCATCCCCCCATCTCTACTGACGAGTGAACAGCAGACTTAAATAGAAATAGAAATAATTTACTTTTAGATTTTTGGCGAAAAATAGTCTTTGATCATGAGTGCCAATGCCAGTATTCGAACCGAGATCTTCTGCTCTGGTTGTATCCGAGCTTTAAGCCATTATGCTACTGAGGCAATCGATGAAAAGTTTGCAACGAAATGTCATCAAATTCATTTGCATTCAAGTTGGTTAGCATTCCTCTATTCTAAATACCGGAAATAAAGACGGATAATTAGCATAACAATGAGATCCCACAATGCACCGCGCTGCATATATTAAGTACGCCACGGGCCTTTGTGACAGTCTCTCTGGTCAATCGAAGAGAACACATCTCGTCGAATTTATCCTGACTTGTTGCGCCACGTTTTACTATATTCATTATGAACGTGCAGTAGAACACACCTCTCAATATGGCAATCTGGAGGTAGGTTTATTCGTCCTTTTCCAGCCAGTTTCCTTACCACCCGGCAGCCGTTTTAATCTTCGCCCTTCTCGTTGACATTTTACCAGTAATTTCATACTCCCTCGAGGTCTCTACAGTTTCTTTTACAGTTCATATTCACCCCAAGTCCAAATGTTTTTCCGCCGTAGTATAATTAGTATGCTACGTGACCTTACAACCCTTCAAAAGAGTTAATTTAGAAACATCCCATACGCTGTGTGTACCCCCTTGTGGTTGTTCTCTAAAATTTTAGTGTTCAGAACTTTATTATGAGTTGTAAACTAAACAATTCACCCCAAACACAATAGGTTCTTACGCCGTAACTTAGTTGGTACGCTGTGTGACCGTACAATCCCTCTACCTCTCCCATAAGAATAGTCAAGAATCGCCCCAATTTGCACTATGTTCCGCAACAGTTAGAAGTTATCCAGAATACGCTGTGTGGTCGTAAATACCCTCCCAAAAAATGTAATTTGTTGTAATATTCCAACACGCTATGTGATCAAAAAACCCTCCCTTACCCGCCCGTAGTGCACTGTGTGGCCCCACGAAGATGTAACATTTACAAGAAATGTAACAACCTATGTGATGGTAAAAAACATGATTTAGCTCCCCAATTTGTGAACAGAAGAGGTTCATTTCGGTGCTATCTTAAAAACGCTGTGTGATATATATTTATTCTGTTATCCCGGTGCTAACGTAATACGCGTGTACCCACAACCATACTATATATATTATAACCCATAACATTTCGTTTGTGCTTAGACAGTTTAACTTTGTTTCACCCATGCAGTTTTAGTAATTTTTCAATGTTTTTGCTCTTTAGTCGACCTAAATTATTCCTATCTGTTGTCCATTTTATCTTTATTTTGCATAATTTTCAGTGCGTTTCCACTATTCCCTTGTGTGCACCTCCGTTGTTTGTTATAGCCCACAATCATTTGTTTTCACAACATTCCTTTTTTTGCTTCGTTTGTTAGCTCCTTATTTCCTATTGTTACATTTTTCTTTTGTTTTTGTAAATTTTTATGCATTTTGTATTCACGTTAGCGCTCTAAAAACCGCTTCTACTAGTAAACTCCTTTGGTAAAATTATTTATTTACAATTTGTCATTTTTCTCCGTATAGTACTATACTATATACCTACTATATACTAAAATCGCCCCAATATACACTGCATGTGTGTTCCAAAAAACCCACCCAAAATGTAGCTAACGCATAACAGTTCAGTAAAGTCATCCAGACTGAATATATACGCTGTATGGTCGTAATACCCTCCCAAAAACAAAATTAATTTGTTGTAATAATTCCAACACGCTATGTGACCATAAAACTCTCCCTTACCAATGCACTTTAAGAGTCGCCCGTAGTGCACTGTGTGGCCCCACAAAGATGATACACTGATTTGCAAGTTATGTAATACGCTATGTGATGGTAAAAACGCCTGATTTAGCTAGCTCCCCAAGATGTGAACATACGGAGCTTTGTTTATTTACTATCTTTTAAGATAAAAATATATACGCTGTGTGATATATATTTTATTCTGTTATCCCGGTGCTAACGTAATACAACCATACCCTTCCCAGCCAGGTTTTAATATTATAACCCCATAACATTTCGTTTTAAGCAAAGACAGTTTAACTTTGTTTCACCCAGTTTTCTCTAAATTATTCCTATCTGTTGTCCATTTTATCTTTATTTTGCATAATTTTCAGTGCGTTTCCACTATAATTCCTTTGTGTGCATTACCTCCGTTGTTTGTTTAAGCCCACAATCATTAGTTTTGATTCCTTTTTTTTTTGCTTCGCTCGTTAGCTCCTTATTTCCTGTTGTTACATTTTTCATTTGTTTTGTAAATTTCTATGCATTTTTCTTTTTTTTTTACAAAACCGTTTCTACATATAGACTCCTTTTGTAATATCATTTATTTACATATTGGCATACTTCTCCGTATACTATATACCCCGCATGCAACAACCTATTTTTATATATGCATATTTCTCTTTTTAAATAAAATCCTCCGGCAGTACCGTAAAACTCAGTTCTTTACACCTTCGCATTATGTTATGCGTACAACTTTGTTTACTTATACTTTGTTTACGTATATTCTCTGTATTTACTCACACCTCCATTCGCCCCAGTCAGTTAGCGACATCCATTATAGAACGCCTCGGTTGTTCAGTGGAACAAAGTATAATGCCGACACAGTCGCATCAGCCCTTTATAAACTACACCGAACCCTAGACAAAAATCGCTTCAAAGGAAGCCATAAGAGACCTAGTGAAGTCTTAGATCCTCATAAAGGCCAACAATTAAGGCTGTAAAAAGCTAAACAGGCACACAGTACCAAAGAAAACGCACGAAGATCCGCCCACCTGGCAACGAACAGCATCTACAAGCCTTATAGGCGTTCCCCATACAACTACCCTAGAAGCGTCCGGGCTGCACAGAATAAATTGAACCTTTGACTCTACTTATACTATTGTTTATGACAATGCTTTTGACTTCATGCAATGCGAAAATTACCAATTTCTCAGCCATGCATGATTTTCTAGTACCATACGAGAAAGTACCGGTTTTAGCAAAAAATATTTCAATTAATCCCCCATATCGATATCATCTCATCCACAAATATTATATTTTTCTCGCCCTAAGAGGGGAACGGCCAACCTGAAAAAGGAGTAAAGCTCTCCCCCCAGTTTACCTGGGTCAGGCTGTCCTCCCTTCCTCTCCTGGGTTTTTCATTTTTCGTTTATAACAACACAGCAATCATTTTCACATGTAATTTATATCAGCTCGCATTAACTCTTCCCTGACTTACAACGCCCAAACGCGGGACGATTTCAACTTTGATCTACGCAAGATCAACAATTCAACGCGAGCCCAGTGGGTAAACATGGATAGCATTCCCAGGAGAACAAGGAAGGGACGACAGCCCGACCTTTCGACTTAGACCTCATAATCAACACTGCTAAGATCTCCACATTTCCGGGCATAAAAAAACTACTTTTTCGCAACCCCGATAACTTCGTAGCAGGACAACTACACGACCACGTAGACTGCTGGAAAAAACTCATTGAATTGAAAACACTACAAAGGCTCTTTGCGACAAAAGCTTAAAGTTGCAACAAAGTTATCCAGGTGAACATATCCACTTTCCATCCACCACCACCCATCTAATATAACCCCTCCGCACGACTTTCAGGACAACCCCAAGCTATCAAGCAAGTACGAACAACATACAACGACTTGAACCTATTAGGACATTAGCCCAGCTTTCCCCTAACCCAATTTACTTGTAGAATGGGAGGAAGGACTGCACTATTTTCCCATTAAAACTACTCTCTCTGTATGAGAGTGTGATCTTAGTATCAAAGTATATGTCAAAGTGTGATCATAGTATCTTTCTCGACCAGCACGCCATCCAGCGGCGGATGGGTCACCTTTTTCTGTTTTCCATATCTCATTGATTATTCGTGTGTATTGTAGGGACTTAGAATATAGTACTATTCTAAATACCGGAAATAAAGACGGATAATTAGCATAACAATGAGATCCCACAATGCACCGCGCTGCATATATTAAGTACGCCACGGGCCTTTGTGACAGTCTCTCTGGTCAATCGAAGAGAACACATCTCGTCGACCCCCCACACCCAACCCAATAACGTGGCGCAACCATTACATACACACGGATATACCTCTCCATCCCTCACTGTCCACTCTGTGGACTTGCACCTTTTTCTGTTTTCCATATCTCATTGATTATTCGTGTGTATTGTAGGGACTTAGAATATAGTACTATTATTAGTGTACATCAATTCCCAAATGCAAACAACCTTCCGTTTTCTTTTGTTTCATCGATATTGGACAAAATGGTCATGAATTACTAATGAGTTTTTTAAGCCGTTCAATAAACTCGCAGAACGTGTTTTATCAGGTTTAAAATCCCTTGGGCTTCGCCCTTGGGATTTTAAACCTGATAAAACACTCCTGCTCGTTTATTAAACTATACTTAAAGTACGTATGAAATACTGAAAGCCCACCAAGGATTTTCTTCGGGTTATGTTATGTTTTCAATCGGCCCTCCGCAAAAATCAACATTTGACCATTCAGGCGTACAAAATGTTGTTCGAAGTAGTACTAGCTAGTGCAAAAAAACCCAGAATAATGAAAGTGTAGGTGATCTTTTTACCTTGATGTTTTCATTCGCAGAGCTACTATTAAATTGATCAGAAATAAAAGTACCGAACCCATAGATGACTTTCTCAATTTTAAAGTAGCTTTTTAACTGAGACCTTTTTGTTTAATTCAACTACCATTTGACAATATTTTGGTTTAACACGAATTACTTGTATATGTTTGAGCATTACCTATATTTGTAAATAATTATTTTGATATTAAGATATCTTTCATTCTATATATATTGATCGCAATCATTTTTTTTTAAATTTTGTAAGGGCTCCAAAAATCATTGGGATGCACTAGAAATATATTACGATTATGATTATTACACATTATTAACTTTTTATCGAAGCTATTTAGTGATTTATTTTTAAACTTTTGGCTTTTAATCAGTAGGTAATCTGCTTTCTGATGTATTATATAATTTGCGACTTCAGGCTCTGGTAGTAGTTGCTAAGGAAGTCGAATAAATTGACTTGGATGATCTTGTTGTCAGGTTTCTTAGTTTTCTTACCTTGATGTAGTAGTAATGATAGCTAGCATCTTTTACTAATGACGAACCATTAGCAAATCGATCCACACCAAAAATCTTACAGATGGTTCCACCGCTGCCACCAAAATTGAACGAAACACACTTTGGATGATGTAAACATTTCAATGCACATCCTGGAAAATCCTCAAAACTTAAATCAACCAACCCCGTCGCGTTAAGGAATCTTTCAGCAAGTTGGTGAAAGTTTGCAAAGGAAATATCGGTTGGATCTCTGTTGATTGGATCCTGTGCAACGGTAACGGCAATCAAGGAGAGGACGACAACGAAAACTGACGGCATACTTCAGTATTATCCAAACGTCTTTAAAATCAACACTATATATGATTGTGCTTTACCCTGGGTACCACTGAAAGCTTATCTCTATTCTAGTTTAGCATTTTAAATCTTTAAATCTGACGTTAGGTAAGCGCCATGAAATACACCTTTGGTCAAATACATAATCTTACAAACTCAGTCCTATGATGAAAAAAATTACAAATGGACTGATAATTTTAGATAGCACTTGATATATATTTCCCACTGATTAGTTAAATGAATTATTCAACAGTAGCTCACGCAAGACAGATAGATACTTTCATACACCAACCAGTAGGAAACCTGACACATTTGCTTGCAATTGTCCTATTTCACTATGACGTCACATCAAAACATTCTATTGTTTTAACGCTAAGGATCATGGTCGCCAGTGGGGGACAGATTCATAACAACAATACAAGAATACACGATAAAATTGCATTTACAAGACGGATAGGAAAGAAATGACAACAAAATGCCATAAATATGAAAGTATAAACATAGACACATAACATACAAAAATAAAAATTAGATAATTTGAATTAAGCTCAATTTTCAAAGAAAAAGAAGATTTAGTTGAAATTACCATTGTTTTCGGCGATTCTATCCCCCACTAAAACACATCGTGACGTCATAATGAAATAGGGCAATTGTAACATTAGAATAATATACATATTATAACAATGAAACCTTTTTTTATTTTAACTCATTCTATGTTTATAACCCCTCTTTACTTATAGCTTTCAAGTCGCTCTGCAGGAGTCATATAATCTATTTGTTAAAAAACCGAGTTGGTAATCGCTGTATTACAATACACAGTTGGAATACATGCTTTCACTATTTTTCTGCATCCATTTGTGTTTGTTTATCATTATTTCAATATAGATAGCACTTTTATATACATTTTACCTAATGATGGGTTTAAAAGGTTTATGAATTATTGAATTGGTACTTTACAAATAGTTCATGCAAGACATAGATATTTTCATACGCCAGACAACATAGATATAAACAGAAATTGTATCCTTTCTCTGGTCAATGCATTTGTCAACCAGTATACTGAGGAACAAGCAAACCTGCCACATTTGATTACAATTACATTGGAAGAATAAACATATTATAATGAAAAATTTGGCAGAATATTAAATTTTATATTTCATCTTATTTCATGAATATAACCTTCTTTACTCATGGCTTTGAAGTCACTCTGCATGAGTTATATGATCTATTTGTTAAAAAACCAAGTTGGTAATCACTCTATTACAATGCAATACATGCTTTTAAAAACTATTTTTGGAGACATTTTTGTATTATTATTTCACTGATTATTAGCACTTTTCTATATTTTTCCCGCTGATCGGCTTAAAAGGTACATTAATTATTGAACTGGGACTTCACTTTATTGTCATTTCAATATAAAACATTGTTTTTATCCAATGTTTAGATGTGTTTGGATATCTAGCTTATGTCCACGGTTTGGTAGTGAAGGAATATGTCTGTCTAGAGACACTCATTCATGTTTTAATTCGTGCTTTGCAATGCAATTCGTGAATAAAAATGTTTCCTCTTTCAACGGAATAATCTCTGTTTATTTGTTTTATTTACACATTACATATAAATAGATTGGTGAAGTGTGACGTCATCACTTCACCATTCTATTGAGTCTTTATTAACATTATTTCCAAAAGAAACTTATGTTTACATTTCGGCCGGAAAAAAAAGTGACGCGCGCGCGCCGACGTCCAAATCGATCGATGGGGTGCTTTCATTTTACGTAAAACCGGAAATTCTGTTTGAAATAACAAATAGTACGTGTCTTTTCAATACGAAATTTCTGTAAATCTGGGAAATGCGAGGAGGTGGTTTACTATTTACCAAACTTTTACAAAAACACGGTAATTTAGATAAAATGAAAGTAGTTTTTTGGTTTGACCGAATGAAAAATTACCGAAATATTTGGTTCGTCTAAAAAGGTGGTCCCGGTATTCAAGTTGGAAATTCCGAATAGAAAATCCACATTCCATTTACACTTCGATTGTTGATTATAGCATTCTTTTGAATTGATTCTTAATTTAATTTATAAGAATTTTTAATTAGAATGTTTCGATATATTTCTACAATTTTCAGAAGTATTTTTTGTTGATCATCTTAATTTTGTATAATATTTTAATCTAGCTAGATAGGCTCTTTTTATATTTATATCATATTATTCTATTCTATTTTTTTTTTTTTTTTTTTTTACAAGTGCATTTGAAAATTCACCAATTGATTTTTGCGCTTTATACGTGAATAAACTATTGTTATTATTGTTTTTGTTGAATGACAGGATAATTTCTATTTACATAGTTTCCGGATTTTCTTTTATACAGAACCAACAGCTACGGTGGGAGAGCTTTTAGTGTATGTGCACCTAGATTATGGAACAAAGTCCTGCTAGAGACAAGAAAAGCACGATCGTTTTTAAAAAGACGTTCTTTTATATGGATTTAACTGAAACTTTGCAATATTATTGACTATAGTATATATCTAAAATTGTACTGCGAAGATATCACTCATTTTCGTTTGTACTTTTGTGAGTTATACGTAATTGTGATCGTAGTTATGAAAGAGTGAAAACGTCAAGCAAAACTTCATTTTAATAAAAAGCTCGATCTCTGCATTGCCTACATATTAACCAGAGCTTTCCGCAGGGAGTTTAAATGAAGGTCCATGCAAGGAAACATTCTGCAGTAGTACAATCATAATTTGTGCATCTTATGAAATGTTTTGAACGCTTATATTTACACGCGAACAAAATACACATTTAAATGTTTTCGTGATTTATTTGTTAAGGAGCGGATAACTTTTCTTCAAACTTTCCCAATTGATGTGCTAAACAGGGCAGTTTATAGCACATTTATTGGTTTTTCGCATACAGCTCAAATTCAAAAGATATTTAAGAAAAAATATTTTACAAAAAGGTGTTTATCGTTGCTAGGGAAACTTTAATTAGCATAATTAAGATGTCATTCAAAACTTTTATCCAAGACTGTCATTTGGTATAACATTCACATTCATGGGGCGAAGGTAAGATCATTTAATTGCGAATTCAAAAAGGGATGTGTGCGCCATGAAAAACTATTTGGAGACACCTTAATGAATTACCGGTCTAACCATCATACACTGTACTAAAAGGTTTAAAAAATATAAATACATACTTTATGTTTGTAGCTTACGAATAAAATGTTTAGACAACATTAAATATATAAATAAAAGTAATTAAGTAATCAACATTCTCTACAAGTTTTATCTCTCTTGATAACTAAGGCTCTGAGAATCTTTTGAAATTATCAAAAAAATGCCAGTCAGTCATACAAATCCTTGTTATTTAAGGTGTTTCCCAGTAGTTTTTTATTGACCACACTTCCCATTTTCATTTAGCGAGATGATCAGCTTTCCCTTCTCTGATCAATATACACCTATTTCAAAAATCGTTGTCGCAAACAAAGCCGCAGTCCACACTCTGAAGTCTGTTTTAAAAGGATGTCGGTATTTCTTTTCTTGTTATCGATATATTCATAGCATAGCATATTTTGGTTGTACGTGTTTGTTTTATATGACCATACTGACAAATTGGTTGTTGTGGTAGACATTAAAAATTACGTCCATGTAACCGACATCCTTTGCAGGCCTTAGAGTGTGGACTGTAGATTCGGTTGCGACAACGATTTTTGAAATAGGAGTATATTTTGCACCATGAGATACAAAGCATAGATGGGATTTTTGATTTATGTCAATTTCAATTCAATTGGTGTCGCTATGGCAACATAAAACAAAGATGACAGAAATAATTTTTTCTAAAATAGGAGGGATTTTCTTCGGGTTATGTTATGTTATGTTTTCAATCGGCCCTCCGCAAAAATCAATATTTTACCATTCAGGCGTACAAAATGTTGTTCGAAGTAGTACTAGCTAGTGCAAAAAACCCCAGAATAATGAAAGTGTAGGTGATCTTTTTACCTTGATGTTTTCATTCGCAGAGCTACTATTAAATTGATCAGAAATAAAAGTACCGAACCCATAGATGACTTTCTCAATTTTAAAGTAGCTTTTTAACTGAGACCTTTTTGTTTAATTCAACTACCATTTGACAATAGTTTGGTTTAACACGAATTACTTGTATATGTTTGAGCATTACCTATATTTGTAAATAATTATTTTGATATTAAGATATCTTTCATTCTATATATATTGATCGCAATCATTTTTTTTTTTTAATTTTTGTAAGGGCTCCAAAAATTATTGGGATGCACTAGAAATATATTAAGATTATGATTATTACACATTATTGACTTTTTATCGAAGCTATTTAGTGATTTATTTTTAAACTTTTGGCTTTTAATCAGTAGGTAATCTGCTTTCTGATGTATTATATTATTTGCGACTTCAGGCTCTGGTAGTAGTTGCTAAGGAAGTCGAATAAATTGACTTGGATTATCTTGTTGTCAGGTTTCTTAGTTTTCTTACCTTGGTGTAGTAGTAATGATAGCTAGTGCTCTCTAGGGGACTGGGGATAGAGAAAGCCTCACATGTACACATATGTCACTCACACCATTCCAGTTTATAGTCCTCTTAACATTCTTTAATGTCCAGAACTTGCCTTTAAATTCTGGTTGTTCCTAACAGAGCAGCTTTTTGTAGTAAATCAATTTTAACATTCACTTCTACTTACTTCACTTTTATATATATATATATATATATATATATATATATATATATATATATATATATATATATATATATATATATATATATATATATATATATATATATATATATATATATATATATATATATATATAAATATTCTCTTTAACTCTTGATATTCAACTATCTTCTACTGGTCATTTGACTAGCGCAAGGTAGATTTTCTGTTCCGATAATCTTTACCTCTTAAAATATAACATTTTTACACTCAGTTTATCAAATGTTTTCCAATCATTTTTTTAACCTTTTCGGGTGGGCTTCCTTTGGAAAAATTGCCCACTTCCCTTTGCGCCTGCGCACTGATATTGTCGTTAGACGTGGCAAGATGGCGGCTGATGAAGAGGGAAGATCGAGAGAGAACGAACCTTTAAAACTCGATTTAACAATCACAGAAGACCATGATATTTCGACAAATGAAATTATAAGCAATGGACAGAGCGACGAAGTCGCAGATCCTTACAAAAATGGTTTTGGCTTGGCAGAATATTACAAACTTTGCCTTACATATTATCACAAAGGTTGGTTGAGTTTTCTCTCTCGAGTGATCGAAAAATCACCGCATTTGTCGTTGATAGTGATGTATAATATTTGATGATCTACTATGATCTTACTTGATAATACTAAGTTATTTGTGAAATTTGCTATTTTTGGAGAAATGGTAAACTATGTTAGTGTACACTTTGAAATCTATTCGGCAGATAAATAACACCACAGTTTTGGAATTCACGTACTCATAATTGTTGTATTGATCTCCTGTATAAAACTAATTTATCTAATTTGAGACAACAAATTGACCTCTCACAGTTGTGCTTTCTCGCTATTTAATTAATAATAAGCCATTCAATGAAATTATAATTATTATTATACGTTTTGCCATTCATTCTAAAGAGTAATATTGATAAAACACTCTCAAAAATGTGATGGCCAATTGAAAAACCTATTGTTCTAAACTGATCGATCTTTTCCCCAATATATGATAGCACCACACAAGCGTGATATCCAAAGCTAAAGTAATCAAAAGTTATATAATTATGAAATCAAAATACAATAAGTTTTGATTAATTAATCATAAACGTTTTTAATAATCTCTGTGTAATATTGTCATTTTTAGAAAAGAAGATTATCAAGATTACATATGATGATAAGCTTCAGCTGACAGCATTTTGGAAACAAGCTACATCTGGCAGCTTTGACCCAGACAAAATACCTGAAGTAGGGTACTTTGATGTTATTGGTAATGATAGAAAGTAAGTCATTATTAATATCATCATCATCATATCTAGTATCATTGTTAACATTATTATCATCATAACAACTGTATTCATTACCATTCAGTGACAGTATTGTTGTAATCATCATCATTACTATCATCATCATCAATATTATTATCATTATGATCATCATCAAATGTTATCAAAATCATTAATATTATTTTCATTATGATCATCATCATTATAACTGTAATCATTACCAATCAGCGACAGTATTGTTGTAATAATCATCATCATCACTATCATCATTATTATTATGATCATCATCATTATAACTGTAATCATAAAGGCCGATTTACACGATACAATTTTGACCTACGACTGTAGTATACCATTTGCCTACAACATGTAGCAGGTACCATTCACACATGCACGACTAGTCTTATACGATTCGTATACGCCATTGGCGTTCTTTCGTAATTTTCCGCTTAAAAGATGAAATAGTTTGTGATTCAAATCCGCCATCTTGAGTTCTCGAGTGTCGTTCTTTTCAATGATAGGTAATAGAATGAAATTTGTAACTCCGTAAAAAATGTTGACTTAACTTTACTGACGTTTCGAGCATAGCCCTTCGTCGGAGTAAGAGTTAGACTAAGAGAGATACTGACTATAAATAAGAAGTGGGAAAATTAGTGATGAACCAATCAAAAGGCGATAGAAAGTGTAGGATGGAAAAATGGAAAATGGAATGGAAAAATTAAGACAAGTCATAGTGTTTTGATCCTTGGTTCAAAATCCTACTACAAGTTGTAGGGTGCGTGCATAAGTCGTAGGCAAGTCTTAGGGGCATTTACATGGCATGACTTGGAGCTCATTTGAGTCGTATACTACAACTAGTTGCACACAACAATCATTCACTGAAGTATTGCCATAATAATCATTAATATCGTTATCATTATGATCATCATCATCATTATAACTGTAATCATTACCATTCATTGATCATCAATGATCAATAATCACATCCAATTTGTGTCATTGTTTCCTACACCTCTCTGGAGCTCTCCTGACATCCCAAGTGTTTAGGTCAGAGTATCAAACACGCAAAACTCTTTTTATTTCTTTTGTAAAATAACAATTGTGGGAATACAAAAATCAATACAAAAACAATACCAAATAACAAGCAAGTAACAATAGCAAATGACATGCCCTTTCTTTTGTTTAACTATACAATTTCTCCATAATTAAGTGGTCAACATTTTCTTAGAACCAGATCAGAACACTGAATGTAATTATTAAATTATCATTTATATTCATGTTTTTGATCAAAATTGTCTCAATGGAACTAAATTTGGTTTATAACAGGAAAGCATGGGAAGCGTTAGGAGATATGAGTCAAACAGAAGCCATGGAAAACTTCTGTATTCTTCTCGATGATTGTTCTCCTGAGCTCAAACCATGGATGGAGGCTCAACAAAGAGAAATAGAAGAAATTAAACGAAAGAAAAAAGAAGAAGCAGAAAGGCAAAGAAGAGAAGCAGAAGAAGCAGCCGCAAGGGAACAACAAAGATTAGCAGAAGAAGAAGCCATGAGAAGGGCAGAGGAAGAGGAAAGAAGAAGAAGTGAGGATGTGAGAAAGCAAGAGGAATTGTTAAGACAACAACAACAACATCAACAGCAGCAGCAGCCTGATCAACAAAGTCAAGTTGATGGACTACAACAATCAGCTCCACCTCAGGATAAACAAGAGGTAAAATATAATGCTAATGATAATAGTAGTTTTGTCTCGTTCATTGTCATCAACATCATCATCATCATCATCATCTTAGCCCATATCTAATTTAGTAGACATTGGGTGGTTAAGGCATCAGCCAACCATATCCAGGTCCAAGGTTCTTTTTAAAGAGTGTTTATAAAATGCATCAGCATTTTTGTTAATGTTCTTTAGTACATGTACTTGCTGTTACAGTGTTATTATTGGCCTTCCTCTCTTGATGTCAGTGTCGTTCTTTAAATTACATGTATTTCTTTATTAGAAAACCTTTGACGGCTATTTGATATTTCAAAAAGACAGACTACAGAGAAAATACTGAACATTTAGCTTCAGTATGCATGTTTTGACGGGCTTTTACATGTACGGATTCCTTGAACACTGCAAAAACAGCTAAGTAGATACAACAGAGTACTGTATATTGCGTTAATCATGCATTCAGGATAACACTTTATAGTGATTAAACCCAACTCATTATTGAGAGATGTGCCATTGAGTACATTGTACTCAATATATTGAGTTTAACCTCACTTTTACTCAATAATGAGTTGGGTTTACTCACTATAAAGTGTCATCCTGAATGCATGATTAACGTAATATACTGTGTTGTATCTACTCAGCCATTTTTGCAGTGAAGAGAAGCAATTGTTGACATAGTAGTGGAGGTTTCCTGGCTAAAATGTATGACTTTTACTGCACAGTAAACTGACCTGGGCTCGAAATAAATTTTTATCATAAGCTATATTCTTCAGTTCAAAGTAATTTTATCAACGCTCAACCATTAACCCCCAATATTCATAGTTCTGATCAAGAAGGGGACACTGAGATCTAGAAAAATTTAATAAGCGCTGCAGCACTTATTCAAGTAAATACAGTAGTTGATTAATTTATAACTTGATTCTAGACCAAACCACCAGCATCACCAGCCAATCAAACTTCTCGTATCCTGCCTGCATCATTGTGGACTAGACCTAAAGTCATGGAGTTTATCCAACATGTCAAGTCTGATCCTAATTCTGTACTGGTGGTAGGAAGAGGAGAGACAATGACTGTCCGTGTACCCACCCATGACAGTGGTAAGTGTAACAATGGTCTCATTATACTAGAACATTCTTGTCATCCAATCTATGCCTCAATAGCATCTCATTGCTATTTTGCATTGACTAAATAATAAAAGTACCTTCACCAACAAAAAAAGATGAAATTTGTGTGTAATTTTTATATCTTTTCATTGCTCAAGAAAACGAGTGACATTATCGATGACAGTAATTTAGCTTCCAATATCTATTTATTTTATTTATCATTGTAAGAGCAGTCAACAACAACAACAACAACAACATTTTATTTCTACCTTGCATGAAATAATTACAATATTTTATAAAAATATAAATTAGAATAGATTATCTTTAGGTAGTGGTCCTAACTAATAACTTTAAGAGTTAATAAGTTGTTAGGGCCATTATCTATTGGTATAAGTTTATTGTATTTGTAAAGAAGAAAGTGGTTTTTGTAATAAAGAAAAAGTCCCTCTCTTTGAGGCTTATATGCTCTGGTTTGAGACCTGACTGCTAGGCTATAAAGCAACGTGAAAAAAAAAACACAAATTTTTAGGGATTATTTCTTTTGACAACATACAGCTATTTCAAAAAGTGTTGAATACTAAATAGTGCATACCAAGGGCATTGTGGGTCTCATTAATTTGAATTAAAAAATAAATATACAGCGATATTTACTCCACATAACTACATTTGTAGCTTGTATATTGTTTTGAATAAAATGCATTAAGAATAAAATAACTAATAATTATTTATTTAACTTTAAACAATATAGCATGGCCCTAAATGCATTTCGGTCTTGGAATGCAGTATTCAGTAAGCAGAATTCTATGTTTTATGAAATACAGTGTTTATCGAAGTAACAATATTTGTCGAAGTAACAATATTTGTAATAGGATCATCCGGGTGGATGTAGCCCCCAAATATTGTTACTTCGATAAACATTCATTCACCTGGGTTCAGACCATTCAATACAATAAAATACAGTGTGTAGCTGTATTAGTAGACTACGAGTAGTCCTTCTTTTCCCTCCAGAATCAGTAATTTAAAAAAAACGAGTGTTGCGGGATTCCTGTGGAGCGCGCCGGAAATAGATCGCGCTCCACAGGAATCCCGCAACACTCGTTTTTTTAAATTACTGATTGTGGAGGGAAAAGAAGGACTACTCGTAGTCTAAGCGAATATGGGTCAGTTCGCCCAAATGCTGTTTCGCCCAAGTCGTTTCGCACAAAAAAAAGTCGTTTCGCCCAAATCGTTTTTCCTACATATGTCAACTGTAATATTTTGAAACTATTGCTCTATAAATGCCCTAATATATATAAACACTCTATAAAAGTTCAATTGTAGCTTTCATAGTGAACAATCGAGTGATCAAGGTCGTAAGCGAACAACGCGGTTAGCTTAAATTAGGTACCATATTTGCCGTTGTTTTAATAAGTCGACTTGGTGTATAAATCGGCCCTTTAAAATCTAGTTCATGATTTTTCCACATATTCTTTGTAGAAGTCGAGCCTTCTATTCTAAAGAGTTTTAGTTGTATTTTGGTCAAACGTGAAATAAAATTCTGAAATTGACACATTTATTGGCACTTGATCGTGATCGCGACATATAAAATCAAAACTATGGTAAATATTTCAACAGTTTTTTAAAATTTATTAGTAGAATTCAATTTAAGATTATAGATATTTTGAATCTTTTGAATTGAGAGTAAAACCTTCTCTAACGAAGCACTACGAAGCGAGTGGCGCGAATATTAAAGTACGGAGGAAATATCTGACTTCGTCATTACACTTGTGAAATTCATTTTGAAAGTTCTCTAGAAACCTTTTAAATGATATAAAGTTAGTCAGAAAGTTCCTATTTTTGAATATTATCACTTATTGGTTCAAAGAAAGAAAAAATTGTGTGAGTTATCGTTGAAAAGCAAACTTGCCAAACGTAAACAAAGATTTCACACCTTCACGTTGTCATCGTTTTTTATAAGTTTTCGAACGTTTTCTGTGAGTTGTTTTGCAAAAATAACCCATTTTATTATATCACAAACTCCAAGCTAACATCAGAAGTACTTTTTAAAATGTCCTTGGAGTGAAAATGCACTTTTAAAAGCGTTCTCATGGATTCACACGTGCTCACACAGTGTCGACACTAAGCGTTAAGTGCCGTCTAGACAAGTCTCTTTTAAAACGTCTAGCAAACTTCGATTTTAATGAAGAAAAATTCTTATCCTAACAAAAATAATCACTTTTAATGATTAGTTTTGCTTTGATATTGTGTGAATAATCAACAATTCAAAGAAAAAAGTTTGTGTTAGATTTGATGTTTGACTGTATTGCTTTCGCCCTTTCTTGGACAACTTGTAAATCGGCTGTTATGTTGTAAAAGATAGAGATTATATTCTAGTCTCATTACTATATTTTGTAATTATAGTATGAAATATGAAATGTGCTTTAGGTTAGGGATTTGTTGGCTTGTATCTTGCAGTTGAAGTTGTGCGAACAAGTGTTTCGATCGGGGGAATTGACTCGAACAGTGGACGCCGTTGGGAGTTGAAATGTTTTTTTTTTTATGAATTTTCGCATCTCTTTCAATTCTTATAAACAGTAAAGTTTGTAGAAAGATGAAGTATAAAATAAAAGCTTTCATTTGATACACATTTGCAATATCTAGTGATTTTTTAGTCATGAAAACATTGAAGTAAATTATCTGGCGAATCGACTCGAACGGTAGACGCCGTTAGGAGTTGAAATGTTTTTTTCATGACTTTTCCGAGCATTCATGACGCCGGTAAATTGAAACCGAAAAATCTTAATTTGTGTCAATTTCAACTTTTGTTGCTCTATTCAATGAAATAGGTTTACAGTCTCATTACTATATTTTTGTAGTTATAGTATAAAGTGCTTTAGGTTAGGGACTCGATTTGTTGAAGTTGAAGGTGTGCGAAGTGGTTCGATCGTTCTTTGCTAAATACTTAATTTACGTTGTTTATTTGTTTTATTCGATAAAAGATACACTTCCATTAGAGTGTTTATATATTATATATTATTATTATCGATATATTACAGTTGATATATGTAGGAAAAACGGTGTGGGCGAAACGACTTTTTTTTGGGCGAAACGACTTGGGCGAAACAGCATTTGGGCGAACTGACCCGGTACCGTCTAAGCATTAGAGAACCAACGTTTCATGAGCTACATTTTCTCTATTATGATGCATACAAATAATTAGATCTCATAGTTTTCCATACTTGCTCGAAGCCCTGATGATGATCAATTTGGCCGGAAGTTTGACAATGAATTTATAAAAACTGTGAAACCATCCTATACTGGACCTTGAAAGAATCAGAATTCCCTTCAAACAGAACAAATTTATGGCAAACATATCAAAGATATGCCTATTGTTCTGTTGCAATCTCAACCTGTTAAAAAAAAGAAAAAAATCTTACGAGCTACCGGTAATCAAAGTCTTTTGTTACTTCTCACCTACAATACCATTGATGGTAATGACATGTTTTCAAGATTGCATAGTATCTTTGATACGATTGCAAATTTAACTGGAACCCCTGTTAAACTGGACATTTGTCTTAGTCCCTGTGCTGTCTATTGCTACTGTATAATATAGTCTTAGCTCTTTTCACTATATATTTTCTACATTATCTATCACAATATGGACACCATTAAACATGTGCAGCAAAAGTTAATAATGATCTATTCAAAAAAATTGCTGAGGAGTGCCCCCTCGGCCCCCTTCTTCTGTCGCCCCTGTTACAAAGAGATTAATACATGGCGTGCGGAGATATGACATTTATATGAGTGTTCAGCTCAATATCTCACGAGTGAACAAGTGAGATATAAAGATTGAACACAAGAAGAACAATTTATATCTTCAAACGCCCATGTATTAATCTGTTTATTATATAACATATACAGTGTTTTAAATCAAGAAATTATTTCAAAATGTTAAAAACATGTGATAAGTAGAAATATGAACACCGGACACATGTTTGATATGATTTTCATCAGTGTGCGAAATTGCTATAACACACTGTTTTTATATAAATATATGAAATAATCACACCTTTTGTTTTCTATAGGTACTTGCCTGTTTTGGGAGTTTGCAACAGAGGACTATGATCTAGGATTTGGGGTTAGTTTTGAATGGTCTGTCCAAAATGGTACCTCTCAAAATATAACAATCGCTGTCAATGAATCAGATGAGGATGAATTCACAGAAGAAGATGATAAACCGTCTGAAAATGACAACAACCCTACCAGTCCTCCTCGTCCGAGAGTGGATGAGATATTGCCTGTTGTGAGAAGGCCTTGTCATGAGGAAGTGATTGTTGGCAGTCACATGTATCCCGGTAAAGGAGTGTACCTGTTAAAATTTGATAATTCCTATTCACTATTTAGGTCAAAGACATTATATTATAGAGTTTACTACACAAGATAATGTTTAGTCAATTGTAGAATTTGAGAACTAATTTGATTCGAGCTTCAAACACATAAATCATGAGTTGAAATCAAAGTTATTATCAGTAACAGATTTTCTTAGTGCCTACGTTTTAGTCACTCTTATGATAGTTAAGTAAAGCAATAACAAGGAATAGTACAAGCAGAATATTTTATGCAATGAATGATGTGCTTGTACTCTCCAACTGAAATGTTTGGGACTATTACATTTTAGTCACCAAATAGGTCAACCAGAAAAGTCTAAAAAAATGTCGAAACACAAAGACAAACTTTACTTGTCTATGACATTAATTATTAATCACAAAATCCAAACTGAATAATTTTATTTTATTTCATAACGATATTGTTTATGCTCGGATAAATTGAAATATTTTTATCCAAACGCGACCTGTGATATGTCTGCTGGATATTTTATTATAAATAAACAAAGATAGAATTGGCACAGACATCATTGAAATCTCAGAAAACGTATGAGATACAAATGGGATCTTATCATGTTGGTTGCTATACAGTCAATGATTTGTCATTTCACAGTATAGCTCATGTTAGATAAAACAAAATGAGCCATTATGAAGGGGGCATGGGAGGGGGAGGGACATGACGGCATCACAATATCTCTCACCAAACACCACAGCTATAAAATTCAGCGCACACCGTATGGAAAAACAGACACCGCACTCTGAAGGCTTTTACATCACCGCAACAACGTACTTTGAGAATTTCCCCCTCATTACGATGGAAACGAATGATGTAATTTTTGTTTTGTCTGAACAATAGTAATGATTCATGTTTAACTAAATAATTAGGAATTGGAGTGTGGAATGTGTTCCAAATTAACGTCCAGTAAATCACAAAGTACACATGTAGCTGTTGAGATATATGTAGGTTTTAGAAATAAGGAAAAAACATTGGCCTTTTTTGGGGAAATAAAAGTCTGGCTCTTTTCAAATCACTTTCTATTTAGCCAAATCACTCTTTATAATAATGATAATAATAATAATAATAATAATAATAATAATAATAATAATAATAATAATAATAACAATCAAATCCATGTGTGATGTATTAATTTGTGTAGACTGTTGCAATATGAGCGGCCTTTCTGTATGGGAGTCACCGTTGGGTTGCATACAGAATGGATGTGAATATTGTACATTACTTGCATTAAATGCTACGTAGTTATTTTGCATTTACTAACCATTTCAAGATAAAAGTAAGTCTGGCCAGGAAAAATTGATGGTAGTCGATCTCTCCAAATAAATAATCATTCTAATTTTTTCACCATGTTTCAGTATGGTGTATACTGTAGAGTTCACGACATATTTATAATAATTCGGTGGTAGTAGAAATCTCTAGCCTGCGTTGCCGGCTGTCTGCGTGATTAGGAAGAGAGAGAAAAGGGAGAGAAAAATCCCGCAGACCACAGGCAACGCAGGCTAAGAAATCTCATTAAATATGAACTCATTTTATAAATAAAGCAATACAGTAAAATCCCGCGTATAAAAACCTGGATTTTTCCAAGTCAGCCTGAACAGGTTCTTATATAAATGGTGCTTTACTTGAAAGTATAATATAACACCTTTCTTCCTATTTTATTTATATACAGGTCAATGCTTTTGCACATGGCTCTTTTTTTTTACCAAAAAAAAATGAAAATTTCAGCCTGACAGGTTCTTAAACTTTAGGTTCTTATACGCGGGGTTTTACTGTAGTATTATGTTAGATGGTTGATTAATAATAAAAATAATTATATAATACAGTGGTGAACTGCTGTCATTTTTCATCGCCAGAAAAACCGAACGGTCATGCGCATTAGTAACGCGACACTTAGAAAAAAATCGACTTGCTTATGCTCTCAAGTTAACAGAGAATGTAGGGAACCAGAATTTCCTATTCTTGATAACTCGGCAACCGCGTCATTAAAACAACTTTTCCCCCTCTAGGTTGATTAACCTAATTACATGCTATAATAAAAACACAGAAACAACGCCAAAACGTTAAAGTGTGTGTCGGTTTTACAACTTATAAAGTTTAATGTCATTTTTGAGCGCGCGCTTAGTAGTCAGTTTTGAGAAAAGGTACACAAAAAAACAGTTTTTATCATGTAAATGTCCTAAAGAACTTACTGAAAGAAGTTTTTCCATGGATAATAATTTTTCTAAATAAATTTTAGCCATTTGTTTTAGGACACAAGTCACTTGACTGATTAAGCTCGAAAATTTTACGAGAATATGTGATTTGATCAAATAACTGAAATAGACAGTTTTGCATTGTGATAACCTTTTGTCTATGTTATAAAAGAAATGGTTCATAAGTAGTTGTGCGTCCATCGTGTTATGGATGCACTTGGGAGGCTGCCTAAGCACTCATGAAGCTAGAGTTGCACTCCGCTTCGCGTCGTGCAACTCATTACGCTTCTTTCGTGCTTAGGCAACCTCCCGCGTTTATCCATAACACGATGGACTTTTGCTACTTATGAACCATTTCTTTAGTTTAGCACTCAATCAGAACGCGCGTTCTATCGGGAAAAAAATGTTTGAAAAAAATTGACAGCGTGCTCCATTCGCGTGCTCCATACATTTTTTGTTCATAGCTAAAAAGCCAATCAGAGCGCGCGTTATAACTTATCTATGTTATAACTTTGTATGGTTTCCAGCCCTCATTCCTTTGTCAAATGACCGATTTGCTCAAAATTACTCTATTATTACGGTCTCAAACTAAGGGCCAATATGTTTATTGTTTGTTTTCCCCCTCTGGTTTGATTCATTGGTCATATGTTAATATGGTCTCCCTATTTTCAAATGAATCGGCCACAAACTCGTGTCGGTTAATTTTAGACAATTTGTTTCGGTATTATTCAGGTTTCAAGACATTGGCAATGTTTTGTTGACGTGCGTTCTTTGTTTCAGCCATCACAATAGAGCTTAATTATAAGCTAATTAATTAGGCCTCGTCTACACGAATCCGATCCGGTTGAAACCGCATAGAAATATTTGCGTCCACACGAATCCGCGTATCCGGAGGCTTCATATAAAAGTATGCGGTTTCGGTGACCGGATTCACTGGATTCATGTGGACGATAGGCCGATTCGCATGAAAACGTATGCGGTTTCAAAAGTATCTGGATCCGTGTAGACGGGGTCTTAATTGTATTTGAATCGCGATAATCACATAGGTGACAAATTCTTTGTATTTTGTGTAACAAATATTGAAAAGAGAAAACCCCTACAGTCACGTGATATCATAGTCCAATCATAAGCGGTCAAAAACAATTGTTTTATTGACATGACATGAACTCATGAATAATTAGCTCCACCCATAATGGTTCGAAATTTCTGGCGATGTGAAAAGGCTACTGGAGCAATTTAAGTCATTAAGTTCATTCCCCCCTAGTATTTCTTTAGACATTGATTCATCTGATGTTGATGCATACAATATGATTCTACCTTTGTCTACCCATTTCAGACCATGTGATGCAATTCTTGCGATAGACCTTTTCACGGTTGACGTCCACAACCTACCTCGGCTTTGATAGCGTATAATATATTCTTTACAATTTGACCTCAGCTCGCGGTAATCTCAGACCCCGACTACACAAATCCGGATACTTTTGAAACTGCATATACTTTTTGATGCGAATCGGCCTATCGTCCACACGAATCCATTGAATCCGGTCACCGAAACCGCATACTTTTACTTGAATCCTCCGGATACGCGGATTCGTGTGGACGCAAATATTTCTATGCGGTTTCAGCCGGATCGGATTCGTGTAGACGAGGCCTCATTTATTAGTGGTTGTGTGTGTGTGGGGAGGGTCGGCAAAATCACTGGTTGTCTTTTCCAAATATTCAAACAAATCAAACAAACGTCTTCCAGGTTTAATGTATGTGCTCTTCAAGAGTATTGTGCAAGATCAAATCTGTGATGTAGTTCGATCAAGCTGGCATTATTACTGCTGCGGATTTTGTTGTCCACAAATGTGGATTTTCTTCGGCCGCAACTGCCTTTTTGAAAGATTTTCAAACTATACTGAGCAAATAGAATCACAAACTCTTGTTCTGGAACTCATTGTATTTTCTAATGATTCTGTATAGGATAATGGTCGAGCTCTGAGGATTATTGAAAATAATGACCGATCCGAAGAGCGAGGCCATTATCCGACTTTATGCATACTCTCATTGTTTTCGAAGAAACGAAACTTTTTCCGATAATCTAGGTTTCTAAAAGTCTGGGAGGGTTTTGAATTCAGCAGGGAAGAGTGGGTCTGATGAATTAATTGAATTTAAATTACACATGCACAGGTCATTATTCGACAAATAATGACCTCGTGTCCCATGTCAGTGCCCACAATAATGACCTGTGTTTGTTTAAACTAAAAACATGCAACAACAACAAGAAATAGAATTTCAATGAGCATTCAATGTTTGGGATATTTCATTTACAGGTGTCCATGAACAGAACTTAACTTAACTTACTTGTTCACGATTTACAAAAAGCAAGCTAATGAATGGTTTTTAGTTTAAGCGATGTTGTTAGAATTCCACTGGGACCATGTTTTAATATAGTTAAGATCTGCAGTATTTTACGAAAAAGAAAAAATAATACCGTCAATCATGATTATGCAACTGATTACTGTTATCGGTAATCCTGCACCATAATATTCTGTTCATAATTTAATGTTCTTTGTCAATTCCAACAAGGAAATATTAAACAATCGCTTTTCAATTCTATTCAGAGGAATGCTAAAGGCCCGTTCATGCACGAGCGATTTTTGCGGCGATTTGAGGTGCGATTTTTACAGCGATTTTACGGCGATGTAAACGCGCGTGTGAACAACCGGCGATTTTACTGTGGCCTTTCAGCTTTTCAGTATAAACTTTTGCTACAAGTTTCTGCGAGTTTTATTATTTCGGCTGTAAAGGATGAAATATGACAGATCAAGGTATTTATTTGTCTTTTATTCATAACTATCCATGTTGCAGTTGATATAGTATGGAAAAAACTATTCTCTTATGAGTTGTGATTTTTTTCATATCGCTTCCGTTTTCGCAAATTTTGCTTCAAAATCTCGCGCGTAGGCACTAATTAAATGCTGATTATATCGGAAATGAGCTCGGAACACCCCATTTTTCTATTCATATTTGGAATCAGCATGAAATTTTATATTAAAAAATCCGGCGTAGTTTAAACATTATTTCCAAAAGTAGCCAGTCACCTTAAATTACTCTATTTGGCAAAACATGCAAATTTGGGACAAGAACACTTATTCAGTTTGAAAAAATGTTTTTCGTACAAAAAGTGAAATGGAGTAATAAGAGAGAGAAATTTAAGAAAAGGCAAAACAGGAAACGGGACTCCTGTGCTTTGTGGAGACAAACTGTGCAGACTCTCCCTGATCCCCTCAGTTCCTTTTTGCAGACCTTGCATGTTGCATGCTGGGTAGTGTGCAATGCATTGTGGATATTCAAGACATGAGTGCAAGCAAGCCAACGAGAGCTAGCTAGTGGGGCAGCTAGTGGACGATTTGTCGTTATGTATCTGCAAAGAAAGTTGATTTTGTACTATTTGAAAGAAGATTTTGTCATCCACTGTGCTTCATAACGGTAGGTTTTATGTTTTTCAGTCTCTTTCTAATTCTAAATGTGTGATAACGAAAATATTCCGTCCTTTGCCTCTTGCAACTCGATTGGGTAAAATGGCGCCAAAGATACACATTCAAAATACACTCATTTACAGCTTGTAAAGTAAAACTTGCATATTTGTGCGTCAATTTTTATGATTTACATTCGAAGATTGATGGTTTTTAGCTGCAGATTGAAGACTTTAGAAGAGATTCATTTTTATACTTCGCCCACTATACTGCAAACACACCATGCACAAGACGCTCATTGTAAACTTGCTTTATATTTATGCGTTCTTATATATTATTTTCCTACGAATAGACTTACATCCTTAATTAATCCTTCTGTAACTTTAAATTTGTGCTTTTTTCTCTCTAAATATGACCTTTTCGTCCATAGCACCCGGGGCTGCACAAATTATTAAAAATATCCATATTTATACGGTTAAAAATACCACAAATTTCTCTTTTTCGTTTCGTTTCTTTGTTGTTTTTGTATATGTCATTGTATATTTTGCACTCAAACTTTCTAATATCGATAATAATAACTTGTACATCACTATGCATATTATCAGTAGTCATGCATGACTGCTTGTTGTAGCCTTAAAGTAGCTTCCAAACAAGCCAATAAACAAGCTGATATTATTTTATTGACTGAATTCTTTGTGTTATAGGAATGCTGTTATCACTAGAGATAATGATGACTTATGGTCAAACAAGGCTGTAATTGAAGTAAAGTTAAAAGTCACATTGCCATTCAGGTACTTGGCTGAAATACCCAAATCTTTTAAAAACATTTGAAATTTATCAAGTTATAAAAGTTGTTAAATGTTATATCAAATATATTTTCTTGCAACAAATCAAAAAGCAAAAATTTCAGCTCAGTTTTCTTGGGAGTGCCATTTTGAGGATAAAAAGATACCTACTCTGTCAAGCTGCACCTCTCCTACATGAGTTGTTTTGACTGTTACTTGCTAATTTCTGAATCTCAATTGTTTTGAGAGTAATATATTATAATAAGTGAAAAGCTGGAGGACTTTGTCAGTATTACTTTGGTAAATGCGGAGATTGAGGCTGGTGCAGAAACAATACCTAGTAGACAGTATTTGTTTTACATGTTCATGAGTACTGCTTTATATATAACACGGCTCTTACAAACTGGAAAATGACATTTCATTATTGAAAATGCCATTTCAAAAGGGAAAGTTACTAGCAAAAAAACCCCCTGTTTAGTAACATTTTTGAAACAGCTTCTTGCTTTTAAGCAATAAAAACAAGCAATTTCAGAAGAATGTTTATCTGATATCGTCAAATCTCAAATCGTCTCAAGTTAATCCAAGGCAGTGATTACTAAATGAAACACAAGATCAGTAACTTGAACTTGTAGCTCAAAACATTATCAGATCAAATATGAAATCTGAGCAATCCAGGTAGCCCTGTAAATCACCATCAGGGTGTCTAGTTTTTAAAAGTCACACAGACATGAATTTCCCATTTGTCGTGTGAAAGGAATCTCCATCAAATTTCAAGCAATAGCAAACACATTAGCTGTAGTGATCGCTTTAGCTACATTAGTGATTTATATTGAATAAAGGTTAAAAAAGTTCAAAGGGGCACTATTATATCAAAGAATATAATCTACAAGCTATTTCCTACTTTTAGAACCAAACAAAAAGCTGATAGACTCTTTGTTATATCAGTTCATGCTTGCTGTTATTTGAGTAGCATTTGAAGTTTCTCCTTTGTCAAGTATCACATTTAAAGTCTTTGACATTTTATAGAAGTCTCTTGTGATAGAACTTGTGAGTGCCTTGATGAAAGTTCTCAACTTTTTTTTGCCAAAAGTACTTGAGGAGTATGATTTGGACAATCGTCAGTAACGCAGTAATACAAGTGTCAATATTAACCATATAATGGTACAAACCATATGATAATTTGGAGATATATTATTCTCATTTTGACTTGTGTGTGACTTATCGGTTTCATGTTGAAGCATTATCAGGATATGTTACAATGCTCTCTTCTACTGGTTTCAAGTCCTTGTTATCCATCTCGTCTTAAAGGCCTATGTGCATCTGAGGTACATTGCGGCCGGTTGTTGTTGTTTTGAAAATATGTATTGTTTAAAGTCACTTTCTAATTGGTTAGAAAATTGATCCCACAATACGGAATTTTTCACCTTCGATTCAGGCTGTCAAGTTTGAAGTGTTTGTGGTTTCGTTCATGTACTAATAAATAATATTGTGGAATCCGAATCGTTAATGTCCTTGGATATTACTATAGAAGGTCAGGATAACGACGTAATGAAATAAATGTTTACAGAAACATCAATACATTCAAGAATATACAGTTTTATTTTTATAGCTTTTCCGAGTTGTTTAAAAAAAAACATTTCACTATGACAAACATATTTGGTCATAGTTCAGACTATAACAGCAGTTGAGTCTTCATTCCTTGTATCAACGTTGACACGATGCAGTAGGACTTCAACAAACTGACAAACTTCTTTTGAAGCCAAGTGAGATTTTTCTCTTTCTGAATAGGTCGAACACAGAGCTTCTGATCCTTACAAATTTAGGTTGCCCAGGAAGAGACCTTCCACGACATCAGGTCGACATTTAGATAAAAAAAAAAAAAACTAAATAGGACGACTAAAATATTTTCCTCGAAAGCTTACTTAGATATTAACGTTAACTGTTAAACAATAATTTTTGTAAAAAAATATAAATTTCTCCCACTAATGCACGTCATTTTCACTTATGTGGAGAAATTTGTGGACTGCCTTATGTCATCATATCCGGGTCACAGACCTTTTTGTTTTTAGGCATTAACACACTTGGTGCACCTGGAGGTCACCTTTCTAAGGCTTATATAGACTTTTCTGACAACCATGTAATGGGTGTGACGCACAATGAGATATGAGAACTGCACCTATTATAAGAAAAGTGTTTTTGGGGTTCTTTTACAATGGAAATACAATGGGCAACTCAATACTTCTTGGAAAATATTGCAGAAGAGAGAGACTTATAAAACTCTTACCCTGCAAGCAGAGGTGTATTTCATTCAATGCTATGCTTGGCAGGAATTATGGTACAAATATTGAGACTATCGCTTTTTTTGTTATAAAAAACATAAAAATTAACAACATACAAAGTTATTTGCCTTGGCAAGAAAGGCACAAAAGGTATTACAATAATCAGGCCCAAAAAATTATCTTTGGCCTTCTTTGGATCGCTTTGAAAACTCACTGATACAGTTTTGTATTAGTTGTTGCATTAAAGTTGTAGTCAAACATTTAGTTTCGCAGCAAGTCTTTGTAAGGGAGGTAGCCAGACACTATCCTTCCATATATTTCTGATATTTCGTGTTTGGTGTTACTTTTTCAATCTGAAGAGCAAAAATAAGACTATGGTCAAGGACAACAAAAACATTCTGAAAAACATAGCATATCAATACATAGTATATTAAATATCAAGGCAAGTTCCATGAAAAACAATACCAGGTATGAGGCACCCAAAGGTTTATCACATAGATAAACAGTAACAACGTATCTATACGATCCAAACGTGCACAACAAAGACAGAGGATGAACCCAGTCTATCACTCTAACATAAGTTAAAATGTCTGAATAAAATATATGTACAAACATCTAGCATTTAACGAAGCTGAATAAGCAATATAAACACATATGCCATATCAATAAGATAATTTCTTTGTTTTAAATAATAACACCTGCATGCTAGTAGAGACCTTACAGCCTAAAGGGAAGACGCAGATGTCCACATTTGAGAGATTGGTGCAAGACATCATCGTCAGATCAGCCATTTTGCCTTTACGATTGAAGTTATTGTTGTAGGAAATGCCAAAAGTTAGACAAGTTCTTACTAAAGCTCATGATTACTTATTATTATTATTATTATGATTATTGGATGCCAAATAATTTTTTGTTATATGATTTGAACAAACCAAAGAATCCTGATATTCATTATGGAAATAAGAAATTCAACATCTCTGAATTGTGCGATAAGGAGTGTCAAACAAACTTTAGGTTTTACAGGATCGATATTTAAAGACTGAGTGAAGTTTTAGATTTACCAGAAAAGATACTGTTATCATGGTCTCGTTTTTGATAAAGTAAAGACACTTTCAATGCTTTTGCTTTTCAATATAGTCTGTATTTGACAAGGTTGTAAATAGGACAGCAACAAGATATGGCAAATTTATTCTTATGGATCCACTCACACAGTTTTTTCTTCTCTGTGTCCATTGTTCCCCAACTTGAAGAGTAGACAGAAGAAAGACAATTTCTGTCCATTATTCTATTGAAATAACCCACACAAAGGGACATCAACTTTCTTTGGTACATCTCTACCAGTCCTTTCCATCTCTCTGATTTAAATTCTTCACAATCTTTCTCACATAACGAAAAACCTTCTACCATCGTGCTATGGTGTGTATTTCTTCAATTACATAACTCTCATCTAGACTCCATCAGCACATGGAACCTTTGACCTATGCCATTGGCTGCGTGTCTGGCTTTTTTGGTGCCATTGGTGTCTTAACATTGCTATGCACTACTGGTGCTCATAAGCATATAGTTCTATCTCTCTTGCTGTGTTTGGTTGTGCACTCAGTCACTCAAACTTCCATCTATGACTACCGGTAGATATCCATCTATATAATTACATTCAGAATCATCTGTACAACTGCTGATGTTGGAAGGATGACTACCTTCTTTATTTTTTTGTCATTGGATTTGTGAGAAACTGGGGTGATAAATTCTAGGGAGTAAATCTTTCTTCTTGCCAGCATTAGATTCTGGGATATAAAACACAATGCTTTGCTAGTTTTGAAAAGAAGTTAAAGAAAATTTTGAGAAAAATTAACTTGAATTAAAAAAAGAAAGAAGCCCACAAGCTATAATAGCAATATAACTTTCTTTATAAATAAAATACCCTGGAAAAAGTTATGTTGAAAGTCGAACGTTATGCACTGCATCAACGGAACAGAAGTTAATGTCATGTGAAACGTTCCTTCTCAAGCAAGTCAGTGTATTTTTGTCTGCTTCTTTATCATTGTGCTTAGAAATCGACCTTGGTCTGAAGCTCTTTCAGTGTGTTGTGGTGTTTCCAATACAGACCTGCCTTAATTGTCCTCTTAGTTCGTGGTACAGGTCTTCAGTAGACAGCTCTCATATGAAATCTGTTCTGTGAATTTTCAGTCAACAAGCACAATAATTCTGCGTACATGGTTTTGCATTAATAACATTATCTATCTATCGATTGGTGCCTTGTCTTTCAGTGTGGATAGGTTTGCAGTAAACATTAGTGTGTAAGTGATTCTTGCTGTGAGTGGCAAAATAGTCTGGTGCTTTTTTTGTTTAGCACCGTTCTCTTGATCCCTTTGGTGAAATTTATATGACCTTTTTGATTGTTTAAGTGGTAGTGAAATAGGTTATTGCCGTCAGGAGGTAGTGCAGTTATGATGTTGTCAGCGTAATATTGTATAATTATTTGTAAGTTGTAAGGGCTCGATGTTCTGCGTGACAATTTCTGCCGCAATAACGAGCTAGATCGTGCATGACTGTGCCATGTAATTGTTTGTAATGGTTGCTGCTGAAAGTATAAGTGGATGGAAGGCAGAGTGAAGGCAAGCCAATGATGTCGTTAGCAGGTATAGACAATGCTGTTTTGTCAGCACATTGTTTTATAGTACTCTGAGTGTAGTCTAATACCAGTTGAAGTAGAATACTAGTTGAACAGCAACTTCACATAAAAAGTCGCAAGTTTGTGATTGTCTGAAATGCGAATGGTCTGAATGGCATTGACAAGTTGTAAGTAGATTTACCGATGTGTGGATTTGGTAGTGAGTGTTTGAAAAATGGATCTCAGGTAGTTAGACAGTTTGTAAGTAGGTGACCCATGAAGAGACAATATAGGTCACATTTGTATGTGTGGTTTGTGAAGTTTAGGAAGTTCTTATTGTTTCGATATTTAAGGAGCTGAAAACCAAAGTCTATAGTAGCAGAGGTAATGTAAAATGTGTGCTTTCTTTAGTACAAGTTGTTTGTTTTTGAGTGTGTGCTGTAATGAAGTTGTATGGTCTTTAGTCAGTTGACCATAGGTGTCTTTCTCATTAACGATAGATTCCACCTTTCCAAAGTCATCTGTATTCTCCATGACAACAGTAACCATCCCTTGTCAGCAGGTAGTATTGTGATGTCATTGTCGTTCTTGAGTCATTTCAGTGCTGTCTGATAGTCTCATCCCAAGATGCTTTCATGTGTGGGTGTTGATTGTATGGCTGAGGAGATACTGGCTCTAATGGTATCCTTTTCAGGCCAAAGTATGTCACTCTTGCGAAAGAGGAATACATCAACACTAGAAACAATGCTGTCAGTAAGTTTGTGTTTGGTGATGATGAGTGTTTGAGTCCCTATAAGAATACCTGTGTTTTATGCAGGTCTAGTGTTTCGGAATAGATATTCCTATCCCAATTGTCACTGTGTTTTCATTATTTTCTGCCTTTGTGTTCTTGTAGTCTGGTAGGTTTTTGTACGTGTGAAGTCTGACATTAGTTGACAATTTTGTGTGCTCCTTTGTTGGTGATGTCCTGTATGGCATCAAATAAAAATGATGGTAAACGTTCTGTGAGCTGATGTTGTATGTGTTGTAACCGTCTGTTGTAATGTTTCATTTGTCAGTGGTTGCTATTGATCCGTGCTTCGATCTGTCATTGTCTTGTTAAATCTACGGCAAGTACAGCCTTTTTGGTGCTGAATGGATACTTGATCTTACCATAGGCAAGAACAAGACTGGGATTTTTGCAGTAGTGGTCGAACCACAACTGTTGATGGGTCTGCCTGATCTTTACTATGAGTGAGATGTAATGTGTGGTACTTTTTTCGCTCTCGCATCCAAGTAAACGTTTAAGAGTGAATGGTCTAAACCCAAGTGTTAGCAATGTTGGTGTATTGTGATCTCCCTGGTGTTTGTAGTCTTGAGAAAGACTGTTGGTGTTGATGTCTGACGTTTCGAAAACCTGAGCAGAAGTCATTTTCAGAGTTAAGAAATGGAAAGTCAGTGGTCGTATTTATATGCCTTGGTAATGTTGTTTGAATGAATGCACATTGGTATGTTGCTCATTTATTGTTGTTAGGCATTGTATTCGCGGTGTGCTTGAAGATGTCCATGAGTCTACCGTAAAATGCAGGTAAAGTTTGGCAGTGGTTAATGGATTTAGTTGTAAATTTGTGTATCATCTTTCGAGTATACAGCGTAGTGATTCGTGTGGTGTACAATGCAGACGGCAGATCCCCAGTCAATGTTTTGTTTAGTGTGTCTGTGTGTTCAGCAATGTGATTAATAGGGTCTTTGTTTTTCATGCAACGTTTATGTTCAGTCAATAAACGTCTTAATATTATGTCGGGTTTGGGTGCACACAAACCTGCCATGATATTAAGACGTTTATAATATTACTTGTTCCGACTGTGATAAAAATTGCATGAAAAACAAAGACCCTAACATTGCTTAACACACAAACACACTGAACACAACATTGACTGGGGGTCTGCCGCCTGCATCGTACACCACACTAATCACTATGCTTTATACTCGAAAGGTGATACACAAATTTGCAACTAAAAATTTACAACAAAATCCATTAACCACTGCCAAACTTTACCTGCATTTTACAGTAGACTCATTGACATATTCAAGCACACCGCTAATACAATGCCTAACAACAATAAATGAACAACATATCAACGCACATTCATTTAAACAACATTACCAAGGCATATAGATATGACCACTAACCTTCCATTTCTTTACTCTGATGATGACTTCTGCTCAGGTTGTCGAAATGTCAGACACCAACAGCAACAGTCTGTCTCAAGACTACAAACACCAGGGAGATCACAACACACCAACATTGTTAACACTTGGGTTTAGACCATTCACTCTTAAACGTTTACTTGGATGCGAGAGCGAAAAAAGTACCACACATTACATCTCACTCATAGTAAAGATCAGGCAGACACGTCAACAGTTTTGGTTCAACCACCACTGCAAGAATCTCAGTCTTGTTCTAGCCTATGGTAAGATCAAGTATTCATTCAACACCCAAAAGGCTGTACTTAATGTAGATTTTACAAGACAATTACAGATCAAAGCATGGATCAACAGCAACCACTGACGACTGAAACATTACAACAGACGGTTACAACACATACATCATCATCTCACATAATGTTTACCATCATTTGAATTTGATGCCATACAGGACATCGCCAACAAAGGAGCACACAAAATTGTCAACTAATGTCAGACTTGACACGTACAGAAACTTAACAGACCACGAGAACACAAAGGCAGAAAATAATGAAAACACAGTGACAACTGGGTTAGGAACACCTCTTCCTAAACACTAGACCACCATGAAACACAGGTATTCTCATAGGGACTCAAACACCCATCCTCACCAAACACACACCTACTGACAGAATTGTTTCTAGTGTTGATGCATTCCTCTTTTGCAAAAGTGACATACTTTGGCCTGAAAAGGATACCATTAGAGCCAGTATCTCTTCAGCCATACAATCAACACCCACACATGAAAGCATCTTGGGATGAGACGATCAGACAGCACTGAAATGACTCAAGAACGACAATGACATCACAATACTACCTGCTGACAAGGGATGGTTACTGCTGTCATGGAGAATACAGATGACTTTGGAAAGATGGAAGCTCTCGTTAATGAGAAAGACACCTATTGTGAACTGACTAGAGACCATACAACTTCATTACAACACACACTGAATAACAAACTACTCGTACTCAAGAAAGCACACATTTTACATTACCTCAGCTACTATAGACTTCAGTTTTCAGCTCCTTAAACATCGAAACAATAAGAACTTCCAAAACTTCGCAAACCACACATACAAATGCGACCTATAGTGTCTCTTCATGGGTCACCTATTTAGAAACTGTCTAACTACCTGAGATCCATTTTACAGCAACTCACTTCCAAATCCATACATAGGTTACGATCTACTGACAACTTTATTAATGCCATTCATCCCATTCGCATTTCAGACGATCACAAACTTGTGACTTTTGATGTCAAGTAACTGTTCACCAGTATTCCACTTCAACTGGCATCAGATTCACTTAGAGTATCACAAACAGCATGCTGACATCAAAGCATTGTCCATACCTACTAACGAGATCATTGGCTTACTTTCACTTTGCTTACATCCACTACAATATAACAGCAACCACTGCAAACAGTGATGCAGCACCGTTATGGACCTACCAGTTTCTGTTGTTGTAGGAGAAATTGTGATGCAGAACATCGAGCCAGTACAAAGCATAGAACTAGCGACTTTTGGTAACATTTCTCACATCACTGCACTACCTCCCTACGACTTTCATACATTTTATAGCATATGAATATTCTCTTTTCAAGCCCATGTACATAGTAAAATTATATCAATCAATACGTGTATACAACATAAACATAATATAAATGATATCTTTCAGGCCATAAATTTAAGTAAAACTCGTATTTACACATTTTCAATTTTCATTGTGCAGTACACAATCCATAAAAAAATAAAAGTTATTATATTACTACTACTACTTCTAATAATTTGTTACTTCTATATCCTAAAATATCATACAAAATATAATGATTTAAGTGTGCTTAATTACAATTACTACTAAAATATTACAGCATTTACAAAACAATAAAACAATATATGATTAATGATACAAATAAATCTCTAAAATATATTAAAACCCTGTAAATATTATGCATAGTCCACGACATCCACGACAATTCTTGATTTGGAAAGCTCTTATAGTATCGGGTACTCTCTCCTGGTCTTCATCTAAACGCTTAAGTAAGGCCCGGGTCGCATTATCGACAAAATTGTTATTCTGCCAAGCAAAAATTGTTCACATTTTTCGCAAAATGACCGGAAGTCCAATTTTTTGAATTTTGTTGAAGGGTCGCATTGCAAGAGATAGATCATCTAAAGGTGGACAGTTTCACGCTATCATGTTTCCACAATTGCGCGCCAATTTCAGAAGTAAACAATCTTCCCGCCAACGACACATAGATCTAAACATACGGATGTACGATGTCGAACCACAATCGGGCTATTTGCTTTACTGCAATTGTATTGTATCTTTTATCTAGTCAAAATCAACGACAACAGTTGTTTATATTTTTCATGCTGTACGAAGCCTGGTTAAATGATTACATAGCTCTAATGAACATAGCTATACTAAGAAGAAGGAATCGTCGTCATTTACGAAGAATACAAGCTTCCACGTCCAGCACAAACGTGGTTTGATATCCATTATAATGATTTAACTATTCCAGAGGATCATTTCAGGAAGCTAATGAGGATGAAACGGAACACTTTCAACTCCATTCTTAATATGCTAGGTCCAAGGTTGGTGCGACAAAATTCAATATTTCGGGACTGTTTGCCTTCAAGCGTTGTACTAGGAATTGGGATTTATTGTTTGGCACACGGTAATTCTTACGTAAGCATGGCTCCTACATTCTGTGTAGGGAAATCAACAGCAATCGAAGCAATACAGGATGTCGTAGAAGCTTTATACGACATTAGACATGATCATATAAAGGTCCCAGAGACACAAGCTGAAGTCGAGGCATCTATACAAACGTTCGACGACCTAAGCAGCCTACCCAATATAGTTGGGGCAATCGATGGCTCGCACGTAACAATAACAGCTCCAGTGGACAGTAAAGAAGATTACTTCAGTCGATATCAAGAATATGACTTTATTATACAGGGTGTAGTAAATGGACAACAGCTATTTATTGATTTTGCTTGCGGATTCCCTGGAAGTATGCATGATGTGCTTGTAGACTTTTTCTGGTACTTCTCTACTACTCTGTTAATCTTCTCTCTGTTGTTTATTTCTCGAGCAATCGAGGTCCATGCCTTTCACGATTCCTTGCTTTCTATTTCTTCGTGTTTCGACGCCCACAGACTAACTAGTAACTTCTGCTCTTCGTTACTCCATTTGTCATATGTTTTTTTGGGTTTTGAAGTGTTAGCACTTGAATTGCTTGCGCTTGAGCTTGAGCTTGCAGTTGTTGAACTCTGCTGAATATTTCGTGTGGCTGCTGTTTGATTCGGCTGATTCTGGCTGACCTGGTTGTAGTTTGATAAGCCATAGTCATAGTAATAGCCACCACTTGGCTGTGCAGCGCCTTGCGGCATATAGTACTGATATGGGTTGTAAAACCCACGTCCGTCCATAATGAACTACTATTGCACAATGACAATGATCTAGCGTTCCTTCGCTAGCACAGCTTGAACTAGTGTTCTGTGAACCATCTAGCTGACAAGCACTGACAGTTCCTGCTGTGATTCTTTTGTTTAAGCAAAATTTGGACAAATCAAGCAGCCGCACCCCTGCACTACGGCGTCTTTGATGTTTTGGCCGATTTCTAATTTTTTGCCAAACTGGTAAAAGTGAGGTCGCACTAAGGAAAGGGTTGTGATGATAGATTCTAACACTTGTGTAAACAAAAATCAACCAAAATTTGGTATAATGCGACCCGGGCCTAATACTCTCCAACGTCCCTTCATTAGTCCAAATGCATGCTCCACGACAATTCTTGATTTGGAAAGCTCTTTGTTGAACTTTTTCTTATCTCGAGTATGGGAGCCGTTTTTTTTTATTATTGGTAGAAGCCATGACTTCAGGGGGTAGGCTGAATCTCCTACAACAAGGAGGCGAGTTACAGTACCTTGTACACCAAGTTTAGGCTCTGTTAGAATTTGATCATTTTCAGCTCCTCTTTTAAGGAGGCTGGAAATGGTTTCTGTATATATCTATATACCTACTTTATATTGCATTTTATGCAGCATTTTTGTGAAGCTACACAAATAACCGATATATCAATTTAAAGCTTATGGATCTAGGATATCATTTTTTATTAAATTATTGCGTTTGACGTTGTCATGACAACAGCAGGCCGCTGCAAAAAGGACCTGAAATGCCTTAATTAAAGCTGATATCTCCAAATCCTTTAGGTGAAAGTTTTTTTAAACTTATTCATGTCTAGTTCCCTACCTGTTCTTGCAACTGAGGAAAAATAAAAAAAATCTGTAATGCGAAACCTTTAAAATATTAAAAAAATGATTTTTTCCAGATATAAATGGTTTTTCATTACACATTTTTCTTAAAATTGATCTACTAAATCTAAACCTTAATTGGAACAAATTGGCAAAAAATAAAAAAAATCTACCATTTCATTATGTTGTTATTAATAAAAATACATTTTGTACACGTCAGAGGGGTCTTGTAAAATTGTCGATATTGCGCGCGCGCTAAAAAAACCATTTCGAGCCTCCTTAAAGTCACTCAATCTCAACATTTGAGAGTCGTGAAGGCTGCCAGGGAAACCAGTTGCGACAGATAGAAAAAGTCCTTTAGAGTCCACTACCCCTTGCACAAGATAACTATAAAAATGTTTGCGATTAAAATAATGCTCGTGGTTTATGATTGGCTTCTTAATGGGTATATGACTGCTGTCGATAGCAGCGACTACGTTTGGAATCTTGCTAATTTCAGAAAATCCCATGATAACTTTAGCCATTTCAGCTCTCGTAGAAGGCAATTTTATAAACTGATTTTGCATTTTGCAGATTTCTTCTACAAATTCATGACAGCAATTGACTACTGTAGGTTTCGATAGTCCCAACATCAATCCACAAGAGCGATAGCACTCACCAGTAGCTAAACGCCATAGACTAGCAGCAACTCTTTTGTTAACTGAAATAGCTTCAAGCATCCCTGTGTCCTGACGTTGTAGAGCTGGTCCTACGAGCTGACAGATGAACTCAAAAGTACCATGATTAATTCTAAAGTTTTCTTTCCACCAATGGTCTTGGTTTACGAAGTACTGGATGCCTTGATTTCAAATATAAATATAAATTCCGTATAGACTGAAGAAAGCGTAGTTGTAGCTTTCGCCTTCTTCTTCTCAACAAGAAATGGAAAACTGAGTTGAAGTGGGCTGGAGGTTGTAGAACAAGTAAAAGAATGGCCGATATCAACGCAAATACTTCGCGATCCTTGGACTCCATGTTTACAAAATTTCTCGCCAATACTTCTAAATTCGATACTTTGATATACGATACTCGATGCTTACCCACGGGTTATTATCAGCGTAGGTCAATCAAAACCCTGATCGAAACCCAAGTCAAGTCATTTCCCCGTGGGGACATGTGGGTTAGGCTCTAGTGTAACCGCAACTAGTGTTTGTCTGTATATCTGTTTGTTCAAGGCAACCGAGGGCTAATGTTAATTTTCATAGCAGATATAAGCATTGGCATTTGATTGGTCTAAATATTAATAAGTTTATTTAGGTACTGGAATGTCAAGTACAAATTAAAAAAAAAAAAAAATTGCAATGATATAAAAAGCTAAGAGATCATATTAATACATATATTATATAAAAATATTTATATAAAAATATAAATTAAAGGTGCTCAAAGAGCGCATGTGGTTACTCTCAATTCTGTGTAAATTATAGAAAATAGAGTACTTTTTACACACAGCAGTGCGATTTGTGCTTGAATTGCACAATTTTGAGTCTGAATTGCATCTTTTTTTCATCTTTTCTATAAATATATTACCAATCAAATTACAGCTAATTTACTAAGGAATTGACAATTTATGAAGTGCATTGTGGAAAGTGTTTTATTTCATTTGTAAAACATGTACATACAAGAACAATATCCATTTATGGAAAGTTGAACACAACGTATGTAATACCAATGTAAACTTTTTAAAGAATGAAGATGATTAAAAGTATAACATGTGAGAGGTGCATTCTCAAAACGTTAAATCAAAACGATGTAAATACTAAATCAAAACGAATGTGAGCTAGACTTTGTGTACAATGTAAGTTGAACTGTGAAATGAAAAGTTACACAGTTCAATGAACTTGTTTTGTAATTGCGAGATGATGAAATGTACATTCTAAAGTTTATTAGGGGACTAGAATATTGGGTATAGATAAGGTGCTCAACTGGTATTTTAACTTTTCTGTCAGTCAGATTTAAAAACGCCTTTTTTGTGCCGTAATATGATCTATGTTACCCTCACTTAAATTCATTAGAACGCATCACATAGTCGAGTTTCCTGTGCTACAAGAATATCTTTTAGCGGGAAAATAAATGGAGAGTTTGTACTTTTTTAGGTAACATTGTAGGTCCCCTTAATCAAAAAAGAGCCCCTGTCCTCTTTGTATAGCAGCCCCCGGGCCTGTATTTTGCTTTTATTATTGTTCACTAAACCCGTGAACAATAATTAGTCCTATTTGTGAACTTTGGTCAGTGAAACTCAAGTGCCCAAAATATTCTGTTACCATGCTGATCAAAATAGACATCTCTTTCCTTGTGCTGGATAACCAATCCAGTGAATAGTGGCCCATTTGGATCTATGAATGGGAATGGGCATCCTGCACATTTTTTAACCCTGGATGATAAACTCACGTTAACAAAAGAATATTCTATTTTATAAAATGTAGATGAATTAAAGCTTTCAGTAATAATTACTATTTGTAGAAAAATATATAATTATCGTTGTTTGTGCATTCAGTTCTTGATTTTAAACAGCTGTCATTGTAATATGAAACATTACCTGTACTAGAAAAAAGTGTAGTTTTTCTGGAATGGTACAACACAAGATAGTGTAGGCTCCATATTTTGCATTGTGTACCTAGCATCCCCATCTATAGCTATCCCATTCTGTATTTCTTTGTTGAGAAGGTTTGACTGATACCTTTTCCAGTGAATGTGAATAAAGGGGAACAGGTGGTTCTTAAAGAAAAGTTTGAAACATCTTAGACATGAACACTAACTTTGAAAACCATATTCAAATGTTTCCAAAAAAATAATACTAAAAGCTCATGCTTAGTGAGTGCTGTGTTTTGTAAGAAATGAATTTTTAACTTTGCATCATTGAAACACAAACGAAGCTGAAAATGTGTTATAATATTGAACATGATAGCATTCTTGAACAATCTTTGATAATCAATGATGAAGATAAATTGTATATTTATTACAATACACAATACATGCCTGGTCGTCTTCACTAACAAAAAGCAATGGGGAAACAAACATATAGATTAGCCTATAAAGGCCACGGCTGCAATGATTTGCAACTGACAGGCAAGCTGTGTGGTCTATGGCCCCATTCGACCTAGGCTGAACAATTTTCTCTGTCCAGATCAAATTTCCTACCAAAAGTTATCTTGATCGAATATTTGTTTATACAGTTGTATTCGCACAGTACCGCTGGTACTCCTAGGAATGTCAATCAAATGTCATGAGATGTCATGTCCAGATGTCATGTCGTTTTGATTTTATGGCGCAAAGCGTAGTTTGTTTTGGTACGGAGCTCGTCAACTAAGATCGCAATCATCTAATTGTTTAAGCAAAGGTTCTTTTAGAATTAAATCCTATGGGAAAAGAGCCTTCTCAAATGCTGTGCCAGAACTATGTAATACCCTTCCTGTACATATAAGGTCATGCACAGATATTTTGTGTTTTAAGCGAGAGCTTAAAACCTTTCTCTTTAAGGAGGCTCGGGTCAGTAATTTTCGCGCTCACCCAGCGACGTTTGAAAGGCCGTAGTTCCCGCGTCAGAGGGTATTTTGACAAGATTTTTTAACAGTTGTCTACATATAGAATAAAGTTTTTAAAAAAGTTATTTTTAATAAAATCGATAATATTTTAGCCGACAAATGATAATGCCGCCGAGTTTCTATGTACCTATTTTAAGGAAAAATCGACCTAAACTTTTAAAACCACATAGCCTACTTTAAAGCTGTTACCTAGGTCAACATTCTGGCAAAGTTTTAAAAAAATTCATCTCACCGATTTTGAATAAAAACGGGACAATTTTTTTCAGTGCAAAAAATCATTGTTATATAATATTTACCGATAACAACGGACTTTGTAAAGATAAATCAAAATCCTTCCAGCCAGGTATTAACAGGACATTTTTCTACATTGTCTGTGAATTTCAACAAATTTAGTCCACGGGATGTTTTTTGGGAAAGGATATAAATCGGCAAAAGTTTGTCAGTTTTTGTGCAAAACTTCTAATTTTTACTTCTGAGCACGCTAACGAAAAAATCTGAGATAACTTTTTTTTATTTTTTAGCTAACAAAAGTTCACCATATTTTCAAGTGCGCCTCTAAATTTTATAGTGATTGAAATACTTTGAGGCGGTCAAATAAAATTCTGAACGTGGGTATAAAAAAGCAAAAGCATGCAAATCATGTACAACTCGAAAATAAAAACATACCGGCCGCTGCAAAGCGAAGGCAAAGATACCCACGTTCAGAATTTTATTTGACCGCCTCAAAATATTTCAATCACTATAAAATTTAGAGGTGCACTTGAAAATATGGTGAACTTTTGATAGCTAAAAAATAAAAAAAAGTTATCTCAGATTTTTTCGTTAGCGTGCTCAGAAGTAAAAGTTAGAAGTTTTGCACAAAAACTGACAAACTTTTGCCGATTTGTATCCTTTCCCAAAAGAAATCCCGTGGACTAAATTAGTTGAAATTCACAGACAATATAGACAAATGTCCTGTTAATACCTGGCTGGAAGGATTTTGATTTATCTCTTCAAAGTCTGTTGTTATCGGTAAATATTATAAAACAATGAATTTTTGCTAGGAAAAAAAATGACCCGTTTTTATTCAAAATCCGTGAGATGAATTTTTTTTAAACTTTGCCAGATTGTTGACCTATGTAACAGCTTTAAAGTAGGCTATGTGGTTTTAAAAGTTTAGGTCGATTTTTCCTTAAAATAGGCTACATAGAAATTCGGCGGCGTTATCATTTGTCGGCTAAAATATTATCGATTATATTAAAAATAACTTTTTTAAAAACTTTATTCTATATGTAGACATGTGTTAAAAAATCTTGTCAAAATAACTTCTGACGCGGGAAATACGGCCTTTCAAATGTCGCTGGGTGAGCGCGAAAAATACTGACCCGAGCCTCCTTAATAATAATAAGGCTTACACTAATTGATATATTTTTATGCAATGTTTACATAACTGTTATTGATATTATAAAAATATAAATTGAATTAAAATATAAATTTTGTAAATTTTTGAACATCTTTATTTTTAAACTAACATTTTTTAACACTAGAGTACAAACACTAAAAGTGTGCAATACTTTGCACTATTTACCACTAAATAGTGTTGATTAAACAATAGAGAACAATAGAATTAGCATAATTTAGCAGCATTTAGTGGTTTTTATGTTGCACACTTTTAATGTTTGTACTCTAACAATAAATATTTTAAAATTGATTAAAAATATCTTTAAAACATTTGTTTTTGAACATCTTTAATTTTAAACATTTTATGCAGAAACTTGAATTGTAAAGCGTTGTTGAACTTCACAGGATATTGAGGCTATATAAAATATCGTTAATATTATTATTATTATTAAAACAACTTGGGTTGATACTCAAACTAAAATGACTATTTTTACCAAGAAATATCCTTACTGCTGTATTGGCTGTATTAATAGTGCAGTTAAGAACTCAAAACGAGCGGCTTTTTTTATTTATGGTAAGCCACTGTAGATTACATATTGTCCAAATGCCAGCTCTACTGGAAAGACGAAGAAATGCACGAAGACGGCGATTTCAAAATCGTCCGTACTGGATGCTTCCTCGTCCTGTAGAATCCTGGTTTGATATCCACTTTTACCGGTGAAATATTATTGAAGACTTATTTTTCCGCCTAATGAGGATGAAGCTTGATTCCTTAGAACAGCTATTATCACGAATTCGAATTCACGAATTCACAAACTATTTAAATAAATTATTTATACAGTGAATAAAATAAATTAATAGATTAAAAAATAGTCGCCCACATGATGGGTTGTGTATATATATATATAAAAAAAAACTAGAAAAATAAATTAAAATCCACTCTATTCTGTTAAAACTATTTACAATATCAATATTATCTATATCATGGTTAAAATGTTTAGATTTATAGATAATTTAACTCTGAGCCAATGTATTATATTATTGTAGTCAAGCTGTTTCTTTGTGGAAAGCTTTGAGGCTAGTTCTGAAATAAAGCGTTCGGCTTCTCTTCCATTTCGTCTTTATTTGGTTTAGGAATGGTTTAGAAATTGTATTTCACTGGAAAAAGTTCTGGCAATTGGACTTTACCGTCTAACTCATGGAGGCTCATATGAAAATACTATATATTGTTGGTGACAGTGCACACCCCATCTCGCCATGGCTTCAAAAACCTCTATCCTGAGGGGACAAGAGATCCAGATAAAAAAATACGTTTTAACTATGCACTCAGTGTCTGTCATCTGTTAGAGTTAAAGTGGAGTCCTCTCTTGGAATTTTGAAAGGTAGATGGCGCATCTTCCAAATGATGGAAGAAGTAAACACGGAATGCTATCACAAATTGTATTAGCATGTGTTGTTCTTCATAACTTTTGTATTCTGAATGGAGATGAGTGGGAGGAAGAAGATCATGATGATAAGAACCATAGTAGTTCATCTGAGGAAAATAACTGTACTGTTGATTAGCATACCAATTATTGGGATTCATGTTCGACTTCTAGAGTTTGTAGGAGACCGGAAATCTAGATACCATTCACTAAAGCGGCGGCAATACTCTCTGAAATATCACTTACGTTTTAGTGAATATTGACAAACCTGTCAAAATTGACATTTTTACAAAGTTTGGAGGCCTTTAGAGCAGGACAAAAATATCATTCGCACTTTTCCTACCTTTTCGATGACAGTTTTTTTGATAAAACAAAGAAAATTTGGTCTAGAGGAAATGGGCCTTGTTTCTAAGTTACTGTTACAGCAAACTATTTCTAATTAAATAGTTTGGATGGCCTGCAATTGTTTCTTGGGTAAATGGCAGGCACTTTAAAACGGGATGTGTTTAGTGCAAGCACATCATAGAGTACAAAAAATGAAAAGCATGCAAGAACTTAAGCATAAAATAGTTTTTTTTTAAATAGTTCAAATGATATCAGTTTAGAGATCATTAGGTTTACCTTTTTGTACTCTATTGCACTTACAAAGTTGTTTTCTTTCATTATCAAATCATTGATAGTTAAGTGAAGTGTTAAAATAGAATGGAAGAGATGTCATTAATATTATGTCATTATGTTAAATATATTTATTTGTCTTCAAATCTAAGTGACAAATTCGATTGTAACAATTATTTTGTCTTAAACTTTAAATGAAAAACTGTAACTTGTTAATAATATAAATATAGATTTGTTTTTAATTCTAAATGATAAACTATTGAATATTCCATATTAGAGAGCATCAACTGTAACTTGTAAAAAATATATAAATTCCATTTGTAGTTAATTCTAAATGATAAATTGTTGAATATCCCATATTACAGGGCATAAAGCCTAACATCAAAACTGAACAGATTATAAATACATATTTAAAAAGATTTGTAATTTTTATTAGTATCTAATTCGCTTAAACGAATCTGACGTCAGAAATGATTTATTCCTAATTGGCAAATAAGCTAATTTACTAAAATTCAAAACATCTATTTTTAGGACAACGTGCAAAATTACAGGGTATTTAAAATGAAGCCCTAACTTCAACAACATTTTAAACATTAAAAACAATTGTTGCGACAACTGTCAAAATCATCACCATGATTTCATTATCGTTATCATGGAATTCTTTGCTAACTTCTGCTTGACACTTAAAACGTTTCTATAGTTTTTCAAGTTTGACCTCAAAACGTTTGAGGGTAATTCCACCTGTTGCTGACGAGAATTCAACAACAGCAAAATAATGCAAACTGCATTTTGATTTCAGCTTGAGTGAGCCCACTATCGCAAGCAATACTTAATGTTTTTATCTGTTATGGGAACAACTTTTGTGTGGCATTTAGTGCAGGAGAGAAAACGATGTAATAATTTGACCCGTCCAGCTGGACATTGAACAGTAAGAATTGATCCTCCAGGTTTAAGTCATTCTCTAATAAGTTCTTCAGTGATTTGGTTGATGATTGCTTGCTTGTTTAAAGTCAGATATTTCTCTTCATCATACACTCTTACCATGACTTTCCTTAGTTTGTACGAAGAATCCGTTGTTACCTTGGTAATATCATTCTCCCAGAGAACAAGCCGTATTGTGACACTATTGTCTGTTATAGAAGGCATGAGGCCCTCTGTTGACTTGTTTTCTTTCTCTCTTTCTTAGTCATGGACAGAAAGACACCTTACTTGTACTTGAAAGTCAATCATTTTTAATCGTGTGCCAAATGTGCCATATTTTATATGTTATTATAATACCATAAAATAGATATTCATAACTTAATTAAATCAAATGAGTCTTTAAAAATATTAAGAAGTGACATATTTTTAATTTGTCAAACTTCTAGTCGGACACAAGTGCCTGGTGATTTTGCACTTCACGACAAAGAGAGACAAGAGTCGAGAGAAGAAACAAGTACAATTACGATTTCGGCACATTTCTTTTATCAATGTCAAACTACGAGAAATTAAATACATAATAGTTACAATGTGTATACATGATTTTTATTTTTTTATTTTTTATTTTTATTGAACAATTTCAAACAATTTACATAAAAAAAAAATATAGAAACTTACACTGAATAACATTACATTACACTGCATTACACTACTCTACATTACATTACATTTACAGGGGAAGAAAGTAAAATATAAATATGATAGGCATGTGACGCAGGCGATTTACGTTCCACTGATCGAGTTTATTATAAGATATTAAACGGCAAATAACCTAGAAGAATTACAAGTTAAATGATTATTTGATACGAAAATACTAAAGAAATTACACAATAAATGATTAACGATTACGATTATATGCTTACCCTGACGGTACGGCACGAAACTAATAAAGTATTCACATGTTTGTATTGGTTACACATCAGTAGCGAAGTATTTAAAAACAAGATGGCGACTGACGACCACATGGGCTGGCTAGGTACCAGACCCCACGGGACGACACAGGGTTCCCGATCCTGACCTATTACAGGCATAAATAAATACATGAGTACATCTACACCTGCATACGTGTAAGAACACATATGCATGCATATATCTATCTTACGTACATGTATATATTTTCATTTTGTTAGTGCGATTTATAAATATTAGGAAGGAGTTTGTTCCATTTATTGTAATGGTATGATAACTTGTTTCTATTTTTAGCTATCCTAAATTCTAAGTCATAAGTATATTTAATTTTAGGCAAGAAAGAGGAAAGTGAAGGGAGTATATTCTTTATGCTGCATCTGTAAATGAGGTACTTAGCTAATATTAGAATATGATTTATTAAAATTTGTCATCATTTAGTGTGTAAGCACCAAGAATAATGTCCATTTCATTCAAGTCTTCTAATATTATGTTATAAGTCATTAGCCATTCTAGTAACGAATTCCAGAAGGTAATAACTTCTACACATTCAGTAAACAGGTGTTCAATGGTTTCATCGTGATTGCCGCAAACGCAGAGAGGAGAGTCAGACTTTCCAATTTTGTACAATAGTTTCTTAGTGAATACAATGCAATGCAAAACTTTAAATTGAAACTCGGGTTTTGGTGTCGAGACAACACTTGGCAGGTAGGGTATATACTTCGCGCCAATCAATATCAAGCTTAAAGTTGTTTTCATAAATTGTTTTTGCAGAGGGAGGGGTACATCGACGAGAAATAAAAGACCAATAAACGTGTTTCGACGTGATCTTTACCAGGGGAACCTGTTCATCTTTAATGCAGAGGGAAAATGACGAACTTCATGGTTTTAATAAATTTGAGAGAGGCAACTGATAATTCTTAATTAGTATTCGCCATTTTGGTGGAATGAAATGAAGCACCCCATTGATCGTTAGGCGTTCTATTTGTGAAATGTGTATACATGGTGATAGTTACAAAATAATGGTACAAAATGTTGATAATTCTTACTTACAATTCTGGTATATAAATTATATGCTACTCTTCTCAGATTGAACCAAATTACATCTTTACTCTTGTAGTATCTGCACTAGACTAACTTTGTTACAAATATTGAGTAATACTTATCAAAATGTCCCTCGGGATTGTTCACTCTTTGAAAGCCAGTCTTTAATTTGAATATTTAATAAGTTAACGGGTCACATGCAAATCATTTGGGAAGACTCATTCTCACACTCACATCTGTACGTCAAATAGTTTAGCACACAACTTGACTCATGTTATTTCAGCACAAATATTATCGAGGCCACACAATGATTTTTGTGGTATGACTACTCGCATTTCTTAGATATGGCACTATAATACAATAAAAAAATATTCAAAAAGTATAATTATATAGATGTGATGGGAGTAGGAAATAGAACTTACGCCCCAATTGAAAATGCTACTCCTACTTTAAAATATATATATAATAAAAATAAAAATTTCAAAAAATACTAATGAATGCATCAAACTGAATACTCAGCTAAATAAGAATTACTGTAAAAATAAACTATTGAAAAGGTTTAACATTATCAATATTGTATTTGCTTAAAGCCTGTTTAAAACAGTGTTAATAGCATCACTATATTTTTATGTCAATGAAATTCAATGTTGCAAGACTTCATAAAGTACAATTCGAGCTCATAACGGATTCAAATAAAAGCTAGTGTTTGTCTGTATATCTGTTTGTGCAAGATGCTAATTTACATGGCGGAAGTAAACATTGGCATTTTGATTGGTCTAAACAACAACAGTTTCGTGGCATGTCTTTGTAAACATAAAACGCAATGTTGATATGTCAAATGGAAATGGGTCATTTTCTAGTGTCATGTTGGGCCATTATTATTCAAACATATAATCCAAATTTATTTTTTTTGGAATCCTTTTTCCTTTTTTTAGGCATTTCTTTATTATAATTGGGTATAGTTTCGGGCCATGAAATATCTGTATAACCTTAAAACTTTTTAAGGGTTCAGTTATAATAACATAATCACTTTGAAAGTGCTAAGTTGGGTAATTCTTGGTTTTCATTCCCTTCACTAGTATCTCAAAAATTTAAAACATCGCAGAAGGAGTACCCATTGTCTGATTTGTTGTTCATTGTCAGTAACAAGAAAAATTAAAATGTTCTACATAATTATGGATAATTTTTCAATTACTTTCACGAGTTGTTTTGAATTTCCTGGTTTGAACAAAATACGAAATTTGTTACATCAAAAGTCCAAACTAGCTAAATACATCTTTAGATAGACCATGCTTCAGCCAATCAGACTTGGAAAAATGTTAAAGCCATATACTAAATATATATACTGTCAATGGTCGTCCATAAAGTTAAAAAAAATCACTCGCCTTTGTTGTCCACTATTGTAAGTTCTGATGCTGGTTTGAATTTGAGCACCAAAGTATCATAGTTATATAGCAGTATAATTTTAACTATTGTTTTGTGATTTTATACTCCATTGGAAAAGTTAATACAAACTTGTACATTTCATACATTGCCTGAAAGTTGCCCGAACGTAAATATGACAAAGGGAGCTCAACGCTAAATAAGACAGATGAACACAGTGGGCGATAAGTGACATGGAATCAGTGCACTGACAAACGCTGACTATTTTACAGTAGTAGATTAAACCGTTCCTCATTGGAACCTTAAGCCTTGGTATATTCCCTGTGAAGATTTTTTAAATAGTATGAAGCTCCTTATGATACTTTGCTGGATGTCTTTAGTTTGGCTTTGTTTGAAATGAATTTGCTGGCCTTTATTGTTGATTCTATCTCGTGAGATTCTTAGAATATAGTTTGCAAGATTGTCATTTTGAATGCTATTACCATCTGGTGTTGGTGTTTATAGATCGATTTCACGTGACGTCACACGTGTACCTCTCGGGTTGCATAATCACATGTAAATCTATGCAAACGCATTCCAAAACTATAACTTTAGCAACTATTTCATCAAATTCTAGCGGAATTATGGTGACTGCAAAGGATCCAAATATATCCCAGCATCCCAAACCTTAGTTACCAACTTGAATATTCTCTGAATGCAGACATCGGCAATCCCTCGTGTTTTCTCAATATCAATGGGGTTCAACTGGTCCTTTCCTCTGGTGATTGTAGGGAATGCTAGTTCTGCTTTTTGAGCTACAAGAATGTCATGTATGGTGAAACCACGGTCTGCCATCACTAAATCACCTGGTACAAGGTTATCCAGTATCTTACAGTTGTCAGAGACACTTATCGGATGTTCTCCCACCCCAAGCTTGGGAAACAAATGAGATACTACCTTGGGGAGTAATTCCGACCAGGACTTTCACAGTGTTGTGGCTCTTGTAGGAAGAGTCTGGGCTCGGGCATAAAGGTTTGATGGTCTGTTAATGAAGATCTCAAAGCAATCAATAATCACAGTCATTCTGTTTCTAAAAGAGTACTGGAAACACTAAGGCATTACACGCTAAAGATGTTCACGCTCAGGCCACACGAAGAACGGTGGCAATCGTAGATCCATTAGGGCTAGAAATATTTGCGAGACAGAGGGACGTGAAACGCCAAATCGGTTAGTCAAGTCTTGCATCAGTACATTTTGTGAGAGTCATTGACTTCCGAGTGACAGGAGGGGATACATAGGAGAATGCAGTCATCCAAATATCACACCCAGACAACCCTGTGTAAAATGAAACTTTTTCGTCGTTGCCATTAAACCAGTTCTCGTCGAAAGGTTTTTCCAATTTTGTTGTGAACATATATATTTTTTTAGGTTGATAAATACCTCTTGCAGTAACAACTAAATTACAGGTAAAGGCCAGTGTATCATAAATAATAATAAATAATCGTAAAGAACAATCAACACAGCACTTATGTTTTCATCATAGGTAAGTCTTACCTCTTTGCCCTCAGTATATGGCTTCAGGCCTGGTATGGCAGATTGCAGACGTTCTTTAAGACGAGTAGAGTTTATGCGCTCAGGGACAATTGCATCAAGTTCCTTTAATCGTTGCGAATATAGTTTTACTAAATTTGACAATAGGAAAGAACTCTGGTCTCTATTTTCTTGAATGTATGAAACTAGTTCGGCCAATACAATGGCTTCCAATGAAAGGGATGTATTATTGCTTGAAGTAGATGTCTCTTTTCCAAGGCGATTGTATAACGCTGTTAGGCACTGAGCGTGATACACAACATCATTAGCAACCATATCACCTGACGCAAGTGTAGTAAGTAGCCTATGACAGCAAAAAAGAAAAATACTATTGTAAAAAAGTACATTCATCATCGTCATTATTAATAGTCATCATCATTATTTAACAATTAGACCCGCAGCCCGAATGGTCTACGAGTCAATAGCCCACGAGGCCCAGTCTTCGAGGATAATCGAAAGTGAAAATACCAACGCGCGCTCAATGACGTGTGACGGCAAGTGAAAATGTATTCAAAACACATCGAAATTCTCCACAGTTTTAGTCATTTTCTTCGTCAAGACTTTTGTTTTAACGGCTGAAAATAGCACGACTATTTGTTTTTCTGAACTTTCAGTTTTCGTGGGCAACTATCACAACATAATGTCCTCGATTCAACTACTCTATTGTTTAATTAGACCATTAGTAGAGTAGCCAATCAGAATGCAGGATACGTGATAGACCACTAGTAGGTTTATACTAAAGCCATTTAGAATGTAGATCTATATTTACCTAGTCTAATAGCAGATGTACGCTTTAAAGATTGAGTGATGTGTATTAAGCTTATAATGTACTTTCGGTCCTGTAATTCCGTTACCACTGCTTTGACTCTTTCGTGCGTTTCAAGAGTTGCTGCTTTGTGTAAAGTTCCGCCCTTTTTCTCACAAAAAAAGCAAGCACCTTTTGAATCATCGTTTGAAGTACTTCCGATTTTCGAAGAGTTTTGACTCTTTCAGTATCATTATCTGAATCCATGGACTTTCGTTTCTGCGCACGATCGTATTTCGGTCTACTGCAACTGTTGCTACAGGTTTTATGCCATTTAGCTTCATTTTTTCTCAGTGTTTCTTCTAGTCCACTACCGTTATCAAGACTTGACAGGTCAATGCCTAAAACAAGTCTTTGATTATAGATAACCACTGAATATTTTTAATTGTTTGTATCATATAGAACTCACCTGGCGGTAAAGATTCAATGCTTTGCAAAAGTTGTAAGTTATTGGCAATAGTACTGTAACCTGAACTATAACCAGTACTTTCTGGTCTTTTACAAGATAAAGGGTTGACAAGCTTTTCATTTGTGGTTCTTTGGCATAGGCAACAAAGTTTCCAGTCTGTAGTTTTAAGTTTTTCACTCATTTTCAGTTCAAAAATGGAATATAAAAGTACCCATAGTCAAAAACGAACGTACCTACAACGTCTGTAAGTGCTAAGCTGCCTGGCATTACTTTAAACCACAGGAAGCCCAAAATATGCAATTATTCAAGAAGACACAACATGATTAAAAAAATGGTCAGAAACGACTGAAATGTAATAATAATACTTAGATTAATCGTTTTTTATAATTTTCGTTGAAAAATGTGACATTTTGAGCATATTTGAAGAATAAATTCTGAGCCCGCAATTTCGACCGCTGACCGAATATTTCTCTACTAATTTTCCGCCTAAGGGATTAAGATCCAAAGTGGGTCTTAATCGAATATTAATCTACATGGTATAGACTCTATTTTCTGAAAATATGGTGCTTCTATCATAAAAGTGAACAATCTGGTCATTTTTTGTTTCTAATCCTCCAGACTATTCTATCAAACACAGACGCAACCTATGCTAGTTTACTCGCTAGTTTCCATTTATCAACACAGGGCTAACGAGAGAGACAATGAGACAAGACATTAAGATTGTGTACATTAATTTTCTAAAAATATAGTATTAAATTAGTATTAAATTAAGATTGCGTATGGATTCTGCAAAACAGAATTGTTTTATCATATACACAACATCCTTAAGTTTTATCAATAGTTAAGACATATTGTTATATTATATATATATTATATTAGGTACCTAGTTTTCCAAGCATCACTTAGGTATTGCTTTCCACAGTTGGAGGCACGACAAACAAAGCCTTGCAGCAAATTTCTTTCTAGAGTAAGAACTTGCTCTGTGAGCTCCGTTGCCTCTTGATCTTTAAAGACATACTCTGTGAGGAATTGCGGAATCATTGTGTTGAACCAGGTTCGTTTTTGGGCTTTATCCATCCAATTCACTGGAATTAGGAACTTTGAAGGAGAACCTAAAGAAGAAAAATGAGAAAAAGAGAAACATATCAAATTAGGACAATTGTTTTCCCACCAAAAAAAATGTAATGTGTATGTAATGTTTACAACATGAGTGGCCGTGCTTACAACATGGATGCAAATGTTTTAAACCACTTCAAAAACTAAATATAAATGAAACTTAATAATTCATGAGAAATGTACAAAACAAATCATGATGAGTGTTGTAATTGAAGATAAAGATTCACCCTTATTTACATATTAAACTTTAACCTGAATTTTCTCTAATAAACTTTCAGAGAATCCATGATTTTTTTTACAAAATCACAAGATATAGGTTGGAGATTTTGAAGCCGTTCAATAAACTCGCAGATAAAGTTTTATCAGGGCTAAAACCATTTGGCTTCGCCTTGTGGTTTTAAATCCTGATAAAACACTCCTGCTTGTTTATTAAACTATACTTAAAAAACATCTAGGCTAGTTCTTTTTCATTTTACCAAAATCAATATAAATCTTGACAATAATTTTAAAGTTCAAATAAAGCAAATCAGGATATACAACACAAGTGTTGTTTTAGATATACAATCACTCGTCGTGGTCATGATTTCTATTGTAAGTTTCTCATTAATTATTCATTATTTTGTTAAGTTCTTTTTACCATCTAAATCTTGTGTTTCTGTGAATGTCATAAATGAGTCCAGGACATGGGCTTCAATTCCTCTGTCATGGAAATCCCGGTATGCATTGTAATCCATAACACCCTTGCCAGCATTTGTTTTTCCAGTGCGGTTAATGGAAGCTCTTGTGGTTCCAATCTCTGCTGCTGATTCGTTCTTCAAAAATATATTGTTTTCAATCTAAGAAATTGTACAAAAAAATATGCTAATTATTATGGTGTATCCACTGGTTTAGGTGATGAATTTGTAAAAGCTATTGCACAAGTGTACATGATACCTGATATAAATTCACTTTGGCATGCCAATCTGCATGTGTGGGGTCAAGGCTTTCTAAATGGTCGTACATGTTGTCTCCATCTTGGAAAACCCACTGGACATTTCTTGCCCATTCCTCGGTTAGTTGGTCTCCATCGAGGAATACAGTGTCTAAGACCATCTTGTCGTCACCATTTTCTGTGAGAGGAACATACTTGGACTGATCTGCCATAAGGAAGTGGGCCATTTCACCCGACACATTGGTGTTGTAGAACTCCAGGCCAAGACAACACTAAAATATTATATAAAAACAAATGTTAATTCAGGGTTGGAGGAGCAATTTTTTGATTGGGGGGCTAAACTATTTCCTATCCACCCACCCCTTCCCTATCATTCACACAAAAATGTCCTTTATATTATTTCTCATGATGATATTTTTTTTTACTTTTTATCTTCAAGAAATCCCCCACAAAAAATTCTCAGAAAATTATTTGGGGGGCCCTAGAACCAGCCTCCCCCCCCCCCCCCCAGCCACCCGGTTCCGCAGTCCCTGTAATTGGTACTGTAGCAACTGTGCTTCGTTGAACATAAGATGGAGGGAGGGTCTTAACCCTTATGATTGAATTACAAGGAAATGTAAGAATTTAGGTAAATAATATTCAAATTGACTTAGTTTTTTTTATATTATAGTATTTTATACACTCACCACATCTGATTTCACAGACATTTCTTTGGAATAATCATGAGGAATGTGATGGATCACAACATCTTTAAATACATCAAACGCTTTCATCAACTTTGTGACAATCCTTGAAACCAACACTACAAAGTCTCTCTCCAGTTGTGCGTTTACCTCTGCTGTTGGCAACAATTCTGTCAGTTCCATTTCAAGCATCTTTTCTTGACCTGGTTGGTTTTCAGGACATTCAGGAATTTTGAGGGGCAAAGGAACTCCTTTAATTCTCCTTCTTCTTGCCTATTAATGTGGTGGAGAAGTCTCGCAATTTGCCTCATTTTTTGTGAGACATATTGAGACTTGTCTCTCCCATTTTTCTCTATCAAAGCTTCACCTAGTTTCAATATCAGGCTGTCATGCTTAACACAGAAACTTATGTTTTATCATTTTTGATAAAACATGCTTCTGTAACATTGCAGATGTCCCATGACATATATATGGCAGGATCAGTAGTCTACTTTCACCAACTATTCGTCTGCCCCTCTCCTCATCGGTTTCTCTGTTCTCCTTTGATGCACACACTCTGACGTGCTGAAATAGCTCATTCTGTGTAGGAATGTGGGGACTTAGCTTTTTCACCAGCAATGTGGGGACTATGTTAAATTATTGTTATGGTTATTTTTTATTTTTACATATTTTTTATTTTTTTAATATATTTATTAATTTTCGTATTTTTTTTCTATTTTTCAAAATGAGGACTCTTCAATCTCTACAATGTGGGGGCCAAGAATTGAAATGTCTAATATGTCTCTATTGTGCATTGTGGGGACTTATATATAGATACTCTTTTTGAAAAGAATATTAGGGCTTTTGACGTGTCATGTAAATTGCTAAATGTGGATTGGACTATATTTGAAAGTAAATGTATGGAGGATATATGTTGACATAATATTGTCTAATGCACACAGGAATGTGGGGACCCCAATGTCTAATGCACACAGGAATGTAGGGACCTCAATGTCTAATGCACACAGGAATGTAGGGACCTTAATGTCTTATGCACACAGGAATGTGGGGAACTCAATGTCTAAAGTATACATGCAATTACCTCTTTTACAAACTAAATGTTTATTGAATTAAACTGTAATTGACAATAGCAAAATAGTAATTCAAACAATTCTTTTAACAAATGATACAAAAGAAAACATAATAATGGGCATGATTCTACCCCATCAACACTATGAACGTTTTCAAGAAGCTCCGTTGTGTATATGTTTTCGTTTTGCTTCACTTTTAACAGCATGAAGTAAGTAGGCTTCTGAGAACTTGAAAATCAGTGTCTTTTTTCAGGCAGTTTTTGGTTCGATGTACCAGAATTAGCCCAGTGGCTGAATTTTTTTTTAGAACAATTCTAAGTCGAGTTTTTTAATAAGGATAGATAGTACTTTCGATGGTAGAAATATAAGGGAAATTATTCTTTGGATCCCAGACCGAGTGGTCCGTTCTTACTGAGACACCCTCTTAATATAAGCATTTTCCCTTCCCTGAAGTATATTCATCTTCGCCTTCTAGTTCTGGAATGTCTGAGGATAATGTTACATAGTTTAATTACGATACATACTTGTGACTGAACATTGAATGTTATTATTATTATTTTATGTGATTTTAAGTTTATTTGTTATGAAAAATGTTTTTAAAAAACTGTCTTCGAATTAAATTGCAATAGTGCTCAGGCCTTCTCAATATTAATTTTGTAACATTTTTTGAGGTGAACTGAAAAATGTTCTCTACAATGGCAGTGGAGTCTAAAATTTCTAAATCGATAAATTTGTAAGAAAAAGTTGAATGATTTTATCATGTTTTCTTGATAATTTTCAAAATTGTACAGAATATATTGAAAAGTGATAAAAATGCAGAATAGTGAGAGAAATGTAGAATAATGCAAAAAACTTAAAATAAAAAGTGCAAAATCTCTGTATTACAACTTTAGATCTTTTTTTAAGTGTATATATTCTCAATTATCAAAGGACCTTTAACTGACAAGAACATTCTATCTGCATGGAATAACCTTTAGATAATTGACATCTTAAGCTGTATTGATCAGAGGATTTTGCCTTTTCATTTCCTTATACATAAATGTTTTTTGGAGTATCTTGTAGACTATTTCTAATACAAATTTGTACATAGTCGTACTTTATGGTACCAAATATTAAACAAATTGCAGTATACCTTCAATATTGATGTCCCTTAAAGAATTCCCTTCTTGGGCACCAATATCTCCTTTGTTCTCGCTAAAAGAAGCTTGCTCACTTTAGCCAACTCTAGGGTAGAGTCATGCATTCTGTAATATTCTCTATGGATCCTAATGTCATGACCCAGATGTCTGGCTACCCAGTCTGGGTCATCCTGGGTTAGTGAAGCAACCTGAGTTATCGTGGCAATGTATTTTCTGAGCTTGGTGCCAGTGATCAACTAAGGTCGCTTGACTCCATTCACCTCACTTACACAGTTCTTAATACAATCCCACCCTTGAAGGTGTGATAGCCTGCTTTCTGCAAACACATACTCATTACTTTTGTCAATGTCGACGCTTTCTCTTGTTTTGTTGAGAATATTTATGCGTTCCCTAACATCATCAGTTAAGATGATTGGAACAATATTCCCTCTTTTGCCAGGAACTTGTACGATTTCCAGTCTTAAAAACAATTTTATTAAAAACAGTTAGAGTCAGCTACATTTAAAATTCTCAAGTATTGGCAATTGCCTGCTTAACTGGTAGTTTAGGGGATTGGGTTGATGTGGGAAGGGAAAGGAGAAACTGAATGCAGCAAAACTATATGTCAACTAAAAGACAGGAAATCTTCTTTGTCGTCAAACATGTCACATCAGATTACAACTATCTACACAGTACACAGTGATAATAACTAGAATTACAAATATTGAAATATTGAAATATCAAACTCTAATGCCTGAAATATTAAGCTTTTATTATTTCACTAAAAGAGGAAAAACGAGCAGGTTTACTGTACAAAATGTCATGTTTGAGCAATAAAATTCAAATAAAGGAAGTTTAAGAATTATTGGCTTGATGTGTGTGGCTTGAGGTGAGTTTTTTGAATTTTTAAGAAGAGGATAATCTTGAAAAATTGCTACCTATTTGAACGATTTCACATTGTCCCAGTTTAATTCATCAGCCTTTCTGGCATTCAAACTCGTGAGAAATGTGTTGTATGAGCCGGGCAAACTTCCAAGAATGGTCGTGGCAAATTTCTTTGAAGAGATTTCTTCCTTTAGCTCTGCTCAGCAAGCGAAGTCATGTAAGTTAGATGTTGCATCAAATCAGTACCCTCTTCCATCGTGGCAGCGTAATATCTTCGATTATTGCGAACAATTTGAGTGATTGAGACGAACTCAAAATATTTTTGGAAAGTTTCCCACGCGACCCGAAGGTCAGTAATAGATGAAATATGCACTTGTAAATCCTTCTACACGTTCAACGCGATCAGAGAATATGCTTTATTTGATCGCAACTAGTAAGCATTCTTTACGGCATCGCTTGCATCTTCTGCTGGTTGCCGTTTCCAATCCTTCTATGAAGCCCCATAATCCACGCTCCATTAACACGAGTTTCACATTGTATTTTCATGATTGGTAATTTTTTCCGTTCAGTTTTTCGATCTTCATGATTTCAGCCATTGTAATCACTCATACACAATAGCGATTTTGGCGTCCTGTGTCCATAACCCTGTTAGAACTATAAGACGAACAACGACACAACTTCGTTCAGCACGTTCACGACGCTTTTAATCTTAAAACAAGATGGCGGACAAAACCACAGGAAGCCCACGAAAACTACAATGTCCTAATATGGCGACTAATGAAACATACATGTACATACAGCATAAATTATCATATTTTAAAAATCATCACCTGTGCATGTATTCATTTTGGCTGGACGATATACTGAGTGGCACTTCTGACAGGCAACCCCTGCTCATATGCTTTCTAAGACCTTCCATCTCTTTTAAAACTTTTCCATTGATAACTTTCTTATCTTGGAACTCAATGCCCTTCCACTTTGTAATAAAATTATTTAAATTGATCTCTAGTGTAATTGAGTCAGGTGTAGCTTTCAAACGAATTTGGCCAAAATCTCCTGATGCTCTCAAGATCAGTTTCAATTCCTTTAAGAAACGGCTGTAAACTTATGTTTTTTGGACAGTTGCTTTGAAACCCTTTGCAGTGCATGGAATAAGTCTAACTTGACCAGACAATGTGATCCAAATACATTCTGTAGTTTATTTTTCCAAAAGCAACAATTGTCAATGATAACTCCAGTGACCATGCACCCTTTGTTTGTCATTGTTTTGTCCAGGTTCTCCATTAGATCTGTTATTACAGAAAATGATTTTCCATAACAGAGCTGTCAAGTCAATACTCGTCCAAACTCATTTTGTAAAGCGAACAAACTGTCGTACTATCTCTTGATACATGAGAGGCTTTGAGGAACGAGTCAGCTGTCCTATTGCACTTGTCCACCCGCTACCTTCTAGTAGATCTGCAAGTGCTCTCTATGCTGCCATTTCAATATGCAGGCCTCCATGTACAGTAACATACTTTTTCTCGCCATAGGTTTCAGGCCATTCCATTGGACCTTTTTTTGCAATTGCGTAGAGTGGTTGGTCGCATGAAATAACCGGGATCTGGGCAGGATGGAGAAATTCTGTTGAAGACTTAACAGTGTTCATTGCATGCAGAATCATAGCCACAGATTTGGCTTCCTCCTCAAACAACGGAAGTAAGTTAAGCCGGATATATCAGAGGGAATGTCTGAGCTTGATTCCACCCGACTTGCATGGAATGCAGCCCAAGATATATGGACTTCTTGAATTTCATCAATGTTTATTCCAATAACATTTTTCACATGCTTCAGTTATTGTTCTTCATCTGAAAAATTTGCAGATAGTTTCTTGATATGTTCCATTTTGACTGTGGTGCCACTTGGAAATGATGGCTCAGTTTCCCATGGCTGCACTGGGGGAACATTTGCATATCTCTTGGGAATTGGGATAATGCTGTGGTTTTGCTTATTAGATGGTGGTTGTAGTAGATCACGCTCTCGACCAGAGTTTTCTGCTGAAAGAGAGATATTGCAGTGCTGTGTAGTGAGCCGGTTGCAGTGGTAGTTGTCGGGTTGTGGTCTATAGTATCTATGGCACTTGTTGTAAATAGATCCAATTTAAGATTCTTGGGGCAAACAACCTTCTCTGCTTCAAATTGAGCTGCTACTTTGTTGCCCATTTAAGTAGAAATCTCTAGGACTCTGTTATAAGTGATTGGCAGGCCAAGGTCACACATCTTGTCAACCAAACCTCTTTTCCTAGTTTCTGCATGTAATAGTAGACCAATATACACTGGCAATGAGGTCTCTCGATCCTTTGCATAATAACTGGCCTGCGAGTCTTTTCGACGTCTAACTAGAATTAAATCTTATCAACTGGCATACGGTTAAAGCAGCTTGATCTTCTACAATGTTTGCTTGACTGAGATTTGATACTAGCTCCGCCCATTATCGTCTTTTTTAAGCTTCTTAAGGATTGAGGTCAGAGGAGGTTGAGCAATCATCGCAGTGCATCATGGGTCAAAATCTAAATTTATTCAGTCGAGGTCCAACCGTCGTGATGAAAAGAGCTCCGATTAAACTTTCCAAGTCAAAATAAAACGATATTTTTGCGATGAGAGAGAGTAGCTGTGCTTCCAAATCTAAGAACTATCCTTATATTACATAGGTTTGATTTAATTCCTTCATTTAACAAGCTGTGAGCTTTTTAGTTCAATGAATTGATGTACTTTGTGACACGGCGATGACTGCTAAAATTCACCATTCTCAAGACCTCCTTGAATGACCCAAAAAAACTAAGAAAACCACACATAAACCTTCCTAAACTCATAATCTCTTATTTTCGAAAAAGTAATTTATTACTAACTAAAGAAAAGATTTCAAACGGGACAATATTTGAACGTTATCCATCAGTTGAACTTCGAACGAGCCGTTAAATAACCACAGGAAGCCCAAAACCACAGATTTCTAGAAAGCGCCGTGACATGATTGAATATCTTCAGGACCTTCAGGGAATCCGAAAACTTTAATGTATGCTCTTAAAATCTTTCAAATAGATAAATATATTCTTTGAAGCCTTAGTGAAAAAAAGTCTAGCCCAAAATAATACATGTTTGAATATTTAGATAGGCGAAGAGATCGCGTAACGCAATGTGTACAGCGCCATAACAAAAATTGTTTATTCCTTCTTTGAAAGCGTATATCTTGAAAACGGTAGGAGGTTCGATCGGGTTCGATCGACGTTTTTTCTTCAATTATTTATCATCTTTAATTTGATGTGTGTTTGATTTAATAACTTTGTTGCTGAAGTGCACACGAACAGTTCTTTTGTCTGTATGTTTAGTCGTTCGTTTGTGTCTCTGCAATTTGCATAACACTGAGTTCGATTGACGAATTAAACATGAATTGATTACTTATCTGGTTTCAGCCTCCATAGACTAAGAGTTTGGTTTCTGATTACATGTTTGATCTTTTAATTTTTAAAAAATTTTCAATTTTGAACCGATTCGTGAGTCGTTCTTCTTGTATACTTCCCAAACTTTAGATAGCATTGCCTAGCAATACAGTTATTTCATTGCAGATTTTTAATTTGAGGAAGAGTTGTTTTCCTGAAACAAGGGCATTTATGTTTATAGCAGGTGTGAACATAGCAAAAAGAGAACAATGGGGAAAAGATAACTTCAATACTAGATATTATTCTTTTATTACACTGTAAAATATTTTTTGTATGAAATATCACTAGAACACATACACAAAAAATGTTTGAAAATAGTGTCACTATGGTTATATTCCTTTTTGATAGTTTTTTTATGTCAGAAAAAGTTTTTTTTTTTGATAATATTATAAACAGAATTTTACATGGTCACTTGGAGATACAACGTTTCTTTTCTCTTAAGCATTAATCATTGCATTGTAATTTGCAAATCACATGTGAAATTTTCTCGATCTGTCAATTAGTTTCGAGGTGGAGAAAAACCTAATGCTTCAATTTGGTCATTTATTTTCTTATGTTGACACACTCTAACTCATAAGAGCTAATTTTAACAATAAAACCAATTCTAAATACCATTGTTGGTAAAACTAAAAAACAAGTTTGATAGTCGAATTATCATTGTTTCCTTGTGGAATAATTATTGTTATTTTCCAATAGTGGAATAATTGTTATTGTCCAATAGTGGAATTGTTATTGTTTCATAGTGGAATAATTGTTATTATTGTTGAAAATTGGATTGAGATCATTTCAACAGTATGATGGGGGGCATTCTGGTCCAATAAGGTGCGATGCTGTGTCAGTTTCACTGTCAGGATATGTCTGTGTTGATTTATGTACACCCTTTGACTGGTTTAAAGTTTGCTCGACCAATAACATCTGTAATGGTTAGGTTGAAATTATCTTCAGCTTCTTCAAGGGACTTAAATTAGTTTTAAGATGTTTGGTGACTCGGGTTCTCACTCTTGAATCTAAAAACACAATAAAAGCTTGGTATTGTTATAAGCTAAGTTCCTTCCATGTTGTATTTATTTAATAATAATATAATATTTATCTCGTGAATAGCTCGTAGCGCTTTACAATCTACCAATGTGTTTATAAAGTGGTAATGGTTCACCTAATTTATACAAGTAGATTATTGCACTATTTCTAAAATTCACGTACTTGATAGTTTTTACGACGTTGACAGTTTGATATCTGCCCAGAACTTAGAGTAACTCTGAATGAAGGCAAAGATGTTGGTGGCGAATCAAAGTCATAGTCGGGGTCTAATTTACCGACTCCTAGGAATTCTACTAAAGCTGCATCCTCTGTGTTTGACCATTTGTGCCGCCTCACTGGTGACTTTAAAGGCAAAGGTGTTCTTGTAATTGTGAATGAAGGTGACTGCAAAAGTAGAACAAACATCCTTTTCGAAATAGATTCCTATTTATAAAAAAAGATTTGGCTTACCTTTGAACTTTGAATTGGACCATCGAATAAGGTTTTCTTTAGCTCTTCACTTCTAATCTTTTTTGTACGAAGTTTATGTGGTGTATTACCCACAGAAACACAAACTCGTTTCTTTGTTGACTTCCCCATGGTTGTAAACAGTACTATTACCACTGCGAAATGATCCTAGGAATTCCTAGGGAATTAATAACTTTAATATTTAATAACTTTAATATTTATATTGCGCATATTACATATGAATATGATCACATGCGCACCAAATGTACAATGATAAGTAATAAATATATAAATATTATAATAATGTAATAATATAAATGTATAAAAATCTAAATGAACGTGCAATTTTAAAAGGTATATAGTGTAAAAAGATATATAGTATATGGTCATAATATTGTATAAAATTCTATGTAAAAGCTAATTTAAAAAGAAATGTCTTAACATCTGACTTAAAACTATTTACACATGGTATATTTCTAATTTCAAAAGGTAGAGCATTCCATAGTTTAGGAGCAGCAGATTTAAAAGCCCTGTCACCTAGAGTCTTACGTTTTCCACTAGCTGGATCTAAAAGTGTGCCGTTTCTATTACGGAGATTATATCTCGACACCTTAGTTATTGAAACTAAATCGGACAGATATTTAGGTGCAAGCCCATGTAAAGATTTAAATGTTAACAATAATATCTTAAAATGGATTCGATATCTGATGGGTAACCAGTGTAGATCGATTAAAACCGGCGTAATGTGGCAAAAACGAGGAAGCCCTACAATAATCCCGGCAGCAGAATTTTGCACTCTTTGTAATTTATTTATGTGAATATCAGGAAGGCCATACAATAAACTATTACAGTAATCAACTTTACTCGCTATGAAAGCATGGATTAAAGTCTCGGTGGCACTACGTGTTAGGTATTTTCTAATTCTTCTGATATTATATAGATGGTAAAAGGATGAGCTACAGGTTTTCTTAATGTGTTCATTCATATTCAAGTGGGAGTCAAACCAGGCTCCCAAGTTCTTTACGACAGACGATTGTTTAATCTGGGACTCTCCTACTTGTACATGGTTGACGTTAACTTTCTCCAGCTGTCGTTTGGTGCCTATCACTAAAAATTCTGTTTTACCAGGATTTAGCTTCAGTTTGTCAGATAGCATCCATTCTTTGATGTCTGAAATACACTCTTCCATAGCAGCCATAGCTGACTTCTCATCAGTGTCTTCACCTGGCTTGAAGGCCAGGTACAGTTGTGTATCATCTGCATATGCGTGAGCTTGAGGGAGGTGACTTTCAATAATTCTGAATAGTTTGCTGGAATATAATGTAAATAGCAGAGGACCAAGGCAGCTGCCTTGTGGAACACCGTACTCTAGGTTGAAGGTATCAGATTCAACACCCTCGATGGTGACACGTTGACGTCTGTATGAAAGATAAGACTCGAACCAGTTTAAGGCAATCCCTGATATGCCAAAATCAAATGAGAGGCGGTTAAGCAGAACGTTGTGATCTACAGTGTCAAAAGCAGCACTGAGATCAAGTAGGACCAATAAGGTTACACGTTGCTTGTCCATGTTCATTAGTAGATCGTTCTTAACCTTAAGTAAGGCAGTTTCAGTACTGTGTCCTGGTCGATAGGCCGATTGAAGATCGGGTATCAAACTATTATCAATCATGTAGGCGTAAAGTTGATCTGCTACTGCTCGCTCAGCAAGCTTTGATACGAACTGCAGGTTGCTGATTGGGCGGTAGTTCATGAAGACTGTTTCGAGTCTGTTCCTCTTCAGAATGAGGTTCACAAGAGCTTCTTTCCATGTGTCAGGGAATTCACCAGTTTGTAATGATGAATTTAGCATTTCAGTCAAAGGTGGTAAAAGTTCTTCTAAACAGTCCTTCAGTATAGACGTAGGTAAATGATCAAGTGGACAGGACTTTGTAGGTGATTTAGTTACAAGTTTCCTAACAGCGTCAATATCAAGAACACAAAACTGAGAAAACGTTGCGTTCATTCCTTGAGGATCAACAGCTGGAAGTAAGGTCTTGTGAGCTGCATAGGCCATATCAAGCTCATCACGGATGTCAGATATTTTCTTCACAAAGTAAGCTCCCATGTCATTTGCGAGAGACTGTTTATCCCTTTGCAACGGGAGCTGCATCTCAGATTGTCTACCCAACAACTTCTTTGTGGCAGAAAACAGTTTTATCTGATCATGAGAATTATCATTAACGAAATCAGTGTAAAATTCACGACGAGCGCTGTTCATAACATACGTTGTCTTGTTCTTTAGAGCTTTGAAAGCATTTAAGTCAGTATCAAGTTTTGTTCTTCTCCACTTACGTTCGGCATGCCTACGTTGCCTCCTTAAAGCACGGATCTCATCAGTGAGCGATGGGACACGATTGCGTGTGACGACTGAACGGGTTAAAAGAGGAGCATGCTTGTCAAGCAAAGATGACAATGTCTCGTTGTAGGAGCTAACTAAGTCTTTCAGTTGAGAAGGTGTCTGTACAAGGAGTTGAGAAGCGCGTAGATCATCTTTGAGAGCTTCTAGATCAATTGATTTCAGTTTCCTGTAAGATACCCTCTTAGTAGAAGAGTTTCCTTTGCTCAATGATAGACGACAAAGAACAGCTGCATGATCAGAAAGAAAGCTGTCTGATGTAGGTGAATCCAAAATGATATTATCAGGGTTAGTAATAATCAGGTTAGTAATAATCAAATCAAGTCAATGACCATGGATTTGGGTAGGAGTACATACATGTTGCTTAAGGGCCATCGTTTCAAGCAAGTCAGATAATGCAGTAGCATAAGGATCAGATTGGTCATCAGTGTGTATATTGAAATCACCACAAATCAATATAGGTTCTGTACAAAGAACAAAGGACTCCAGGTAATCCGAAAATTCAGTGATGAATGTCCCTGTAGACACAGGGTTGGCAGTAGAATAAGGAGGTCTGTAGATGATAGATAAACGCAGACGTGATGATCGGGCACTCGTCAAAGTCCATTCAGCAACCTCAAAAGACTGACGGTTAAAAGAGTGAATATTCTTCACAACAATGTCAGATCGACAGACTAGTGCAATTCCACCTCCTTTTCGTCCAGATCGTGAATGATCAAATAGCTTATATCCATCTGGTAGACATTCGGCTTTAACAGCAGAGTCAAATTCATTAAACCAAGTTTCTGTGAGTGCAGCCAAGTCTATATTCTTCTCACATAGGTAGTCAACAAAACAAGCCGTTTTGTTCTTAATTGACTGGGCATTCCATAAACAAAAGTTTGTGAATTTATAAGTAGCATCAGAGGCCCTTGTTGATCTATATAAGCAAAGAATAGGTAGATAAATATGAACTTTTCAATTGTACTTAAGAAATATAAGCAGTTACAGCAATGTCCGTTTCTTACCTCTTCAAAGACAATAATTTCACCAAATCATTCAATTAAACCACATCAAATAGTTCCATCTACAGTTATAAAGTTCCCATAAGTGTTTTGGAGTCCTTTTCAAGAGTTTTAAGAAAGAAAAAGCGCATTTCTTGATAAGAACGTCAGTTGCAAGTTCACGGATGAACCGCCAAAAACTGAACTAGATTCTATTCCTCTCTCGGCTGAACTAACCACAGGGAGCCCAAACTATTGATTCAAGGTCATTTTAAAAACAAGGAGTGTATGGAAGATTATAAATTTTGTTAAAAATAAAATAAGTCCTCTCTTGTCTGTGTTTGATATTATAAGATCAGGACATCAAACATATTCTTCAAATTGATGTTTTTTATGAAATCATGGTTTATAATAAATACCATGAATGTTTTTTTACTTTTTTTTCTGTTATATTTATCAAGTTTTACTTTTGTATATTTTTTGTATACAAAAAGTGGACAACAGAGCACTTGCTAAAAAGTTAAATCAATAATTCTTATAATTAGCAAGTTTTTACTATATTAAAATAATATAATTTGGAAGTCTAAGTACTGTTCCTAGGAATTCCTAGGAATTCTTAGGAATGCTTAGGATAGTTTTTGACACCTTCCCCTGCCATTCAGATTTTTAGGAATTACTAGAAATTACTAGGAAATGTGTTTTCACACCTGATTTAGGAGATTATATTTTCTAGGAATTCCTAGGAAATCCTAGGAATTCCTAGGAACTCCTAGTAATCTAGGAATCCATTTCGCAGTGGTATAGCTAAAGAGGGGAAAAAGTCCAAAAAACATACTTAAGATAAGATACTTCGCACCCGCAACAAATGTTTTCTGATTCCGACACACATAACATGGAGGTGCGAAAATGGTCCTAATGTCAAAAGTAGATGTCAAATGAGTTTGCTCTATTTAAATACAATTGATGCAGTAGCGTTGCTGTGAACATATATATTTTATAATTCCAATACTCCATGTGCAATGTTAACCCTTTGACTCCTAACTTTTTTAAACAAGCCAAATTTTCCCAGCCGTTTGAATGTTAGTAAGCACTAGGAAGTTTTTCAAATTTTCATAGCATGTCAGTCAAAAGAAACGAGCAATTTTAGCACAAAAATTCCATATGAACTTTAGGAAAGTCAAAAATGACCGTTTTTGCCTTATTTTTCAATAGTGAAAATCACACTTTTTTGACCTTGGATTTTTTATCGAAAAAAATCGTTTTTAGACGAAAAGGCCGTTTTCACAACAAAATTCAGTCCTTGTGCTATAGCTTTGGCAAGTTTTTTCACTTTTTTTCACTTCACGAACTGAGCTGCGGTCGTTTGATTACGGCCATTTTGATACGCACGTGTTTACAAGTATTTACGACTGCAAAGCATAATAATAATATAATAATTTTAATGTTTCTATAGCGCAAAAATTCATTATAAAGTATATGATATAATGCGCTTTATAAAATTTACAATTTACAACATGAAAAATCCTAACTAAGCTAAACTATACTACAATATTTATAAGATATTCAAGTTCTACTTTACATTTTAAATATTTACATTGATTGAATAAAAATTAGTTTAAATATATAATAGGACAAAATAGAAATAGTTGTCAAACAAAACAAAATGTTCCAGAAAAAGCAGAATAATAAATAATAAAACTATCTAAAAATATGCTTTTTTAAACAAATGAGTCTTTAAAAGCTTCTTGAATGTTGTAATGCTGTTTGCAGACCTTACACTAAGAGGGAGTTCATTCCATAATATTGGAGCTGCGACCTTGAAGGCCCGGTCTACCGTTGTCTTGCCTGATTTGATTTCAGGTCTAGCTAAAAGGTTGTTACTTATGGATCTAAGGTTATACCGAGAATGTTTAAAATATATCAGATTATTTAAATATGTAGGTGCGGTACCATGCATAGCCTTAAAAATAAATAAAATAACTTTGTAAATAATTCTAAATTTCACAAGAAGCCAATGTAATTCTATCATTACTGGAGTAATGTGAGAAAAGCGTGGCGTATTTGTGATAAGTCTTGCTGCTGCATTTTGTGCGCGCTGAAGTCTGTTTATGTGAATTGCTGGTAGACCATACAAAAGCGAATTACAATAGTCTAATCGACTAATTACGAGAGCATGTACTAGCGTCTTAGCGGCATCAACGGATAGGAACTTACGTATGCGTCTAATATTAAATATTGAATAAAAAGCAGACTGACATGTCTTATTTATGTGGTATTTAAATTGAAAGTTACTATCGAACCAGACGCCAAGATTTCTAGCCTCACTAACAGGTGACACATCAGTTTCAGCAACTAACAGACTATCAGTTCTTACTTTAGTGAGTTGCTGACGAGTTCCGATTAGCAAAAATTCAGTCATATCCTCGTTGATCTTGAGCTTGTCCACGACCATCCACGCTCTCACAGCCCTGATACATTGCTCCATAGCACACCTGGCATCTGTCTCAGTCGCGCTGTCCGGTTTAAACGAGAGGTACAATTGGGTGTCGTCAGCATATGCATGGACTTGGGGCAGATGAGTCTTTATTACCTCAAAAAGCTTACTCGCATAGGCGGAAAACAAAAGGGGACCGAGGCAGGATCCCTGTGGCACGCCAAATGACAGGGGGAATCTCTCCGACAGTTTTCCATCAACAACAACACGCTGTGTTTGACCAGAAAGGTATGAGCCGAACCATTTCAGAGCATCACCAGCAATGCCAAATGAAGTTTCTAGACGGCCAAGAAGAATACTGTGATCAACCGTATCAAATGCGGCGCTTAAATCCAAGAGTACTAGAAGAGATACATGCTGGCTGTTCATGTTAAGCAGAATGTCATTTGCAATCTTTAAAAGAGCCGTCTCTGTACTGTATCCTTTCCTATATGATGATTGTAACTCAGGAAAGAGTCCATTTTCAGTGACATGAGTATAGAATTGGTTAAAAACCGCCCTCTCTGTGATGTTTGAAACAAACTGCAAATTACTCACTGGTCGTAGGTTTTTGTTCCCAGAGTCCTTTGCACCTATTTTGAGTAAAGGGTTAATGGCCGCTTCTTTCCATTTAGTCGGGAAATGACCAGTAGACATAGATGCGTTCACCATTCTAGTTATCACTGGTAAAAGCACCTCCAGAGAGTCGTAGACCAGGCAAGTCGGCATCGGATCTAGAATGCAAGACTTCTTCGTAGAACAGTTTATCAAATCACTCACATCATGCTCACTCAAGGTTTTAAAAGTACAAAGTGTTCTATCTGTAACACTTGACGCTGGTCTGTCAGTGGGAACAAGCGCTAGATCTTGTGGGCATAGACTGATAGAATCTATGTCACTTCTAATGTTATCAATTTTGCGCACGAAGTACCTGCCAATATTGTTCGACAACACTGTCTTGTCAGAGTGTTCGGGGAAGCGCAGTCATTTGTGCTCACCCAGAAGCTCATTCGCAGCGTTGAACAGTTTTTTCTGATCAGAGCTATTCTCATCAACAAACTGTGTATAAAATTCTCGCTTTGCTCTGTTCATTAAGTTCGTAGTAAAATTTATTTTCTTCTTGAAATCAGCAAAGTCAGCCGGGTGTCTTGTTTTCCTCCATTTCCGTTCTGCATTGTGGGTAACCATGACAATTTTGCACATGGAGTACCCCCCGCCATCCTTTTATACATTTTTTATAAGTCTAGGGTCACCTCGGTTTTCTGCCAAAATTTCGCGCTTGTTGTGTTCCTCTATCATCACAACTTCGATCAATAGCCGCGGCAGGTCCGAGAATTTGCCTTTAGTCGAACTCCAAACCTAACTTTGTTCTAAGCCCGCCAAAACCGAATGAACCAAACATCGATAGTTTTTTGCTGACAAAGTGAGATTCCTCGCTGATTTCTTCCAGAAAGTGAGCTCTTTGCTACCTTGAAGCTTAATGATGCTCTTCCATTAGTGACTAAAGGCAAAATATGACCCTAAAATTAACGAAATTCCGATTTAAGCCAACTTTGAGCCAGTTTAAATATCCAACGATGCTTCGAAACCATCTAAAAGTCATGTGGCCTGAGAACTTGAGCCCCTGAGATTACAAAACAGCAGCACTTTCCATGGTAATGCCAAATATGGAGTCAAGAAGTCCTACGGATTGTTTATATCCAGAAAATCGCTCAAAAATATCAAAAATGCCCAGTAGTCAAAGGGTTAACATACAGTTGAAATTTCCATTTCCAAAAACAAATAATTAAGGAAAGAATATATATATTTATACTGTACTTATAAGATACCATAACAGATTGAAACACAAGAATGAAGGAGAACAGAGCAAAGAAGGAAAGAAGGATAGAAAGAACGCAACACAAATAAAAAAGAAAGGCAAAATGGAAAGTGAATGAAAGGGAAACAGAAAAAGAGAAAGGGGCACTGGAAGGTAAATGAAAGGAAAACAAAAAAGAATAAGAAACAAAAACTATATAAATAAATAAGGGCTGACCTGAACCGTTATATATAAACACTTGTTTTAAAAGTCCATGCGGAAATCAAAGCCTCAGTCCATACTTTGAACCCTGTAAAAGATGTCGGAAATATACATATAATTTGTGTTATTATATAGTGTGGATGGACAATATGATTGTCAAAATTTTCAAAATAGGTGCATATAGCAGAAAGTTACTGATTGCACGTGCATCTAGCAACAATATCTTCTAATAACTGTAAATAGTGGGCTTTCCTCTTGCCTGGCTTTGCTGGCACATCCAGGCTCTAACTTCAACTTATTCAGTTAACTGTCTTTTGCACACAATGTATTGATCAAAAGTAATTGGATGTTGTAAATCAAGAGATGATATCACTGATTCTTTGGTCTGTTAGTATCTTCCTCTGTACTTATTACTTATTACAATCTGATTCTTTACTTTAGTAGCCATTCTTTTAAAAAGGAGGATATCTGTTCAGTGAAAATTAATTCCGATATAGTGAACAGTCGCTTACTGTCGTCTCCACACGCACATCTCATATCTTTCAACACAGCTTCGGCACTAAGCTTTTGTCAAGTTTTTTGGCCAATGTTGAATTTGCTCGTGAGATAGATCTTCTGTTTCTCATTGAATCAGTAATTTTTCCAGGTTGCCTTTTATGTAAGTACCGCCAAGAAGATCAAACAAAATCAATCAAACAAAATCAGTTGCAACCACTACAACATATCAAACGACGGAAGAAAACAAAAACAAAACTAACGAAAATAACTTAACCGTAAAACAATGTTTAAACAGAAAAATTGACCAGCCTGCAAACTCGCTACCAGCTTTCAAAAATATATAATATAAGTAGAACTATGTATTTTTCCTTTGGTTTCTTTTCCTAATCCTGACATTTATTATTAGGTTAAAGGATTTATTGATGTCACCAGCTTAGGACTCATGCCGTGGTTTGATATTGTGTTGGGAATGGTTCCTGATTATATGCACGGGTGTCTCTTGGGAATCACTAAAACCCTAATGTACAAATGGTTTTCTAGCACCAACCTCAAGAAAGACTACTTTATTGGTGGACGGGTGAGTCCAGCTTCTATTAAGAGATGTAGAGTTTCATAAGCCTGCAAAGCATATTTTCTGCACAAAGCTCACACCTGCGAACACTTGCATAACATAACATAGAATAATAATACTGTAGGGGGAATCCTCAAAAAAAATTATTGATTCCCACATAAGAGAGGAGATACTGATCAGATAATATTCTTCTTCTTTTCTCCTAGCTCCTTGCGTCTATGCATAGATTAGAATATAGACACACGGAAAAATTGAATTTATTTGTTAATTTCCTGCTTATTGATTGCTTGCCTCCATAAAGCTGCAATCCTTCAACACCAACAGTTCCTGAACTAACTATAACATTATGAGTTGGGATTGGCTTACTCATATTTCACAGACACTTGCTTTTCCAGTTATCATGTTTATAAATTGTATACAAAGAGATACATTGAAATTGAAATTGAAATTGAAATTGAAAGTATTACTTCACTACCATTGAATGAATGTTAAATGGTACATGTAATCATTTACATGTATCGCATTTTCGCTTCTTGTAGTTGTTCTCTCCGAACGTGTTGAGGTTTTGTCGTTCTTGATGTAATGCTTTAACTTTGAACGAATTTCGTCCAGGTGATCTCGGATCAAAAAATTAGCCAATCAGCGAGCAACAAGAAATTTGATCAGGCGGTCCAACATGGCTGCCATGAGGTGGAATGGCTAAATAACGAGGTTGCGCTTTTAAGTTATTTTTTTGTGTGAAATATGCCTTAAACATTTACTAGTTTTATAGTTATTAATGTCGGGAAAAACTTACGATTTGACATCTAAAGCTTGAATGTGTTTAAAGCACTAAAAGCCTGGCAAAAGTCGTGTCAACACTATGTGGATTGTTCATTCTTCTGATATGAAATTGTGAAGTGGCGATGGTTTACCGATGTATTCAAGGATTCTTCTTCTCAAGCTTTTGTCAAATGAGGATTTAAGTCCTTTATACATTCTAACGAGCCAAGAAAGATCTTTCCGTCCACAAGGAGAGTTGAGAAGCTCGAGAACAGCAAGCGTCGGATCCTGTATGAGTGGAAATTGACATTCTAGATTGTGTGGAATTCGTGGCTGTGAACTGTATGTTTCTTTAAGACCAGATGAGAAGGCTGAAAAAGGCTGTCTAATCTTTTGAAATCATTATTGATACATGATATTGTTTTCATTTATTATCACTGCGTCAACCAAAATTGGTGGTTAATTAAAGATTATTGTATGGCTGGTTATACCTGGTCATTTGATGTTTCTGTTGATTCAAAGGCACACAGTTCTTCATTATTCTTGAGTTGTAAGGTACTCTACATTGCATTAATGGACAAAGATAATGTTAATTAACAATTGATTTATTATGGAAATATAGTAGATTAAATTCAGCACTAAATATCTATTTAGTTAAGTTAAATATTTTACTGTTTGGGACAATACTTAAAGCTTTACTTACTTGCGTTGTTTCCTCCTTAACTTCTTTTCTTCTTTTCTTGCAATCAGAAGAGTACACACTTTCATTCTTTTCTCTTGTTTCCACTGTAATCCATTCATGTCTGTATTGCTGTGATAACACTCGCTTTTTGTACTCAATCTTTCCATTGTTCCCTGTCTGGCCTCCACTGTAAACAAAATTTCCTTGCTTACTTTCCTTATGTCTAGTTTCCATTATTCCATCATAAAAATTATGTAGTGTTAGAGGCATTTCTACTGTGTGTGCATCGGAGAGAGCTTTCTCGATATAAAACCCAGTGTACGCAACAATCTGTTTACTAGTAGCTGTCACGGTTTCTGTTCCAAAAATTAGTACAAATTGAAAACCTAATAGTGCTCTTGCTTCACACTCGTAAATGTTCCTTGTCAGTGTTTGTGGACTATTGAGAACATACTGCATTATGGTTCTCACACTAGAACAGAAATCAGCTAGAGTATTGAGAAGTAAACCTTGAAAGCCAGCATTCCTCAAAAGCTCATGACTCTTTTCAAAAAAAGCTAAAACACCTGCTTCATCAAATGTGACAACATAATTTTGATGACAAACCTTTCTTGCTACTGTCTGTATATTGTCATACCAAAGTTTTTTTAGAAATTCCACAGCTCTCTGCGATCTGTCCTATTCTATGTGTAATTGTCTCTGTTGCTCTAATTGCAAGATGCATAATTCCGGGATAGAAATCTGCAAGACCTGTTTTTGTTACATTGTGTCTTCCCATATGTCCTAAATTTTGCTTTGCAAACTCTCGTCTATTTTCTGCATTATCAGTTTTGTGACCCAACCATTATTTGTATTTATTCTCACTGTTATTTTCTATTTCTCCTACAGGACTTTGACAAATTAGTGTCATGTCCCCAAGCTGGTCACTTCTTTCTGGGGCTTCAGGGATTGGGTACGTTGCTGCTGCTGTGCTACTACCTGTTGCAGCAACACCCCTTACAGACACTTTGATGGTTTTCTTTAATAATGGATGGTAGATTTCTTTAAGCTCATTTAACTGGTTAAGAGCAACACTTCTAAGATCATTCATATGTTGGTAATCATCCGGTCCTAACCATGTACAAATGGTGACAATTGTGCTCATTAAATTGAATGGCTCGACTAATTTGATTCTGATGCTGGTTTCACCAGTGAAGAACCTGCTCCACTGCATCCAAGGAAAAGCATCAGCATAGTGACATATGATGATATGATCATTTGGGATACTTATAACATTTGACAGACTTTCCTTTTCTAACAACCATTGAACAGTTCCTTGTACATTTGTGTAGGCACAACAATGCCATTTTTCTCAATAAAGTTCAACTGTAGTCTGTCTTGAATTTCGTTCTTCATGTTATCAACCTCTTTGACCATGGTATCTTTGGGTACAATTATATTGGCCCCTAATGTGTGTTCCAATTGTTTTCCTAGTTGATTTCTTAGGATATTTTGGTATTTTGCTTGGTTAATACTAAAATTTGTGGCTAGACTTGTAGAAAATTCAACAAATTTGTCATAATTGTTTTCTAGAACAGCAGGCATTATAACAGTTTTAAAAATTTAACCATCATTAGAGTTTGCTAGAGACTCGATGACTGCTTCTTGTTGTATTGTATTTTATTGTTTCTTATAGTTATAGTCATCAATAAAACCTGTCAACTGTCCTTTCCTGGTAGGTATATTTTGTAGAGGAAGTTCAGGATATTTACCTTGTAATATATCCATGCATTGTCGAATTTCAGTCCATAATTTAACCACTGAAAACCTGTCTCTCACAGATCATGTTGATTTTTCAGTTGCCAACTGATCTAAAGAAATAGATTGTGCTATTTTTGGCAGGAAAATACCATGTATCTCTTCCTCTGTTAATTGCTTTGCTAGTTCATTAAGTCTTGCTTTTCGATGACATTCATGCACACCAAGAAATAAATTAACAGCCTTTGAGGCTGGGAGGAGTCCATTCTCTGTTACCCCTGATTTATGAGTTACAAATTTTCGAAAATGTTTCCTTAGTCCACCGGAACTTTGGTAAACGTTTGTGCAAGTTGGGCATGGAATCTCTTTAGACATATTGCAACTAGAAATTTAGACATTAAAATCATAGAAGACATATAGATAAGTGAAACTCCAGGTTTGTAGACTGTGTCGACTGTGTCGACTGTGTACACATTTTACATCTGAAATGCATGTATTCGTCAGCATAATTCGTCAGAGATGTAATATTTTGGTACATGTTAAAAGTTAAAGTGCGTTATTATCACTTAACAACTCTCAATACAAGACAAAATGGACTAAACAATTTGAATAGGTATCAATTTTCGTAGATTACTGGCTAAGTGCCTTTTAAATAGACATTTGAAAGAAGAAAATGGTCTGAACTCGAGTTTTATCGCTAATGCTCGAGTTAACTACAATTTTTATCTGTAACATATCATGTAGACATCAATTTACACTTTAAAGGTTCTTATAAAATAGTACTTTATAATGTTTGTATTTATATGGGTAATAGTTGTTTATTATTCATTTTATAAACCTTTTTACTTGCTGAAAACAATTCACCATCGCAAAAATCCAAGATGGCGGCCATTGACCGCGCGAAAATGGCAAATTGAGAAACTGGGGATAGGACCGCCTGATTTTCAACAACAATGCAATGCGCGCCGTATTCCGAGATCACCTTGGTCTGTCACGTAAGTTATTTGGCTTCCACTGTCGAATAGAATTCGTCCTGGTGTGGAAAGTCCGTTGTTTGGATTGGTAGCTACAGCTCGTGCCGTCTGAAGTAATACTGCTCCTTTTGACGAAGTGGTATGGACAGATTCTCCGATTGCTGTATTTTGATGAACTTGTGTTGGCTGTGCTGGAGAATGTTGGTTGCTTTGACAGATTGACTGATGATGTCTTTGTTTGCATAGACGGCAAGTCTTTTTGTGTAGACAATCTGGCGATTTATGATCCTTTCGTAAACAATTGAAGCATCGATTTTGATTTCTTAATATTGTCTTTCTTTCTGTGACATTCTTTACCCAAGTTTCAAGTTCAAGTTCAAGTTTGTTTATTTAGTAACATTTTTTACAAGTGATAGATATGCCACCGACCTGCAAATAGTAAGAGCACTAATCTAGGCAGGCCAGTGGTTTATCTTAACTTACAAGAAGTTACAAGTAACTATGTATGTATATATATAATATATGATTATTAAATAAATATAATATAATTGTTAGATATGATTATAAAGTATAATAATTATATGTAATTATCAAATTTGTTAACAGGTATTATTCCAAAAGCAAAATATAGATATTAAATATAAATATTAAATATGATTTTGAGATATATATTGGCAAATTGTATATAGTAAACGATGGTTAATAAATGTATTGACAAACGTAATCAAGAATAAGCAATTCTGTAATTTTGCTACGTTGCTCATTTTTGTATCACTTTTCTTTTTTTCCTTTTAGGAGTAGACATATAAATTGATAATTTTAACTCATTTAGCTTATCTAACAGGAGCTTCTAAAAGCACGTCCGTACTCGCTCAGTACGTAATTCACAAGATGCTGAGTAGTGGCGCTCGTTACAATATACACACGACGGGAGTTTTACATTAACATCTGAAGTTGACGCATTAGATGTTACGAACAGGGTTCGTGCTACTCCTTAAACTCCTTGAAAACTCCTTAGATTTGATTTACGTTTTTAAGGGCACTTGAAAAGCCCTTAAATTTTAGAAAACCATCAAAAACTCCTTAAAAACTCCTTAATTCTAGCTAAAGTAGGGTAAAAATTCTAGTATTGTAAATTAAAGTTAAGTAAAAAATCTAGTAAGGTACATGATTTTCGTAAATTCGTAAATTTTTGTTTATCAAAGTTGTCTCAAAAAGTGCTTAAAAATTACTTTTTGGTCCTTGAAAACTCCTTGAAAACTCCTTAGATTTTGTTTACTGACATTAGCACGAACCCTGTACGAAAGAACTTGCTGTTGTGGATGGTCGGTTTATTGAAGGCTTGAAGGTTGAACTTTGAGGCGTTGGTTTGCTTTGTTCAGTTGTACGAATTTTCTCGCTTATCTGTCTTGCTTCCAGTTCTTTTCGGATAACCTTTAGTAAGTCGTGTATGTCCCATACTTCATCGTCGGTATTTCTTGCAATCTGAATACGTATTTGAGGCGTCAGCTTTGCCATTAGAATTGGGATCAACATACTTCCATACTGCTGTGGTGAAATACCAAGTGATTCCAACCCTCTAATGTTGACGCTTAATTTGTCATAGATGTATCTTTAGTGTGCAGAACTGTCGTTAGTACATGGTAGTACCTTTAGTAATTCGTCCATGTGCGCAGAGATTAACTGTTGAGTTTGTCCGAAACGTTTGTTCAATATATCAATAGCATCATCATAGTTCGATTCAGTAATTGGCAATCCATCAATAGCGCGTGCTGCTGGACCTTCTAGAAGAGATTTTAAGTAGTTAAATTTGTCGATTTTGTTGAGTTCGGGGTTTTCATGTACAGCACTGACAAAAGAGTCCAAGAACGTCCTGTATTGCGTAATCTCTCCCTTAAACTTTGGTAAAGTTAGTCTCGATAGTTTTGAACGTGCTTTAGGGGCCGCTGCTGCAGCACTGGACGGAGATTGTTGTGAATTGCTGGACATGGAAGGACTAGGAGACAGAGGGCCAGTCGTAATTTCGTGTTCGTTCGATGCTTGTGGAGGGGGCGTTCCCGCGCGAAGCTTTCATGTGATGTCGTCTAAAATGTCCAAGATTCTCATGCTTTGCAGCTTGCTGTCTTCAATCTCGTTTTCGATCTGTTTGACTTCGCATGTATTGACAATGGATTCTGTCAATTCTTCCTCCACTTTCTTCTTGTATATCAGACTATCCCTGATGCGTTCGAGTTTGTTTCTTGTTTGTTTATCAAGTGCGTCTTGTTGGGCTATGGTTTGAGCTTCATTTGTCAACTTAGTTATAAAACCGCGGATTCCTCCGCGTCTAGCGCGGAGACGTTGGACATCATGACCTTCACTCATGACGGTACTCGTGAATGGGGACGTAGCCCCACGTTGGGCGCCATGTCATAAATCGAAGTCCTCTTGTCTTTTACATCGTTTATTCGCAACTACTAACTTACAATGATAGTTGATACTACATGTATATGAGATAAAGTAATTAATTACACGTGACTATGATATCTATGTCGTGACATAACACGTGCGTATATGTACTATGTATCGTATATCGTTTTTGGTTGATCACAGTGGGTGCTAAGTTCTTTGGGTGTGATAGTGAGATTCCTATGGGCCTGACAATGGTTTCGACATCTTGAGCTCTTAAAACCAATAAAAATTGGCATACATGGTCAGACTACTAAATTAAAAATTCAATCAAGGAAACATTTATGATGAATTCCATTACAAATTCAATTGTCTGCAGTAAAATCACGAAATATAAACTATTTGATGTCCACTTTATTCTATGTACTGTTACTGTGTGACTCGCCGTACTATAGTCACTTACAAAATTTTTTGATGAATGTTTGACATTATCTCAATGGACCACTCAGGCACAAGTTTATATGGACAGGCTATATATAGACAGGTCCATTGAGATGAAAAAATGTCAAAATCATGTCAATAATACATCAAAAGTTTTTGTAAGTGACTACGGTACGGCGAGTCACACAGTAAGCCTGGTTCACACGGGCGTCATAATCATAAGCAAGAAATCAAACACCTTAGGGTTAGCTTATGATTACAATTATGACCCAGTGTGAACAAGGCTTTAGCACTCTAACAGATAAAAATGTAACACTTGTACTTACGAAAATGCGACTCTTTTAGGAGCATACTTGAGTAACATTGAGTTGAAATTCTCCAGGTTGCTTGTGTGCCTATGGGAGTAATAAGGTTTAAAATTTCACTTTATGAATTACTGCAGTGTTTGTCTTCAGGTCATACGAAAAGAATACTCCAGTTTCACATTATCTATCGTGTTATAATATTATATACTAATAATTTGCATAGGGATAGCCTTGATTAAGAAAATAGTTAAATGTGTTTTCTATTGTTAGTTGTAATATTCTTTGTGCTTTGCTTTGAAATTGTTTTTACAATAAATCAAGGCTTAGCTTGTGTAAATGTGTCTTCTGTCAAATAGTACTGCAGTGACAGATAACATGAAACTGGATCATTCTCACGTACATTACCTATTACCTGAAAAACACATAGAAATGTAGACTCCTCAGCCACTTTGGATCAAATACAATTTTCCTTAGTTCATTTGCTGATGCGCTTTCCTTTGAAATGATTCTTCTGTCTTCTTCTAACTGAGTAAGTGGACCATGTTTGCACTCTCCACCTTCCCATTCATGTTCTCCACACACATGATGAATGATACCAATGCAGGATTCCTGATAGTTAAAAAATGTAAATACATGTGAAATTGATCATTATTAGTTGGTGAAAGTGTTATGCATTAAACAGGTGTAGGTGATGGGTTACATAGTTAATTATATTGAAATGCTTTTGTTTGGATGTGAATACCCTGTAATTAATTACAGTCAAAGGACATGAAGCGTGCCTGTCTAGACTGCGCTGCATTATTCGTTTCATTATTCGATTCTTGACTTCATTTTTCAAACTTTTCAAAATTTATATAAATAATTCTGATATCAAAAATAATTGATACTATTATTAATATATATAATAAATATGATTATTCTGCGAGATTTAAAGAGGTTTCACTTAGTTTTTGAATACTTTAACGGAATTCTAGGAAACGAAGAATGAAGTCAATAATCGAATAATAAAACAAATAATACAGTATGATAGATTGACTCCTAATTAGCTTCAATGTGAAACAAAATATTCATATTATGGCTTAAGAAGATGAAATTCAGTGAATGAATTTATTAATCTCTTTCGAGGTCAATCATAAATTGATTTATATAATCTATACTAAAACCCCCCAATTTGTAAAACCAATTGACAGATTTAAAAGTCCTGCACAAATAGCGCCAAGAGCAAATTTGAATTTCTTGACTGAGCAGAAGCTGCAACAAAAATTAGCAAAATACAAGACCAAACCAAATAAGTTTTACCTTTCAATTCTCTGACCATCTTTATAATCACACTTGATGCATCGGTGACCACTTCACTCAAATTCAGTTTTCCAACTACTCGTTCTAATATGCACTTACAACCAATCTTTTCCATCAACGTTGGTGTGCCTCCTGCTTCCCTTTTGTCCACGACTTCAAGGTATACAATGACATTGAGGTAGTGGTCCATCATCGTATACAGGCAATACTTGGCTGAGAATCCTGGTGAATTCATTCTCCCATCCCCACAAAGCAACACCACATCGTCCTTAAAGATATCCCACACTTTCACTTTCATTCGGTCCCACATTTCCTTTATTGCTGGTACTGCATACGGCGACTGTACTCTTGTGAAGCTTGATTGCGACACAAAGTTTAAGTTAAGGCATTTGGCATATAGAGACAGTTTTTCAAAATTGTTCCCTGACAATAGAACAGCAGAAGCCAGTAGGGTGGGTGTGAGAAACACTTTTTTATTGTGTTTATCACAAAGAACAGATGATGAGTGCCATACACCATAATGGCTGTTCTTACAAGTGTAGGCTATTGAAAGAACACCACCTTCAATTTTCTTTGAAACAACTATCGTTGTTTCAGGACAGCCCTTGTGTTGACAAGGCAATTTTAAATAGACTCTCTATTTTTGCTACTTCGGCCACGACACGCTCTTCCTTAACTAGTTTGTGATGTTCTTCAATATTAATTTGTCTCTTCAACTCAGCAAATGTTTTTTTTATTTTCGACTCATCTTAATTTTGTGATCGGAAAAGCTAATTGGCTCATGAACCGGCTCGATTGGTACTTGTTGGCTGAGCTGTGGTGTTTCTATTTCTGGGGCTGTTGTTGTAGCATTGTCTGATGGTATTCTGTGTAACAATAGTAATACAAGTGTAAGCTAATGTGAGTAATAAAATAATGCAACGGCTGCAAAAGGAAAAAAGGCAGAAGTGATTAAACATCAATTTCAACGTGTGCTTAAAAAAATTATTTGTGTATTTATTAAATTTGTCTGCATCAAGGATAAGTATGTGCACTAAAATACACAGACTGCTCATTATGAGTGTTTTGTAAAGTACATGAACTCAGACAAAAACGTTTGTATTGATTTTTTAGAATGGTATTCAACAAGAATTTATCAAAATTACCCAGCTTCAAAGTATGCAGCAGGAAAGTCTATTTCCATAAATACTTCTTCTTCGGGTTGTAGTACTTGGCTGTTTTCTATAGTACACTCTAGGTCTAGGGCACTCAGTGTAGCACTAGATACTAAGAACTTTTAAGTTCTTAACATCTTAAACTTATGCATGTCCTTTAACTTTCTTTATGTGTAGCATAAACAGCCATGTTTCAAACAACCATTTATCACTTGAAAATAACTGATTTAATTATAAGAACAGAAAATGTTTTAACTGTTTTAATGTCATTTGAAGATTAACTGGACTAATGAGCATATTCACAATCGTGAATTGCTTCATCTGCATGCTCTTGTTCGGAACTGCTCAAGTGAGTGTGTCTGTTCAAAGCTACTTGATCTTCTAGGGAACAGTTGAATTTATACTGTTGCTTATTGCCCTCAAATTTGAAAGTGACTTCTGTTTCCCTCACTTTTTTAGGCGCTAAGGTTGAAGTACTGGCGCCTTCAACAATGTCTTCTTTTAGATTTGCCAATTTTTCGTCTATGTAGGTTTTAAACATATTCAGCGTTTCATCTAGGGTGTTCTGTTCATTTTGCCTTTCTTGTGGCGCAGGAGCTGTTGGATAAGCCGGTGCAACCAAGGGTTCGTCTGCTAGTAAAGTTCCTTCTGAGTCAGACATTATTATTGAAGACCACGCAAAGAACGTTGGACGCGAATGAACATTATACTTCGCTTCTTGCATTTATAATTAGCGTCCGGCTAATGAACTGGAACTACTTAACAAAACAACTACATCATACCAGCGCACTCTATGCGCTAGTTACTTAAAACAATAATAAATACATTCATTGTTGTCCTTGCTAATATTACAAAATCCTTTTATATGTACTTTAGAATCTTCTGGTTCGGGTTCATCTTCTGGATCATACGTAGCACACAGTCATGGTAATTACAGGAACACTTTCGGAAATGCGTACTTTGGTGTGCCTAATTGAATCAACTTGTGTGGAAAAAAGCGCAAATACTTCAGGGTGTATATTTTGCGAACCGATCCAATCCTATACTGTGGACATTTTTTTCTCTTTTCCAAAGAAACGCGACATTCTACCATTGCTAGAGTGTAAAACGTAAGTGTGTTAAAGTAATTCGCACACTGTCAGTCTGTACTTCTGGTGGTACCCTCTTCTCTCTTGCAAGTCTTAAGTCTTCAAGTCTTTGCACTTCAATGATCTCTTGTTTCAAACTCTCGATCTTGTCTCTTTCTTTCTTCTGGTCTGCCTCTAAGCTAAGTATAAATGCACTGTCCTGCTCATCTCTTAGGGTGGTTCTTTCATCAGCATTTCCAATCAAAGGTGTGATACACTGAATACCATCATCATCACCATCATCTTCTTGATTAGCAGAGTGTCTTTCTTTAAGTGCTGCGTTTAGATTAGCCCGCCATATTCGATCCTTGTCTTCCAGCTTATCATTTGAAAGAGCAGGTTTGTGCAGTTCACTTTCGCTATCAGTTGATTTGACTTCATAGTCTTCTTCCTCAGACAATTCAATGATTGGGGCAGGTTTACTTGCCAAATACAAATACACTCTGGAAAGCTTGTGTGCTTCAAAATACCCTTGAATTGTAAACGGAATCTCTTTTCCTTCTTTATCTTTAAGGGATCTAATGATCTCTCCTTTGAAATTTACCAATTCAAACTCCATATCGCATTCCTTTCCTTCTATCGATTCTCCATTTTCATAAAATAGCCTTTTGCCTTCTTCAATGACTTCATCTCTTGTAGTATGCTGAGGTAGATCCAGATTGCGTGTTCCTCCTCCTTTAATTGCACGAACACTAACATACTTTTTTCTGTTTGAGCTGAAGTGCATCCACCCTAGAGATATACGTCTTAGTTTTGGTCGAGCTGATGAGATGACACTGTTTTCATTTGTTTCTTTTTTCTTTTCTTTCACTTGTCTGCCCTGTCGACCTGATAGAATTTCTTTGACTAGTCGCCTTTTACGAACCTCCATAGGGTCATTACATTTTGCAGAATCAGATTTTCTTGTGCTCATGGCTTTTAGTGCATAGACATCTCCTTTTTTTAAACCTACAATCGGCGAATAAATAGTTTGACAGTTTGATACACAGGGCCCCCAAATACGTACCATTTACAAAATCTGACTGTACCCCCCCCCCCCCCCCCAGGAAATATTGGTCAATCAACTATAAAATTGTCAATGGGTTCGTTCTTCAATCAAGGTAGAACAACATTGAAGAGGGGGGGAGGGGGGATAACACCTGTATACGTGATTAAAACTGTAATCTATTTTTAGGTTTAAAGTATCCATTAACAATTGTAGGCAATGTGTCATTATTTTATTCGCCAATTGTCTGAAATATGAAATATTTCAATTTTTTGACATTTTTTTACGATATTATAGATATACGTTTGTAATATGCTATTTCAACATAATTTAGACTAAAAGTAAGGAATATTATAATAGTTATTTATTTTATAATGGAAGTTGTGCTTACATTTATGCAAATTTGAATAGTTGATAATAGGGTCAAAGTGTATTCATTAGAAATCGATGTATCAAATTAGACTACTAATTACACAAATCACAAATCTATCTGACTTTTATGATTGTAGACGGTAGCTTTCTATCAAATCGTAAAATGAATAATGAATCACAATTCGAACAATTGCCAACCACCTCGCAAGATGTTACAGTACAACACTACTTTCCCAGGGAACCGACTGTAAGGCAAGTGTATCTGATCACTTACAGTCAAGCTGATATGACTAAAATCCCGACAAGACTAGCATTTGCCAATACAGTAGTACAATCATTTTCCGAATGTACTGCAACGATCGTGCATTGGTGCTGTTCATTGCAGAGACATGCTGATAATTGCTGGCGTGATCACATGTGCATTAAGTTCGATAGACTTCAACTGTGGATAGGTAGTAAAAGAGCATTACTAGCACGTGGTATTAGTGTACATTTCTCAGATAGGCATTCAAATTACTATACTGCTTGGCAGTATGTTACTAAAGAAGACGAAAACGCTTATCATAGCACAAATCATCCAGACCTTACTGATTCATTGCCTCAAACAAATGCTGCATCGCACTACAACCATGACAGACGAAATGATCGCTTACGCAATGGATGTACTTCACAAGGGAGAGTAGCGAAAAAGGCACGCAAGAAAAGTTTATCTTCATATGAACTGTCTGAAATTGTAGTACGTAATAATGTTAAGACAAAGTTAGAACTCTTGGCTTTTGCACAAGAGCTTAAAGTGACAGGGAAAAGTGACGTGGCTGAGTTTATTGTAAATAGAGGTTCAAAAGTTGTGGCTGAAGTCTTAGAAACTGCGTGGGAATTACACAAAGCCAAAGAAACGTTAGAACGGTCCAAAAAAAACAAGAATGCAAATATTGGATGATGCTAAAGGGTCAGATTGTGTTGATGGGTGCGAAGGGCGATGGTTACACAATGCTATCTGTGTGCTGGTCAACAATGGGGTCAACGTTAGTGCGTTCAGGTAAACAGTTATCGATCTATTAACAAAAGGAAGGGGAAAGTATAGAGACATTATGATTGTGGGGCCAGCTGATTGTGGAAAAACATTCATATTGAACCCCTTGACAAAGATCTACCAAACCTTTTCTAATCCCGCAACAACAAGCTTTGCTTGGGTCGGAGCCGAGAATGCAGAATGTATATTTCTAAACGACTTTCGTTGGCATTCGACATTGATTCAATGGCATGATCTATTATTAATGTTAGAAGGACAACCCGTCCACCTACCAGCCCCTAAATCACATTACAGAAAAGATCTTATCTTTGATAAAGATACTCCAATTTTTGCTACTGGAAAACACCCGCTTATGTACATTAAGAATGGAATTATCGACGAAAGGGAGACCGAAATGATGTCTGTTCGCTGGGCTATTTACAGTTTTAACAGGCAAATACTGCGCAATGAATAATTGCAAATAGACCCATGTCTGTCTTGCTTCGCAAGATTGATTTTACAGTGAATAATTTACGAGTGTTACAAGTAATTAATGTTGTCAACGACCCCTGAGTTGTAATTGGACTCTTTATATTAAACAGACACGATTTACGCTTTACATTGCATGATAGTATTACAGTATGTTGATCTATGTATTACTTTCATTAGACGAACGTAAAGCGTTCATTACCAATCAAATGCATAGCTTAAAACAGTGTAAATAAGAATAAGTTATAGTTTTATCAATCAATATTGTAATGAGTAGATAATTTTTAATAATTTGTTTATTGTTCTATTGCATTTCATAATAATATGTTCTGTAAAGCGTCAACGATTTACGGATGTGACGAAACACTTAAGACACCGGAAATAATAATGTATAAGCACATGTTATTGCTATTTTAATAGATATGAGTAGTTAAATTAAACGATTACATAGTTCATAATATAAACTATAACATAGTTCATAATAAAGCTAATTTTAGTTAGTATTTAATTCGCTGACCTTTCTTTTTAATAATATCATCGTTTCTCTTATTCATACTTAAGATAATGTTGTCTATTACTGCTTTATCAAAGTTTAAGAATGTCAGCTTTACTCTGTCAGCAAACTGAACTTGAGTTTCATATGTTAGTTGTTTTTCCAGTGCATCGGTCATTAGATCTTGTTTCACCAAATGAAATAGATTTTCAATAGGATTTAAATCTGGACTGCGGGGGGAATGTCAAATTTGATTGCATTCACTGATGAAAGGGCTTTTTTAGCTTTTGCACTATTTTTTGAAGGATCTCCATCCTGAAGAAATCGTCTACCTCCTCGTCCCTTTCTTGCATTTCTAAATGTCTTAGGGAAGTAGTCCTTTACGAATTATTGGCGTTATTTTTGATGATAAACTATCTCTTGACGATCATATATCATCTGTCTGTAAATCATGCTTTTTTCATATACACAATATATGGAAAATTCGTAAATACCTTAGTCAAAGTGCATGTGAGACCCTTGTCCACGCCTTTATCTCCTCAAAGTTTGATTTCTGTAACTCTATTTTATATGGACTTCCAAAGACTTCCACACGAATGCTACAACATGTGCAAAATGCAGCAGCAAGAATGGTAACTTATACACGTAAACAAGAACATATAACTCCCGTTCTCTTTAATCTTCATTGGTTGCCCATATAGCAACGTATTGAATTCAAGATCCTTCTCTTAACATTTAAAATCTTACATGGAGCTGCACCTTCTTATCTCTCTGACTTAATAAGTCGCTATGTCCCTTCTCGTTCCCTAAGATCCTCCTCTTCAAACTTACTTGCTAAACAGAGCTATAATCTTAATACTTATGGCATGAGAACTTTTTCCTTTGCTTCTCCTGAACTATGGAATTCTCTACCTCTTGACACAAGATCCTGTGACTCCTTTTCTCTTTTTAAACGTAACTTAAAGACATGGCTTTTTAAGAGAGCATTTGATAGTGTTTAATTTTTCATTCCATATTTTAACCATATATTTTTACTAAAATTTTTTAATCCACTGATGTTTTACAACTTCTTTTAATATATTATATAAAATATATGCTTTTTATTATATCATGAAAATGTAAAGCGTTGTTGAATCTTCGGAATAATTGACGCTATATAAATTATAGTTATTATTATTATTATTATTATTATTAATTGTGCATACATTTCCCCGTTCAAATGTTCATATTGTTCACATAGAACCACACCCTGCTTATATGAAATTGCTACCATAAACTTAACAACGCGACCACCAGATCCCACATGTGATCCTTTCGCAGTACAGTACTGTGCTAGACCTTCGCTTGGCATTCTCCATATTCGTGATCTAGGGTCTCTCGCCTGATCTAAAGGGTTATATTTGTGATAAAAGCTTAAACCATCTATATAGTCGGGCGGTTAAGTGCCAAAATCGTTCGTTTTGTGAAGAAAGCACCAAATTTAGCTTTTGGTGTACTAATGAGATTCAGATATGGAGCCATCGTCAAAACTCTATTTTAGGGGAGTTTCAGGGGGTGTTACCATGGAAGAGAGGCTTCATGAAAGAAAATCGCCTTGAGACCTATAACACCTTATTGAAACCCAGAAAAATTACATGATAATGCTTTTATTAGTCTTCAGGGTACTTGTGCACAAACTTGTGAGGCCCTGAATATTTGTTATTAAATTTCAGGGGGAAGGGGTGGGTATTTTTTTTTTTGTTACAGGGTCTAATTTATATGGAATAGACATAACGTTGGACAATGTGTGAAATCTTTGTACATTTTATCAATTATCAATTGTATTGCATTTACAATAAAGTATATATCGATTTTCACTTGTATCAAGACGTAAGTATAGGCTTTATACTGGTTAAGCAAATATGTAAGTTAGATACATGTGGCATTCATATTTCGTGTTACAGTGTATAAACTTAAGATAAATTAGCAAGAAAACTATCTAATTTATTTTGATTTTGAACTACTTTCTGTCCAATACACAACATCAGTTATAAACAAAACATCTATGACATTGTTTTCTAAAACAAGCTTTTTAAAACTATATATTTATGTGTTATTTACATGAAAACGAGGCTCAGTAGCCACAAAATGCCACCATTATTGAATTGGCTTCTTAATCATACGTACAAAAATTATCTTAAGTATTAGTAGAACAATATCCGCCACATATGCATAGAGCTGTGCATTTCAGTGCTGCTTTGACACAGGAACATTGCTTTTGACATCCTTTCTTGCACCCACATTTAATCAAAGCTTTACAGGAGTTAGATACGTCAGGAAGTGTTGACCAGAGCGGCCTCCATCCTTCGGGAGACTCCTCCCATCCCCACTCACTTGGAGAAGGCAACTCCATGCATGGAGTGGTTGATTGGCCCCAGCAATAGGCTCCTTGATAAGTTGCTCGCTTGATGTGCTCCTTTAATGCCGCTTGAGTTGGTGGAATTGCATTGAGGGCTCGCGATTTCTGGGCAAAAAGCTCTTTACGTGCCTCGTTGACTGACATCTTTGCACTTGTGCGATGGTATAGCAGTACTACATAGCGCTCCAGCTTCATTAAGGTGTCATCACTGATGTTAGCTGGTTGTTGTGAAAGTTCTATGAATGCACTTGTGACATCATCGTACACCATCCATGTGTTCCAGGCAGTCTTTTTGCCTTTCGTTGAGAAGCACGATACAGTATCACAGCCCGTGAAAGCATGAAACATCGGTAGCGATTTTGACTTCTCTGGACCAAGTGCATGTGTGATGTCATGTATGGGATATGACCTGAGATGTTCACCAGTGCCAAATATCACCCACAGTTCAATTTGCGGTAGAAGATAGAATGATCCAATACAAATTACGACTACATCAGTGTCTACTGAGCGTATTGCTATCCTCCTGTGCCCTGAACTTGCAGCATCGGTGACGTGTACCAGCATTCTCGTGTCAGCTTCTTCATGGTTTGATGGAGTCAGATTTGCTGTACTGCATGATAGTGGACTAGATAACACTTGTGGACCTTTGGTGATGAATACTTCTTTCCCTTGATCAAATTCTACTAGTGAAACATGCTCTGCTATGATACTAAAAAGTTCCTTCTTGTTGCCATCTACTCTTAAGAACTCTTGCCAGCCCTTAATTGGAACCAACGTTGATGCTTCAACTCTCCGTCGTACTCCTTTCCCTCTCTTCGTTCGTGTAAAACGTTTCAAGCTGTTGTCCAAATACTCGTCAAACACAACATCGATTCTCTTAACATGCCTAAGCTGCCCTTTGATGTATGGGATAAATACTTGATGGATGTAGTCTCCAAAGGTCTTGATGTCTTTTGCTGGCTTAAGCATATTGATAATGGCCGCTCCATCAAGGACAATCACATCAATACATTGAGGGATATTTGATGTAGGTTGCGAGGATGGTGCCATGGCCAAACAATCAAGGAGGTCTGACTTGCTCGATGGTAAAAGCAATTCCCCATTTTGCGATAAAGACGGTGGACAACCTTGGTTTTCGTGGCTGAAAAACTCATCAAGGTCTTCATTTCTAGTCTGGCATGATATGAAAAGCCTAGAAAAAAGCGCACAGTCGGTCTTGAGGAATGTGATCTTTTGCTTTTCATTAGATGGTACCTTCTTTAAGGGAGTCTTAAACAGTGGCAATTTGTTCCTTTTGATAGGATCATATAGACTTTTCTTGTTGTTTGTTATCCGCTCATTTCGAAATGTCTCATATTGCTCTTGACCAACAGCCTCTATGGTGCGAACAGTCTTGACGACAGCTGTGTCAGCAATATCTCTGGTATCAAGTACGAGGAGCTCATTGGTTTCTTCCATGAAGGGATTTCCCATATCTTCAATAACAGACACCAGTGACTGGACGTCTTTCACAAATGAAAGCTGTAGATTCTTTGCCTCTTCATGGTGTTCTTTGCGTTCACTTGTCTCTTCTGTTAAGCATCCTTCAAATTCGTGTACCATCCGAGCTATCTCAGGGCCTGAAATCATCCAGCGGCGCAACGCTTCTGCACTTTCGGTTAAACCAACAGCACCACCTTCTCCTTTAACTAACTTATTGTTCTGCTCGTGTGCTTGGTCGATGACCATGGCAGAGAATACTCTGGCAGACTTCTGAACTGTAAAACCTCCAGTTTTAAGCTTGTAATACGTCTGTGGGAGTGTTTGGCAAATAGACATCATATCTCTTAGGTGCACTGGCACCCATCTTGAATAGTTGCTGTGGTCTAAGGCGAAAAACCATGGTACCAGCTTGCTCAGGGTGCTTATGTATAATGGAAAGTTGGATTCTCGGATAGATCGTACGAAAGCGAAATAAACTAATTCTAGCTGCAAGGCTATGTACCAGAACTGGAAATGTGGAGAAGCAGCTGATCTTTGTTTGCACCAATCATCAATGGAGAGAGAGTCTGTTATTTCCCCTTTGTCCTTGGAATGATTATAAGCTGTATGTAGCAACTTGTATAAAGCACTAGCAGTGACCTGATGAGCATGCCTTGTACGCTTGACATGTTTTCCTTTACAAAACGAATCTGCAACGCCTGAGGATGCAACATTTGCTTGTATAAGGGCACTGGTCCATCCACTACCCTCAAGCCAATCACCGAGAACAGCCAAAGTTGCCATTTCGACATGAAGGCCACCAAACATAAAGACGAACTGCTTCTCACCATGAGAATCAGGTAGATTCCACTGAATCTGCTTTGCGACACTGTATAATGGCTGATCTACAGCAATCACAGGTACTTGGCCAGGATTAAGGTATTCAGTAGCAGCCTTTATCATATCCATAGCGTGTCGTATCATGGCAGCAGACTTGGCCTCATGGGAAAACAATGGCAGCAGTGATGTTATTGCTGGCCTTGCAATAGTGTTAGTACCGTCTGTCTGATATCTTGAGTGATAGCCACCCCATGTTACAGGAGATTCACCATTGTAGTCATCTGCTGTTGTTGACATCAAAACTTCTGTTAGCCAGTGATGTTCTTCTTTGATAGTCTTTGTCAAAACTTGAAGGTTCACCTCTTCGTGCTGAGGAACGACTGGAACGACTGGTTTTTGGTGCATAAGAACACATGGAGGCACCTCCGCATACCAGCTGGGAAGAGGGCAAACGGTTTTAGTGGGCAAGCCTGAGCGATGCTCTATATTGACTTCATTTCTTTCAATGCCACATTCAACTGAAGAAACATTTTGAAACAGCGAGATTCCTGTTCCATGGAAAGAATTTTGTGCAGTGGTCGAACTGGTATTGTGATCTATGTTATCGATAGCTGCAGTTGTAAACAGTTCTTTCCTTAGCTTTGTGGGGCATAAGACACCTTCCTCTTCAAATCTGCGACAGGCAGCATTTCCAACGTCAGTTGATATTGAGAGAACTCTGTCATACGATATAGATACACCGAGCTTGTGAAGTGAATCTACTAACTCCCGTTTACGTGTTAGGGCATGGGTGCTTAGACCAACGTATATAGGGACAGGCGTTTCACGCTCTTTAGTGTGACGGACTTTTCCTGTGGTTCCTTTCCGTTGAAGACCAATACAATTGAACTGCAAAAGTTGAGAAATCGTCAATGCTGCTTGAGAAGTGTTGTTTTCCATTTGATCTTGAATATTGGGACCATAGAGGATCATCTTAACAAGGGAGATTAAACATGATGGTATGGAATCCTCTTGACAGTTCTCATCAAATGTTCCTTGAAAATTTGACTTTCTTAGCAACATCTCTTTTCTGATTATTGCAGCAGCTGAGGACAAGTATCATCATCTTCCTCCAGTATTCTGTGTAAAGCAATTCCAATGTCACTGTCAAATGCTAGCAAAACATCTCTACCTTTTTGGTGAGCCTTCACATCAGGTAAACTCGCTAGAATTCTCTCCTTCAGTCTTGTTGAATTAATGCTAGCTCCTGCAAAGTCTAATTGTTCCAAGCGACTGTTATACATGCTTACAAGGTCTTTCAACTTAAAAACTACAACATCCTTGCTTTTATCATCAGTTGGAAATTCCTCTATGTAAGACACCAACTCAGCCAATACAATGCCATGAAGAACATTTTCATTGCTACTAGATTCTTTAGACTTTATTTGAGAGCGCACTTTGTTATGAAGGGTAGTAAGACAGGATTTATGATATTTGGCCTCGCGTGCTACAAGATCTCCTTCACAGCTTAGCTTCAACAAAAGGCTTGCATCTTGTAACTTGTCAGCAAACTGACGTATTTTGTTATCAAGGGGTAAAGTTGTAACGCTATGCAGTGGTTCCTTATTTTCTGGCTTATCGCAAAAAAAGCAATTCCATTTGACATCAGACAAACTTCCAAGACTAGATCTTGTAGGTTTTTTTGTAGCAGACTTAGCAGCATCACTATCTTCACTATGACGTTTCCTGGCCCTTGTAAGCTTAGTGTTATTGAATTGAAGGGAACAACTCTTGTGCCATTTAGCCTGGTTGATAACAAAAGATCTTTCAATATCATCACCATCTGTTACTTCAAAAAGAGTAGTTAAAAATTCTGGATCAAGATCTTTGAACTGTTTGAGATTAGAAGCCAGTGTCTTATAGCCTGATCCTACATCTGAGCGCTTAGAGTTAGCTGGACACTGCAGTTGTTCTTCTTTGTCATCCTGACATAAGGCACACTTTTCCCAGTCAAACATTTCTCTTGAACTCAATGTCATTCACTAAATTGGAAATCAAAATTAAATATGAATAAGAGCGTAAAAAATAAATTAAGGTCAAAGAAAAGCAGTACCTACCATCATAGTATTACTAGACTGGCTACATACGTGAGCTACATGTCACAATTTATAGATTTCCCTGAGCACCTCAGTCAACTAGGTAAAAATATACAATTGCATTGTTTAGGTTTACATTAAAAAATCAAATCAATAAATTTTGCTTCAATCTTGTAAAAATCTCGTAAATATACGAATGAGCAATAAAAGTAGTGTATTGTATTGTATTGCCGTTCTTATTTCATTTTTTTACCATCTAGTCACTACAAGAAGCCAGCCAACAGACCCATAAACTACGTGCAATATAGTTTTCTAGTTGAACAATCACTTCATGCTAAAAAAAAAAGAAAACTGATTTAGTTGACAATGAGTCTAATTTGAATTTTAAAGTATATCTGAAGATGAAGATTAAAGCAAAAAAAAGCAAAACAAAGCCGTTGCCTTACGCCGTATTCCTACCGTATCGCCACGAGAAGCCACGAACAGACACCACGAACTACATCAATATCTGATTAAATAATCAACTTTATGCTAAAAAAGACTTCAGAAAAACTGATTTAGTTCACATTGAATATAAATCGAAGTTTAAAGTAGGAAGAAAAGGAGAAAAAAGATAAACAAATACAAAATACTTACAGACAGAATAGAGATAAACTCCAGATTCCAAGATGGCCGACTACAGAATTCCCGAATTGCATGCTGGGTTGTTACCAGTCCCTTACCTGTCTTACATATATTTTTTATACTAAACTATTTATATACTTAATTGTAAGTGAAATAAAATTGATAATTGATAAAATGTACAAAGATTTCACACATTGTCCAACGTTATGTCTATTCCATATAAATTAGACCCTGTAACAAAAAAAAAAATACCCACCCCTCCCCCCTGAAATTTAATAAAAAATATAATAAATGATGTGGGCGTAGCTTTCATCTAACCCAAGTTCATTCATAACTTTCTTTGCTGTAAAATTTGCTCACTTGGTTCTTCTTAGTCTATGTACAACTCTTCGTATTCGTGTTTCATGGCGCACACTAAATTTGCGTGGTCTCCCTTGTGGTTTTCCTGTGACCTTGCTCATTTCCTTTTTTTCACCCTTAACACTTCGAAAAACGGTCGATGGTGACACCTTACATTTTCTTGTTATCTGTTTTACACTTAGTCTTCCTTCTTCTTTGCGAGATTTTTTTCCACGCCATTTTATTTCTTGTCAGTTTGAAGCACGATAAATTAGAACAGCACGAGCACTTTTCTTATTTGTTACACTTAATTAACTCGATTTTGATAATTTTTTACATTATCTGAGTTTATACATCCAATTTCTTATAATAACTATCATTTCTACTATGAATGACTGTATTGAGATTTTTACACATACACAGACAATCAGCGAATAAATAGTTTGACAGTTTGATACACAGGGCCCCCAAATACGTACCATTTACAAAATCTGACTGTACTCCCCCCCCCCCCACCCCACCCTAGGCAATGTTGGTCAATCAACTATAAAATTGTCAATGGGTCGTTCTTCAATCAAGTTAGAACAACATTGAAGAGGGGGAGGGGGGATAACACCTGAATACTTGATTAAAACTGTAATCTATTTATAGGTTTAAATTATCCATTAACAATTGTAGGCAATGTGTGATTATTTTATTCGCCAATAGCGCTGCGCGGAAACTACGTCACAGAAATTTGACCCCCTAGTGTGATTCGGACAAACATTGAGGTCAATACAAAGAGAATGAGTGAGGAATCAGAATGTTCGTCTTGAAATTTGTCTAAAAAAGCTATTTATTTGACAGAAAATGATGTCTTTTCTGGGTCAAAGTTTATCAGTGATCCAGAGAACTATACCGTGGACTATATTGAACTGTTCTAACGACTTTTTATAATCCGGAGAATTTTTATTTATTTTCTATGTGAGCTCACCATCGATTTACACTCATTTCTAACCATGCACCATTCTACACATACACGACTTTGTTTTTACACATACTTTTACATAATATTTTCACTTTTACGCAAACCATCAACCACTTTATACAAGTCCAACAATAACTACGGCCCTCGATCGACTCTCCGTTGACCTTACATAAATTTCTTTAATAACTTCTTCAGTTAAAAGAAGTGCATATATATTATTAGATAGTTCTACCATGTCATCGGCTATTTCGTCGAGCAAGTCATTTAAAATAGAAGGTAAAAATGTAGTATGAGAAAGGCTGGGAGGGAACTTCTTTATCACACAAGGCTCTTTGTTTCGGCGCCTTTCTCTTTGCACGGCAAGCTTTCTCTACTTGTTCGGTCGTGAAATTTGCTTTAAGAGGGTTTGGAAACTCTTCAGTAGTTCCTTTCTCTCCAGGCCAATGAGGATCATACGTAATTTTGGTAATATTCGTTGTGCCGAAATGTTCTCAAGATCAAGCGTTGATTCACCTCTGACATATCGCTCGAGATCGTGCCAAGGCTTAACGAATGGTATAAATTCCTTTTTGCCCGATTCCTTCAATTCTTTCAGCAATCTTGGCAGTCTATCGGGATATCTGGAATCGCTAATGCATCTACCCCAACAGCATTGTTTCGTACCGACCATTTTAACAATGGATAAGGCATAATTTTATAATAATAGCGAGCGGAATACCAATCTCACATATTGTTACTGTAATCTTGAGCTTGTGTTTGTCCGAATCGCGCAGGGGGGTCTAATTATCTAATCTATTTTTAGACCATCCGCGCAGCGCTATTGTAGCTTTTCTAGGACATGATCTGGTGTATGTGAAATAGCTTCACAGTCCATCTAATGAAAAACAAATACAAGAAAAAAAATTAATTGCTGTTCATCGATCCAATATATTCTGAGTGTTGTACCCATAGACCATACATATTCCTTTATGTTTGTTTGTATGTTTGTTTGTTTGTTGAAGTCGGTTCATAGTTGGTTGGTTGGTTGGTTGGTTGGCTGGTTGGTTGGTTGGCTGGTTGTGATACACATGTTGTGGGGGATCAGAGATTATTATTTTTTTAGTATCTGAAAATCATAGGCCACTCGGCTATTTATTTCGTTTTCATCGTTTACAATTGGCCTTTACCTAAACGAGCAAAGGACTAGGTACTACTAGGTACAGAAAATAAATGCGTGCGATTTCTTTTTTGGCGTGCACTTGCATTCTATGGGCTTCCTATGGTGGCCTATGGCGTGCGCGATAAGACCATTTGTATATCTGAATTTTGTATTAATATTTCACTTGTAATTTTTTGTAGAGTTTTTCTTAAATATTGAATGTTGTATTTTTTTAAGTTGGGAGACCGTTATTGGAGCCTAGCTCTGTGGTTACTCCCTGCCTTTGAAACACATTTTGTAAATAAATAAATAAACAAACAAACAAACAAACATACAAGTGTTTACCGACTTGAAGGGACATTGGTCCGTACTATACTTATGGGGACACCAAGTTTTAGGCATCATTAATATATATTCAACATAACAAATACCATACCTTGCAAATATTCACCGACTTGTGGTGACCTAATAAACACCCTTAAATATAATGTTCACTGACTTGTGGGGACATTGGTAGTTTATAAGGTTTCCAAAAATTAACTTTACCTGGTAGCTATTTATTTATTATTGGAAGGTTAATTACAGTCAAAGGACATGAAAGGTTGATGTAATATAAAAAGGAAATAAATAAATAAATAGGTAAAAAATAAATGAATAAATGATAAATAAAAGAATAGATAAATGTAGCGTTTCGTTGTAATCTATTATCGCTAGTTTTCATATCAAATTATATTAGTAAAGTTCTTCTGATTAGAATAAATAAATAAAAAAAATTAGAAAATGAATAAATAGATAAAAAATGAATGAATAGATAGATAAATAAATGAATACAAAAATAAATAAATAGATAAATATGGGGAATGGAGAAGTGTATATAGTGAAATGAGATTGCTGCATGCCATATAATCCAATCATTGGATTTCGTTTGTTTGACTACGTCGGGGCACAGCACAAACTAACAAATGCATGATGATTTGAGGAAAAATAACATATGATGAAAGATTATTAAAAAGCTGTATAATTATATGAGTGTATTTTTAATAATTACAGAGCAATATTATTATTCCTTTTGTTATTTATATTATTACTTATATATATATAATAACATCACGCAAGGCAAAACATGGAAGACCATCACCCTTTGTCTCCCTCTATTCATCCCTTCGTCATTATTATAATTACCAGTAATTGGTTGTTTGTTTGTTTTATTGACTTTGTTTCTTTGTGTACTATCAATGTTTCTTTGACCTGCCAAGGCAAAAGATGGAAGACCATCACCCTTTGTCTCCCACTATTCATCCCTTCGTAATTATTATAATTACCTTTAATTGGTTGTCTGTTTTTACGAATGTGTCTTTCACCTGCCAAAAAAAGTTTCAATAATGTCATTGAAGAGTCAGTGTTCTGATCTTGCTTTTTTTCTCTAGATAGTGATATTTTCATGTACATGATATGGACAATATAATATTGATTATACATTAATTTTGTATAATGACTGCAGATGACCTCTGAAAGATTAAGAAAACAAATGATGATGATGATGATGATGATGATGATGATGATGATGATGTGTGTGTGTGTGTTTATATGGCGCATTTCTAGTCTCAATGCGCCTTACATGTATAAATTAAATAAAAGTGATTAATTATACAAAATATTGTGAAAAGAGGAAGGACTTGAGTTTACACTTAAATGAAGATAATGATTTAGAGTTTTTAATGGAATGGAATACAATGGAATACAGTCGAAGCTCCATTAAGCGGACACCCTTGGGAAACGAAAAAAGTGTCCTTAAGTAGAGCTGTCCGCCTAATAAGAAGGGTTCTTAAAACGGGTGAATAACGTAAAATAGTCTCGTTTTGCGCTTACAAAAGCATTTCTAAAAGTGTATTAATTCTGCATATAATGGATATAGAAGAAAGTAAAAACACGTTTTTTGTGATGTCAGATGTCAGTCTGGGTAGTTAATTGTGTAGTATATTAGATCCAGTGCATTTATTGAAAAAATCGCCCTGATATTTCTCCATTAAATAACCTTTTAACCTGATTTCAATTTTCCATATCAACGGTTACTATGACAACATCGTATACTTGGTTTTGGTTCACGATGTAACAACTACTTTCGTAACAGACATTTTGTGAAAGTTTGGAGATATTTCAGTAATTTTATTAGAAGATATGCGGGATTATACTATGAATTCAGTAAAGGCCTCTTGTAGAGCATTATTTTGAGGGAGCATTGTGGTACTTAGAAAAAGGTCCCTTACATAATGATGGCCCACTGGTACCTTAGTACATCGTACCTAGAAATGTTCCCTAGGTACCCAGCTTTCATTTTATGGTGTCAGACAAAATATATGAGGGGTGTGCTACGTTTTCCATTTTCTAGGCCTCCTACAGAAATTGGCTCCTAGTCTACACGCAATTGAGAGTTAGTAACACGCAATTGAAAAATATTCACGCAATTTCAATGTCCCTTCAAAGCCACCGTATGTTTTTGATGTTGCTGCTGCCGCAAAATAGCTGCTGCAAGCTTATCATAGTCAATACTAGCTTCTGCCATCTTTGAAATCCAGAGAGACTGGGACCAACCACAGGAAACCCAAACACTTTTTTGTGTTTTATTTTAATCTTTTTTAGTTTTTTCTTGTTCTAAATTTCTAAATTTCTTTTAGTTTATTTTCTTTTCCTTCTACTGATATTCTTTTCTTTTATTCAATGATGTTTTCATTGTGTATTTCAAATCTTTTTTCGGTAAAAATCAAAACGTACCCCCAAAGTCGTCAATGTTTGGATAATGTACCCCCTCTTTTGAGAGTTTTTTTTAAAATGTACCCCCACCCCCATGAAACCCCCCCCCCCCCCCCTGCCACGTAATAAACGATCGATCCCTTAGGAAGTTCATTTATATATAACAAAAAAAGAAAAGGCCCCAAAATTGAGCCCTGTGGCATCCTGAATGAACAGGCAGCCACTTCGAAGAAGTAACCTCAACTAATAAATACCCTTTGTTTCCTGCCAGTAAGGTAGCTAGAGAACCAAGCAAGCAGATTACCATTGATTCTGTAATGCTCAAGTTTGTATAACAGGAGGTTATGCGGCATAGAGTCAAAAGCTTTAGAGAAATCAAGATAAAGCATATCCACCTGATCTGTGGAGTCAAGGACTTCACCGATACTGTGTAAAACATCCACCATCTGTGCTATAACTCAGAAAAGAGCAAGTAAAAAAATGATATGGTTTTCGAGCGCAACATGTTGGCGCAGATTCAAAAACATCTTGTCCAGACAGGTATGGGTGAATAGGTTTCCTTTGATATTGGTGTAAAATATTATATCCTAATATGTTTTGACTAAAATCCTAGAAAGAAATGCAGTCTTTTGCACACTATGGCAATTATATGCAAATGAAAATGTTGAATATTAGCGTTTATTTAAATTCATATAGAGTAGTCAGACTGTTTGATAAGTTTAGCGTTTTGAAATTCAATGAAAATAGACAGAGAGAAGACGCGTTGAATGACTCCGAACAATGAACTTTGTTAGATGCGAATAGCATATTTTCTGGAGTATTCAGAACCTAAATCAAGCCTGAGCTATGACGACAATTGCATGGTAAATTAAGGAGACCAATCACTATACTGTATTACATGTAACACCCCCAATATTTTACAACATAAGGCTATTGTGTTTAATAGAGTGTAAATTAGAGTGGTTTTCATAAGCCCCCGCAATACATTTCAGTGTAATTTTTTTCTTTTTTTAATCTGACGCTTAAACACATAAATAAAATTTGTTTTGCGGCCAGATTCTGAAACCATTTTTATTATAGATTTAGCCAGCAATGTTTGCAATTACGCGATTTGCATTTTAACTCTTGATCTTCTTGCCCGATTTGAAGTGATAAGAGATTAAATAGCTATAACATTTAAGATTGTTCATATTTTTAGCTTTTCTGCTATTTTGATGTGTACTTTTAAAGTGCACCTGACGTTCTTCATGAGATTTTGCAAATCTGTTGTTCATGAGGTGTATACTAAGTATATTTAAAATTTCTTGATGTTGACCTCTAGTTTTTGAGATATGAACATTTTAAATCTGAAAATGCAAATGAGGTGAAGTCACCCCAGAATTTGTCAAAGTTTTGTTTCGAAGCTGACAGCAAGCTTGTTGTTGTAAAGTAGTAAAAATTTTAATGGTAGTGTGAATATTAGTAATACAGATATTGAGCTTTAAAAAATTGCTATAATTATTTCCAGAGAACTTTTGTATATTTAATGACCATTATTAATCTTCAAGTTAGTTTAATCCTCTTGGATTGAAGACACAGACAGACAGACAGTAGTAATAGTAGTCAAAAGCTTTATTGGCATAAATAAATAAATAAATAGTTTATTGAAATTATTATTTGCAGCCCGAAAGCTGAATTACATAATTATGTTATTTACAATTTCGAGAATGATTAAGAAAATATTTACAATACGATATAATAATTATTATAGGACAAATTTATTAATACATGAATATAATAATATAAAGATAGTTATGAGATGCACGGAAAACGAACAAAGAAAAGTCATCACTGGCCATTGTAGTTGAAAACTAACTGATCGAAATCAGCCACACATGACCAGGATGAACGAATTTTTTGTTCGTTTTGTGCGCACCAGTGGAACTTCATATTTACGGTTATTTCGTAAATTATATTTGTTAACATGCCTTGATGGTAAAAGATGATTAAGTTTGTGATTTTCATTATTTTCAATTGAGTTAAAAAACGATTTACATAGATAGTTATGATGGTCATCTATCCCTTTAAGTCCCAGTCTTTCAATCCCACTATTATAATCATAGTCAGGTAAAATAATATAGATAGCTCTCTTCTCTATACATTTAAGTTCATTTTTTAGATAACATGGTAGGGAATTATAAAAACTTACTACCCCATAATCAACGACTGATCTTATGCAAGTTACATAGAATAGACACAGATCTTTTGGAGGAACTTAAGCACGTTTAAGCTGGATTAGAAAATACATTATCTTATTGACTCTTTTAATTACACTATCGATGTGGTCGTTCCATGACAAATCGCTACTTATAGTAATACCCAATAACTTAGTTGATTTTACTACATCTAATTCCTTGCCCTCTACAATTAACGGGTCGAACATAGTTATTTTTTTTTGAAAAACTAATTCTGAGTTCTTTACACTTATCGGAGTTCAATTGGACTCAAATTACAAGCAAATGTTTCTATGATAATAGCATTACAGTGATTTATTATACAACTGTGACGTAAATTTACCATATGAGGTATCGTTTGCGTGAAATATGAGACGCTATTGCCCCGAGCTCAAAGGCTGAATAACCCGTATTTTGCCCTCCAATAAAACTGGTTTGACGTCGGCGTGACTTTATCTAAACTTTAACCAAAATGGCCCAAATAACTGTTTTTTGTCTTCTGAAATTCAGCCAGAAAATAAGAATGATGTCTATTTTTATGAAAAATTACAGTTAACCTTTTCTATCCAGAAACCTAACTTTGAAAATAAAAAATAATAAAAAAAACTTTGTTACCTTCTCGGACGAAGCAGCATGACATTCCTCAAAACCCTCCACTTCTGAGCCATTATTCCTAGTACATTCTCGCTGATCCTCCTCATTCGACTCAGCCTGTAGTTGAATATCCTCTGTTCATGTGTCAATGAAGACAGAGGATATTGCTTTAAGAGAAAGTTGGTCAGGTCAAAGGCATCATCTCCAACACCAACAAAGGGAACTAGAGAGCTTCTGCCTGGCAATGGTTGAGTTGGAATGTGCAGAGGGTTTTGCTTGTCTGCCAGTAGCTCCCTCAATTTTTTTCTGCTCCAGTTACCCCCATCGCTCATCCTCCCATCCATGCAACATCAGCAGCAAAGATTTCGTAGTCAGATCCCATTACAACCATGGCAAGTATTGAGTATGTCCTTTGTAGTCATTGTAATGACTACCACTGTTTGGAGGTTGCTGAATGATTACACGTTTCCCATCAATGGCAAATTATCCATTAGAAAAATCCTAGTGATCGTTGAATTTTTGGACAATATTCGGCCAAGCTGAGGTGGTGTTTTGGGCAGCTTCAGAAATTCTTGTCCAAGTTTTAAAGAAATAACCTCACAAGTCTATAAAATAAACAAAAATTGTACCTGATTATTGTAATAAAGTTTTAAACATTTCTAAAATTTATGTATATATTTATCATTTGGCCCAGGTTGTACTTTGCAAAATTTTGTTGATTTCTGATAACATAAGGATTATATTTAAAATCTGTCATCACAACATGTTTCTAGTGCTTGACCTTATACTTTTACCAATTCTCAAAAACTTGTAGATATTATTATTATTAGCAATTTAGAGTGCCGCAGTTGCTCAGCGGTATAGCTGCGGTATAGCTGCGTGCTGGTGAATGTGTCAGCGGTATAGCGGAGTGCTGGTGAATGTGTCTATAGATCACAAGGTCATGCTAGCTCAAATCCCATTTAGTGCTACAATTTTTTTTCTGAGTATACCAGTTACTAGTATGTAGATATCACATAATAATGATAATAATAAGAAATAATGATAATAATAATGAATTGAATGACACTGTAGAATCAAAATTAGCAGTAGAATTACGATCAAACTCCATTTTGGTTTGATTTGATTCAAGGTTTGTCATGACACTGTACACAAGGCTTTTTGTAGTTGCAAATAATTACCTCGATCACTATGTATATGAAATAGCAGCACGGCTGATGCGAAAATATCCTTCTTGCTCAGGTCTTCCTGTAATCTGTAGACCAAATCATCAAACTTGGCTTCCGGCATCCTGAAGAAGTTGGTAACTTCTGCGTTGTCCTCGCATCTGGGCTCCGGTACGAGTTGGTGAAAAGCCCCTCTTTTCTCGCGTCTTTTAAGCCATTCCCTTGTCCACACAGCTCTGGTTTTCTTCTTTGGTCGTTCATCGTTCTCATCTTCAAAACTATCGGCCAATAACAGCAACAAAACAAAGTTTGCATTGCGACCAAGAGCCCAATGCTTGACCACCAACTTTACAAATGTGGCCGTGCAGAGACTAGTTACTAAACCGATGTTGCCATTACGATGTTGTGCTAAAAGTTGACTCCTGTAACACCCTGTTGTCAGCAAATGTTGTGTTAAAGTTTTTTCGTTTCACATGCTTTACGCGAAAACAATTTTTTGCGCGGAAAGTTGTTGTTGTGAGTTGTCCTGTGTAACATCAACTTTATCCAATCTTGCTCAGATATTTAAGGAATTTGTTGTTCGTGAATTTCCTCATTCGCTGACTTAAGAATTTTCCAGAATTCAGAATTGTCATGATTTTTCTCAAGTTCAATAAGTTTTTCATTTTGAAAATCTTGTTTCTTAGTTTTAAGAAGAGTTTTAAAATATTTCAATATACTATTATATTGTTGTCTAAGAAGTAAATTGGAGAGATCGGAATGTTTTAAGTTTGATACCTGATGAAGTTCTTTTATCGCTTTTTTACATTCATTGTCAAACCATTTTTTGTTGCATACAGGCTGTTTTTTCTATCTATTTTTCGGCTTACGTTGTTTTAGGGACATGTTTGCTGCTTTATCAAAAATTAATTGTACCATTCTAACAGCTTTGTTTACATCTTCTTTGTCGCAATTTATAAATTCTTCATTCATGAACTGAAAGATCATTTTTTCATTTCAATTGAACATATTGCTTTCTTGTATGGTTCAACAGTCACCTTTCCATATATATTGCGGGGGTAAAGGTTGGAGCGAATTTAGGTCAGATTGTTTGCTGAATTATCTGAGAGTTGACAGTCTTTTTCTTTAGCCATGTACAAATTGGGCTTTGATGTGATAGAAAATTAGGTTGTTGTACAACAAAATATATACTTTTGTTGAAGAGATCTTGATCAATAATTATATAGTCAACTGTACTTGAACCATTCTTTCCGTGAAAAGTAGCCTTTCCTAACGAGTTACCTGTTGTTCTCTCGTTTAGAATTTTTAAGTCAAATATTTTACATATATCTAGTAATTTTGTGAATTGAGTGTCGAGTCGAAATTATTCCTAGGTCGTTTATTTACTGATACATTGGTACAGTCATTATGGATAAAATTATTTCCATCTTTACTAACTATATCTTTCTCTTTACTAGTACTTGATTTAAGTCTCCTAAAAGTATGATATTGCCTTTTTTTCCAAAAGTGTCTATATCATTTTCGATACGGTTAAACAATTGTGCATGAAAATATTTAGAGTTTTCAGGAGGAATATAAACACCTCAAATGTATAAATCTTTGTTATTCCCTAGGATAGTTTTGGAGATTTTACACCAAATATGATTATCATCTGAGTGAATTAGTTGATTATTTAGATATCATTTTTTAAACAAAAAGGATATTCCAACAGAATTTCGTCCTGATAGTTTTTTAGTGTTTTTGTTTGAAGCTACAGAGAAATTGACATATCCATCTATTTTTGGCAAAGAGTTTGACCAGGTTTCTGTTAAGAATAAGAAATCATGTTTTAAAATAATTTAAAAAATTCATGAATAATTAATGAGACATTTTCAAAAGAAATCATGACCATGACGAGTGTTGTAAATCTGATACAACACTAGTGTTGTATATCCTGATTTGCATAAGTTTTAACTGGTAATTTTACGGCAAAATTTATTTTAATCTTGAAAATTTTGGTAAAATATGAAAGAGCTAACCTAGACATTTTTTAAGTAGTTTACAACATTCGCGTCCGTGTTGTATCGGCGATACAATCGCGCGCCTTCGGCTTGCGATTGTATCTGCCGATACAACACGGCCGCTCATGTTGTAAACACTACTTCTAAAAAATCATAATTCTTAGTTTTTTAGTTTAGTGTTTTGTTATGAATACCATTTATGTTCCAGTTACAAAATGATAATTTTTGTACAAAGTTTAACATAGTTGAATGTTAAAGTCTGTATATAAAATCGATCCAAAAAATAATGCATAAAGGTTATAGATAGATAGATAGATAGTTACTAACAATTTTGATTTATTTCACGGATTAAGTGTGTTCGCTCTAATACAATGAGTTGAAAGTTATAATTTGTTGAATCAATAGGCTGAAATAGTAGCTACCCTTACGAAAAAGTGTTATACAAAATGTATACATTATGGGTCAGATTGTATACATCAAATGTACAACCACTCTTGTTTGTATGATTTTTGTATACATCAAATATACAAACATCAAAATGGCACATTTAGGGAAAATCGGATGTATACTTTTTGTATACATATATTAAGAGTTTCTATACATGAACTATACATCAAAAACAGCCAGTTGCATTTGTACATATTTTGTATACACAAAATATACAAATGTCCATGCAATCAATATGGGTACAAATAGCAAGTGCTCTGTGTACACTTTTTGTATACAAAAAATATACAAAAATAAAACTTGATAAATATATCACAGGAAAAAAAGTAAAAAAACATTCATGGTATTATAATAAACTTATAATAAACCATAATGGTTTTTCTGTAAAATATTGCATATTTATTATTTTCTAAATAGAGTAACGTTTTATGATTTCATAAAAACCATCAATTTGAAGAATATGTTTGATGTCCTGATCTTATAATATCAAACACAGACAAGAGAGGACTTATTTTATTTTATTTTTAACAAAATTTATAACCTCCCATACACTCCTTGTTTTTAAAATGACCTTGAATCAATAGTTTGGGCTCCCTGTGGTTAGTTCAGCCGAGAGAGGAATAGAATCTAGTTCAGTTTTTGGCGGTTGATACGTGAAGTTGCAACTGAAATTCTTATATCAAGAAATGCGCTTTTTCGTCCTAAAAACTGTTGAAAAGGACTACAAAACACTTATGGGAACTTTATAACTGTAGATGGAACTATTTGATGTGGTTTAATTGAATGATTTGGTGAAATTATTGTCTTTGAAGAGGTAAGAAACGGACATTGCTGTAACTTTCTTTATATAAGTACTCGGACTTGTATTTGAGTCAAAATTATTTAGACTTTCACAGTGATTCTGTATTATTTCAGTAAGGAGGATACAATATATTTGTTTAGATGGAGCAAGCGATTATCGTAAGCTATATTAAACTGATTCAGAGTAATTCTACGAGCCTGTACATAGTGGGCGAACGACTCATTTCGGGACACTTAGAATTTTGTTCAACTCGATCGTACAACTTTAATAGTATTGTATAGAATTACTCTTAATCAGTTTAATATGGCTTACGATAATCGCTTACTCCATCTAAACGAATATATCGTATCTTCTTTACTGAAATAATACAGAATTACTGTGAAAATCTAAATAATTTTGACTCACGTGCCACTGCAAAGTACAATTAAGTTCATATTCATCTACCTATTCTTTGCTTATATAGATCAACAATTAACATGGTTGAATTCAAGAAGACTATATGGAACTGGTATTTTATCCGACTTATAACTAATGAGATATAGAGCAGAGTTTGCTCAGCTAGATATATACAATTTTTAATTTAATGTAGGCCGTAGTGTGATGAGTGTGTGTCTGGTCTGGTTAAATATTTTATATTAAGAAAAGTTACAGACCAAACCAATCTTTCAAATAATAATTACATAACAAAATGTAACATCACAAATAAGTGATCTCTGTTAATGTAATAGTCGTTATGTGCCATAATAAAACAAGTCTAATTTCTATTTATGTTTCAAATTTGTTAATGCAATTCATTTATAAATTTGTATACTTTTTGTATATGTATCCACTCTAAGATGTATACTAAAAGTATACATCCAGAGGATGCAAATTGTATACATTTTGTATACACCTACTGGCCAATGTATTGTATACTTTTAGTATCTGAATATGTCCGAAATTGTGCATACTAAAAGTATACATCCTGAGGTTACAGTGTATACTAAATGTATACAAATAGACCCTCTCCGATGTATACATTTTGTATGAAATATGTATACAATTTGTATAACAAATTTTCGTAAGGGTAGTCAGTATGTATTATTTGACACATAATTACCTTGACTTCCATATCTTCACTTCCTTCTACATCAGGAAGACTAGCCTTTAGCACAACCAATACTTCTTGTTGGTTGGATGCCTCTGATAAAGTGTCCAGGTACAAGGGTTGGACACACCTCTGCCTGTTGATTGTTCGCCCACTTTTGATGTGGAGGAGGGCGCTGACTGTTTTCTTGGTTTCCAATCACTAACCTGAAATTGAAATAAATAGTGCTATTTAGTCATAAAACTTAGAATGCAAGTAATGAGAACAATAAAGAACAACGGAAATGTTAAAGTAACCAAACAATAAGCAGTTGTGCTAATGTGATGTAATATCATGTAAAATAACCCCCCCCCCCCCCCCCCCCCCCCCACACACACACACACACACATCCTTAACCAAATACGTCTTCTTGGATGATTTACTAACCACCCTTTGCGCTATTACTTCAAGTCATCAGGGACGACACATTGCAAGGCCTGCTTATCGAGTCCCCAAACGTCTCCGGACATCAACTCTTGTGCCCAAAGGCAACTTAATTTTGTACTCCTGATACCTGAAAAATATCTGGACACGTGCTATTTTGCCAACATGTGTAATGACTTCTGCAACAGTTTTATATGTAGCTGGATTTACAAATACTGGATCTGAGACAGAAATTTTGTGGGGATCATCTGGATGACCTGATGGAACATGTGGCCTCTCTATGTGAAAATGCTGAAACCTGGTTACTACTCTTTGACTTGTCTTTTCAGTGCCATCTTCACTGTCAAATACAACTTCACTAATCTTGTGTTTGGAATGATGTTGTCTAACGGGAGCTAGCAAGGCAGTTCCAAGGACGTCTTCTCCTGTACCTCTGCTGACTTTAGATCAACTCGACAGTCAAGGTTTACACACTTTCTTTTCTGCTTTGGAATTCTGTGCCACAGTTTGGACATACTCTTGTTGTTATGTTTTCAATTTCATGTTAAAATCATCTTAACAAGCCCCATCTTCTGTAACATCTTGTTATTGATATACCCTTTTAAGACACTTATGAAGTAACTTCTTATTCTACAAAAAATAGATTCTGGATGAATACATTTACAAAGGATGTGTTCATTGTGAAGACAAATAATTGCTTAAGAATATATAAATCAATTTGGTTATGGTTAAACTGGGTTGGGTAATTTCGTGTCAAACCTGATATTGGTTTTAATATATTTTAAGGAGGCTCGAAATGGTGTTTTGAGCATGCGCGCAATATCGCCAATTTTACAAGACCCCTCTAACGCGTACAAAATGTATTTTTATTAACAACAACACAATGAAATGGTATATTTTTTTAAGGTTAGTAGATCCATTTTAAGAAAAATCTGTAATGAAAAACCATTTGTATTCTAATCACTCTGCAGTGAACCGCATACAAAATACTTATATACTTATCAATATACAACTACACAACTATATCCAGGAGGGAGCATCTCATTTATTTAGCCATTTATATCATATCTAGTATACATTGATAACGTGAGGATAAATTGCACAATATTAGATTTAAAAGCAAATTTAGTGAGAATGGCTAGTAAAAGAGATACCTTCGATGGTAAACTCAATTACTATTTGACTTATATACCCCTGTTACCCAATTACTATGCATAGTAATGAACACATTCCAACTGAATACACTTCACTAAAACAACAAATTGCACCTGTAATTGTTATAACATTCCGTAAATAAATACAGTATGTGTGTACAAATCCGGACAGTGTGCAAATCCGGACACTTTGGCATTTAAGCGTTAAAAAAGAGATCGAATTTGTTTAAAAATGAAAACAACATTATAGAATTAAGCATTTGTATGTATTCTATTGTTTAAGAAGTTTTTGTGACAATCGAGATATTTTCAGCTAGGAAAAAGAGCGATTTGTCATCGCATGTGAATATGCAAATTCGCAATAAGTCAGTTTTTAACGCGCTCCGAATTACATGTTAAACTTAAAATGGTGATTTTTCTGCAGATTCAAATGATAACGCCAAAATAATTAGTACGTTTTCAATTGCAAACAATGTTTTATCTTGTGTGAAAAGAAGAGCTTTTAATAGTTTAAAATAAGTGTAGGAGACGGTTTTAGAAATACTACTAAAATCCACTAAGGTATGTGCAAATCCGGACGATAAAATAAACAAGATTAGCAATCACCCGTAACTTTGAATTGTAGGTTAAAATGTCGCTTAAAAATATACAATTCAACTGCAGTATGATTTTGCAAACATAAGTTATCTTTTGGATAGTTTAATCACCATGCACTATTCATTTATAGGACATTTATATTCATTTGCAGAATCCAGCGCACGAAAGCAATTACTCATGTGTGAAATACTTTAGTGCTCAAACGTATTAATCAAGCAACGTAATTCATGATTTAATTAACACAAATTTAAGCTTTAATCTCAAATTTGACTGTGGAAATGGAAAATCTATCATAAGCATTCGAAAATTAGGAAATAACTTCAAAGAATTGATTAAACAGAACCTACTTTAATAGTGTCCGGCTTTGCACACAACTGTCCGGAATTGCACCACTCAAACTACTTTACAAATATATCCATAACATTTTTAAAAATCACTAAAATTGACCAATACTTTATATAAATCTTTATTAGATGTTACCTAATCTCCAGGGAAAATATATTTCCTAAACAATGCATTTAACGAATGATATGGCAATTTATTTAAAAACCGTCCGGAATTGCACACACATACTGTACATTTATATCTAGAAAAAAAATCATTTTTAAAATATTTTAAAGGTTTCGCATTACAGATTTTTTTATATTTTTCCTTAGTTGCAAGAACAGGTAGGGAACTAGACATGTACAAGTTTAAAAAAACTTTCACCTAAAGGATTTGAAGATATCAGCTTTAATAAAGGAATTTCAGGTCCTTTTTGCAGCGGCCTGCTGTTGTCATGACAACGTCAAACGCAATAATTTAAAAAAATGATATCCTAGATCCATAAGCTTTAAAATGATACATCGGTTAACTGTGTAGCTTCACAATAATGCTGCATAAAATGCAATATCAAGTAGGTATATAGATATATACAGAAACCATTTCGAGCCTCCTTAACTGGTTTTAAATATTAGTATGAATACAAATATTGGAATTAAAAAGGAAGGAAAATATGGACATGACTTTTCAACAAGCAAATTAAACATGTTAAGTCTAGTCAAACCAGCTCAAAAATATGACTAAATTAGTTTGAATATAATTGAACCACGTTACATATATCAAAATCAATATTTTAATGACATCGCAACACATACATATGGAATGGTGGGGAGTTATAGTTACATGTATGTAAAATACAGCAGCCAATTTTAGCTATTCAATACCCAGTATAAATCCAAACAGTTTTTTAATTTTATAATCATTAATCCCTTAAAGAAACAGGCACTGTTATAGCAAAGAATAATAATTAACTAGATGATAAACTAGGAATGCTGTTTCAATACAGTGTAGTTTAGACTGAGAACAACAAGTCCCATTAACAAATATACATCTGTTATTTTCCCTCTTTCCCTCAAAGGACCAGAGTCATCAAAAGTGATCACCTCATCCAATATTGTCAAGTCTTTGTCAGTAACAGGTCTTTTACAGTGTCTAGCAATCATTAAACATCACAAATTTTAATTATGATAACAAATGCAACAAAATGTGACAGTTGACATTATAACGATGCGGTAATAAATAAATGAACATAATCATACAATGAATGATAGCAAGTGTAATCTACGATTACGTAGGTAGCAGAAAATATAGAAATCGGCACGATTCGAACGCACAAATTGAGTTTATTGTTGCAATCAGATGTGGTTGTAGCGGTAGCGTATTTCAACGTATGTATATGTGTGGTTCGAACTGCAATAGATTAAAAAGGCTACGTTACAATATAATTTGCTAATAGATCTAGTCTAAATGTCACAATTCATTTGATTATAAGCTGTACTATATGATGAGAATCAAGTTGTGTCCACCATAATGTACATTGTAATATATAAAGATACAGTTTAGTCTGGGACTGGCAAATGCTGATGATTAAAAGAGTATTGTGTAATTATGTAGATATTAAAGGAACGCATAATTTTTGGCTTTGTAGAAATCTATACATCACAATTTTATCAATTAAATATAACTCTCTCGCACACCCATCATTTAAACATTATATTAAACTGAAATATCTTAAAGTCAAAATAAAGGTTAACCTTGGTGATAATTCTGTTCGTTTTTGCAGCTGTTTATCTTCCTGGCAAACACTTGTTATTGTACTGACTCTACTCTTTTGTTCCATCCGGACTTTCCAGTTTTTTTTTACAACCTGGTCATTGTCTACCGCTATCTCACTGTCCCCTTCCAACCAGAGGAGCTTAGACTGTCCATCCAAGATCTTAGGGTGTTGTAAAATCCCCCAGGTAGGGCCTTGTTCACCAAATTGAAAGCAAGTTTTGAATTGCTGACAGCAAAAACGACTAGGTTGAGCATAAAGCTGAATGGTAGAACACAACTGATACCACATAAACTATACAATTTTTCCAAGGCCAAGCAACTTAGAAAATGTGAATTGGTTGAACTATTTTCTATTACGTATGAAAAACATATCTTTAACTTCTTTGTCATTCAAAAGTTCCTTTACAATTCGACCTTGTCCTCTGCTGATACCCTTGCAAAACTTTCCTCAAGATTGTCCATTTCTACACAATACACTCTCATTGGTGGTTGGTTCTCTTCAAACTCCAATTCTTCTCCAAGATCCATTTAGCCTTTTTCTTTTTTTTTTTGAAGCAAATTTCTGGGTCGTCACCCATCACGACTGGCTCATTCGCAACACCCATGTATAGTGTACAGTTTGTCCTTGACAGAGACACAGGTGAAAATTTTCTGGATATACATCTTGTGACCCTATCCAGTCATAAACGGCGAGCATCTTTTCGTGTCGCTTAAAAAAAACGAACAAGTCTACCCTTGGTTAAGTGGTTAACTGAGACTCGAGCTCTTGAAGTTCCGACCTCGGGTTCTGGTGGTACTCAGAGATCTTGTCTGCCGTAGACTTTCCAGGAGAGTATTTCCCTTTTCCTCAAGCTCAAGGTCTTTTTTCTTTTCTTCCTTACGGCGGTCTTCCTCAAGTGAATACTGATATTCTTCTTCTTCTTGTCTCTGTCTCAACTCTTTCCGCTCCTTTGAAGTACCCAAGAGATTAGGATGAATTTCAGACTCTGCTTTCATCATCTTTACTGCTGAAACAACCGAAACAGAATGATAACCGCAATCGGCCACAGTCACCATGTCTCTTGAACTTTTACTTTCAGATTCAGAATCTGACTCAGATGAGTCTACAACATCAATGGTACTTCCTGTATATGTAGAAGATGGCATAGAAGAAGTCATAGCACTCTTTAATCCCAATCTCCATTCCTTACCCAAATCCCTTTTGCTGGAGGCATACTTTCTCTTAGATTGTTGGATTTCAAGTGTTGGCCTCATGAGTTCTTCCTGTTCTTCCATACTTCATGGTTTTGGGATGTCAGTTGACTATAACCGTCTCCTCAGAGTTGAATCTGAAATCGAGAACAAAGTTCTCCAACGGATTGAAGATGATGGAGGAGTGTATCTACCTCCTGATATAGTTAAGGGTAGGCACACATTCTTTGCTGTAGACAACGTTGATTTTTCAGGATACACCCGATGGAAAACGAACACTCCACGACACAGCCATGGCGATTTATCACAAGACAGATTTTAAAGATAAAGTTGTAGATTTGAAGTAAGTTATGTGCATTGAAGATCAATCCATTCAATGTTCACAGTAGGTTCACAGTTCGTTTACTCCTAATCACTTGATGAGTGGCAAGACCCACTGGAAGATGCTGTGGCATTCCACGAGGAAAGTTAATCACTTGAGACTTCTTGTTTTTTACTTGGCGCTTGGTCATGCACATAGATGACATACTTTGAGCTAAAAGTATGGCTCTTTTATTAACTTCAAAGCACTTTTCATCGTCGTTATCAGGAAGTGTAGTGTTTGGGCATTGAATCGTCCATCTGAAGAAACTAAAGTTCCTCGGGACAATGCTCATCAGTTAATGTATCAAGAGAACCTGTGAAAACCCACTTTTGGCTCTTGTTGATTGCCTTTCGCAATATCTTAGCAGCATCAAATAGGGTTTTCATATTGCATTCAGGGGTTTCATTTAATGGTCCAATTTAATGATTATAGTGGATGCCCATATTGCCAAAATGAGGGGAAAAGTGTTAGTACAAGCGCAAGAGGCCACACACTTACGTATCCATTCAACACTCATCAGCCTGTGAATGGATATGGAGCAGATCGTACTCATGAAGGTTCCCTGGAGGATGCATATAAGGCTCACACATCAAAACTACGAGGAAAATATCAACCTGTTTGTGGACTTAAAGGATATTCGTAGCTTATGTTTGTGCCGGGTTTTGATATCATCCGAGGAATTGCTTTTGATTACATGCATTGCGTCCTTTTAGGGGCGACTAAGATGCTCATGACATTGTGGTTCGATAAGTCACATGCATCAGAAGAATTTAATATAAGCAAGAGAGTGGAGGATGTTGACAGGTGCCTTTTAAACATCACCCCTCCAAACTGCATTTCCAGAGCACTCCGAAGTATTTCAAAAGGTTTTTGTCACTGGAAAGCGTCAGAGTTCCGTTCATCCCTTTTCTTTTATGGCATTCCCTGTCTATGGAATATTCTACCAGAGGAGTATTCCAGCACTTCCTATTGCTTGCTGAAGCAATTTGGTTGCTTGATCAAAATTCCATTTCTCCTCAGTGTTTGAAAAAATCTGGTAACCTTTGAAGACATTTTTGTTTGTGCATTGAAGCATTATATGGAAGCCGCTATCAGACATTCAATGCACATTTTCTTCTACATCTTCATGACTGTGTTAAAAACCTGGGACCATTGTGGGCTAATTCCTGCTTCTGGTATGAAGATTATCATGGTCAGCTTCGAAAACTGTTTCATGGAACTAAGAAGGTTGAGCTGCAAATAGCATTTTCTGTTTGTATACAACAGAACGTTCCAGAACTGATACCCCTCCTACCACGTCACTTCTCCAGTGAAGAGTTTTACAAAAGCATGACACAAGGAAAGTATACCCTAAAGTGCAAACGTGAAAAGACTTCAGACAATCTTTTTTCACTTGGTGTGATGTCACCTGCCCTTTTAAATCCTTCTTTGTCTGTCTTCATTGAAAGTAGACTGGGACAAATATCACAAGTTTTTTTATTCAAACGGATTCAAATAAACACATATGTTATCCACAGCAAGTCATATTTAAACGTTTACTGTTTTTGTTACTGATACAGGATTTGTTGAAGTTAAATTTTATATGAAATTGTATTTCAAGTGCCCAAATGGTTTGTTTTGCACAGATGGCTGCCCTTGTAAGCTTCCAAAGTACTATGGTGTTGCAGATTGTTGTCTCAAACCAGCAACAGACATCAAACTGTTTTCTGACAAATTTACCCATTGTAAAGTAGGGCACGTGTATCCTGTTAGAAAGGAGGCCTGTAGTAATGTGATATTTCCAGTAAAAAAAGTGGGAGCTCTTTGTGTTTCAGTGGACTGTGAGTGCAGTCAGTGCATGTTTGTTTGCAAACTCCCAAACCGATTTGAGAAAGATTAATTCATGTATAATTATTGTTGTGGTGATCGTTGCGATCTCCGTTCTTAAAAATGGGGGTTATAGAGCCTACACACCAGGTGCTTGGGGTTATAGAGCCTACACACCAGGTGTCCCGAGTCGAGTATCAGATTAAACAGTTTGTATTGGACATTTCTTCCAATTTGGGTGGAGACATCAAGATAACCACTTGTTAACGCTTGTCGATGTATTCAAGATATTCAAGTAATCAAGTTAATCAAGATAATCAAACAAGTTTCACTATAAAAGAAGAATGCTTAACGTAACTAAAGTGATTTACAAGGTAAATGGCAAATTATTCTGTGCTTACCATAAGTTGGCTCTCGTTCTAACACATGTCGCTTGTCCCGACAAACAGACCATAATATTCTAATTATTAATATTAATGAGCATGCAAATTACATAACTGTCGTCTACATTACTGGCCCCAAATGAGGCATCTCTAATGAATCATTTTACTAATCATAATACGTCTAGCGACAATGTTAACTAATTTCTTGTTTTAAGGTAGTAGGATTGGATAACAAACTTGTCATTTTTCATCGTTTCTGAATGCTTTATAAACATTTAATTCAGCTGTGTTAAACTTCCATTCTTTCACGAACAACAGAATAAACAACGAAAAACCTTGGCTATCTTTAAAACAGGGAATGGCGAACGGGAAATGGAAAATAATAATAATTATTATTAATAATAATAATAATGATAATAATAATAATAATGATAACAATAATAATAACAATAACAACACCAAGATATAAATCTAATATAATCACATCTACTCTATGGGTGGGTAAGTTTTGATGGGCAGTAAATGAACATGACACTTTCTTTGAATCTTACCTGTTGAGTTGGTCTTGTATGTTGGTCTCTTGCATGAGATGCAGATGAACGGCTTGCAGTTGATGGAGTAGCCTGTAACCTGTCAGCATATGCATTTGGCTGCACGTTTTTCCAGCAGAGACAGGACCACTCTGAAGTGAAATGCTGGTCAAATTGGCTCCTCTTCCTGTCTTGTTGTAATACTCAAGGAACACCCTTCTTTTCTCTGTCACAGCAATGACGTGTTCACATATTCCTGTTGATTTGTTTGGACACACCGAATCACATTTAATAGCACTTCCCTTGCCTGGTTCACCGATGTGTATTTTGTTGTATACTCCTGCCACAACGTAGGAGTTATCGATTGAATCATGCTTGGGAATGACCAGCCTTGAAAGCAGTATTCTCTGTGCAGATATTAGATATGGTAGGTATGGATTGGCCAGCATTACTGACTGTGGCCTCGTCATACTTTTTAAGATGTGCTTCTCGCTGCATGACAGACATCTGCGCCTTCTTGCGGTCAGATAGAGCATACTGCTTGTAGCCTTCTCTCACATTGTATGCACCTTTTCCAATGATTGCTCGCATTTCATTTCTTTGTTGGCTTTCAATCAGGTCCAACATCTTCTCAACGAAGACGTGTGGATTACACTTGTCAAAGTGGTGATGGTGTTTAGACATGAAATTGCCCGCTTCTGTTTCATTTGTTGTGTACCGATTGCAGGACTACCTAGTCCTGCATCTGTCCTTACTGGAGCAATCATGGAAGTTTTCGTGTCGGTCGCCTGAGAAATTTACAAAAATAACAAATTAACTAACTCATAAGAAACAAATAAAAAAACATACATAAAAACGAAGGGAGAGAAGAAGGAAAGGAGGAAGGAAGGAAGGAAGAAAACGAGGAGGGGAAGAAGGAGAAAAAGAAATGAGGAACGAACGAATGACCATATAAACAGGGCTCGTGCTACTCCTTAAACTCCTTGAAAACTCCTTAGATTTGATTTACGTTTTTAAGGGCACTTAAAAATCCCTTGAATGTTAGAAAATCAGCAAAAATTCCTTAAGAGCGGTAGTCAGCAAAAAACAGACAATTTCGCAAATTCTTGGCAAGACTTGAAAATTAGATTTCGCTCATATTTTAACCATAGCTACGCCCTGATGTAAATGAACTGCTATGTATTTAGTTTTGTAAAATACCGCTTAGTTTTCGAGATATTCGAAAAAATAGGTTTTCGGCTAAATTCGCTAATTTTCGACCGATAATTTATACCAGTTTTAAAAGCTTGTCGCAAGCAAACTAAATAATGTATCGTTGTTTAAAGACCTCATAATTGTTAAATAGTATTTAAAGTAAAATTTTGAAGGTTTTTATGAACTTTCATAAAATCCTTCGATTTCAAATATATTTATTTTTAGAGAACATTTTTAATCTCTCTAAAAATAGGGTGAATATATTCAAAGTTTTTTCCATGTGCTACGCAAAAAATTTACCAAAAAAACACCTCATGGGTAAGTTTGAATAATGGCCTCTACGAAACAAGTAAAATTGGTTTCGGGAAATGTACTTTTTGCGTTGTATTACAATCTCGAAGTTGTAAAAAATTTGTAAATTTCATGTATCGGCAAGATTAATGTAATTTGCATATCTTAAACTTATTTCGAATTTAAAGCGGCTTCGTGTTAACACAGGGACCCCTAATCAATCAATAATTATGAATAAAATAGATGAAAAACGCGCGCGAATGCGATTGTTCGTTGCTTTGGCTTCCTGTGTCGACTACTGCTTGTGATATCTGTTGGGCTTCCTGTGGCAGCCGTTGCTTGGTGATAAATGGCTGACGAATGGCAAAATTCAAAAACTTTTCTTGCGTAGATTTCTAATCTCTCCCTAGTTTAGTAATATGTGACAAGGGATGAAACTCTCAAATACTCAAAATATGTGCAGTGCTACGTGGAGGTACCGGAAGTGGGGAAGTAAGAAAGGATGACGACAATGGCAGACGTGAATGGAAACACGGTAAACAACTTTGAGTAATAAAATGGTAAGTCGACAAAAGAGAACTCATCAATCATAAAAGTAAAGGTTATTTTTTTGTTTGTTTTGGTCTGATGTATTGCCATTGCATATTAAATTTGCAGGTTTTATGAAAACTTTCAACCGTGCGATGCGAAAGCCGTCTCGTTTAGTGATATGAATCAACTTTATATCAAAGATTTCGTCACACCGCTTGAACAAAGTCGCTCTTCAGAAATTTCGCAATTTATCTTTGAAAGATGACAACGGCGAGGATAACAACAACAACAAAAGCAGACTTAGCTTCTCTGAAGTTGAAAAGTACATCCCTGCAAAAGGATTTTATTCGCAATCTGTTCCTGTGACAACAAAAACATCGTGTGAGTGGATTGAAGTATGCAATGATCTTTGTCAGAACCATCGAGTTTCCAAAAGTGTGAGGATTTTCACAGACCTTAGTTGTGAAATTTCAGTCGAAACCACAGATAGAAAAGTGGTACACGGAGGAGCACATTTACAGTTGATTTCGTAAAACTTCGGCCTCTAAGTTCCCGAAGTTCGTTCGGAAGTTCGTAACTTGTTTCCGAAGTATGCAAATATTTACGAAGTTCCCGGTGAACATTCGAACTTCGTCGTGAACTTCGTAACGAACTTTGGAACGAAGTTGCGAAGTTTATTTTGAGCGCGAAAACTGAAATATACGTACATTTCATGGCCAATCCCTTTATAAAACAGGGTCAAGCAATTCCAGCAGGAGTCCGCGAAGAAATAGTTGAGAGATGGTTGAACGGTACCTCTCAAAATCAAATTGCAAGAGAATTGAAAGTAGCGAAGAGTACCGTTTGGGGCATTATTGATAACTTTGTCAAGCGCGGAAATTGCAACAGGGCGACGGGAGGAAACAATACGCGAACAGTATGCACCGATGATGTTGTTGTTTACACAGAATACTGTAAGCAGAGAAAGCCGAGTACAACAGCCAGGGAAATACAACGAAAACTGGTCGAAAACCAAGTTTGTTTGGCTCAAAATACCCCTTCCGCTTCTTCAATTTCCCGATCGATTCGTGAAGATCTTAGATATTCTTTGAAACGACTAACCGTTGTTCCAAGAGAATCATTAACAAACGACTGTCAACAAAGATTAATGCAGTATTTATCTGCTATTGTGTCAATAGATCCGACAAGAATGCACTTCTTTGATGAATCGTCTGTAATAAAAACTACAGGAAATCGACATTACGGCCACGCGCCAGTTGGCAAGCCTGCCATTGAAGTTCAGAGATACGCCTCGAACGCCACGTTTACTGTAAACTTACTCCACAGTTTATTTGGAGTTGATCATATGAATATCATTCAAGGACCTTCTAACGGTTTAGAATTACTTAACTTTTTTGCCGAAGCCTTGGAAGAACTAGACATATTAGGTAATCCTGTACTGAAACAAGATGACTTTGTTATTATGGACAATTGCGGATTTCATCACGCGAGGCTAGTGGAACCAGTGTTAAGAAATATGCTTGCTCTAAACGGATGCAATTTACTATATCTACCTCCATATCACCCAGTGTACAATCCATGTGAATATTGCTTTAGAGTGCTGAAAGGGTGGCTTCGTAGGAATACTGAATTAGCGGAAAATCACACAGAAATTGCAATATATGATGGTTTGAGCAGGGTCACTCCTGGCATGTCAAGGAACTTCTTCAGGCATTGTGGTTATCTCTAGCTTCCCCCTGGGAAAAACATATGCGTATCATAAATAAATTACTAGTTCCTGAACTCGAAAATAAGTCAAAACAATTTGAAATTAGTTTTGAAGCTGTCTTTCAAATTTTGATTTTTAAAAACTTGACTACCATACTACTCATGAGTATCAGTTCAAATATTTATACACTTTAACCGTAAAAAGTTTGTTGTTAATACCAAAAGACAGTGTAGTGTTTTTTATATTCATAACAACATCTGATGTGAAATCTACAAGTTAATTAGTCTAATTAGTTTGATCATTTTCTCACCGGCCCATCAGTGGTAGATTGTCAAAGTCTAGACATCAAAACACCCATGGTTTTTTTACATCAAGTTTATTGCAACACTCATTAAATAAAATCGTTTTACCAACTGTAAATACATGTAAATAGCAAATAATTAAAGTTGAGTTTTACAGTAAATCAAATTGTTTTATCATAATATGGGAGCAGAGTTTAATAGTAACTCTGATGGGAGCAATAAAATATGAACAATCAGACTCACTCGTGACTAGTATTTTATAAACAAGATAGTGGTTCAAGTTATTTAGATTAATTGTGCAAAACTGAGTAACAACTTAAACAATAGAAACAAAGGCTACTGGGAGCGACTGCACTTGGTATTTAGTGTTTTCACTCTATAATATTTCCCGTCAGTCGTAGCTAATTACGCGCAATCTTATGATAATGTAAACAAACTAGCCCATGACAGGTATCACAAGAAAACACAACTTTTGTATAACGTAAAGTGATTTTTTTTAACCGTGAAAGAAAAAAAAAATGGCTTGCCATCAACTGTAGCTTTACTCAAAGCCGGAATTAAATAATTAAGACAAGATATTTTCGGTCTAATTCAAGTATCAGAAAAAAGAAGATCTTGCGATAAGGAGCAAGAAACACGAAAGATGTATAAAATATTTTTGATGATTTTGCTATAAATTTTGAAGGTTTAAATAAAACCACTCACAAGAAAACATGTACATTGTTAAAACATGCTACTAGTAGTTTGCTAATTTACTCAACCATATCTGCCGCTGTGGCTAATGTGTCCAGATTGCCAAACTGTGAGTTTGGACATTCTAATTTATTTTTTGAGTTGGGTGATCCCTGCCCCAAGGAAACCTGATGAATATTAGTAGTGTTTAAAGAAGCAACAGGCGGAATACTATGCTGAAATGGGGGTGTATAATGCTGGTATATAGCAGTCGGCATCTGAAAAGGTTGATTTGGAAACTGATTATAAGGATTATTATTCAAACTATTTACCGCTGGGTTATTTGTTCCCATTCCATAACCAGGAAATGGGCTATAATAATTCATGTATGGTGGATAACTGTTACCATTATCAGTTGACGCTGTATTTGTTGTACTAGTAGAGCTGGGGAACTTGTTAGTAGGCGCTACTTTAACAGGTGAATCTAGAAAACTAGATTTATCACGATGTTGTCCCTTACTTTTCTTCTTTCTCTTCGCCTTTTTCTTGTGCTTTTTCCTCTTTCGATCTTCTACGCTGCTGTCAGATGATGTCGACGAGTCAGATAGCTCTGAGTCCGAGTCCTCATGATCATGAAGAGAGAGACCTTTTTTGCATTTCCTAATAAGTAACCTCAGCTGCTCCTCGTCGTTTGTTGTCTCGGGAGGAATTTTGCCGCCAAGATGTTCTCTTATCATACGAACATCTCGCATGAGTTTAGGCTTGTTTGTTCTGTAGTTGTTATCGACTTTGTATAGACAGACTTTGTATTATATTCAAATAATTCGTCGACTATTGCAAGAGCAACCGATATCTTGACATCTTGACTAATTATAGTTATCTTGGAATCGCTGGTGTCCTTCAAAACCTCAAAAGAAGAAATCCAGGCTTCTTTTAGCTGTTTGTCTTTCTTTGTTTGCATTTTTGCCATTTCCACTACGTTGTCTTTCTCTCTTTTTACAGTGTAGGTGTTCAAGAGGTTGATTCGGGACTGCTCTAGTCTCAAGAAAAACTGAAATGATGCATCGTTGATGTATGTTAGGCCCATACTGGCTGGCATATTGTCTCGAGTCGGTGACATTTAGTGTATCCGGATACTTCCTTGTTTCGTGTATGGAACTGTGCGTGCATTTGAGTGTTTCTAAAAGTTCTTTTTTCAAAACATCTCTTTTGACACGCAGTTCTGCATCGGTTGATGTTATTCAGGTGTTAATTTTTCGTTTCAGATTTTCTCGCACTTTTGCAATTGCCCAACCTCCACAGTAACGTATTTTACCCTTGCCATCGCTGTGCATGGCTTGGATATAATAATAATAATAATAATAATAATAAACGTTTTTAGAACGCAATTATAAAATCTCATTGTGTTTACAATAAAAATATAGATATAGAAAAAACTAAATTAAATATACATAGTAAAAAGTCAAAGTCTTAAATAAATATTAATCGTTATAGTAATGACGGCGAAATAAAAATGTCTTCAGGCTAGATTTAAAACTGTCAACAGATGGAGAAGTTTTAATGTGTTCAGGTAAAATGTTCCATAGTTTAGGTGCAGAATATGAGATAGATCGTTCACCATAGTACTGAGTGTTTGGGCGGTAGTTTGACTGTAGTAGAGACTTTGAAGAAGAAGAGCGTAGTTTGCGTGTAGGTTTGTGAGGTTTGATGAGATCAGACAGGTATGAAGGAGCTTGGTTATGTAGGCATTTATAGGCGAGTAGTAAGACCTTGAATTCAAACCTAGCATGTATTGGCAACCAGTGCAGATCGTGAAGGACTGGAGTAATGTGGTCTCTTCTTTTGGCACCTGTTATCAATCTTGCAGCAGTGTTCTGTATTCTTTGAAGTTTTGAGAGTTCAGAAGATGGTAATCCATACAGTAGGCTGTTGCAATAATCAAGGCGTGAAAGAACCAATGCATTGACAAGACGCTTCAGAGAGTCTATTGATAAGTACTTCCTAATGCGACCAATGGCGTTGATGAAGAAGAAAGCTTTCTTAGAGATGTCTTTGATGTGATCAGCTAGAGTGAAATTAGTGTCCATATAAACACCAAGGTTACAGACCATCGGTTTAATGTTTACAGGAACGTTGGCAACGTAGAGTTGGTTTGGGGCTGATGGCTGTTTAACAAAACGTGATGATAGACAAAGAACATCAGTTTTACTACGATTAGTCTGGAGCTTGTTAACAGTGTTCCAGTCAAAGATTGCTTTGATACAGGATGAAAGGATGTCCGTAGATACCGTCAGAGTGGAGGGATTGACAGCAATATACAGTTGAGTGTCATCAGCGTAGAACATGCAATCCAGGTTATAGGATTTAATTAGGTCTTGAAGAGGAGCAATGTAAAGCGTGAACAATAAGGGTCCAAGTATAGATCCCTGTGGAACACCAAATTGTAGATCACGGGGTGTTGATGACGATTTCCCAATGCTGACGAATTGGGTGCGGCCCAAAAGATATGATTTAACCATATCAAAGAGAAACCACATGGTAAGTCACGATCTTCAGTAGACGGTGATGCAGAGCTATTCAGATTTGTTCGGATATCAAGGATCTTGTTGATAAAGAACAAGTTGAAATCTTCAGCGAGTTTATCCTCTAATTGATTGGTCAACAAGGCAGTTGGCTTCAATCTGAACATGTTGTCGATTAGACTGAATAATTGATTACGATCTGAGCCTTGGATCTTTGTTCTGTAATAAGCAGTCTTTGTTGCCTCAAGAAGGTTGTTATACTTGGTTGTTTGATCGTCTAAGATAAGTTTGTCAACCGTTAGACCTGACTTCCTATAGCGTCGTTCAAGACGTCGCTTCAATCTTTTTCCGTGTCGTAGTTCATCGTTGTATCATTTAGCGCGTGGACGATGCTTTACTGTAATAGTTCGAATCGGTGCAAGTTTGTTAAAGATTTGTTCCAATGCAACATTGTAGTAGTCTACTAAATCGTCGACATTATGGGAGCTGAGTTGCGGTTGATCAAAAGCATGAACAATTTCTGTAGATAATTGTTCATGGTCAATGTTCTTTATTGATCGTCTTGACAAGGTGATGGTAGAACGAGGTGGTTTGTGGTGACTGAGCTTACAAGTGACAACATGGTGGTCAGAATGGAGATCAGGAAGAACTCTCACATCATGGATAAAGCTTTCATTGGAACGGGAAATAATAAGGTCAAGAGTGTGTCCCTGACGGTGAGTTGCACCGTGAACGTGTTGTACAAGATTTGCAGAATCAAAAATATTTGCAAATGATTGTGAATCTTTATCAGCATTATCATCCATGTGGAAGTTGAAGTCGCCAACTATCGCCAAGGGACGGTTCACATCAAGAGCAAGGCCCTCAAGATGGTCTGAGAATTTTTGGAAAAACATTGCAGATGATGATATTCTTCAAATGCAAGTTCTCTTCACAAGAGTTATTGCTACACCTTTCTTTCAGGATTTGTTGTAGAAGGCACTTATTAATAGCATAGAGGAGTTCTGTTAAAACACAATAATGATAGTCTTGAAACTGAGGAGGAGCGCTTTCACTAGGAAAAGCACTGTAAAATTGTTTCGTAATTTCTTCATCTGTGCTCAAGAGGATGATGTCTGCAGTATGTGATGTCAATTGCTTTCTTTCCACTTTAGGACCACGGGAGATGACGTTGAGCTTGAAGCTTTCAAACAGACGATTCCATAGAATTTGCGTAAAGATGGATAGGTTCGGAGAATTATTTGCATCACTGAGGACTTCTATAACGTGGTTGAAGTTGGAACGCCTTTCAGTACTGTTGTCTGGAAATTTTAATGACTCAAGCACGTCGCAACAACTTAAATTATCAGGAAACTTCTTATGGGTGCCGCTTTTCTCCATATTCTCCAATATGTACTTGAGATCAACAGTCTTGGTGTCTTCAGTGCCATCTTCTTCGTCGCTAATCAATGCATCAGGTTCTTCAATTTCTAAGTCGTCTCTTTCTATACATTGAACTATTTCGTGCTCTTCCGGTTTGTAAGAAAACGTCGTTTTACAGCAAGACATATCTGGCTCAGGGCTTTTCTTTCCAAAGTGTTCGTAAAAGTTCACAACAGTTTGTGGTGGTGGGATAATATTTCTTTTTTTGTATCCTATTAGACTAAGTCCCGCTGTATCCTTTGCTCTGGAGAGAGCTACGTATAATTGCTCCGGGGCAAACTCCTTTCCGACATGAACTTTTAGTTTATTGAACTCCATACCTTGTGCTTTGTGTACGGTAAACGCCCATGCCAGCTTTAGTGGGTATTGGCGTCTTGACCCGGTGACTTTGTCGAGGGCTTTGGAGTCATTAACTATCCAAGTTTCTCTCTCTATTTCTATTTCAATGTCCACACTTGGAAAGTAGACTATGGGGTTTCTTTTTTCGCTAAAATTGGCGACTTTTTCCCTTTGACCTTTGAATAAAATCTTGTTTTTGTTATAAAGGTATATGACTTCTGCTCCCTTTTTTAGCTGGAGTATTTCTTCTGCTATTGTGTTTCTAAAAAAAAAATACCGCCGTTATAAATAACTGTTTAAGAACGAATTAACATGAATATTAATCATATAAAGACGTAAGTGTTGAAGATTTAAGATATTTATTTCACAAATTTAGGGTATATTATATCTCCTGGAGTAAAACGACAATATATATCTGAATGTTATGTTTGTTGTTAATCGATACCGACAAAATAATTTGACGACTTGTAAACATAAGGAATTGATAAGGTCTACAAGACAAAACTAGTTTTCCTTATAAATATATTTATTGGCTTTAAGCGTGTAAAAGACTGAATTATCTTGGGTTTATTCCCTTCTACATAATGAAATTTACAAAAGTCTTTGGAAGTCCGAACTAGAGATATATCAAGTAAATTTGACGACTAATGCTAGTAATTGTGAAATTTATGATATGATTATAATAATTAACAAATTTAACATTGTATTGATAATTGCGATTCAATAATTTATTATCATCAAATAATTGTCCCAGGTATGCATATCGAATTAAACAAACAGTAGATTACATTTGAGTTGAAAATGCTAAAAAACGGCTAGCTCTATATATAGCAACAATTGACTACGTAGGATGATTACGTAATGTGGTTTCCTGTGTAATGACGTATTCAAGACCACCCCTCCCCCACTTTGGGCTCCCTGTGTAAATACGTCACGACCTACCCCACCCCACTTGTAACTTACCCCACCATAGGGGTCACGTTCTAACTTCACAAAGCTATTCACACTATGTAGTCTATATGTAAATTCAAAATTTATATATACCCCAAATAATCGCTCTAACTTCCCATGTGCATTGTAAATAATTTTTTATGAATTTGTTTTCGTTGAATTTTAAAACGTGCATCCGGCACGGCTTTAAAACGGCTGAGTCGTTCAAAGCACGAGGTAATGTATCACAGGAAACGCAAATAACACAGGAAGCCCAAATACCACAGGAAGCCCAAGCAAATCGCCATCTTGGATTTGAAGCCAAATTTATTTGGATTTCTCGTATACTTCTACATCGATTTGCTCTTCCAAATCAGCGTTGGCTTTGGGTATATGGTTTGCACAAGACATTATACAATTGCTAGCTGTTTTTTTGTCTAACGTTTTTACGGAAAGAGTTTTTCTAAAACATGTCAATATCAGACAGTCAGTTATACTCAAGCCTTAGTACTCGATCCTCGAATTCCCAGAATTAGCCAAGTAGATAAAAACAACGACATGAAAGCTGGATTATTCCAATACAAACTGCTACCAAAGCAAAGAAACAAGTAACTAATATAATTATACGTTTTTTATTTTTTTTTTTTATTAATAACTAACAACAAAGAAAAAACACACAAAATTTACAATTAAAGAGTGCCACAATAAATGTGACACACGAGAAAAACACACACACACAAAATTTACAATTAAAGAGTGCCACAATAAATGTGAAACCCGAGATCTACAATAATTAAAGTTTCAATGAAATTATACGTTTAATTTTTTGATAAATATCAATATTTTCAAAACATAATTCATCTTTTTAATAGTTAATCTACATGTACAATAGGCCTTCTCCGGTTCATAAGATCGCTCAGAACGCCTTAAATCACCTAACGTCGCCTAAGAATTTAAGAGCTTTTTAAGAGCTTTTTAAAATTACGGCGATTTTAAGGCCCGAAGCAGGCCTTACAATTAAGAGTTATACATATATATATTGTTATTTAATAATATCTTACGTTTATTATAGAAGGTTCAGAATTACATCTATTTCAAATCTATTATAAATAAAGTTTTATTAGTTTGAAATCAATGCCATGTCTTCATATGAATTGTGAAATTTTTTAAATATAAATTACAAAGTGAACATTAACATTTCAAAATGTTCTAACAAAGATCCACGAGTTGGCCATAGGGGGCCTTTGATTAAATAAACATGCAGTTTAATAGCTCGTCAGCTTTCTTTGTTTGTTCTTCTGCCTTGTTATTTTTGCCTTTTCCGCTCCCCTTGCCCGATTGATCTTTGTTTGGTCAAGGTGCTGGATCCAAAACTTGACATCATCTTCTGAAAGACAACATTTCTTTGCCAACTGAGACACATCTGTTTGGCCGATCTTGTGCGCTGCTTCAATTATTTGAGATGGTGGAAGTGCTCTGATCATTTTGCCTCCTTGGTGTAGAGACACCAGCTTGCTTACATCGGTTATGTAATGGCCAAAGCAGTTGCGCCCACAAGAACCGCTGCATTGTTGCCCCCCAGGGTCTTTCATCATCTACGACTGGATAAGGGAAAAACCGAAAAGACGATCCCACAGGAAACCACTTAGTTCCCATTGCACAGCATCCACGTTCTCTTCTGGTGAAAAGCAAAGGACAACATAAAAAAACGCAAATATAACAATCAATGAAGTAGCCTTTCAAACAATTTGAATAATATTCAAACCTTGTTGTGTGCACTTGTGACAAAAGTAAGGGGTGTCCTTTTCACCCATCTCAGCCGCATCCGCCTCAAGCATTCCAATGCAGTCATGGTGAAACCATTCCCTACACTGGTCGCAACAAAACATTAGTCTACAAAGATAAGAAGTTTGGATAAATAAGACAGAAACACTAATAAACCTTTATCTATTACGTATTTCCTACCTATTTTCCTCAGGTCGCCGACAGGTACAGAATAATCTTTTAGTTGCAGTAGTAGCTTGACTTGTGGAATCTTCTCTCTTTTCACCTGTGTCAATTATAGTACAATTTTAATATATTGTCTGCATGGCTAAAAAAGATTTAAGTACAATGCTATTTTATGAGGGCAGTCAATCTTACGACAGCAACGAAGAAGGAAGACATAATTGGCAGGCAACGTTTCATCACAGTGATTTTTGCGGATTTTCCAGATTTTGGTGAAGTAATTAAACAAGGTTGGGTTATCTTCTTTGAGCTGTAACTAGAGCCGGGCACTACCTTTCAAAAATACCAGAAGCTGTGAACGACGCCTTAATGATTCATGCTCTGAAACACCTCTAAACAGCTAGATATGTGTCCTCGTACAAGGCGTTTGGTCAACTCTTTTGATGTACTGTTTCAAGGCTGCGTCCATGTTTTCACAGTGCTTTTTTTCGTCATATTCACCGACTTTGTTGTATGGTGAACCGCACAATGTGGATGGGATGAAAAAGTTGCTGTGACCTCTAGCAAGACATCCGTTTTGTAGTTCTACTCTATTTAAGAAGCTATCACCGTTGGATCGAGTCGTAACAACTGTAACCTTTGTGGGGCATAAAAAGTGACGCTCTGTCCAACGAAACTGTACCTCAAAATGGGATGGCCCCTCGTCTCCTGCTCCATCTACTCGAATACATTCAATGTCCTTGCAGTCTCCATTTTCTTTGCAAAATATTGGTCGTAGTTCTGGGATTTTTTCCAGCATGCTGAGGTCTGCGGCATGTTGTGACGGATTTTTCTGGTAAACAACAGACCCTTTAACTACTTCACAGCAAACTTCACTAGTGGTTGATGTTGAAGTAAAGTTATAATTTGTGGTTTAAAGTTGTGCCTGATATTTATTGAGAAAGTCAGTATGTGTCGTGATACTTGGAGATTCAACATTAAGAGATGGTATGCTCTTGTGTGTATATGTTGAATCTAAACGGATGGCATCTTTTCTCTCTTCTTAAGGATTTTAGTAGATTCGATTACAGCTTTTGCTCTTTTCCTTGCTTTATCTTTTATCTGGTAGATCTTCCATCTGGTCTTTTCATCACTATTGTCATTCGCTATGAATTCTTCATATTCGTCATCTGCTTCTGTTGTTTCTGATCTTATCTCTTTTGAAAGCATTTCAGAAATATGGACTGTTCTTGATTGCTCAGCAAGTCGATATTCATCTTCTGTCAGACGAAGGTAAAACGTTTTCAGACTACGTACAAAAAAATAAGCTTACTAACTTTAATACTTAATCTTGTATGTTGAAGCAAAGAAATATCAATAAATTGCTTGAAAACGAAGATTTATGCTTATAATTTATCATCTAGATAGGATTTGTGACTAATAATGACGGCCGGCCTGCTACTAATATTATAAAATGTTTTTGCGATTACTAGCGATAATCATTATGACGCCATCAAAAAACGTCAACTTAACTCACATTGCAAAATTTGTACAAAATTTTCAACACTTGTTCTGTAGTAATATCTTTGTAATGAACGAGTTTACTGTGATAAGAAAAATTGGAGAAGTGTTAGATCAAGGCAATTTCCCTTCGTTGAAGTTGAAGCCTCGTCAAGTAAAGTGTTTCGAGTATATCTTACATGGTTTTGATGTTATAGCTATCTTACCCACTGGTTTTGGGAAATCTCTACTCTACCAATTACTGCCCGACTTTCTACCGTGTAAAGGAAAAAGTAACATTGTTTTAGTAATTTCCCTCTTAACTCTATCATACAAGACCAACTTAAAGTTCTTAAAGACCGTAACATTCCCGCCGATATACTGGAATTGAATACAAAATCAGAGGACGTCGAAAGACTGTTTGGCCAAACAACAGATGTAGATCCTAGTCTGAAAGTGTCTAAAGAAGTGTTGAATGGTAATGTAAAAATCATTTTTACACACCCGGAAGCGTTGTTGAGTACAGATGGAAGGAAGTTGATGAAGACTGAATTGTTTCAGAAGAATGTTGCCGCTTGTGTTGTAGACGAAGCTCATTGTGTGGAAATATGGTATGTACAAAACACAAAATGTGAATGTACGATAACAATGTTTATTGATTTGAATTAAATAATTGAGTCTACATCAATGGCTGTAATATATGCAGCATCTACTGCAATATAATATAAGAAATACCAATATAGCTATTTCAAAAAATGTTGGTGTGTTGCATGGTACTTACCAAGGTTGAAATATGTTATATTCATATCAGTAAATAATATCAGCACAGAATAAAATATTCTGCAAAACCATGCAAACAGGGTTGTGACCTTTTGTTGCTTGAATTAATATCATTCATGGTACATCTCGAGCCTGATATGCAACAAGCTAGAAAACCTTTGCCAACCTTTTCTGAAATAGGTTATATTGTATATAATATTTAAAGTTAACTGTATGAATTTTATTAATAATGATTGTTAATATAATACTTTTCTTTTCAATAATATGTACACCATTGGTAAAATGATATTATTTTACTTATAGTAATATAATAGTACAGTAAACACCCACATATAAGTATGTTATAAGTACTGTTCCCTGAGGAACAGTAACTCAGATTACCATTCAATATCATGTGGTGTCCCTCAGGGATCTGTACTGGGCCCTCTACTCTTCTTGCTTTATATGAATGACATAACAAAAAGTTCTTCCATTTTAGACTTTCACCTGTTTGCAGATGACACAAATATCTTTCTCACTGATAAAAACATTAATACTCTGGAGAATCATTTGAACACTGAATTGGCTAAACTAACTCAGTGGTTGTATGCAAACAAGTTGTCTTTAAATATAGATAAAACCAGTTTTGTAATGTTTCATAGCCCTCAGAAGAAGATTACACATAAACTAACTCTTTTCATAGCAAATATGCCTGTCAAACAGGAAAGTTATGTTAAATATCTAGGTGTCATTTTTGATTCTAATTTAAACTGGAAGAAACACATTTATGAACTAAGCAAGAAGATTTCCAAAGGTATTGGAATTCTAACAAAAATCAGATACTTTGTCAATTGGTGTATATTAACTCAATTATATTATTCATTAATTTTCCCTTTTCTTACTTATGGTCTATTGCTATGGGGAAATAATTATAAATCAAATTTAAAACCAGTTGTGACCCTTCAAAAGAGGGCCATTAGAATAATGACCTTTTCTAAACCAGATGAACATTCAGAACCTATTTTTAAACAACTAGGGTTACTAAAGCTTGTTGATTTAGTCTATTATGGAAATGCACTTTTTATGTATCAATTTCAACACAATCAACTTCCAAAACCTTTTGATGATCACTTCAAACGCATATCAAAAATCCATAGGTATAATACTAGGCTGGCTTGTAAGTCTTCTTATTACATTAATACTGTTAGAACTAATTATGGTAAATTCAATGTACGGTACACAGCTGCTTCTGTTTGGAACAACCTTCCTGAAAATCTTAAATGTCTTCCTCTGAAGACGTTTAAAAATACTCTTAAATTAACTTTATTAAATTCCTATAATGTTAACTCGTCATAGTTTTTGAATGTCCATCTGGTACATATTGTTGTTATTGCCACTTTTGTAACTTGTAGTGTCTTTTTTCTGTATTACCAATTGATTCTTTGTTTAATATACTAGTAGTTGCTCAGCTTGATTAGCTTTTTTTTAGCTATTCTGAGAAACTTTTACCATTTATCTGAACATTCCTTAAATTATAATTGTATAATTATTCTTGATATTGCTGGTAATAAAGTTGTTGTTGTTTTGTATATGGTACTTTATTGGCCAAATTTCAGCCTGGTGTTCTTAATCCATCTGTTCATACATGCGGGTGTTTACTGTATTTGACATACAATTCCCACTTCATATTTCTTAATTAAATTGTAATATTATGACCTGGTTTCTCATTACACTCTATCAAGACCTATGGTACTTTAATTCTATTTCATAAGTTTTCCATCTTCCAAGTCAAAATCAACAATGAACGTTTCCTTAGTAGTTTCCTTTATTTATTTATAGGGGAGAAGAGTTTAGACAAGATTTTCATAACATCAGTACTGTTAGAGCCTTTCTGCCAGATATACCTGTAATAGCACTGACTGCAACAGCACTTTAGCACACGATCAGAGCATTAAACAGAATTTATCAATGGTAAACCCTAAGATTGTATGTGCCAATCCTAACGGCATGAATATATTCTCAGATAAGAAAATACGCAAGGCAAACTGCTATGGTAGTGATGGATATGATGAAATACTACAGCCCATAGCAAATGAACTCTTAATCCGAAAAGAACGGTATCCAATGACAGTGATCTATATGAAATTAAAGTATTGTGGATAAGCTTTCAAGTTGTTTGAAAGGACTCTTGGAGACAAGCAATACGTTAATCAACTAAGAAACCCAACATCAAGATTGTTTGTACAGTTCTATGCTCCACAAACAAATTTAATGAAGAAAGAAATAGTCCATGAAATTAAGAAATATGATTCCAACATAATAGTGATTTTTGCAACGTCAGCCCTTGGTATGGGTGTTGATGCACCTCAAATTAACAACATCATACACATTAGGCCACCATCTAACATAGAATCCTATTTTCAAGAGATAGGGAGGGCAGGTAGAAGTGGACAACCATCAAAGGTGTCATCAAAGTACTCCTTCTTCTGCACTGATTCATGACTGATATTCTTAGGAAACTTGTTTTGTGTTGGCTTCTCTTCCAAAGTATTCATACCAAAGAACTTCATGGCAGCCACCGCAATGTATGCCTTCCTACACTTAAGGACGGGGCCTACTAATTAAAAAGTAATGTATTCTTCAAACAACTATGTGAGTTGTTTTAACCCTTTAGAGGGTTCTACAATCTGTCTAAAAAAGGTGGGGTCACCGGGCAGTTAAGAGAAATAATGAGTCTTAAATATGGATGACGTCACGATTTTACCGGCATCGACAAATAATTTTTTTTTTCAAAGGATTTTCATTGAAACATCTCTTTGATAGCGGTAAACAATTAACAAGTAATTTTCTAATAGGAATATATAATGTAACGTATTTTCAAAAGTTAGCATCGCGAGGTTATTTTACGAGGTTCAGAAAATTCGAATTTTTGTCTATTTTCCATTCAAAAATCAGTTGCTTTTTCGAAATTTTACATCAAAACCATTGTTTAACATGTTCTTAATAATTGCAGTTATAAAAAAATTGGGGTTACCGGGCGTTTAAAAAAGTTATCGCGTGGTAAACTTTGCCGCCGAAGATCATCATAAGACAATTTCTTTCCGGTCCCCTCCCTACTAAGTAAAGAAATTCGTCATCATAAGTGCATTGTGGGACTGTTTTTATAAAAACCGCTACTGTCGCGTCTACCATCGTTAGATGGTTTTTTATTTGTATTTTGTCATCTTTTGAGGTAAGATAGCGCGTTAAAATGGAAACTATGTAGATGCGCAGTAGCCTGCGCAGTGGCAATAGTAGGCCCCGTCCTTAAAAAGAGTTATTCGCTTCCCTCAAATGAATTTAATACTTTTGTAGGGGTTGCATTTCTTTTGTTGAACTTTTCCCTAAAGTACTTGAGTGTTCCAACCTGGTTTACTGAATCTGCTTTGTGAAGGAGTGAATATGCATACTGTAGAAGTGATGCTCTAGTATGCCACATAACTGGTTTGAATAGTGAGCAGTGTTCAAAACGATCTGAAGGAGTGTGTGACCCAGCGAATAAGTCTTTTGCACCAGCAAATCTTACTCTTGTCAGTTGGTCACCAGCAAAGGGAATTTTCATTTCTCTCATGTCATCATTGGGAGTGTCTCTTCTGTGTGCATTTGTCTGACCAGGCTCTGCAACATTTCCAGGCAAAGGTGGATTTTCCACTTGGGGTAATTGAGGCAATAAGCCTGCTTCATGGTATATTTCTGAGATCCATCTTTCATATGTTCTCAGTATGAGAACACAGTCTGAATAACTTGCTTCATTGGCCTCAATAATGGGAAGGCTGGTAATGTGCGATTTCTGTGACATGGCATGACTGTAAGTGTGGTCAGGAATAACTGCCTTTAAAAAACTGAACTTTGGAAAAAACTCAAGAGCAATTCTACCAACAATCACTTTACAGCAGTCAGCGTACTTCTTCAACTCATTGTTGTTTAAAACAAAATTCTGTCTTCCAAAAACCCTGATGTTTCCTTTGGGCTGGTCATTTGGCAAGTGGTTGAATGTAAGCCTGTTTCCAATGAGATTTGATGCAAAAAGGTGTAAATCATCATTCTGTACTTTTTTTCTTAGGGGTCCTCTCATTATTCTCAGATCCCAATTGTCTCCAGTACCTATATTTAACAATTAAGTTAAAAATGAATTAACAATGCATGTATGATCATGTTGATATAAGATTAATTATCATAAATTAATAACCAATAATCATTTATGACAATAAACACTTATTGCAACAATCATAGTAACCAGCCAATCAGACCATGCATATATCATGCCAAGTATTGCATATTTCATAAACATCTTTTAGCAGATTTTGTATGACTGTGAAAAGTTAAGTGCTGTGTATACGTGCCTTGCCATGACCATAATGTTTCTACAATGTGCCTTGTTGTGCCTTGACCATATTTGCGTGTTGTGTGTATGAAGTGAGCTTTTCAAATGCCCTCCCATTAGAGTCAACAAAACATCCCTTCTAGCATGCGAAAGGCACACACCAAGCTTGTTGAATCGTTGTTGTAACTATAACCAAGAAGACAACAATATATATTAAAATATGTAAATTGGTATTATCATGCAAATATTAAAGAAGTATAGTTATCAAATAACAAAGAACATTTATAATATCTTAATACTGAATTAACAAAAAAATATATTATTATGATTAATTGGTGGTATATATGAAATATATTAAGAGGTTATTAACTGAGCATGAGGTCTGTACAGGAAAATATCAGTCCATTTAAGTCTTGACAGTGGACAGTACGGACGGAGCGCAGACTGATATTTTTCAGTATACAGACCGAACAAGTTAAAAAAAAAGTTTATTATTATATACAATTAGATATATTTTTGCTCTGCATTTACACAGTGCATGCATGTCCAGTACCCTACATAGATCCTTCATTTTAAAAATAATACATGGGTGCACATGTACAGATCAGAGATATGCAGTTTATCTTCGACAGTTCAAATTCAATATCTCACAAGTGAGTGAGAATAGGGATATAAGCATTTAAACAAGATAAATTCCATATCACGAAGGTTCCATCTATTATTCTGTTTATTAACTATATATAAACAACAAAATAATTTTTATGCAAAACTGATAAAAATAATTTGAATATCAAAAACATTAATTTAATATAACATAAAAGAGAAGGCCGTCGAGAAATGCATAGAGAACATAGAGAGACATATAAATATGTACAACTGATAAATAAAAATTAAAAAAGATGATCAAAGGATGAATAGGCCTTTTGCAACAACAGGTCACGTGACCCTAACCCTTTTAAATCGAACAGCTGTGTCAAAATTAACATCAGAAATGAAAAGAACACAACCATATTAGTAAGAAGCCAAAGTTTTAGCTCATAATGTTAAGCATAGGAGAAATAGCATTAAAGATAAAGTTCAATATTTTAAAAGGATTTGTATGGAAAGTGTGCACTGGATGGCAAAGCAGGTTTTCCATACAAATCAACAAATAATTGAATTTTTAATTTAATGCCATTTCCCTCCCATTTTATGAGCTGATATTTTGCCTTCTTACTAATGTTGAGGTGCTCTTTTCATTTTTTGACACAGCTGTTCATTGGGCACTGGTGTTAGTTGTGAGAATTACAATTTTAATCAGCAAATAAAACTACGTTTTTACAGGAAAACCTGCATTGCTATATAATAAAAGCAATAGAAGCCAGTTCCTATGACTCTACCAGTGAAATAGACCACTTGGGATGTTGTTAGAAACACTTGAAAAAGTTATAAAATCACTCCGCGTGCTCTATTTCACCGGTAGAGTCATAGAAACTGGCTTCTATTGCTTAAATATAGCGTCAATATCACTAGTTTCAACAACGCTTTTAATGTAAAAAATTTTAAATCTAAAAAATTAATATTAACAACTATCAACAATTTTAAATAATATAACTTTTATAAATTTAAAACAAATATAAAACTATCCAATATTTGTTTGCACGCAGGCATGTAGTTAAAAATTGAAGATTACGTTAAAAGTTGAATATTACGATAAGAAGCTCAATTGAAATAAAACTACTGTACAGTGTGTGGCCCAGTATCCTGCCACTTCAGCTAAAAATCACTGTAACTCCCTTTTATTAAAAGCTAATGCATTGAAACCTGACAAAAGTATGAAACAATTATCCTGCAACATAATAAAAACAAGTTTGTCATTTGTATCCTTTGTCTTTGGTTTGCATCGCAGTTTTAACAAAGTGGTTTGGAGACCCAGTATCCAGCCACCTGGCCCAGAATCCTGCCACTTCCGATAACCATGCGTTTTATTGAGATCTCTGCGTTGTTTATGTGCTAAATAGCAGAAAGGCACTTCTAAATATGCGCTTAATAGTTTCTTACATAAAAAATTGCAAAACAAGCTCAATATCTTGCAGAAATAAAGCCAATTTTCGGCGCATTTTGGGATTTGCGAAAATTCGGTGAGATCAATAGTATTTATGCAAGTAAACTGTTAGCTCTGATAGAAAATTCGTAAATGTTTTCTAAACATATCAAAATATTTCAAGAAAAAAGGAAAGCATCGATTACATTTAATTTATTCCAATCTGTGGATATAAATGAATATGATGTGAATATGTTTAATTTTAATTCAGGAGGTTTAACTCTGTTCAAAACCATTTAGCTGCCATGGCAATTATCCCTTGGCTAACGCTAATCCACCTTCAAACAACTGCATGGCCCATGACACATTAATTCAATACTCCGTGCACAGAATTTATAAGCAATACTTTTATTAAAAATCTTTAACTTCGACGTTTAAAGCATATGCGACTGCTGCTCGCACTTTCTGAAACACATACTGGTGGCCACTCTTGACTTCTATTCTGTAGAAGCATGGAATTACAGCACCTCCTCCTGGGGAATGCTGGTTGGGCCACGGGGGAAAGCTTTTACATGGCACGCCCATCTGCCTGCTGAAAAATAGAGGTTGCATATTATCAGTAGTTTACACTATTGATCATACTCCTGTGTCCTTATCTGCGGGGGCAATAGGGATATTATAGTTGAATGGGGGATGACTCCTAGTTGAGAGTTCGCCACAAAATAATTGCCAGCGTTCGTGCTACTCCTTAAACTCCTTGAAAACTCCTTAGATTTGATTTACGTTTTTAAGTACACTTGAAAAGCCCTTGAATTTTAGAAAATCAGCAAAAACTCCTTAATTCTAGCTAAAGTACGGTAAATTTTGATAAAATTTGTTCATTCTGTGCGACGTTAAACAATGACAGGAATATCATTTGTATATTAAAGTTTTCGCAAAAAGTGCTTAAAAATTACTTTTTGGTCCTTGAAAACTCCTTGCAAACTCCTTAGATTTTGTTTACTGACATTAGCACGAACCCTGAAATACACCTAGCTAATAATCAGAAGCCATTCATACCCAAAACTTCCTACTCACAGGACAAATTACATTAAAATTGAGTTCAGCGAGAGAAGATAGCTCGAAAAACACAAAAATCTATCAAGGTAGCAAGTTTTAGTACGCAATTAATAAAACAGGGATTTGAAACAAATAATTTGATAAAAGGATAAGAGCGGTTTTTATTAATCCGTACAAGAGAGTATATTTATATTGTGTTTGACGGGTTAACAAGAACCACCCTATAGCGCCTCCTCACGTCCCTATTAGTGCAGCTTACCAGTTGATATCGTTGATATCAGGGGATCCTAATAAATCCCAAAAGCACTTGGAAATTCCCCTCGGGACCCTCCCTATAGGGAGGCCACCAATTGTCCTTACTGTCTCTCCACGCTTCTCGTCAGTGACCATATTCCATTCTGAAGCCGGTATTTTTTTGTTTCCAAGCTCTCTCGTCACTGGTAATAACGACGAGTTAAATGTCAATAATTGAGAAACAAGACTAATTAAATTGAAAAATGGCTAGCTAATCTAAATTATAATGTCAAAATCTATAGTTGAATGGAAAAATTATCAATAATAAAAGCAGAAAAAGGTGAAAAAACGACTATAAAACTCTGTTCTGATGTCTTTCAATTTTCGCTTAGCGATGGAATGTGTTTGCATGCGCGGAAAAGGCGCGACTACTAAGTTTCTGCTTTGGTCTATAGGGCACTGTAATATTATCAATGTTAAACCACTCATTATTTTCCTCCCAGTGTGCAAGGTGGTTTCTTTCTTTTTTTCTCACTAAGAAGTATTGACTCTACATTTAGTCCAAGAACAAAGTAATCAACACATCTATCTCTTGGTTTGTCACAGTTTGGACAATTACATGTATCATCCTCAATTAAAGTTACATGATCTCTCCCACAACATATTTGTAATGTTTGGGATCATTGTAGCCCAACTTCTTCAATAACTTTATAACAGAAAGCCAGGTTTTATGAGGAATGTTTTCATCCTTAGTTAGTTCATAAAGACTCTGAAATTGATCAAGTGTTTCTTTCTGGGACCAGCCATACTTTACCTAAGAGGAAACTATTCTCAATATACACTTTTCCAGCTCCTTATCAATTCCATCTTCATTGTCAGTTTCTTCCTCAATATCACTTGAAGAATCATGTGACGCTGTTGGTGACGATTGCACAGAGGCATCCGAGTCATCCCTAAGATTACCTACTCCATCGAAAGTTTGTGTGGCTGGTTTGCAAACCATCTTGTTTGTAATGTAACCATCAATTTATTAAAACTCAAACTTGTGAGTAAACAACAAACATTTTTCCTTTTCATTTCACTAAACTAAAACATTACATTATTGTCATTTCACATTTTTTGGTCGACCTAAAAATTTGTAATATCATTACATTCCAATTTTCACCACTCTTTCGTGAATATTTATAAAGTTTTAAAAAAGGAGTGAAATTTTTTCTTCGTTTGAATAGGGTATATAATAAAGTTAGTTTTTCAGTTAGTTTTGTCCGGAAGATTGAGATTCGAGGGAAGCAAAACTAACTGTTTCCCTCGGGACCAGTCAAATTAACGCACATTAAATTTATTGTAGAAAGGTGTAGTTAAAATATTTTTTCAAGATCTTGAGAAGCTAATGCAACCTTGGGACAGATTATATAGGATCACCATTTCATAAATAAATATACCAAGAAATCGTTTGTTAAACTTAATAAAGTAATTTTATATAACTGTCTTTTAAAATATGAATGACCATATCTGAAGTAAAGGCTAATTAGGTGTGTGTGCAGCTACTTGCTTTCACTTTTTTTTCCTTGGGCGACAGTCCTATATGAAAGTTAATATTGATAAAAGTGTTGTTTCAAGGAAACTTTAAAATGTTCTCTTTGTCACTCATGTTCCATTTTGATTATTTTAAGTCCAGGAGCCGGTTGTACGAAAGCCGATTAAAATTAACCTAGGATTAGTGTTAATCTATGGTTAAAATCCCTGACCCAGGGTTAGTAAATCCTAGGTTAAAAATGCGTTCCTCGAACAGGAAACTAACCCTAGATTTACTAATCCTGGATTAAACTCGCTAAAACCGGTTTTTACCAGTTTTGTACAAGTCATCATCTTGTTTTATCACAATAAATAAGACAAAAACTACTCACATGTATCTTTTAATCCCAAATATGTAATCCTTTTAGTAGTAATAATGAATTTACAGTCTTTTTTGACGTTTTTCGCTCGATTTCTTCGCTATTTGAGCTAGAAGTGCTTAGTGACCACTCAAACAGGAAACCCAAACAATGCAAAGCGATCGAAATTTATTGTGATAAAACAAGTCCGCCATTTTGTATTCGTCAGCTTAATCGTGGATTAAATCATAGTAGTTAATCTTGGTCGCTAGCAGGGTTAAATGTTAACCCTACATTAGCTAGTTTTAACCCTAGGTTAAAGTTAATCGACCTTTGAGCAACGCAAAACTAACACTGGGTTAATCTAACCCTCGATTTAATCCTGGATTAGCGCTAATCGGCTTTAGTACAACCTGCTCCAGAGCGTAATACAGTAGAATATAGCTACACACACACCTTATTAGCATGTTTTGTTAATATTATAAAATATACTTTCAGCTTCGAAAATTTGATATGGCATGTGAAAATATCATCACTATGGTAACTAGTACACAGCTTTATGGAAACTTCTTTTGTCAATAAAAGTTTTATTTCATATTTATTGATAAATAGACAGTCAATTAAAAAAACATTGTCAGCAATAGGCTTCAAGTGTACGTGACGAGACCGAAAGGTAGCATGGGTAGAAATCACTGAAGCGGATAAATGCACACAGTAGAGTAGTTTCACATAAGCCGGTTCCTGTATGCCAATGTTCTTATATGCCAATGAGGTCGCTGACAAGAAATATATAACAAATTCACGTCCATATGCTGTTTATTTTAAACAGCAGGTGATAACTCGACCGGGCAGCGATTAACTAAATATTCTTTGAATGTATCAACGCTTTCCAGTTAAAATGTATCAACACCCTTTACAGAATAAGAGTCAAAATGACTCTTATTTTCTATTTTCAAAACCTGCAAATAAAGATTCAAAGATATATTGTTTTTCGCCATTATCTTGTTGAATGCAATACCACTAATTATGAATGTTTCGCCGCTTCATTGATTTCTAACCATGCTACCTTTCGCCGGTCTAGTCGCGTAGACTTGAAGCCTACGAAAGCCTACTTCAAGACTTCAAATTTATTTTTTTATGATTACAATTGCGTTTTGTAGTTTGTTTATTAGTTGTGCTGTTAAACAAAAAAGAAAAAAAATTAGTATCAGCAAATGTTGAAGGTTTCTATTTCAATTTTTATTACATGATTGTAGCACTTATGATTTTATCAATATAATTTATAGACTGATTGTTTTTGAAGCTCTATAATCTATATAAATATATAAATAAGGTTTCTATTTGTTGAAGAGAATAAATACCTTGTTCTTCAATTGGATTAGCTACCAAAGTTTTGCCAGGGCACTCCCTGGCCCTGTGGCCAGTGCCCTGACAATTCCAGCAACTAAAGTTGGATGCTAAAAGCAATAAAATGTAATAAATATGTTTGTGTGGGCTAATGATTTTATAATGAAGTGAATAACAAGAAGTTGAAGTGAATAACAAGAAGTTTAACTTTCAGTTATTTGTTTGATATTTCGAACAACCAACAGAAAACCCATTAAAAAGTCATGAATTTTTAGGTCCCTAGAATATGCATAACTATAAATTATACTTCAATTCAAAAGCTTAAGCGGGTTGCCACCGACCGATAAAATCTGATGATGGATAGCAGAAGCTATCCGAAATATCAAACAAATAACTTGATAGTTAAACTTCTTGTTATTCACTTCATAAATAAATTTATGACATTGGTATCAAAGAAATTGAAATATTTTATTACTAGGCTACCTGTGGTGGACAATTCGTAATATATTTTTGTCCTGATTTCGATTATACTTTTAAAATATGATAAAATTAATAGATGATTAATTCAGATTTAATTTAAGTGAAGTCTCACATTTTGGTAGCCATGCATTATTATTTAATTGTGTAAGTTACTGTGTAGATCATGTGATCATTTCATGATGTAACAATGTTGTTGTAGTACAGTATACCCAAATAGATTTTGCGAAAAAATACTAACAAATACAAATACCACAGGGAGCCCGGCTTTGTGTCGCTTTTATATGAAATCTGAATCTGGAACTTTGAATCTGGGCACATTTTCTTATGCTGTGGCCCAGTTTAAGTGCCAAGGATGGAATCGTGATGGTGTCTCTGACTTCTGCTTCAAATTGGCCGAGTGCCTTGACACCAGCAACCAGGTGGTCGAACCACTTGGTATCAAGGTACTCCTCTAGGCCCAGCGAGAGGGTTGACATGGTGTTTAGTTGTAGTGATAGTGTTGCTAATTCTCTCATGCGCAGGCTTAAATACTGGGCCTTTTCCACACCAGTTTAACCAAATCGTAAAACGATTGCACTTTTTTTCTCGGAAATGTTATCTTTCCTCATTGGAATTAAGACAAATTTGTTCAGGTTTTCATCCTGGGAGTATATAGTAGGTAGTAGCCTTGCCTCCTTCAGATTAGGTTTTTGTGGATGGGACTTATATCTGCAAATTTTGCAGTGGCGCCACAGCTCATCGGCTTTCATGAAGCCAAAGCAGTGGATGCATGGTACATATTTTCCAGCATCCATCGTTGTGCTTGATGGTTTGCACACAACGATCAATTCTCCTGTAAAACACTGCAATTGTGGTGATAGTCACCCATTTGCTCGCTTTCCTTTGGTTTTCCTTTTTTTTAAGTCGGCAGCTTCCTTTACCAATCGCTCCTCTCTATGGTTACGCTCCTGGTGTCATCTTAGCTTTTTAAGAACTTCTTTTGGCAATAAAGGCACACATTTACCTTGCCCATTGAAATTGTAATATTTGAGTTAACTGAAAGTTAAGTAGGAACAGTTGAAGTTGTTGTGTTAATTGTTACTCCGTCCAAAACACACAATTGTTACTCCGTCCAGAACACACATTTTATTCAAAATATTTGTAAGTCAATAATTTTAATTTATAGTGAATACGGTCTCATTATGGCCTTGGGTTGCATATGCATAATCAATATATCCTTATCTGAATTAAGTAGTAGTGGTGATTAGCGGTCAATTTGAAATTAAAGGAACTGCTAAAGCCTTGTTGAAATCAGTTCTAAAAGATACTGTGAAGCGTTCGGGAGCAATTTCCCACGGGCGCAGAGAGAGGCGAAACCGCGATACACATAGGACTAATCAGCAGTATGATAATAGCATTTCCGGTATGCTATGGTCTTAGAATGACGCGACATGGAGTTTGAGTGCCAGAATCGAGATTTCGAAGTCGGGAAAGACGTTAGATTCAAAGACCACTTCACGTTAACGATTAATCATAAATAATCTGATTAATCATAAATATGAAAGAAATTAACTGAAAATGAAAATCAAGAATAGAAGGAAAGATAGACAATGAGATGGAGAAAAAGAAAAAAAAAGGATAGAGATGCACAAAAAAAATGACGAAAGACAAAAATTAAAAACAGAAAGAAAGGAAATAAAAAAGGGAAGAATAAACGAAAGAAATAAATCAAAGTGAGAAAAAGAAACAAAGAGGAAAAAAGAGAACGGAAGGAGGGGAAAAAGGAAATAAGAAAGTTCGAAAGAAAGAATTGAAGAGAGGCAAGGAATAAAGATAACGGAAGGAGGGAGAGAAGGGTGGAAGGAAGGAAGAAAGAAATAATGAAATAAATGAATATATAAAAAGAGAAAAAATGAAAGAAAGAGAAAAAGGAAGGATGAAAGAAGAGAAGGAAAGCAGGAACAAGGGAAGGAAGGAAAAACAAATTTTTTTATCTAGAGAAACCAGACTATGTTAACAGTTTTGGTGTTACTTTTAGACTTTCAATTAATTCGAGTGTATTAAATATGTGATTCTAAAATGTATACGTGGTGCAGCTCCCCCATATTTGAACATAATAGAGGCATGCCAATTTCCCGTATGAATTATAAACAAAAAGTAATTCATTTCTCTTCTGCCTGATCCTGATCGGTGAAACTTATTTTCAACCTCCTACGTTGTACATCAATTTAATAAGCTTACATACTTAGACTAAGTTCGGTCTACAATAATTTACGTTGTAAAGTGTATTTTACAAGAAATAAAGCAAGAATACACAAGCATTATAAACCACAGTGTCCCTTTGAAGGATATTTTTGTCACTCATAGTGAAACTGACGTCTTTCCCGACTAAAAAACATTGATCACAATTGTACATACTCTTGTACTTCTTGTGACGTCATTCTAAGATCACGGCACACTTGAAATGCTGTTATCATACCGCATAGTCCTATGTGTATTGCGGTTTCGTCTCTCTCTACGCCCATGGGAAATTTACTTCCGAAGGTCAGGTTTTAAACCGACCCAATTATGTCAGATCTTTTGCAGCTTTACTAGACCGATACTTGAATATGGTTGCCCGGTATGGCACACCGGATTACCTTCCTACCTCAGCGAGACTATCAAAAGAATCCAGAAAAGAGCACTCTTCATTGCCTACCCTGATTTGAACTACACAGAAGCACTTAGTAAAGCTGGACTTGAACTCCTTTCAGTAAGAAGATATAATATTTGTAGGAACTTTTTTCAACGCATATCCGACAAAAGCAAACTTTCACACCTACTTCCGGAAACAGCAACGAAAAACTATAACCTACGTAAAAAAAGAAAGTATCAAATAAACTATCGTACAGAACGGTACAAGAACAGTTTTATTCCGTTTGCCGTGAGACATTTTAATTGATAAATATACAGACTTTTTATACTATACTATACCATATTATATATTATATTTAAAAGTAGTCATCGAGTCATGTAAAAATGACATAATTCAATTGTTTTTACCCTTATAATAATAATTGCAAAGTCATTTAATAAAGTCATTATTATTATAAACGTTCTTGGTGAAACTGTGAAACGTTCTAGGCAGCTGAGCCTATTTTTAGTAACAATGCCAAATAAAATTGACCATTTCAGGTATGGAGTCAAGTTATGTAATTGGAAACAGAAAATTTCAACCCTAAGCCTAGTACGTACAAAATTTTTGACTGTTTATATAGAACTTATCAAATTAAATATTATTAAAAAATATTAAACCATACATTATTACCAGTCATTTATAACCGTGCAGCTGAAAATTCATTCTCAATTTTGCAGGTTTAATTTAATTAATAATTTTTGATCAGTCAGGCATGGTCTGTGTAAATGGAATAGGAATTAACATAGCTTAAAAGGAGCTCCATTCAAATGATGCAATTTGTCTGCGGTCAATGATTCTTTTTTTACTATTAAATGTCAAATGCCCATGAATTCACTGAATATGTCTTGTTTTTTTTTTACATGATATGAATTACAAATTAAGGTATAAAAACCTTTATCTGCAGAAGATGACTTGATATATTCCTGAAATGAAATACATTTTTTTAAATGCCTTTAATTTATTTTTATGTCATCTAACTAGATTAGCTTTCGCTATTTTAGATGACATGTACGATTTCTCAAGTAATTTTCTTTACATTATTACCATGTATTTATATTTGTAATTGTAATTGTACGAATAAATGAGTTGTTGTTGTTGTATTGTTTTCATAGTTAAGTAAACACAGGCATATATTAAGCAACTATCACTTTGTTAGCACTTTATTAGATTGCAATACCAGGCTCAGCTAGAATTATAACTAACATATAGTTAAATATATTAATGGATAGTGGATCACACATGTCCAGAATGTATTCTTGTAGCACTTTTGAAATATGAAATCAGAAATTCAAATTCCTTACAATGTATCATAGAGAAATAAGATGATATAATTATGAATCAGGACAAAAGTGATTATTAACAACTAACTGATAATACAATGTAATCTCAAGAAAATTGGCAGTTTTGAAATGCACTTTTTCTATTGCATGACATGACATTATCATTATTACTTTGTCTTAATTTTATGCTGATGATTTCAACTATTTAACTGTTCAATGACTATATAAGTTGTAGATCTCTGAATATACATAAATATATTATATACATATATATTGGGTGCATCATTGAGTGTACGTAAGTGTAAAAACAAACTATCAAAAAATCAATAAAATATAAAATAAAATAAAAAGTGTACTCATACAGTAGCCTACAATGAAAATCTTTGTTCACAAATTATTTTTACTGCAAATGTAAGATTGGGATTTGAAAATATATTGTATTACAGTCTATAACAGTATAATTTCAAAAGTTTTGGCTTCTCGGGTGACTAAAATCGTGTGCAAGTAGAACAAGTAGATCTAGAGCACCTTACAAACAGAAGAACATGCAAAATATAACATTTTATATTACAGGCTTGTCGAGATGAATTTGTAGTTGTGTTTACTCCTACCCTCATATACATTGTACATCTTCTACTGTATGGAAGTCTATGATCACACAATATAAAATCATTACAGATAACAGCTATCCTATGATAAATGTGTATAATTATGGCCACTATATATTCACAAAATGTATACTAAATATAAACTTTATTACATATTTATGACCGTTAAAGTTTTATTAAATTTGAAATAATCAAAGTGAAATTTAGTAGGTATGGCTTTTTGATTCGCAATTAGACTATGGTTTCGATTTTATGATATATTGTTTTTGGACTTCGCTAAGATAACTTGAATAAATAGCAATTTGTTTATTTTTTGGCCTTTTATTATTTGTAATTTTAAAACTTAAAAGTTTTAATTTGCTTCGAAGTAGCTTTCAACATTATGTGTATTATCAACATTAATGTGGCGATATGACAATGATATTATGCTCTGGTCTAGCAATTTTGCCCTGTCTTCCTCGCTGCAAATTGGCTGCTATTCTTTTGGGATCTTATAATCGTCAAAAGTTGCTTATTTTCCTTGTTTTATTTCCCCACTCTCTATCTAGAATGTGCCTTTAAGACTTCCCAACTGGTATCATGATAGCACACTTTTTCTTTTCAGTCGAAGGTCAGGAAATCAGTTAATTTTTGTAATTACAAAAGTATGAAACAAAGAAAATCCAGTTTTAAATTTGGTAGTGATGTCATGTTGAGTTAAAGAGAACGCTCCTCAACCAAAAAGAGCATGCAATTATATATTCAAATATTTTATAAAGGATAATAAGAGAGTTTAATAGTACTCATCAAAGTTTCTGGTTTACTGGCATTTTTATCAATACATGTTAGACCAGGCTCATATACTTTGAATTGTGCATACACAATGCACCTGATATATAATTTATGTATTTTTCAAAACGTTTTGATAGTGCCATCACAAAAGGGTACATCAGTAGTACGTAGTATGTTAAGGGGGCTTTCATTTATTAGAGCATGGGGGGTGTCAGCAAAATTTCATGGAAGATATATAAATATAACCCAGCCCCCCTTCAAATAAAGGCAAAATTACATGACCACCCCCCTTAAATACTCTAGAAATACTATAATCCCCCCCCCTCCCCCCCTCCATTGACATTAAATGTATCAAATTGAAAACTCCAAAAAAATGGATATTTTTATATGGTATAAACAACTGAACTGTAACAACTCAACTGTATTCATAGTATTGAATATAGAGTATAAACATAAGACATTTCACTTGTCATTGTTACCAACTTAGGATATTATATGCTTTTGGGGGACCATAAACAGCATACTGGAAAATTGCGACCATATTTGAAACCATAAGAACCGCTCAAAAAGTATTTTTGAAAGACTATTCGTCACCATAACTAAACGCATGTAATGTGTAAATTAGTACTAATCAAATAGTGCAAAATATATTGCTTATGACAAATCGGCGTTTAAAAACGTAAAAGTAAAAGAACAAGCGCAAAACACACTTTTTTAGTGTCAAGTGAAAGCACAAGAAAGATGATTTTTTTTATATCGCGCACTTTCGTTATAACTGCGTTGGGTGGTTTTGCTTGCGCTTGCGTCACTAGTGAAAGCTAAGTTTAAAAGCCTTCCATAGAACCGAGAATCGGTTCGTGTTCTTGCACTGTCAGAACAAATAGACCGTTCTCCTGCTCCATCTCCTGGCATGTGTACCTGACAGTCAAAGCGTAAACGGCAGCTTGTTTACGATCGAGTTCGTATGTATAGCTGTTTCGTCTGTTCTTGCGTATCAAAACATTACCTTTAAGCACTTCTGCACCCGCTGGATATTTGGCCCCACAATCATCAAAAGGCTGCACCAACACCTCCGGCTCCTTGGCTGTAACTTTTAGGAGATAGCAGTCTTCTCCACGATCTCCGGATGCCACAGCCACGACAGAACCATTGCACACTAGGTCGACTATAAGATTATTATGTTCTACAAGGACGCTCGCATGATCCTTTCGTCCCCATATTATCTTTCCTGCTCGATTCTTACAGACTTCTAGGGTGGGACGAACTCCTTGTTTGCGCAGCTTGTGTCATTACTGGCCATGCAGCTTTTGCAATAGCAGGATATAGTGCGCGTCTGAAGTATGCCATCAGTTTTGCCAATGATGCTGTGGATTTCTCTATTTCCTTTAATTTCTTTAAAAAGACAGTTTTTTCTCTTCCTGTCAGCTTCCTCGACATAAAAGAAGACACGCCTTGAGAACTTAACCTTGTGTGATTTTTATAGGCTCTTAGAAGGTTGTTATAGATTGGCAACAGAAAACTCGTAGAGATGTTTTGCATTCTGTATAATTACTTGGCGTCTTATCACTGCCATGTCGCACTGATGTTTTAAGTTTGCGCCAGCTCCATCTTGCGGACCTTTTGCGTGGGACGTTTCGAAAAAGTTCCTGATGGTAGTGACGGGTCTTGTATTGCGCCGAGCAACCATTGGTCCACTCGTGCATGACTTCTACTTTTGTATCCAATATCTTTAAGGTAGCCACAGACCAACTCTCTGCATTTGTGTACAGAGTGTGAATCGTGCTTGATATCAGAGGATATGACATAAAGACGTTCTGTGACTACAGAATTATCTTGTGTTGTGCTCTCTTCATCAATGTGAGGCATGGCATGGCAGTGCAGTATAGTAACATGTATAGACACTTGAGTCTGGAGAAATAGAGAGACTGAATTTGGTCCTGATGCTGGCAGGTGTAATTCTCTGAGTAATCATGAACGCAAACTACATGATGTTCTGGAAGGTTCTTGATGCATTCTTTCATTTGATTATTCTGCCATGAGGCACGGAATTGATGTGAAGGAAACGCTTTCAAGAGTTCCATACAGTAAAAAAAATATAATAAAATAAATCTTCTATTTGTTAAAGCAGGCTGATTATATTGGCAAATATACAGCTGATGTGGACTTGCTATCACTCACACACCACACTACATTCTGTATTTATAAGCACTCTACATTCGTACACACATGTTGATTTTTGCGGAGGGAGGAAAACCGGAGAACCCGGAGAAAAACCCTCGTGGAATGAGAGAGAACAACACATCAAACAAACTCAATTCACTTATGTGCCCGAGCCGGGAATCGAACTCGGGCCACAGCGGTGAAAGGCCAGCGCTATAACCGCTAGGCCACCCATGCCACCTAAGATAACATTTCTCCAGGAACGGTTCTTTAGACACAATCTTCAGTCTTCGCTTATCTAGTACTTCAACGTACTCGAACCTCTGCCACTTTATCTAAAAATAAACGTGAAGATTAAGGATATACTAGACAAAACAGAACGGGTTTCTTTAAATTCGTATAGCGCGTTCAATTCGCTATAAACTTCAGATAAAGTATACATATTCTGAAAGCTTATAATGTACAGATTGCCATATCAAACATAATATTTGAAAGACGTTTTCGTTTTTTGTTTTTTTTGAAAATGCGCATTTAACAGAAAAAAGGTTTTTGGTAGAAAAGGTTAATGTCCTAAAAGGTTCAGGTCAGATTTGTACTATATTTTCAGATTTGTATTTTAGAGACACCTAGCTGAACTTAATGAGCAAGGAATACTTAATAATATGCAATAAAAATCAGATCAGTTGACCTTTCTGAAAAATCTATGTTGCTAGCTGTTAAATGTGTAATTTCCCCCAAAACACACAAACCTTTTTAACATATTAAATTGTTATTATGTTAAATATGCAATCAATTTGCTTTATAAGCTTTCAGCGCAAATTGAACGCTTAATACGATTTAAAAAATAAACCCGATCTGTTTTTTTTTTTAATTGTCGAAATGTTGCACAAAAGAGAGTTCCTAGCCACAGGATACCGTGGACCGGGCGGATCGCGAAATACCGCGGACCGCGCGCTAGCCTATCACAGCGCGCGAATTCTAGGATACCGGACAGACAAAAACTAAAAATAAAAGCTAATACCTTTATAATATATCTGTTGTCATAACACTTGTCTCTTCAGGTAGAAGGATGAAGTTCAAACCGCATCGTTCACACTCCCGGTTAATGCACATTTTATCATGGTATTCTTTCCCTGCTGGCTTTTCACACATCGTCGAGTTTACCAGGTCAGAAAGGTTCTCAAATAGTGACACATCTTGTCGAGATGACTCGTTGACAAATTTTCTTCTGAAGTTCATGCAGGATTTAAACAGCATTTGTATCTCTACATGGATCCTACAGCAGCAGGAGTTCCTATCTTGAGGTCTGGTTGGAATGGAAAAAAGGGTTTATTTCATAAGTTCTGAGATTTATGTGTAAAATTGCAGTGATGTAAAAATCGTTCGGTTTTAAGTCACAGCCAATCAGCGATGCGAACGATGAAATTTCACTATCGTTCGCGGCATCTGATTCGATGAACGATTTTTTTCACTAGTGAAAAATTTTTGTGCGGGAATCTACCTCACTGGCGCGAAAACTTTCAACCGCCTTTGGTTAAAATGTTGAGAATGTTTGTTGACACCGATTTGACTGAAAATAACACAAGAAAACAAAGCTATTTCGAAAACATATATCCAATGTGATGTTTAGCTATAGAAAAACGTCTTGGAATTCAAGAAAGAAGCAAGAAAAGTTGACAAATTTCTAGCAGTAACCCAGTTTATTTATTACTGTCAAAGACGGGAAAGCTAAGACTATTCTCGCTCTGAAGTTTATTAATTGGTTTTGAGCGACATACGAAGAAAACAAGTGACATGAATGACCTCCTATTTGAAAAGACAAGTCTAAAAAAAAAGGAAAAGACTGTAGATATAGTGAATCAGTCGACAAAGTTCACACTAGAGGAATCTCGCTCAGCTACCGCCGAAGCGTTGTCAATGCAAGACTATTTAACCATTAAATAATGCTTTTGAAAAGCATTGAAGATAAGTAATTTTTAAAAAAAGATAAGTATTTTTCATGATTTTGTTGCTACTTTTCGTTGTTTAAAATTTTGAAAGAAAACATTGAATTTTTTTAATCATTGAATCGTTTAACCATACAACTCATTTCATGGTATATTTGATGCATGTGGTCATTATTGTTGAAAAGAAATCTCAGTACTTATAAAATAAACAAATTACTTCAAATTTCAAATTTACATCCCTCGAAATACCTTTAAGAATAAAAATAATAACTTTAATCGAATACTTGAATGGCAATTAAAAAGTGAAAAACTCAAGTTTACAGTTCATAGTATAAAAAGAAAATATACAATATCAATATCAGTAAAAATATCATTAAAATTGGCTATGTACATATTTATAATCGAGTATGTGCTTTTCGTGCTCCTCATACATCTTTGGGCCAATTATTTTTTTCGCCACGTCTGTTGAGGCCACAAATGTAATAACTGGCCTCAAATGTAATAACTGGCTTTAAATGTAAAAACAGTTGACACATTTAAAGAAGCGTAGAAACGAGTAAATGTTAGGGGCCGACCATGTAACTTTTGAGGGAGTGGGTGGGTGATTTTGAAAAAAAATTTCCTGCAAGGCCCGAAAGGTGGAAAAAAAATGCCCTGCAAGCCAAAATCGCCACTGAAATCTTTGCATTTCTATCAAATAAATCCCGTGCGCTTGCCAGCGGGCTAAAAAAAGTTTCCTGCAAGGACCAAATCCCCCACAAGTTAAATGGTCTAAAATTTCTATGCGGGATGATATTGGCTCTGGTCATAACCTATAATTAGAGAACTTAAGCAGCCCGCGTTTTTTGACTCGACGGCAAAGTGAGTGACCGAGAAAGACTGCGCACTAGAGTGCTCCGTCACGCAATGCTCGCGACATAATCAAGACATTAAGCAAAACAAAGCGACGGTGATGAGGCGACAGTGCAATCCTGTCCTGTCAAAATGCGAAATACGGGAGCTTCTTTTAATATCATACGATTCGGATATAATATCTGACGACAAATTTTGTTTATTATACGATAATTTTACTTCAAAGAATCCCGACTTTCCTTACGACTCGTACGATAGATTTGATCTACAAAATATCGATGAATCAGAGTGCATATCTGAGTTTAGAACAAGAAAGGAGGATATAACAATGCTTGCTGTTGCTCTTCGACTGCCTGCTAACATCCACTGTCCAAATAGAACCATTTGTGAAAGAACTGAAGCTCTGTGTATGCTGCTGAGGCGCTTTGCGTATCCTTGCCGATATTATGACATGATTAATCGATTTGGCAGACCAGTACCCGAGCTGTGTTTGATTACCAACACAATTCTTGATTACACATACGACAACCACAACCATAGAATCAGCCAGTGGAACCATCTTATTATGAGCCCTCATTTACTGCAAGAATATGCTGATGCTATACATAGAAAGGGGGCCCCACTCAACAACTACTTTGGTTTCGTACGGGACTGTCAGGCCAATATGTCGACCTGATCAAAACCAGAGAATTGTCTACAATGGGCATAAAAGGGTGCATTCACTCAAGTTCCAGTCTGTTGCTCTCCCCAATGGACTTATTGGAAATATGTATGGACCTGTTGGTAAGCTGACAAGATTTGACTTTTATGTTTCCCCCCGTCCTAAAAATAAATAAATTAGATGTCGATTGTCCTGAAGCTTGTTTACTGGGGAAAGAATAACAAACACCATAGGTTGGAGTAAATTGGCTATGGGCACTTCCCCATAGCCTCTTTATTATAAAAATAACAATTTATTTGATCAAAATATATTTCATAATTTGAAATTAATTTGACAATAAACTTGGCCCAGTAAAGGTGAGGGCCATAAAAAGCCAAAGGTGTACATGGAATGAACACCGGCCCCACCCAAAGGAAAATCGACATCACCTCATATATGAAACTTAATATACAAAAAGCAATCTGCCGCCCTTGCTAATCAGATGCAATTTGTAAAACACTTAAGCTAAATAACAGAGTTGTGCATAATAACAATAAGAGGGATATAACACCTCAAATAAGAAAAACAAAAAGCAATCTGCCGCCCTTGCTACTCAGATGCAATTTGTTAAACATATAAGCTAAACAACAAAGTTGTGCATAATAACAATAAGAGGGATATAACACCTCAAATATGAAAAACAAAAAGCAATCTGCCGCCCTTGCTAATCAGATGCTAATTGTTAAACATATAAGCTAAACAACAGAGTTGTGCATAATAACAATAAGAGGGATATCACACCTCAAATATGAAAAACAAAAAGCAATCTGCCGCCCTTGCTAATCAGATGCAACTTGTTAAACATTTAAGCTAAACAACAGAGTTGTGCATAATAACAATAAGAGGGATATAACACCTCATATAAGAAAACCAATTAAGCAATCTGCTGCCCTTGCTAATCAGATGCTAATTGTTAAACATATAAGCTAAACAACAGAGTTGTGCATAATAACAATAAGAGGGATATCACACCTCATATAAGAAAACCAATTAAGCAATCTGCTGCCCTTGCTAATCAGATGCAAAATTGGTTAACATATTTAAACTTAACAAACCGATAAAATTTTGATTTATAGTCAGAGTGTTATCTAAAGTCACTGCCCTTGCTAGGTAACCTGAGATAACACTGAAAATAAATATTATGAGAACACTTCCCATGCAAGTGAACTCAATCTTATTACAAACTCTGAAGGCGGATATATTTTTGAAAGGCATTTGATCTCCAGCGACCTAGAATTCGGATTTGAGCATCGGATAAAATTCTAGTCGTTCAATTTTTATTGGTGTTGGTAACAGAGGACTTAGGCTGCTGGGGTTTTGAGGCTTTGCTTGAGGGACGAAAAGTACAATTTTTTGGTTGATGAGGGCCATTGCACTTAAAACATACATGCTTATAATTACAACCCGAACAATGTGAACCTTGAATGAATTTATAGCAGTAGCCAATGGGAAAGCCTTCAGATGAACTAGATCTAGTTGCTGGGTTGAAACCTGATCTTGTTGCTGGATTTATAACTCTCCTCTCAACATTCTGTTGAGCAGTCATCCAAAGTTCCCAATGGATATTTGACCATTTAAAGGTAGAAGGCTGTGTCTGCCTCAAAAAACGGAAATTATCATCATAAAACCTCCAATTACAACCCCGAGCAGCCAAGTTCTGAATCACCTCCCCATACTTCATGAGGGCAGGGGCCTCAGAAGCATATTTTTGGGTGTAAACACCAACAAAAACGTGAAATGCACTAAGCCAATTATCTGTTGTTAAGCGACTGGTTCCAAGCACATGGTTTGGGCATTGTCATTCCCACTAGCAATTGTAATTTGAAATTTCCCCTCGGTAATGGGATTCGAAAGAAGAACAGCAAAGTCTATGAATTCATTATTCCATATTTTCCCCCTTACTTTATCTGAAACCCTTGCATCTATGGGCAAGCTTGGCGAAGAAAATAAGTTTTCTGGCATGGCTGATGTCAACTGCTCACCTGATAATATGGCTTGCATGGCCGAAACTGAAGAGTCTACTAATGCTGATGGTGTAGAACTGTGAGGTGAAGTAGATGGAGTAGAACTGCTAGGTGATATACCAGCCCCCACTGGGGTTACTGTGTTGACTACTGACGACAACTTCTCCACCACCTTTTGTACTATGGTATCAACCAAGGCATCAGGTATGGTAGTAGTGGCTGGTGTGGTATCTCCACCGGCATTCGACTGTTCAGCAGGTATTCCCTGTGCTGACGACTGATGTTGTGAAGTTGATGTGGCTGTAGTAGCGGTGCTGCTGCCTGGGCTTCTTCGCGCCAATGGATTTTGACGTAAACGTGACGAACGACGTTGTGGAGGCATGTCAACTGCAAAATAAAATGAACTGTAGGCAGTTGACTGCTCTAAGTAACACAAAACAAAAGTTATAAATGTTTCAAGGCACCATTATTGAAAACATAAGTCCACTAGTGCAAAATTAAAGCTAACAAACCCCTTAACAAAACCTAAATTATATAGGGAGGGCTACTGGGTACTGATTAAAACAAGGACTACAATGACAGGAAAACCTGTCAGACAAAAAGTCGACGCAAAGCCTCCCATAGATGTCAAGGTAGACCAAGAATAAAGCCAAATAATTGGCTAAAATAACAAGGCTAAAACAAGTGAGAGCTGATAAAATCAATTCTCAACAAGACTGCTAACAAGCAAATAAGCCAAGATAATATAATTGATAATAAAACACAAACTCAGATACCCAGTAAACCCGCCCGACTAAAAAGTAGGCGCTCAAAGTAGAGAAAGCCCATACATAATGGCACCGCGATAACTGCGATATAACAAATACTGGCCTGCAGGATTCAAATGAACCCCATCAGGTAAATAAAAAGGCTTATCGGGGTGAGTAAAAGGCTTATGGTGCCAACAAAAAACATTGGGAAAAGGAGCTAAAACTACTTCGAGATACTGATGCAAAACACGGGATTGGTTGAAAAATGACAATGCGTTAGCGTTGGTTCGCCCACGCGGTATGACATGACAAACGCCGACAACGCGGACTGAAAATTGCTGTAAAAACAAAACAACTAGATCTTCGATAGCCGAACCCACAACTTCAGGTTTAGAAAAGGAGAGGTCGTTAGTGCCAATTTCCAAAATTATAACGTCAGGAGATAAATTCCTAACAACCTGAAGGTCAAAAGACTGAAGTTTGTCAACGGTCCGGCCGCCCACGCCGTGCAAACGAACCAACGCTGTACCCCGAAGCTTAAAATCTAAAGCTGCCCTAATATCAAAATCTGCCCTTAAGTCTCGATTTAATCGTTTAACAAAGGAATGGCCTAATATAAGTATCGAAGGATCCCTACTAAGAGCCATTGAGACAAGAAAACAATACCCACTCGTGGCGAGTCAACAGGTCAACTGAGTCAAACAATAAACTCCAATTAGCCAAAACAAAAGGAATAATCCAAATATGATGGACAAAATTAATCAATGACTCTGTAGGAATTCTACAAATACAAAAATACAAACAAACAAGACTTACCAAATTAGTAAAATCAACTGAACTCACTTGATGATAGCAGCAGACTGACCACGAGGGCGCGCTGCCGAATATATAATAGTACCCTGGGGGGTATCAATATAAACCAATTAAGTGTCCCCAATTTCAGGACCCGTATGTTGCTGTTACATAACACATTTTCAATTAAACAATAACTTACAAATCACTCCAAGAGGAAACATAAAAAAACCTATTTGTAAACAAATATTCTCTTTGTTTTGTGTTTAAATTAATTATTAATTGATACTGTCCAAAATACAGAGATACTATTGTTTGCACAATAACTATAACTCAACTAGCAAAACATGAAGATAAATAATCATTTTTTGATAAATGATATTATATAAACATAATAATATTATTTACAAAATATTATCATTATAATGTTACCGGTCAGAAGAGTGGGACTTTGAAAGTGTAATTAAGAGACTGTCTCTGTAAGAACCTCATAACCCCCGGAGATTGAAAAATAGAATTCTTTCAAACTTTGTGTGTAGAATGCCTTTCATATGGTTACTTTGAAAAACGGGTTCATAATGAGTCTCGTTAAATTTTCGCTTAGTTTCAGGGGGGTCAAGTTGAAGGCCAAAATTAGGCTTTTGGCCACTTCTCGTTATTGAAATTTGACTGATGTTTGAACCTCTGTATCTCTATGAATATTTCGTTTAAAACTTATTCCTTTCAGATATTAATAGATGTATATCTCGCCTATAATGGGGCACTCTCAAAATTTTGAAAACATTTATTTAATTAGAAAAAAAATAACTTTACGACACGCAAAAAATGAGGTTTCGAAGTTAGCTAAAATATGATCAAATATAAAAAATCACAACTCAAAAGTAGATCATCGCACGGCTATAAAATTATTATGGTAGAAAGATGAAAGATTGGTCTTTCATGAAATACAAAAACATTTTGCGGCCAGCAGGTTTTTGGCATACTATAGGTCGACGAAAATTTCATATTTTCGAGTTTTGACATATTAAGTCAAAATACGAATGTCGACATTTCGATATAAATTTTGCATGAAATGGTCATTATTTCATAGTTTAACTTGACTCTGGACAGTCTAAGACTTTATTTTCACTTTAAATGCTATCTAGCATGTTTTTGAGAAGAGTTTAGCAATCTCACACGCATGCTGTTAAAGATCGAATTGTCACTCGATGATCAGTAAAAATACAACAATCCGTTCGCTCACTATACATCATGATAGACTAATTTTAGCAAGTAAAAACATCATTTTATGGTTAAGTTACTCTAGATGCATTCAATTGGATGATGTTATGTTTTTCCGAACAAAATAAACTAAAGAAAACTGACCTTTGTGTTGACTCACTGAACTGATAGCCGTCAGCAAAACGTGCATGATTTCGTCAATATTCTTTGGTTTCAGTCTATAGTTTTTCTCCTATTATAGGCTTTGAACAGTATTTTATGGTAGAAAGTCATTCTTGCTCATTCACGTAGGGTAAGTTCAATAAAAAGCAACAATATTTGCTCGAAGATTGTCTCGGTCAGTTATATTTTAACATCAAAAGCCGCTGACCAGCTAAACAATGATTATTGATATTGAAATTTCGTTGACGCTGAAATCCCAACCTTAGAACAGAAAAAAACTACCACTGTGGTTCAGCAAATTGCAAGGCCTTTTGCTAGGTTTCCACAATTCGCCAAGACTGTGTCTATGTCGAGGACAAACCCACCAACTTGAAACATCCTCCGATACATTAAACTTTCCTGTCCCAGCCAAGTTCAGCTGATATTCCGAATAACTCTTCCCATGAAAGATGGAAGGTTAGCAGATGGCTTTTTAGTAGTGGTCCACATATTTCGTACTTTCAAAAAATAGTTTTGCACACCTAAAATACTTGTAAATGAACAAAAAACACATCCACCGAATATTTTCTTTCTGTGATTGTTGTTTTTTATATATATTTTTTTTTCATTCTTAGAGTCATACTGCCGACGCTAACCCATGGTTTAAAGTGGATCTTGTTCATGTGAAATACCTCACTGCTGTTGGGATCCAGGGCTATGCCTCATCATTTGAAAACTCTCATATCAAGTCTTTCATGGTGTCAACAACTACTAATGGTTCGACCTGGAAAATGTACCAGGAAGTTCCTGGAATTAACAAGGTTTGTGAAATGGATGTATTGCCAGAGAATATCACAAAACAAACACATTGATATGAACACAATCAAATAAGCAAACAAACATACAAATTACAACAAACAAAATTACAGACAAACGAATTACAAACAAACAAAATACAAACAAACAAATAACCACAAATGAAAGCAAAAGATAAAATATGTCCGCGTCATCATTTCCAGATATTTCCTGGTAATACAGATGGCTTCACAGAGGTTCGTGCTCATTTCAAGGTTCCTATCCAGGTTCAAGCTATCAAGATATTTGCTGTTACGTGGCAGGCTACTTGCTCATTTAGACTGGAATTATATGGTTGCTGATTGTATATTCAATACATTTGCAAGCTATCTTCGTAAACTCATTAATAATTCATTACTTTTTACTAATTTAGCCATTCAGTTAGTCTAATTTCATCACGTGAATGGCTTTGGATACCTTGGGCCAAACCAATGATCTAATTTATATAATAACAATATCTGTCTTTGACGTCATTACAGTTCTATATGTGTTCAGCTTCAGTGAGCAAGCGTTAATGTTACGACACGAGTGAAAAACGCACGGATGCGTAAGCAGAACAAAAGACTAACTGAAGATTTTACGAAGGGTTTCGTGTTGTGTATTATGCGAATTTCTCTTGTATTTTTTTTTTTTTTTTTTTAAGAAAACAAGCAATGTGATATGTTACGCACAAAAAAGCACTAAATTTCCACGGCCCCAGTTAACTTTAAAGATTTGCCAAACGCCTGTAAATCTCCAATGGTTTTATTGTAAACACGACGCGTCTACGAATTTCCCGCCTAACTTCCGAGTGTGCGCCGTGCGTTTTTCACCCGTTCATGTGTTACACTTTAGCCGAAGCACAGTAGATTTTTAATCACTTATCGCCAAAAAAAAATAATTATAAATTTGATAATAGAATGATTAAAAGCTATTTATAATTCAACTAATAAACCATATTTATGTCTCTAAAATTGTGACATACTCTACATACTATTGAGGTTAGTTACAACAATTTTGAAGGGTGTCTGTATCGATCTGCTATGCCTTGCAACAATCTGTATGGACTTTGTTAACCAAACCTTGTGTTAAAATTCATCAGTTTTTCATGTTCAGTCTTCGTCAACAAATGAATAAAGACACGATCGATATCTTGACATTCTATAAAGCATTTTAAGTTCCCATTTTGTTCAGGCTAAGTTAAGCTTTTGCAATTTACATGCCGGTCATGCTTTTAATTCTGTGCTGTCCTTTCCAGTTTTTGTTTCTAGTCCAAATGTCCAATGATTTCAACCGAATGCAAAAATGGCTAAAGACCCATTCACACGGGTAATTTTTGCGGCCATCAGTTGAGGTTCGATTTTTGTAGCAATTTTTCAGACGGCGATGTGATTTTTACTGCGGCTTTTGTAAACTTTTGCTGCGACTTTTATGGAGAAACAATCATTTTTGCTCCGTTCTGCAATTAAAATCTGTTCTTCTTCGACTTTCTCACCAAACCAAACGCATTTTGATTGTTTCTGTCTTTTTTGACTTGGAACACAAAAAAATGTTTTATTTAGGTAACAATCTTTAACACCTTTTATATTCAAAACTGATAATAAATAACCAGCCATTTCCAGAGAAAAACTATTTATTTAGGCGGGCGAGACGCTGTAAGTGATTTTCAAAAAAAAGTCGGAAGTCCTTGAAATAATTGGCGCGGCGCGCGGGACTATCCTCATTCACCTGCGTATTTACACTAATTATAATTGTTATTACTTGCTTGGATATATCGACTGCTCTCTTTTTTCTAAGTGTATTTGATAGCAAACAAATTGGAAACGGAAATGTCCATTTTTTTAATTAGACGCACAGTAAGCTGTGGCCATTATCACTTCGTTCTTTGTTATTAAATTAATTATTATTTGAGTTGTGGTTCTTATTTGCACTTGATGTGAGCTTTAAGTAAAATAAAATAACTAAAGAATGACATGCAGTTACACCAGAAGTAATTACGCTTACTAATTGCTATTGCCATGCAGCTGGTTTCCAAAGTTTCTGGTTTAAAAAGGCTGATCGCTTGAAAAGGTTTCCTCTTTGACTTTTACTTGGGTGTTAACTACAAGAGTTTTGCTCTCGTTGCTTCGCTAGACGTCTCCCACTATGCTTGCAGGTACCCATAATCAGACGAACACTGTCCCTTCAAACTCTTTCTACACGGTGAAAGCTGTAAAATTTGCTGTCCTGGTTCTTATCGATGTAGCAGCTATTGCTGGAAACGTCTTGGTCTGTCTCAGTGTTTACAAGAATCGTCGTCTTCGTACAAAAACTGGAACATTGATACTTTGTCTTTCGATATCTGATCTAATCTTTGCACTAAGTGTTACGCCTTTGTCTGCTGCAGCTATTTGGATGACTAGTCCTGTTGATAATTTACCAGTTTGGATATCGTCAGATATAACAGGACCAGCATGTTTCATCGATGGTATTCTGATGTATAGTCTAACAGGAATGTCATTATCAACCATGGGTTTTGCTGCTCTCAATAGATATATTTGTATTGTCCAATCAAACTTCTATCGAAAGTATTTTACATTTAAAGTGATATGGATTACTCTTTTAGTGATGTCTATAACTATTCCGATATTCATGATCAGTAATGTGGCTGCAGGACTAGCCACTTTTACATTTCAACGGAGTTTCGGTCAATCTATGTTAAAATTCAAACCTGAATACAAAGATGTAAAAACAAACATTGAGATTGTTTCAATGGTTATTTGGGACTTGATACCATTATTAACAATAATAATTTGCTATTTGATGATCTATTGCCATGTTCGTCGTCATAATCGTAGAATTGGTACTCAACTTGCACAAAGTTCAAGACCAACAAACATTACGAACCAATCAGTAAACCATAACAATTCCATCTTAGAGGGTAGTAGTAAGGAAGAGGAAACCAACTCGATCGACACTCGAACGTGTGAGGAAATACAAAACGGTGAAAACAAAACAGAGAATCGAGAACTAAAGCAAAACCACGAGCCTACAATTGTACAGATGTCTATAGATACTACAAACGCTGAAAGAACAACACAAACGTTCAGAAAACAGTCGTTAGCCGACCACACCTTCATCACACGACAAAAATCGAATGAACAGGATACAACAAGGAATCCACGACAGGGCTTAAGTAATGCTTTAAGGCAATCAAAATCCGAAGTAAAAGTTACCAAGATTTTGCTGGCGGTATTTCTGGGATTCTTTATTTGTTGGATACCCCCTGCAATCAGTCATATAATGAATATCATTTCCAATTATCAATCAAGTCATGTATTAATAGTGGCAATCTACTCTGCTTCACTTTCAACAGCTGTTAATCCTTTTATATACGGTGCGGCAAACAAGGATTTTAGAAAAACCTATATCATGCTTCTTACTTGTAAAATGGTTTTGTAAACTGACGCTGAATTTAACCTATTTTATATAATATATATGCTCTATGATATCACGTGACAATATTCGTACAATATTGTATATCGCAACATTGTTATATATAAGTGTAAATAGTCTGATCCCAGGTGCAATCGGTGTGGATGAGGTATGATCGTCCGGGGTAGTGTAGTCTTGAGAAAGACAGATGGTGTTGGTGTCTGAATATGACGTCGACTTCCGCTCAGGTTCTCGAGACGTCAATCATCAATTACACCCTCAGTCTTTCACAAGAGCACACTACCCCGGACGATCATATCTCGTAACCATCGGGGCATAAGTGATTTATACGACAAACTCGACTCTCTATGAGCGTGAAGTCGGGCTAGTCATAAAATCAAAACAGGAGGCTAAACAATTCTACTTTGGGCTTCCTGTGTTCGTTCCCAAAGCATCATGGGGGACTATACGCGACGTGACAGATAGATAGGCTAAAAGGTAAAACTAGAGTCGGGCCTTATAGCCCGACTAATAAACTGCAAACAACAAGATAAATGCAAAACAAAATTTATTTATTTCAGTGGTAATATTATTAAATATTTACAATATGTCTTTGTCTATCAATAATTTCATTTTCTATTTTACAAGCGTGTAACCATAGTAACCTCTAGACATGTGCTCCATGTACAACAACTTCGCGTACTGGTCGTCGTCGATTTCGGCCATCTTTTTCTTCAACTTGGTTCTCTTACTTTGAAACCATGACTTGACTTGTTCATCTTTCATGTTCAGGTCGGATGCTAACTGTTTTCGTTCTCTTTTGTCGACATATTGTTTTGTGGCGAAGATAGACTGCAGTGTTTCTGTTTGCCAGGATGAGAAAGAAGGTCGGGTCTTGAAGCGTTTGAGTGGCGGACTGATATCTTCACAATCATCAGGACTACATGGACGTGGATCTGCAATACAAACAAACAAATTGTTTAATCAAACTGACACATAAAGTATTGATAGTGGTAATTCCCTTCATTATGTTAGAAATCCTTTGACAGTGTTGTTGTTTGGTGACGGAAAGCAGCTACAAATTTCTTCTGGGAGTACCCTTTGTTCGAATTTTCGCAGTTTTCTGAAATATATCGCTGCTGAATCGCAGTGAAATTTGACATGTTCAAAACACCTGCGATATCGCGGCAACGTGAATTTACAAAATCGCAGGTTGTTTACACGAATTCAGTGCATCGCCCTAAAACTCGTTGCGAAAATCTCACCTCAAATCGCCACAAAAATCGCCCGTGTGAACCGGCCATAATTTGCACATAAATAAGGTATTGAATATTAACGTTTTTTATAAAAGCTGTTTTTGTTCAAACGAAATCGTTTCTATCCAGGTGTTACGCACAATAATAACGTACAAATTACGCATTCATTGCGTACGTATTGCGCAGGTACAAACTAACCAATCACAAACGCGTATGGTGTCACATGATATTTCAAAAGCGACTATGAAAGACGTTGTCATTTTTATTCAAATAATTTCGTGATAGTTTAAATAAAGCTACAACAATGAAGAGTACAAGCAGAATATTTTATGCAATGAATGAAGTGCTTCCACTCTCCAACTGAAATGTTTGGGACAATTACTTATTACATGAAATATAGTCTAGATGATACAAGAAAATGCAACTAGCCAATCAGCGCGAACCTAACAAGCTCAAAATGTTAGCATAGCCCATGACAGGAAAAAATTGTGCCCCAAAACCTGCCTCTGTAGAGGTACGAATGATTTTTTTCGGTCAGAAACATCGAAATGAAAACTAAAAAAAACTTTTAAAAATCAACATACAACAATATTTACAACATGATATAACAATTATGGTCAATAAGATAAAATCATATTTGAAAATGTAAAGCATCAAATAAACTTTTTTTTAATACGTCGAGGCTCCCCTCCCTCGAAATGATAATTGGTCAGTGCGGGTTTTACATAGGTTTAGAAGCCATTAGGGACGACGGTCACCTTCACGACTTCAAAAATTCATTGAATCGTCGTTCAAGTCCAAAATAACTCAAGAGAAACCATTCTAAGTCTTTTTCCTTAGTTCTCGTTTCTTCTAGAAGAGCAAGTGATGCCACCTGTGCAGCTCTGACAAGCCGAAACAAGTCGAAACAAAATTCGCAGTTAAAAACACGACTCTGCGAACCATGTTAAAAGGAGCTCGACTAAATTCCCTTCCAAAAAGCATGTTTATAATATATTATATCAAGGTGCAAAGAAGTTTCACATGAACATTACAATACAATACAATACAATACAATATCTGTTTATTCAGTACCTTGCATATACATTTGTTAATATAAATGTCAAAAATAAAAATGTTTACATGAATTACACTCTTAATCCGTTGTATATTTTCTTCTTTCAATATATCCAAAGACCTTCGACGCGTACTGTTTTTATGAAAATAAAAAATATCGAAATACATGCGAATGTTGGTTGAATGAACGGCAAGCTAGGGTTTTCCCTTCGTCTTATTTATAGTTTTATACAATACCGCATTACAAAAATGCACGGGTTCAAGGCTAACAACTTTGGTGAGTTCGTATGCAGGCCTGGTCGCAAATACATTACCTAGGTGTTATACACCCTATGCATAAAGGCGTGGCAATAAACATATCATAGTTCATCAGTTTTAGAATACAACAATAGAAAGAGCACATCGAAATTAGTAATATTACAAAGTTGTAATTCAGTAACATAAAATGATAAAAAGCTACAGCTGTTTGAATTTACAAGGATTTGGCTTAAAATTTGAGCTTTGGGCTGACGAGCCTCGTTTTGATGTTTTTAGTGCATTTCAAAATGCTGATAACTCTGCAGTGATTTAATACATGACACAATAACTCAACCAAATTACTAATTTAGACATGCTCCAAAAGCAGTTAGGTCATATACATAATTCAAATTCAAAATGTTAATGTTCTGAAAAGTACAATTATGTGTCTTTTACGATTGAATTTCAAGATCGCGCACGTGACAAAAGGAACATCAAGATGCGTGAAAGACTCAAAAAGTTTTTGAAAAATAAAGTTAAATACCACATGTCCAATGTTTTATTTAATACGAAAAAGACTAAAACGAATCTGCATTTTTTTACACTTTGCCGATCGTGATAGCTTCATAAAAACTTTGCCGGCAGCTTCGTGTCACGAATGAAAAAAAACACCCATTCTATAAACAAAATCCAACCAAACCACTTGAAAAGGAATGTAGAGGTATATTTTGGTATAGACCCTTTTAATAAGTTCCGAAGTGTTTTCCGCGCTTGACGTCAAATTTATTCTTTTGAAATTTGTATAATATGAAAGGAATTGAAAAGAATAAATTTGACGTCAAGCGCGGAAAACACAACACTTCGAGAATTATTAAAAGGGTCTATACATAGAATTTCTAGGCATTCGTGATAATCGCGTGGTTATCCGTGGTGTCCGTGTTGTTAATCGTGGTGCCCGTGTTTTTATTTATCCGTGGTATCGGTGTTGGTATCCGTGTTGTTATCAGTGGTATCCGCAAGTCGAAATGCCGTAGAGTTCACAACATAAAATATGACCTTATTTTATATAAATAAAGCAATAGTATTATTTTAGATGGTTAATAAATAATAAAAATAATGCAGTGATGAACTGTTGTCATATATGAATAGGCTACTGAAGCAAGTTAAGTCATTCAGTTCATTTCCCCCTAGTATTTCTTTAGACATTGATTCATCTGATGTTGATTGATGCACACAATTAAATATGACTCTACCTCTATCCAGTTTTAAACGAATTAACCAAACATTTCGGTATTTTCCCATTTGGTCAAAACCAAACAAATACTTTCCATTTGCCTTTCATTCGAAATTACCAGATATTGTTTGTAAATGGTAAACCAACTACTCGCATTTCCAAGATTTCCAGAAGTTTGGTATTGAAAAGAATCGTACTATTTGTTTTTTCAACACGAATTTCCGGTTATACCTAAAATGAAAGCACCCCGGCTTTTCGATCGATTTGGACGTCGGTGCGAGCGCGTCACTATTTTTCCCGCCGAAATGTAAACATAATTTCTTTGGAAAGAGTGTTAATAAGGACTCTAAGAATTAAACTAATATAAATTTTATCACTAGCAAAAAATCATACTTCACGTTTCTGATTAGACGTATGACTTTTTGACACGAGGGCAAAATTGCATACGATTTTAATGTCAGAAGATGACTTCCGCTCAGTTTGTCAAAACACCGGTCAGATATCAACACCATCAGTCTTTCTCATACGTCTACCCCGGACGTCGATCATATACCTCACCTACATTTTAATGTCAGTTCTTTTTCATGGATAAATTTCAGTATCTATGAAATAAAACTATTTTCATATCGTGCATGGAAGACACATTCCTTCACTATACCGAACTGTGGACATCCAAAGTTGAACATCCAAACAAATCTAAACATTGAATAAGACTATGTTTTATATTGAAATATAATAATAAATAAACCGGACTGGCGGAAGTCCGGAATAGTTGGCGATGGTCTTTATTCTTCTACGAAGTTGTATCCACAGACACGTGTTCTTGGCCTTTCATTATTTTCCTTTTCTTTAGTTAAATTTCCTCATTTTTGTCTCCTTCAAGTTTATTTTCTTCTTTGGTACTAAGTCTTTATTCATCCAAGAAGCTACAGACACGTTTCCTTGGCCTTTCATGCAGTCGTTTTCTTTTCTACTGTTAAATTTCTTCATTTTTGTATCCGGCCCAAGTTTATTTTCTTCTTCGGCCAAAACTATCTTTGTTTTCTTCGATGTTCATCTTTCTCAGTTGATATTTTAAATATTGTATTTTGTTGTTGTTTGTTTGACTTTTTTTGTCGATAAAAGCAACCTGCTTTCGATCGGGCTCTGCTATTCGCATCACTTTCCCGCCGAAATGTAACAGCCAATCAGTATCGCGATGGGCACGGACGTACGCCGTTGTACGGACGTGCGCGCCCGCGATCCTATGTGGTGTCCATGAAAAATCAACTCGATGGGTTACCATTTTTTCTTAAGTATGGTGCTCCGCTAGCGCGGAGCTCCGCTATAAAGAGCTATCTATATTGAAATAATAATAAACAACTAATTATGGGTCGAGAAAAATAGTAAAAGCACGTATTCAAACTGTGTATTTTCATGTGGCGATTACCAACTTGGATTAAAAAAAAATAGAATATATGACTCATGCAGAGTGACTTGAAAGCCGTGAGTAAATAGAAACTTCCTTTACTTATGGCTTTTCAAGTCACTCTTGTTTATTTTATCTTATTCTATGTTTATAACTATAAACATAGAATAAGATAAAAAATAAAAACGTTAAATGTTCTGCCAATTTTTTCATTATGATATGTATATTATTCCAATGTAATTCGTGTCAGGTTTCCTACTGGTTAGTGTATGAAAGTATCCATCTGTCTTGCATGAACTACTGTTGAATAATTCATTTAACTAATCAGTGGGAAATATATATCAGTGCTATCTAGAATTATTTGTCTAGTTGTAAATTTTCTCAACACAGGACTGAGTTTGTAAGATTATATATTTAGACAGAGGTATATTTCATGGTGCTTACAAACCGTCAGATTTGAAAATGCTAAACTTAACTAGTATATAGATAAGCTCTGGTACTCATAGGGATAAAGCACAATCATATATAGTGTTGATTTTAAAAACGTTTGGATAATACTGAAGTATGTCGTCAGTTGTTGTTGTCGTACTCTCCTTGATTGCCGTTACCGTTGCACAGGTTCAAGTCATCAGAGATCCAACCGAGATTTCCTTTGCAAACTTTCACCAACTTGCTGAAAGATTCCTTAACGCAACGGGGTTGGTTGATTTAAGTTTTGAGGATTTTCCAGGATGTGGACTGAAATGTTTACAGCATCCAAAGTGTGTCTCGTTTAACTTTGGTGGCAGCGGCGTGACCAGCTGTAAGATTTTTGGTGTGGATCGATTTGCTAATGGTTCGTCATTAGTAAAAGATGCTAACTATCATTACAACTATATCAAGGTAAGAAAACTAAGAAACAAACTGTGTTAAGTTAGTGAAGAAATAGTAGAAAGAGGAAGTGATAAATGCCAATAATAATTATATAAATGATTTGACTGCAACTTTCGTCTTTGATTAAAACTGGTCACTTGTTAAAATCGTCAAATAAATAAAAGAAATCTATAGATTACTACAAGTGCAAATCATTTAGTAATCAATCGAAATGGATTTAGATACTGGAGAGTTCTCCCAGTATAAAATACTTGCTATACCGGATTAATTGAAGGCTCTGCCAATGAAACAAAATCAAAGTAAAAACATTAAAGCCTATACCGTAATTATTATTCTTTTTTTCACTAGCTAATTCTAATTCGTGCAACATTTTAACGCCTGAAAACCCTTTAGTGCAATTCTCAACACAAATGTTGTTTTTTTTTTGCGGAGGAACGATTGAAAACATATCATAACATAACCCGAAAAAATTCCCTCGTGGGCTTTCAGTGTTTTATACGTAAAAGGTTAAAAAAGACCCTACGTCAATTTATGTTGCTTTATTTGATTTTCTTCTTTCTTCAGCGTGTTTGTGATGATAATCCTTGTGCTAACAATGGGAAATGCATTACCTATGACGAAAGCAACAACTTCACATGCCAATGTCCAGTCATCTTTACTGGAAGAACCTGCACAGGTAAGCACCAACTTTTTACTTACAGAACTGAACAAAACAATATCAAGCAAACCAAAACCACATAAAAGTTAGATAATGCTTGTATAACGTTTGTAATAGAACCTGCAGCATGTGCAAATCCCCTTGGAATGGCAGATAGGAGAATCCTTGACAGTCAGCTGTCAATGTCGTCGTATTGGAACAACGATGCCAGGTATGGTCAGAGGAATGGACGACTGAACAAGAACACATGGCCTGCTGGAGCCCAGGTATTGTTTCATCAAACTTACGAGTTCAAAGTACAGTAAACACCCGTTTAGTAAGCAGTAAACACTCACATAGAAGTGTTTTTTTTAGGCTAATGCGTTTCTTATATATCTACCCACCAAAAATCAATTTAATTAATTTAAAACAACTGTACGAAAAAATATGGCTTTCATGGTTTGTTTACTGCACTTTCGAACATTAGGTTGCCCGTCATAGCCTGCGGTGACGTCACGCTTTTTAATGCAACACTGATGGTCCACATATTTCGTACTTTCAAAAAATAGCTTTGCACACCTCAAATACTTGTAAATAACAAAAAAACACATCCACCGAATATTTTCTTTCTGTAATTGTTGTTTTATATATATATATATGAAGACTGTTTTGATAAAAAGGGTTTTCTCGTACAGTTAAATATGGGCGTGTCCCTAAGTCATTGAATCTATACAATTTTATTGTTAAAACACGCCAAATAACACCGCTGCAATGACTGATAGTGTTATTGCGTGAAATGCTCGTGCTGACTTTTTAAACACAAAGGGGTCTTAACATCTAACACCCTTTTTATGAAACTATTCTTCATGTCATCTAGATGGAGGAATGCCCTTGCTAGGGTGGTAATTTGGTCGTCGTTTATTGTGGTATTTTTGCAGACTATTCTAATGACGTTACCATCTTTCTTGATTCACAGCAACACCAACGATCTATCGATCTGTTCTCAGTCGTGAGGGGGTATAAGACAAGTTCCCAAGTCATCAATATATACTAACTAAAGGTATACTTATCGGTCTACAGATAACTTTATTCAAGACTTGCTTTTGTAAGCACGTAAAAACAGTTTGATTCAAGACGCGCACGCAGAAAACAATGTCATCTAGATGGAGGAATGCCCTTGCTAGGGTGGTAATTTGGTCGTCGTTTATTGTGGTATTTTTGCAGACTATTCTAATGACGTTACCATCTTTCTTGATTCACAGCAACACCAACGATCTATCGATCTGTTCTCAGTCGTGAGGGGGTATAAGACAAGTTCCCAAGTCATCAATATATACTAACTAAAGGTATACTTATCGGTCTACAGATAACTTTATTCAAGAATTGCTTTTGTAAGCACGTAAAAACAGTTTGATTCAAGACGCGCACGCAGAAAACAAATTGTCATCTAGATGGAGGAATGCCCTTGCTAGGGTGGTAATTTGGTCGTCGTTTATTGTGGTATTTTTGCAGACTATTCTAATGACGTTACCATCTTTCTTGATTCACAGCAACACCAACGATCTATCGATCTGTTCTCAGTCGTGAGGGGGTATAAGACAAGTTCCCAAGTCATCAATATATACTAACTAAAGGTATACTTATCGGTCTACAGATAACTTTATTCAAGAATTGCTTTTGTAAGCACGTAAAAACAGTTTGATTCAAGACGCGCACGCAGAAAACAAATTGTCATCTAGATGGAGCAATGCCCTTGCTAGGGTGGTAATTTGGTCGTCGTTTATTGTGGTATTTTTGCAGACTATTCTAATGACGTTACCATCTTTCTTGATTCACAGCAACACCAACGATCTATCGATCTGTTCTCAGTCGTGAGGGGGTATAAGACAAGTTCCCAAGTCATCAATATATACTAACTAAAGGTATACTTATCGGTTAATAAGGGGCTGTTTTACATTGGAAAAAAATAGGCAGGTGGGCAGTAGGGGTGCATTGTGCGAGTGTTTTACGGTTTTTAATGTTTCAGGGTACTTGCGTTCGACGGCCTTTATTTTGAAGTCATATGGTTCTTCATATGCTGAGAACTATCGCTCACATTGTTACTAACTTTTGTGTTTGTTTGCTTTTTCTAGGAAGCGGATCTGAAAGATTTTTTTTGCAAGTTTTGTGTAATCCTTTTTATCTTCAATTCTCTTCTTATGTAATAAATCTGTGTGCGCATCGGCTGACGAAAAGAGATACATATATTATGTCAGAAACAATAGCACTGATTACTGCACTCGGAAAGCAACGTTGAGCTTGTAAAGAGCCATTGTATCAGTTGTGATGTCGGTGCGTAAATCAGGCATGACTAGATAGGGACTCCTTTGTTCAGCATATTATCGAATTAAAAGGGCTTACCGGTGCTAAATATCGCACTTAGAACAATGGCCTTACATCAGTAGATAGAACTCCTTTGTTCAGAACTTAATCCAATTTACTACGACACCCTACTAAACACTGAAAAGGAGAAGACAAAAGCTAGGCTAACAATAGCACTGCGGAGTGTATACAAATTGGGGTGTCAATTCAACAGCTTAGTTACTTATGCATCGCTTCTGATAGACTTGCCCAAGTCGAACTCGTTTATCACAGGACTAGTTATGCAAAGTTTGTTACAGTAACGAGCGAAGCGAGCCAGTAAGTTGAGCGGGGGCTAAAAGGGACTTTGTGAAAGTCTACGCTTCTGAGAAAAAGACACTACTGATATGATGGATGACGAAAACGGGTTCGAGTACAATTTCAATCGTGAAAAGGATACACGTCGAAGGTCCAAAAGGAATACGCAAAGAGGTCAGGCAATTGAAACTAACGAAGGATTACCGAGAGCTAAAAGAAGAACGCCTGTTAGCAGAAAGAAAACCAAAGCAAAGCCAAGGAGAAATATACCATCTTTCTTGATTCACAGCAACACCAACGATCTATCGATCTGTTCTCAGTCGTGAGGGGGTATAAGACAAGTTCCCAAGTCATCAATATATACTAACTAAAGGTATACTTATCGGTTAATAAGGGGCTGTTTTACATTGGAAAAAAATAGGCAGGTGGACAGTAGGGGTGCATTGTGCGAGTGTTTTACGGTTTTTAATGTTTCAGGGTACTTGCGTTCGACGGCCTTTATTTTGAAGTCATATGGTTCTTCATATGCTGAGAACTATCGCTCACATTGTTACTAACTTTTGTGTTTGTTTGCTTTTTCTAGGAAGCGGATCTGAAAGATTTTTTTTGCCATTCCTCTTAATGCGAAATATCATGATATATAGTGAATCGCACGTTCAGTCTCTTAGTGGGATCTTTAAATATTAATATTCTTCTTGATTTAGAAAAAAAAATTGTATTCAAATCGACTTTTATAACTGGTATCAATTTAGTTCACCTTATACCTTGTGATATTTGTAATGTTTTAGTTGTATCTATATTTTATTAGAGAGCCAATTGAAAATTATCCTAGGAAAGTGATACTTTCGTCCAATAAAGATACTATTGTTATTATTCATTTCAAACTTGTTTTTCTTTGGATTTTTTTATTTCTAAGCAATTGTCTGTTTCTACAGATCACAACAGTGAAAAAAACTAATGTATTCAGTTTAGAGCCTACAAGATTTCACAATTATTGCTGTTATTATACAGAGTGTTTTGTTGAAGATGAAAAAAAGATTAAAACAATAAACAGTGTTGCACATATGTATCTCCTTTTTTGGCGAGTAAGCATATCAGTAAGCAGTATGCATTGTTCGTTATGCATTAAGCATGCACGTCTATTACCCCCACACAAATGATGCTTATTTTGATTAACTTAAAAGTCCTGTAGGTCACTTTTAACAATGAAAAGGAAGCCACGCGACTGTATTTCAAATTTTCATTTATTTGTTTGCATTTCCCAACAATCGCAAAACGCAGAGTTCGCAAATAAATACGTAAGAAAGTAAAATAGTTAGATAGCGAAAATCGATAGACATACAACACTAAACTTTTTAGTCTATTTTACATGCAATATATTTCGTTTATCCTATCTTGCAGACATTACAACCTCAAGCCACATATTTACACTTTAATGGCCTAAGGAATCTATCGCCATTACGTAAAGTTCAGTTGACAATAGTTTGGTAGTACGCTTTTCCGCTTGGGCTGAGGTATTTACACAGCGATGACAAGTCTTTGCATTTTTTACCTGAGAGCTCAATGGCTTTGTTATTCAGTAGCTTCAAAGTATTGGTGTTCAGGTTCAATAGTCCTCCTTTCCTTGTTAAGTCCATAACTGTTGGTTCCTCTAGTGGGTCTAATGTCCGTCGCATCCAGACAAAACCAGGATGTCGATAAGTCTTGACTTTCCCGTCGGCCGGATCCACACGCTCCCCGATTCCAAAATTGAAATGCGACATTCGACTAAAAAGAAAGGGCTTCTTATCAACATCTTTTCTGCTCTCGATATATTTGTTTCTAAGCCACTCGGAATAGCACGAGAACTGGGGTTGTTTCATCTCAATCCATTGGGTTTTAGAGCTCAATGTACTGTTATTTATAATACTTGCATAGTGTGTTGGCGTTTCTATCTTAGATTCTCGTCTGAGGACGGCTTCTGCGCGGCCGGCCTCTCTATCAACCTCTCCGTACGAATGTCCCGCAATCATAAATTTGTAGTCAATCCTCTTACGGGCGCCGGAAGATACCAGATTCTCAAAGTACATAACAACGGTGTAGTTTTTGTTTTGTGATCTTGTGTTGTCCGCCCAAAAGATGTTCCATGCTCGGTTTTCTTCCTCCGTTTGCTTTAGGTGAAAGTCAAGGCAAGATATCAGGGTGTCCGGGTTTTTAGGGGCAACGGTTTCCGGCCAAATATATACTGTTCCTTTTTCTGTCTCCCCACTATGTATTCCTAATGCATAAGTTTTCAGTTTGCTGGCGTAGTACGCTTCTTGGCAGGAGAGCTTTGGGCAGGTAATGTTTTTATGAAAATCGAAATGAAACGTTGATACGCCATCCTTCAAGTCCATGTCAAGTTTTGTGTAATCCTTTTTATCTTCAATTCTCTTCTTATGTAATAAATCTGTGTGCGCATCGGCTGACGAAAAGAGATACATATATTATGTCAGAAACAATAGCACTGATTACTGCACTCGGAAAGCAACGTTGAGCTTGTAAAGAGCCATTGTATCAGTTGTGATGTCGGTGCGTAAATCAGGCATGACTAGATAGGGACTCCTTTGTTCAGCATATTATCGAATTAAAAGGGCTTACCGGTGCTAAATATCGCACTTAGAACAATGGCCTTACATCAGTAGATAGAACTCCTTTGTTCAGAACTTAATCCAATTTACTACGACACCCTACTAAACACTGAAAAGGAGAAGACAAAAGCTAGGCTAACAATAGCACTGCGGAGTGTATACAAATTGGGGTGTCAATTCAACAGCTTAGTTACTTATGCATCGCTTCTGATAGACTTGCCCAAGTCGAACTCGTTTATCACAGGACTAGTTATGCAAAGTTTGTTACAGTAACGAGCGAAGCGAGCCAGTAAGTTGAGCGGGGGCTAAAAGGGACTTTGTGAAAGTCTACGCTTCTGAGAAAAAGACACTACTGATATGATGGATGACGAAAACGGGTTCGAGTACAATTTCAATCGTGAAAAGGATACACGTCGAAGGTCCAAAAGGAATACGCAAAGAGGTCAGGCAATTGAAACTAACGAAGGATTACCGAGAGCTAAAAGAAGAACGCCTGTTAGCAGAAAGAAAACCAAAGCAAAGCCAAGGAGAAATAGACCGCACAAGGACACCAGAAATATCAGCCTGCAATGTTGCACAGAAAGGACCTGCCTGCTCGACTACGATCGTTCTATTATTGCTTCCATACGAAAAGATTTTGACAGCAAGCTATACGACGAACAAAACAGTTATTTAAACTCTCTTATCGATGTCGAGCCAAAGGAAAAGAGAAACCGCATAACTTACAACATCCGCGATGTTTCTGGTTTAAGGAAAGTTAAAGTTTGCAAGACGGCCTTCCTAAAGATATTTGGCATCGGAAAGAAGAGAGTTGTAGTGTTGTTAAAGAAAATCCGACCTTATTCTGGCGACGTCGAAAAGGATCACAGGGTCCAAACAAGAAACGCAAAGAAACTGCCACTGCCATTGAAAGCCGAGGTATTATAACCTATCCCGCTTCTTGTTGAATACACGAGGATGACTCATTCAAATACAAAGAATGATTAAACTAACTCGCATCTTCACTTTTTAGGTAGTCGAACATATACGAAGCTATGAAAGAGATCAGTCACACTATGCGAGAGAAAAGACAAGAGAAAAGCAATATCTTGCTCCCAACCTTACCATCGCGCAACTGTTTCGAGATTTTCTCGAAAAAAAAGACATACCAGCAGGAGAAACGTCTCCGATTTCTTATAGTGGTTTTAGGAAAATATTTCGCACATTTAACTTGTCTTTTCGCAGACCCTATGTAGATAGTTGTGGAAGATGCGATAGTTTTTCTATTATCATTAAACATTCCAGGGATGAAGACGAGAGAGAAAGCGCTCAAGAGCTAAAATCACAACATATTGAAGAAGCAGACTCTCACTACGACTGCATTCATTTTGACCTCAGAATTCTACCTAAACGAAAAAATAAGGATATAGGGCGTCCCTGGATATTACCTCGGCTTTGGAAATAAGTTATTCTCCCTATGGACAAACTACCTGTTTTTATTTATTATAGCCTTACTAATTCTGTAAATAAGTATGCAATACCAGTATCATGAAATAAAATGATTATTAAAGAAACTGCAGTTGTGTTTAATTAGTTTGAATTTGTATTTTATCAACATAAAAGCTATACTTTTTTAGCTGATTGGACCTTAAGTATCCAGAAAAGACTTATTTGCTTAGAAAACTACTTTAAACAATATTAATCGTTAATTCCGAAAATGAAAATAAAAATTATGGTGTCCTGAACTCGTTTTTTAAATGAATTTTGAATATTGCCAACTTTGCTATTATTCTTCTTATTATTATTATTATAATAAGATCTTTATTACTCTATTTTTGCACACACAAAAATAAATCTGAACACTCAAAAAGGTATGGAAGTAATTTTCTCAGGGCTACTTTGAAAACAGTGTTTTCAAAGACTAACTTATTATATCTGAAAATTGCGTTCAAACAAAATCACATAACAGGCAACACTTTTTTAATAAGCTCTAAACATTACGGTGTTTTAAAACCTTTTTGGGAAAATACAATTAAAGAGAAGATGTAGTCCTATGCAAAATTTAGGGGTTTTTCGTTGGAGTTAAAACCGTATATGCTAAAAATGTTAAAATCGCATACATCCACCCTTAATCAATCTATAATGTAAATACGGTGTTTTAGTAATGTTTGAGTCGCGCGCATGATAACAACCGCGTGGACGTCCTGTGTTACTAAAATCAATTGTTAGGCTTCCTGTGGCCCTTATTTCCGGCTAATGTGGTGACATGACGAATAACAAAATTCAACAGTCGCCTATTTATTACATCACACTGGGTGGACCCAATGCAAGGGCACTCGAACAGGAAGCCCGACAATAGAATTAGCGCTGGTCAACACAGGAAACCCAAGTGGCGAGTTATTGCATTTGCGCGATTTTTTTTTAGCAAATATTGATTGATTACGGGTCTCTGCGATGGTTTCGCAACAAAAATGATATGGTTATTGGCCATGTTCTAAATGAAGAGGGGCGAGGAGGGGATTGGGTACTAGTTTCTAGATTTAATGCAATTAAAAAATGTTATGAAATAGCACATCAAAATATACAAGATTGCAGAGTATTCTGCTATATAATTATTAATTGCATCAATTCTAGAAACTTGTACTCACTCCCCTCCTGCCAGTCCCCTTGTTTAAAACATGGCCAATTATGCGCTTTTGAGCATTTCTTTGTGCGATCGTATATCGTGGGTCAGCCACCTCTCTCTCTCTCTCTCTCTCTCTCTCATACCTAGGTAACACTAAGTTATCTAAACTTCAGTTACGAATCGTCAAGACAAAAATATTATGAATCGTAGATAAGTTTCAAATTATATTCGAAACAAAAAAACATTTGGCAAAAATATTCAAATTTTACTCAGGCTTTAATCAGTGTAAGTTATCAGAGTAAGTAGAGTTGTATGGCAAACATTTTATTTGTAACATATCTTAAATTTATTAATCATTTACCAATAATGTTGATAACAAATAAAAAGCATATATAAAAAAAAAACTAATTGGAAGCCCTCTTTCAAACAACGTCAGGTTTGGATTCGTTTGAATTAGAATAATGTTAACCGTTAGCACTACAATGGCTTCCCTATTCGTCTCATTAACATATTCGCCGTCGAGGAATTCTACTGGCTCACAAGAAAAACAAAAACTCTGATTGGTTATTCCGGCTATGCATTTAAATGAAACTTTCTAACGTTGAAAATTCAAATCATCGAAATCATCTTGAGATAGCTTGTCTCGAGAAAAAATGTCAGTTACGTTGTCGTTATTTCAAGAGTTTATTGAGCTTGTGGAAAGCAAGATAACATTTTTAGCGCAGTCTCTGGACGACAAAGCACCAGTTCGACAGGCACTGCACGAAATTCACATCAAAGCAGAAGAAATCTCTGGTTATGGAGCGTCAGGGAGACAGACCATTGAACGCGTCCGTTCTGAAGTAGCAAGCCCTCAACAAGTCCAACAAGTTCCAGAAGAGGAAACAGCTGAGAGTCACGAAGTCACAACAAGGAAAGTTAATAAAAGACGAAAAAGAGTTGGCCGGAAAATTTCCAGGGTCAGTAAATCTCTAAATTAAATATCCACTCATCTATGATTAGGTCAAACGTCAAACCCGCATGACTTTAAATTGTTTAAATAACTAGTCCAAAGCTACTACAGCTGTCATGTACCACAAAAGCATATCATATCATATTATTATTATTATTGTTGTTGATTGATTGATTGATTGATTGAATGATTGATATAGGTAATGATCAAAATCTCGATTTTTCACCCAGCATATACACCTTTTCCGAGAAGCAATAATAATAATGATGATAATAATAATAATTTTAATAATGATAATGATAATGATGATAATAATAATAATAATAACAATAATAATAATAATAATAATAATAATAATAATAATAATAATAATAATAATAATAATAATAATAATAACAGTAATACATATGTAATAATGATACATATGTAATACAAACCTCATATACCACGTTTATAACTCTTATTCAACGTATGTTTGGGGATGAGCTTGTAAAACGAGTATTTCAACAATAGCCGTGGTTGAGAGGAGGGCGGTAGTTAAGTAAGGTCAGATTGTTTATGGACAATTTTTTTTTTTAGGTGTCTTCTAATAATACTGCTCAAACGGTTCAAACTTCCGCGGCTTCCGCAGACTTTTCTACTAACAAGAATCTGAAGTATCTCACCTCAGAACTCGCAAAAAGATCTAACAATGAGCAACGAGTCAAGGTGAGGCTGCTAAGGTGTTTTTAAAGAGTCTTAATCAACTATGAATGCAATGTGTGCTATATATCATTGTTATTATACAGTAACATAGCTTAATAGCTTCTTTGACAAAAGTAAAAAAAAAAAACCACGCCCTTCGCCATCATGTGCTATTGATTCGTACACTATTAGGGCTGCGAATCTAATTATTAGATAATGTTGTACGTTAAAAAAAGTAAGCAAAACAATGTCTTAAATGAAAGTAAGCCCACAAAAACCGCTGTTTTTGTCCAGACTCATTTGTACAGGGTTAGTCTATCACTTTTAAGGCCCGGGAAAACGGCTTCAGCATTTGTTTCGACATCCTTTCGGTTTTGTTGAATGGCAATGTTGAAGCCGTTTGCCACCCCATTTCACCATTTTTGTAACCGTTCCCCCCTACGTTCCCCCCTACAGCGTTCAACAAAATCGAACCAATGTTGAAGCCGTTTGCCCGGGCCTTTATATCCTCTGTACATGTACTATTTTTGCATCCAAGTAGTTTTTCTTCTATTTGCAAAAATTGTTTATCATCTCTACATCTATCAGTTTGGGTCGCAAAAGCAAAAATCAAAATACACATCGATACATTATTTAATAGATAATCACTGAGGCACGCAGCATTCGTGGGTATATTGCAGGTAGCTGAGGGCGTAGCCCGAAGCTGCCTGCAATATATACCCACGAATGCTGCGTGCCGAAGTGATTATCTAGTACTAATTACTATTCAATACCCTGCCCCATTATTCTATCTCTTGCACAGTAATCGGCGGTTTCTTGTGTTTTTGAATATAATAACAATAGACTTACCAAACTTTAATTAGTTATCAGCCATTGAAAATGTATTTACCATTCAGTAGCCTGCCCCATTATTGTTCTCTTTGTTGCATAATAATCGGCGGTTTCTTATCTCTTTGAATATAATAACAATAGGCTTACCAAACTCTAATTAGTAATAATTTCATTCAATTGATGACATTAAGAATTGTTTTTGTTGCAAGTTTTCCAACGGTTGCCTCAGTAGTATAATGGCTTAAGGCGCGGATTCAGCAAAGCAGAAGATATCGGTTCGAATCCTGGCGTTAGTACTCAAAGAGTTTTTTCGCCAAAAATCGCTTTCTAGTAAATTAATTCTAAGTCTGATCTTTACTAGAATGAACATTATTTGTTATACACACTAAATAGAACATACTGCAATATTTCTAATAATGCAGAGTGCGGACTGCATTATTTCTAATAATGCAGAGTGCGGACTGCAATATTTCTAATAATGCTGAGTGGGGACTGCAACATAACTAGATGTCTTTGCTTTCAGATGCGGGTACCCTGCAATCGGTGAATTAGTGCAGAGAGAGAACAATGGGGTAGGGTGGTGAATAGTAATTATTATTCAACTACTGATTGTTCAAATTTCAGGTATATACAGAGTACCTAGGGTTTTGCAATTTTAACACTACATTCAACCCCGAATCTATAATAAAGTTTAGCAGCCAAGACGCTGAAAGGCTTGGCACGTGGGTGGCCTCTACTGTTGGTGGAGAAAATAGTTCACTGGATCCTCCTCAGGTAAAGTGACATAAAACTTTTTCAAGGAAAAATTGTTCATGTAGATGCAGCTTTACTGATCTAGATAAAAAATATCAATGCCAAATCATTGAACTTTTTCTTTTATCTAGGTTGTAAAGAAACTAGATTGTGCAATGGATCAAAAGTTTCAGTTGACATCACAGCAAACAAAAGAAATAGGTATGCCTTACTCTGCCTTCATGACAGCCTGAGTAAACTTTTTTAATCATTTTTGGGGGGAGGGGGTAATTTTTCTTATATACTGATTGCAATTCAAAAAATTTAACTATTTTAACATTTTCATGCTGACCATTCATAACTGAAGTCTAAAGTAAAAAATACTTGCTAACCGTGTTGGCAAGGCCCCTTGGCTTCCAAGTTTACTTGACGTTACAAAAAGTCATAATTTCTTTACCCCTAGGTAAACTTCTATTAGATGCAGACAAAACGTTTAAACAAAGTTTGGATATACCAACCAGACCTAGAAGCCAAGGCAGACCTACTACGCTAAGCATATTTGAAGTACTTGCTGAAGGAGAGTACCTTGCAACATCAGAAGCGTCCTTAAGAGAAACTACCTATGTCGCCATGACAATGTCCAACTTTCCCATCCTTTCATTTGTCAACGAGCCTATTTCACATTTGGCCAGTCCAGTTGTACGTCCACTTGTAGAGATACTGTCAGATACACTACTGGAGTCCTGCTCCATCCCACAGAACATCGCAACAGCTTACAACAGTTTATCACCCTATGTGACTGATGCTTCAACTATAAGTTCTTCGTCGTTCTCTCCCCCGGTATCATTAGACATGCTCGTCCCCAACGATGGAGATGGGATTATTGAGCTTACTTTACGTCCTACACAACCAAATGCTTTAGATAGTGCGGTTTTTCACCGTTTGTATGCAATAGATGCACCGGAGTTGTATTGCACTAGTTTTATCAATGCAAATGGGAAAATTCTAAAAAGGCACAACGGTCATCTGTCACACCTTGCTCTTCACTTTTACCTGCAGAACTTTGGTAGACCGAAAGGAACGGCCCAAATTTGTAAAGAAAATCCTCGCTTTGGTAAAACGCCGGTCGACAGATATCAAAGACCTCTGTCTTCCTTTTGGTTTGCGTGGTTTGAAGTTCCAAGTTCCGCTGAATTGCAGTTGTTGGATGGTATCATGTCAGTAGTCGATGACCAAGCTGATTCTGTCAAGAGTAGATTGATGTCCAACTTCAATCCTAGAGCTGTCGAGACTGAGAGTCCATTCCTCTTAAATTTGAACGCCCTACTTGTTGTATCTGGATTTTGTCACACCTACACAAAGTAAGTGCCTACATTAGTATAGCATTATAGAATTTGTCGGCACTGCAAAGACAAATGGAGAATGGCCACAACTAGCACTTTGTTTGGTAAAGGGGGGGGGGGGGGGGTGTTTTTCATTAGGAAAAGATTGGGGGTGGTATCAAAAAATAGGCTCCACTGTTGGTTAGAATTGCAAAAAAGCAAGGACAAATATGTACCTACAAAATTTGCTTACTACAATAAATATAATTCAATTAAAGCTATTTGGAGTCAAAGTTTTATAGAACATTTTCACAAACAAAATGTAAATTCCCAGCTTCCTTAACCTTAACCAATACCTTCCCCTCCACCCCCAGGCCTGACCCCACCCCTCTGCACCCACCCCCACAAAGTAAAGCAGTTCTAATTTATAAGTAACACCATGGCACCAAGGGATATTAGTAATTAAATGTCCCTGAAGCAGAGGGAAGTTTAGGCCGCAGCAAAGTTCAAAGTTCAAAAGTTCCCGGATTTGTGCAATTAATTAATTGTAAAGTATTAAGAAAAAATTCACAGTTCTTCAAATCAAGTATTTTTTATAGATATGATTGTATTACAATGATAATACCATGATCACTTCGGGTTCACTTCGGGGAAATTGATTTAAACTAAACGCGTTAAAAAAACGTCCCAATAGTGTCCTGTATATCCTTAAGAGGGACGTTATATATCGCTAACATCCTTCTCCATGTATAGGAATGAGGGAAAATTAGAACTAATACATCACAATATTATTTTCATGAAAATCTATATTACACTTGGTATTGTTTAATGTCGATCCTTAAAGAATCCCACCCAAACTAATTAAATCCCATGCTAGTGTATTTCCTTGGTGATCATGGTTTTACAAACTAATACCATGGCTTCTTCGGGATATTAGTGATTAAATGACCCAAAGCAGAGGGAAGTTTAGGCCACAGGCTGAGGGACTTCCACTAAACTTCCCTCTGCTTTGAGGACATTTGATCACTAATATCCTGCAGTGTCATGGTATTACTTATAAATAATAACCAAACAATGATAGGAAATAAACACTTACCATTAAGATGTGCCAATAATTAGTGAATGATGTTAGTGTATTACACTGTAACAGCTGCGCATTAACAGAAATCCAATATGGCCACCATTGACTTTGAAAAATAAAAACACAGTATTAAAAAAAAAATAGGCACCCATATCGATCGGTCAGAATTGAAATTTAAGCAAGGTCAAATATGTACCTACAAATATTGTTTAATACAATAAATATAATTCAGTTAAAGCTATTTGGAGTCAAAGTTATAATAGAGAAATTTTCCAAGAATTGCCCACTTGTTCCAGGCTGAATTTTTGTACATTAGTTTTTAAGTACACATGTACATCTTTCACCAACAAAGTGTAAGTTACCAACTTCCTGTTTGGACCCCCCCCCCTCTGCAACCCCAAAAAACTAATGATATGCCATCAATAATAAACAAACAATGTTAGGAAATAAATACTTACCATTTAAATTTCAATCATCTTGTAGGTACAGTCCAGACTTGAATCTTTTAAAATTACAGAACGTTGCAAAACAAGCACAATGCGGGTCCATTTGGTCCGGAATGAGGAAGAATATAGTGCTGGGAGCACAACAAGAAGATTTCACCAACTACGATGAGAGCATCAAAGGCTTCAATGACTTCGACATATCGCAAGCAGAGGAATCAGGCTACCCCACCAAGTTTGAAAGTCCTTCTTTTGTGAAACCAATTAGATTTCAACCTTGGCATGAAAGAGAATGCAAGAAAAATTTACAATCAGCAACAAGATCGCAATTTAAAGATCACAAGAATAGAATGTCTACACTTCCATATGGCTTCATTGTTGATATGCACTCTGATATGTAAGTATTATTTAACTTGAGTATAATGATTCCTTTTAGAGTCTATACAATATTATTTGTCTTGATTCAGAAAGTTTGGGATTCAAACCACAACCCTTCATTAACAATTTACTATGAAAGAATAAGAAGAATATCTCACTCTACAAAGCTTATGTTTTGATTAAAAACCTGTCAAAATCACTTCAATTACAGACTGGTGACCAAGCCCAACCTCCCCTTACAATGATCACCTACAAAACTCCCATAGCTTTGAATTAATTAGCATTATTATCTAAATAAATATGACATTAAGCAATTATTGAGGGAGGTTGAGCATGATATTGTAAATTATCAAGACTGAGATCTGTTTTTTCTGCCAAATCCAGACGCTGAGGAAGATAACACAGACTTAAGGTCTTGATAATTTACGCTATCATGTGAAAACCGAACCCAATAATTGTTTTATTAAACATCTTTTTAAAAGTCAATGTAAAATTGTAATCAGGTAAATAAGTATCCTGAGAAAACAGACATTGGTTCGCTCCTCGTCTCCCTGCAAAACTAATGTCTGAGCAATGAGCCGGGGAATTCCAAACTGATGACGTAGCGCTACCGAGATTTGGGTAGCGCCTGTAATTGGCTGAATATGAACATCAATACATCAGACGTTAGTTTCGCGGGGGTCGAGGAGCAAAAGAATGTCTCTTTTCTCAGGCTAGTAAATAAGACAATAACAAGCAAATCTCAATGCAATTTGGAACTTGACAGAACAAATGTATTATATGCTAGCAGATAATAAAATTATCCTGTCAAAAATTAACTGTACAAGTATGCTCTAGCTCAGCCAATCAGATTGCTGGTAGTATTTTAAAATGTATAATTATAATAAACAATTATTGGATTCTGCTATTGTATGATATGAAAAATTATGCAAACTTCCAAACATCTGTCTTAACCTATACAAATTAAATTATCTGATAACTCAGACTCCTTGTAAATGCATAATTTTTCATTTTATACTTATTCTCATCTATCATTGTTAAGTATAGCAATAAAGTGTACCATAAATTCTAACCACCTTGCCTCTTCTAGCTTGGGAATAGTTTTTAAGTTGTAAACAAACATTGTTTAGGACAATCTGTTCATAATTACTAACCTTAATAATTGTATACAGGTCTCTCCAAAACAATTACCAAACACTGGATACTGGTGAAGCGTTTCTACAAATAAGACCTTCTAAGGTTGTTGGTATAGGAGGACACAGCACAGGAAATGGAGTTTTTACTGTAAAGAGAATACCAGACTCCAAATGGATCACCAGCTATGCTCCCCTTGCCCCAGTACGAATTGGAAGCAATCATCCACAATCAGACTACATATTAAAGACCACAAGGAACAGTAAAGAAGTTGAGATTGACGGAAGTCTGTGCCCCCTTGGGATTGGTCAGATAATCCAAGATGGTACTTTTCCATATTGCCTGGCATATGAGAAGTTCTCATCTCTTATTAAATCTAATGTGAATTGTGAAATTGGAGATCGTGATGGCGAGATATGGTTGAGAAGCACGCGTGCGATTGGACCTGGTGAAGAACTGCTTACTCAATATTCACACGACAACTCGTACTGGTCCCTTCAGTTCTCACAACTACACCTACAGGCAATAAGGAATGCTCTACTTGGAGTATCTAGTGCATCTGTCAATGAAGCAGAGACAGTCATAAGAAACATAAACTTATCAAACTGAATTTAAGGTAAGTCATTAAAATACTATATATAATTTAAAGCATAAAAGGCTATACATTATGATAATTAAAATTTTCAATATACAGATTATAGCTTCCCTAATAGACCCATTCAGCTTCAATGTTTATTTTCCCATTTCAAACCACCTGTTCATTCCTTTTGGAGTTAATCATTTGTTATGCATAAATTCTTAATACTTGACATAAAAGAACAACTCTCAGGGGAATGTCATGTGATCTGAAATGTGCAATTTGCATACAGAACTGAATGGGTCTATTACCCTCACCAAAACCCAAAATGGTATTTTAAATGATGTACGATATCATACGAAAACCAAATTCAATCATTATTTTATAAAATATAAAAAACAGGTTTCCATTTAAATCTGTACTTCTGCAAATTGTGTTGATGTGTGCTAAACACACAGATCAACCAATCAGAGTATACTATTTCTGAAGTGAACTTCTCTGATTGGTTGATCTGTGTGTTATCACACATCAACAAATTTTGCATAAGTACAGATTTAAATGGGAAAGTACAGAAAGTAAAAGTAAAATTGTAATCAAGTAAATAAGCTAGACAATAACAAGCAAATCTCAATGCAATTTTCACATCAACTTCCTGAGAACAGAGGGAGCCTGGGAACTCCAAACATCGTCTTAGCCTATACAATAAGCAATTATTGGATGAGGTTGAGCATGATATCGTAAATTATCAAGACCTAGGTCTGTGTTATCTGACAGATAATACTGACTCGAGGTCTTGATAATTTACGATATCATGCGAAAACCAAATTCAATAATTGTTTTATTATACATTTTTTTTAAGTAAAAGTACAATTATAATCAGTTAAAAGAGACAATAACAAGCAAATCTCGCTGACATTTTCACATCAACTCTCTGAGAATGGAGAGAGCCTGGGAACTTGACAGTGATAACTACAGATACTGCAATTATCACTGTCAAGTTCACATGCTACTCAGATTTAGCCGTGTGCTCTCATCTCAGCCAATCAGATTCAATGTAGTTAGTAAAATGTATAAATTAAATTATCAGAGAAACTTGCTCATTTGTAAATGCATAATTTTTCATTTTAACAGGTTCCCATTTAAATCTGTACTTTCCCATTTAAATCTGTACTTATGTAAATTGTGTTGATGTCTGCTAAACACACTGATCAACCAATCAGAGTATATTATTTCTGAAGTGAACTTCTCTGATTGGTTGATCTGTGTGTTTAGCACACATCAACACAATTTGCATAAGTACAGATTTAAATGGGAAAGTACAGATTTAAATGGGAACCTGTTTTTTATACTTATTCTCATGTATCATGATTGTTAAGTATAGGAATATAGTGTACCATCAATTCTAACCACCTCCCATCTTCTAGCTTGAGAATAGTGAGTGAAATGTAATGTCATGTTGCCATGCCCACACATTTTTAGTTGTAAAAAACATTGTTTAGGACAATCTGTTCATAATTACTAACCTTAATAATTGTATACAGGTCTCTTCAAAACAATTACCAAACACTTGATAATGTCAAAGCTTTTCTCCAGATAAGACCATCTAAGATCATTGGTAATGGAGTTTTTACAATAAAGAAAATACCAGATGAATTCCATATGGATAACTAACTATGCTCCGCTTGCACCGGTACATATTGGAAGCAATCCTCCACCATCAGATTATATATTGAAGACCCTAAGGAACAGCAATGAGGTTGAAATTGATGGAAGTCTCAATTTGCCCCCTTGGAGTTGGTTAGATAGTCCAAGATGGTACCTTTCCATATTGTCTGGCACATGTATGAGAAGTGACATTGGAGATCCAGATGGCTAAGAATCGATAAGAAGCACCTGCACAATTGGACCTGGAGAAGAACTTCTTACTAGGTATTTACATGACACTTCTTACTGGTCTCTTCAGTTCTCTAAACATCACTTGCAGCCAATAAGGAATGCTTTACTTGGTTTATCTGGTGGATCTGTCTTTGAAGCAGAGACAATAATAAGAAACAACTCGTCAAACTGAATTTAAGGTAAGTCATATAATACCATATAATACCCGTGGGGGGGGGGGGGGGGGGGTACTCCCATATATTTACTATACGGGGATGATCCGCTTAACAGGGTATGGTTTTTTGAGCTTTCTGTCATAAACAGGGTATGGTTTTTTGAGTTTTCTGTCATGAACAGGGTATATTTTTACCCCATTTCCCCCATTTCCTTAGTTTTTTTTGTCATATTCAGGTATATTAATTAGGTAATACGATGAGCAGCGCGGTCTTTCGCCTTTCGTGAAATTCAGCACGTTTTCACGGCATAAACAGGGTCCTAAACTGTCATAAACAGGGTCCCATTTTTATCCCTTGTCATAAACAGGGTATACAAATTTGTTTTTTTTCTGTCATAAACAGGGTCACCGTTTTAGGATCCCAGCGGAACACCCCTACCCAAATCCTAGCGGAGTATCCCCCCCCCCCCCCCCCCCCCCCCCCCCCCCCTGGGTATAATACAAAGCATAAAAGGCTATAGATTATGTTAATCCTTACATAATTTTACAGAAAATGTAAAGCTTCCCTATATTTACCCTCACTAAAACCTAAGATGGCACTTTCAAAGGTTTTGAATGATAAATTTTGCTAATATATTCTAAAAAAATGTAATCCCCTCCTTTGGAAAATGAACGCGAAAATATTGTATTGTTTTGAGCTATTATATTTAATATTTAAGTTTAAACATAGATGCAGTGAGAACATTCTCAAGCTTAAGTTAAATTTCACAAGTTGTAGCATAGATAACAAAAAAAAACCCTCTTTTCCATGGTATACAAAATGGAAAATACAATAATCAGTATAATCGTTCGTTTTTAGGAATGGTTTCGGTATATATTGTAGGAAATCTTTGATTTACCTTGATAGAGTTGTATTTTCCCATCTTTTAACACGATGCATGTTGAAACGTACTGTGGGGGAGAGGTAAATACGAAATTAACAATTAAAAATGTTATGCAGGGAGGGTAGGGTGGGTTATCTCGACAAAGAAAGCAATGCATTGTGGTGCTATTTCAACAAAATTTTTTGCCAAAATGACAATAATGCAATGCGATACGCGCTTAAAACAGGAAGCCCACAACAATAAAACAGAATATTACATATGCAGGGAGGGTAGGGTGGGTTATCTCGACAAAGAAAGCAATGCATTGTGGTGCTATTTCAACAAATTTTTTTGTCAAAATGACAATAATGCAATGCGATACGCGCTTAAAACAGGAAGCCCACAACAATAAAACAGAATATTACATAATATATCTAGAATCAATCAATTCGAATCATCAATTTAAAAAAAAAATAATGTAGGCTAAATTGATCTGATATTCAATTCCTTTCTTCTAAAAACGGCTAATCTGATGTATTTATTTATTATATGTATCATTTGGTCTCAGCGAAAAAAATCAGTTATATTGTTGGTGTAAAAAAACGTCTTCTATAAATCTATTGAAATAAAATAAAACACTCTAATATAACATTTTAGCATTTAATGGTATCGATAGGCTTTATAGTCAAGTCCGAAACTCGTCAGAACTAAGATCTAACTTTAATTATTCAAGACTTGCTTTTGTAAGCACGTAAAAACAGTTTGATTCAAGACGCGCACGCAGAAAACAATGTCATCTAGATGGAGGAATGCCCTTGCTAGGGTGGTAATTTGGTCGTCGTTTATTGTGGTATTTTTGCAGACTATTCTAATGACGTTACCATCTTTCTTGATTCACAGCAACACCAACGATCTATCGATCTGTTCTCAGTCGTGAGGGGGTATAAGACAAGTTCCCAAGTCATCAATATATACTAACTAAAGGTATACTTATCGGTCTACAGATAACTTTATTCAAGAATTGCTTTTGTAAGCACGTAAAAACAGTTTGATTCAAGACGCGCACGCAGAAAACAAATTGTCATCTAGATGGAGGAATGCCCTTGCTAGGGTGGTAATTTGGTCGTCGTTTATTGTGGTATTTTTGCAGACTATTCTAATGACGTTACCATCTTTCTTGATTCACAGCAACACCAACGATCTATCGATCTGTTCTCAGTCGTGAGGGGGTATAAGACAAGTTCCCAAGTCATCAATATATACTAACTAAAGGTATACTTATCGGTCTACAGATAACTTTATTCAAGAATTGCTTTTGTAAGCACGTAAAAACAGTTTGATTCAAGACGCGCACGCAGAAAACAAATTGTCATCTAGATGGAGGAATGCCCTTGCTAGGGTGGTAATTTGGTCGTCGTTTATTGTGGTATTTTTGCAGACTATTCTAATGACGTTACCATCTTTCTTGATTCACAGCAACACCAACGATCTATCGATCTGTTCTCAGTCGTGAGGGGGTATAAGACAAGTTCCCAAGTCATCAATATATACTAACTAAAGGTATACTTATCGGTCTACAGATAACTTTATTCAAGAATTGCTTTTGTAAGCACGTAAAAACAGTTTGATTCAAGACGCGCACGCAGAAAACATGAAGACTGTTTTGATAAAAAGGGTTTTCTCGTACAGTTAAATATGGGCGTGTCCCTAAGTCATTGAATCTATACAATTTTATTGTTAAAACACGCCAAATAACACCGCTGCAATGACTGATAGTGTTATTGCGTGAAATGCTCGTGCTGACTTTTTAAACACAAAAGGGTCTTAACATCTAACACCCTTTTTATGAAACTATTCTTCATATATATATTTTCGTTCTTAGAGTCATACTGCCGACGCTAACCCATGGTTTAAAGTGGATCTTGTTCATGTGAAATACCTCACTGCTGTTGGGATCCAGGGCTATGCCTCATCATTTGAAAACTCTCATATCAAGTCTTTCATGGTGTCAACAACTACTAATGGTTCGACCTGGAAAATGTACCAGGAAGTTCCTGGAATTAACAAGGTTTGTGAAATGGCTGTATTGCCAGAGAATATCACAAAACAAACACATTAATATGAACACAATCAAATAAGCAAACAAACGTACAAATTACAACAAACAAAATTACAGACAAACGAAATACAAACAAAACAAAATACAAAGAAACAAATAACCACAAATGAAAGCAAAAGATAAAATATGTCCACGTCATCATTTCCAGATATTTCCTGGTAATACAGATGGCTTCACAGAGGTTCGTGCTCATTTCAAGGTTCCTATCCAGGTTCAAGCTATCAAGATATTTGCTGTTACGTGGCAGGCTACTTGCTCATTTAGATTGGAATTATATGGTTGCTGATTGTATATTCAATACACTTGCGAACTATCTTCGTCAACTCATTAATAATTCATTACTTTTTACTAATTTAGCCATTCAGTTAGTCTAATTTCATCACGTGAATGGCTTTGGATACCTTGGGCCAAACCCATGATCTAATTTATATAATAACAATATCTGTCTTTGACGTCATTACAGTTCTATATGTGTTCAGCTTCAGTGAGCAAGCGTTAATGTTACGACACGGGTGAAAAACGCACGGATGCGTAAGCAGAACAAAAGACTAACTGAAGATTTTACGAAGGGTTTCGTGTTGTGTATTATGCGAATTTCTCTTGAATTTTTTTTAAAGAAAACAAGCAATGTGATGTGTTAGGCACAAAGAAGTACTAACTTTCCACGGCCTCCGTTAACTTTAAAGATTTGCCAAACGCCTGTAAATCTCCAATGGTTTTATTGTAAACACGACGCGTCTACGAATTTCCCGCCTAACTTCCGAGCGTGCGCCGTGCGTTTTTCACCCGTGTCATGTGTTACACTTTAGCCGAGGAACAGTAGATTTTGAATCATTAATCGCCAAAAATATATATATAAATTTGATAATAGAATGATTAAAAGCTATTGTGTTAGAATTCATCAATCTTTCATGTTCAGTCTTCGTCAACAAATGAATAAAGACACGATCGATATCTTAACATTCTATAAAGCATTTTAAGTTCCCATTTTGTTCAGGCTAAGTCAAGCTTTTGCAATTTACATGCCGGTCATGCTTTTAATTCTGTGCTGTCCTTTCCAGTTTTTGTTTCTAGTCCAAATGTCCAATGATTTCAACCGAATGCAAAAGTGGCTAAAGACCCATTCACACGGGTAATTTTTGCGGCCATTTGAGGTTCAATTTTTGTAGCAATTTTTCAGACGGCGATGTGATTTTTACTGCGGCTTTTGTAAACTTTTGCTGCGACTTTTATGGAGAAACAATCATTTTTGCTCCGTTTTGCAATTAAAATCTGTTCTTCTTCGACTTTCTCACCAAACCAAACGCATTTTGATTGTTTCTGTCTTTTTTGACTTGGAACACAAAAAAATGTTTTATTTAGGTAACAATCTTTAACACCTTTTATATTCAAAACTGATAATAAATAACCAGCCATTTCCAGAGAAAAACTATTTATTTAGGCGGGCGAGACGCTGTAAGTGATTTTCAAAAAAAAGTCGGGAAGTCCTTGAAATAATTGGCGCGGCGCGCGGGACTATCCTCATTCACCTGCGTATTTACACTAATTATAATTGTTATTACTTGCTTGAATATATCGACTGCTCTCTTTTTTCTATAGCCAACAAATTGGAAACGGAAATGTCCATTTTTTTAATTAGACGCACAGTAAGCTGTGGCCATTATCACTTCGTTCTTTGTTATTAAATTAATTATTATTTGAGTTGTGGTTCTTATTTGCACTTGATGTGAGCTTTAAGTAAAATAAAATAACTAAAGAATGACATGCAGTTACACCAGAAGTAATTACGCTTACTAATTGCTATTGCCATGCAGCTGGTTTCCAAAGTTTCTGGTTTAAAAAGGCTGATCGCTTGAAAAGGTTTACTCTTTGACTTTTACTTGGGTGTTAACTACAAGAGTTTGCTCTCGTTGCTTCGCTAGACGTCTCCCACTATGCTTGCAGGTACCCATAATCAGACGAACACTGTCCCTTCAAACTCTTTCTACACGGTGAAAGCTGTAAAATTTGCTGTCCTGGTTCTTATCGATGTAGCAGCTATTGCTGGAAACGTCTTGGTCTGTCTCAGTGTTTACAAGAATCGTCGTCTTCGCACAAAAACTGGAACATTGATACTTTGTCTTTCGATATCTGATCTAATCTTTGCACTAAGTGTTATGCCTTTGTCTGCTGCAGCTATTTGGATGACTAGTCCTGTTGATAATTTACCAGTTTGGATATCGTCAGATATAACAGGACCAGCATGTTTCATCGATGGTATTCTGATGTATAGTCTAACAGGAATGTCATTATCAACCATGGGTTTTGCTGCTATCAATAGATATATTTGTATTGTCCACTCAAACTTCTATCGAAAGTATTTTACATTTAAAATGATATGGATTACTCTTTTAGTGATGTCTATAACTATTCCGATATTCATGATCAGTAATGTGGCTGCAGGACTAGCCACTTTTACATTTCAACGGAGTTTCGGTCAATCTATGTTAAAATTCAAACCTGAACACAAAGATGTAAAAACAAACATTGAGATTGTTTCAATGGTTATTTGGGGCTTGATACCTTTATTAACAATAATAATTTGCTATTTGATGATCTATTGCCATGTTCGTCGTCATAATCGTAGAATTGGTACTCGACTTGCACAAAGTTCAAGACCAACAAACATTACGAACCAATCAGTAAACCATAACAATTCCATCTTAGAGGGTAGTAGTAAGGAAGAGGGAACCAACTCGATCGACACTCGAACGTGTGAGGAAATACAAAACGGTGAAAACAAAACAGAGAATCGAGAACTAAAGCAAAACCACGAGCCTACAATTGTACAGATGTCTATAGATACTACAAACGCTGAAAGAACAACACAAACGTTCAGAAAACAGTCGTTAGCCGACCACACCTTCATCACACGACAAAAATCGAATGAACAGGATACAACAAGGAATCCACGACAGGGCTTAAGTAATGCTTTAAGGCAATCAAAATCCGAAGTAAAAGTTACCAAGATTTTGCTGGCGGTATTTCTTGGATTCTTTATTTGTTGGATACCCCCTGCAATCAATCATATAATGAATATCATTTCCAATTATCAATCAAGTCATGTATTAATAGTGGCAATCTACTCTGCTTCACTTTCAACAGCTGTTAATCCTTTTATATACGGTGCGGCAAACAAGGATTTTAGAAAAACCTATATCATGCTTCTTACTTGTAAAAAGGTTTTGTAAACTGACGCTGAATTTAACCTATTTTATATAATATATATGCTCTATGATATCACGTGACAATATTCGTACAATATTGTATATCGCAACATTGTTATATATAAGTGTAAATAGTCTGATCCCAGGTGCAATCGATGTGGATGAGGTATGATCGTCCGGGGTAGTGTAGTCTTGAGAAAGACAGATGGTGTTGATGTCTGAATATGACGTCGACTTCCGCTCAGGTTCTCGAGACGTCAATCATCAATTACACCCTCAGTCTTTCACAAGAGCACACTACCCCGGACGATCATATCTCGTAAAACCATCGGGGCATAAGTGATTTATACGACAAACTCGACTCTCTATGAGCGTGAAGTCGGGCTAGTCATAAAATCAAAACAGGAGGCTAAACAATTCTACTTTGGGCTTCCTGTGTTCGTTCCCAAAGCATCATGGGGGACTATACGCGACGTGACAGATAGATAGGCTAAAAGGTAAAACTAGAGTCGGGCCTTATAGCCCGACTAATAAACTGCAAACAACAAGATAAATGCAAAACAAAATTTACTTATTTCAGTGGCAATATTATTAAATATTTACAATATGTCTTTGCCTATCAATAATTTCATTATCTATTTTACAAGCGTGTAACCATAGTAACCTCTAGTCATGTCCTCCATGTACAACAACTTCGCGTACTGGTCGTCGTAGATTTCGGCCATCTTTTTCTTCAACTTGGTTCTCTTATTTTGAAATCATGACTTGACTTGTTCATGTTTCATGTTCAGGTCGGATGCTAACTGTTTTCGTTCTCTTTTGTCGACATATAGTTTTGTGGCGAAGATAGACTGCAGTGTTTCTGTTTGCCAGGATGAGAAAGAAGGTCGGGTCTTGTAGCGTTTGAGTGGCGGACGGATATCTTCACAACCATCAGGACTACATGGACGTGGATCTGCAAGACAAACAAACAAATTGACACATAAAGTATTGATAGTGGTAATTCCCTTAATTATATCCATTTTGAAATCACTAGTGAATCCTGCAATCTGATTGGTTCTTTATAGCTTGATTTCAGCCTAAATCGCACCATTTTGAATCTAAATCGCACCATTTTGAATCTAAATCGCACCAATTTGAACAACCAATGAGATTACAGAAAATTAACAAACTAACCAATCAGATGACAGTAAATAAAATGCAAAAAAATGTCAGTTTTTAGGAGTTTTTTTTTTTTTTTACTGTTGTTGAGCAAAAATTTATGAATTATGTCCAAAAACATGGATGATTTCAATAACTTACAGTACTTGAATAATCCCAAAGCATCCTTGACGTCGAAATACTGCTATAGAAACTGATTTCCCATTATTTGTTGTCCATTTGGACGAAAATGTGGCTAATTTTCCATCAAATTGTGGATGTTAATAGTCCGAACGATCCTGACGTCCAGCGAGCAAACCACCAGTAGGCTACACAAAAACTTGCAAAATATCAAGAGATATGCCACGAAGGAGATGTTTGAATGATTTCCAGCAACTTAAAGCGAGGACAAATACAAACAGAAGTCATCTGCTCTCCATAAAAACACTTTGACCGCGAATAAAACAGTCAACAAACTTCTTCAAAACAGTAAGCACATTCTTCCATTTTGAATGTCTACATCATCGAAATGCCTCCTCAGTTAGTTCTACGCCAAAGTAGACAGAGAGAATCCTTACAATTACTAGCTGGAATCCACCAGAAGAATGCAAAGTTGCAAGTCAGTTTTATTTGAAGGAAAAGAAACGGTTTTCTACTGGTACAAGTCACTGATATGAGCTTGGAATTCACAAGTGCCAAGGACATTTCTGTGTTGACGATGTCTAGTACAACTTTTTACGTCCCAAAGCATCTTCTCAGCTCCAAAAACAAATCCACATGAACTAAAAACATTATTTTTGATTCTAATTTGTAGTTTTAAGGCACTGCTGGCTTTAATTTTAACCAAATCTTGCTTGTATGTTCAATTTCACGTGTGCCAGTTTTGCTGAGCTCAACGCCATTTAATACACACATGTGTACGATCAAGTTTGTTCTCAAAATAGACCAACATTAGTCCTGAATATCTCCTCAGCTACCGAAGACACAAAAACTGTACCTTATTGAGTCAGATGTTGAAGATTAAACTATAAATTTCGCCAAATTTGCAAGAACTTGAGCTGCCAAGCAAACTAGTGATCAGTTGTCAAACTTGCAAACGACCTGTCACATGACATTTTCAATGTAAAAAGAGCATTTCCGTTTCCGGTATTGTAAAAAAATCAATAAAAGCATGCTATAAACTACAGTTTGATTTCAAAATGGATATAATTAAGTGGTAATTGAACTTCGTGTCGTGCAATTTTGGTTCGAAATCAAACTTGCGATTCAAATCGCACTCCCGCTACGCGGTCGTGCGATTTTGTAATCGCGCGTTTGATTTCGAACCAAATTGCACTCCACTCAGTTCAATTACCATTATTTATTATGTTAGAAATTCTTTGACAGTGTTGTTGTTTGGTGACGGAAAGCAGCTACAAATTTCTTCTGGGAGTACCCTTTGTTCGAATTTTCGCAGTTTTCTGAAATATATTGCTGCTGAATCGCAGTGAAATTTGACATGTTCAAAACACCTGCGATATCGTGGGAACGTGAATTTCCAAAATCGCAGGTTGTTCACACGAATTCAGTGCATCGCCCTAAAACTTGTTGCGAAAATCTCACCTCAAATCGCCACAAAAATCGCCCGTGTGAATCGGCCTTAATTTGCACATAAATAAGTTGAATATTAACTTTTTTTTATAAAAGCTGTTTTTGTTCAAACGAAATCGTTTCTATCCAGGTGTTACGCACAATAATAACGTACAAATTACGCATTCATTGCGTACGTATTGCGCAGGTACAAACTAACCAATCACAAACGCGTATGGTGTCACATGATATTTCGAAAGCGACTATGAAAGACGTTGCCATTTTTATTCAAATAATTTCGTGATAGTTTAAGTAAAGCTACAACAATGAAGAGTACAAGCAGAATATTTTATGCAATGAATGAAGTGCTTCCACTCTCCAACTGAAAGGTTTGGGACAATTATTACATGAAATATAGTCTAGATGATACAAGAAAATGCAACTAGCCAATCAGCGCGAACCTAACAAGCTCAAAATGTTAGCATAGCCCATGACAGGAAAAAGTTGCGCACCAAAACCTGCCTCAGTAGAGGTACGAATGATTTTTCGGTCAGAAACATCGAAATTAAAACTAAAAAAAACTTTTAAAAATCAACATACACAAATATTTACAACATGATATAACAATTATGGTCAATAAGATAAAATCATTTTTGAAAATGTAAAGCATCAAATAAACTTTTTTTTAATACGTCGAGGCTCCCCTCCCTCGAAATGATAATTGGTCAGTGCGGGTTTTACATAGGTTTAGAAGCCAGTAGGGACGACGGTCACCTAAAATATCTCAAGAGAAACCATTCTAAGTCTTTTTCCTTAGTTCTCGTTTCTTCTAGAAGAGCAAGTGATGCCACCTGTGCAGCTCTGACAAGTCGAAACGAGTAGAAACAAAATTCGCAGTTAAAAGCACGACTCAACGAACGATGGTAAAAGGAGCTCGACTAAATTCCCTTCCAAAAAAACCTGTTTATATCATATTATATCAAGGTGCAAAGAAGTTTCACATGAACATTACACTCTTAATCCGTTGTATATTTTCTTCTTTCAATATATTCAAAGACCTTCGACACGTACTGTTTTTATGAAAATAAAAAATATCGAAATACATGCCAATGTTGGTTGAATGAACGATCATACTAATCATACTAATACTGATCATACTAATCCTCTCTTCATAAATCTAAAGATACTAAAACTTCATGACCTCATCTATTTTCATAATGCATTATTCATGTATGACTATCATGCAGGTAAATTACCAAGTGTATTTGATCCTTTTTTTGTAAAAATCAAAGAGACACATAACTACAATACCAGACTTGCATCAAAATCTTCTCTTTCTTTGCCTCGTGTTAGAACTAATTATGGCAAATTTAATATCCGTTTTAATGGTGTAAAGGTTTGGAATTCCATTGATGAAGATCTTAAAATGCTCAGCAGGCCATTGTTTAAAAAAGAACTGAAAAAAAGACTGATAGATTCTTATGCTAGCTAAGCCTTGTTTTTCTTTTCTTATCTAGTTTTGCTTATAATATTGAATATAATGTACATAATAGACCTCCAATATTGCCATCTATAACTGAAATTATATAATTTCGCATTTGTAAATTTATCTTATTTGTAATAATCAAATACTATTATGCTATCTTCAGCTGTACATGTATTACCGTCATTTTGTACCTTTTTTCTATTCTTTCTATTCTTTATTTAATTATCTATTTATTCATAAATTATTCAATTATTAATTAATAATTATCTCCTCTTTCAAAGTAATTAAAACATATTCAATAATATATATTAAGCTAACGGTCAAGTCTAGCCTCTGGCTATTACAGTTAGCTACTACTATTGAATCTGTTTCAATTAAATATTGTTAAATAGAATTGTAAATATATGTAGTAAATAAAGATGAATTGAATTGAATTGAATTGAACGGCAAGCTGGGGTTTTCCACTCGTCTTATTTATAGTTTTATACAATACCGCATTACAAAAATGCACGGGCTCAAGGCTAACAACTTTGGTGAATTCGTATGCAGGCTTGGTCGCAAATACATTAGTTATACACCCTATGCATGAAGGCGTGGCAATAAACATATCATAGAAGGAAATAGGTTATTCATCGTGGAATGTGAAATTAAAAGGATACTTAATCAATTGTCTCACGATTGAGGTCATTGGTAGAAATACCGCGACGTTTCGACTGCAATCTGCTAGTCTTCATCAGGCGATGGTGTAGACTGGATGATGGTTGTCTTATATACTGTTCGTCGGATTATCGGAGCTGTGATTGAAAGACTGAAAGAACACCAAAGAGATGTAAGACTGGCCCGTACCGAGACCTCAGCCGTAGCCGAACATGCCCACAAGACCGGACACAACCTGAGCTGGAAAGACGTCAAATACATCGACCAAGACGTACATTGGCACACACGCAGAGTCAAGGAAGCCATTCAGATCCGACTAACCCTAACAACATCAATAGGGATTGCGGCATCGATCTACCTGAAGCGTCGATGCCAACAATCAAGAAGCATGCTGGCACATCACGCGTCAGCCAATCACAGCGCCGATAATCCGACGAACAGTATATAAGACAACCATCATCCAGTCTACACCATCGCCTGATGAAGACTAGCAGATTGCAGTCGAAACGTCGCGGTATTTCTACCAATGACCTCAATCGTGAGACAATTGATTAATAATTAATAATTAATACAATAAATCCTTTTAAACATATCATAGTTAATCAGTTTTAGAATAAAACAATAGAAAGAGCACATCGAAATTAGTAATATTCCAAAGTTTTAATTCAGTAACATAAAATGATAAAACGCTACAGCTGTTTGAATTTACAAGGATTTGGCTTACAATTTGAGCTGACGAGCCTCGTTTTCATGTTTTTGGTACATTTCAATGCTGATAACTCTTCAGTGGTTTTAAAATACATGACACCATAACTCAACCAAATTACTAATTTAGACATGCTCTTTCTTGTAATTGAAATATTTTATTGTTCATGGTGCTCGTTCCCAGTCCTTTCTCTTTATGCATAGTGTATATAGTGACCAATATCAAAATGAGAAAAATTATATCCCCACTCCCTACAGTGTTGATTTGAGCCAATCAGGTGCCGGTATTTTTGCGCAGTTGGAGACACAAACCTGAAAAGTCGTCGTGTTGTGTGTTGTTGTTTTTGACTGAGTCACCGTTAGGTTGCATATTGAATGGATACAAATATTGTACATTGCTTGCATTAAATGCTAGCTAGTTCCTTTGCATTTACTAAACATTTCCAAATAAAAGTAAGTCTGGCCAGGATCATTCCAGAAAAAAAATTATTCTAATTTTTCACCGTGTTTTAGTATTGTGTAGACTGTAGAGCTCAGAGCATTTCGACTTCGCAGATACCACGGACAACAGCACAATATACCACGGATAACAACACGTATACCACGGATAACAACACGTATACCACGGACAACATGCAGTACAATATACCGCGGATACTTAAATTAAATACTTAATATAGCAAAATATACTTTTATAAAACATTCTGTTAGGTGTACTGGTTGGAATTGGTTTTTTAGAATTACGTCACACACTGCATTGTTTTGCTCCAAAAGCAGTTAGGTCATATACATAATTCAAATTCAAAATGTTAATGTTCTGAAACGTGCAATTATGTGTCTTTTACGATTGAATGTCAAGATCGCGCACGTGACAAAAGGAACATCAACATGCGTGAAAGACTCAAAAAGTTTTTGAAAAATAAAGTTAAATACCAGATGTCCAATATTTTATTTAATACGAAAAAGACTAAAATGAATCTGCATTTTTTTACACTTTGCCGATCGTGATAGCCTCATAAAAACTTTGCCGGCAGCTTCGTGTCACGAATGAAAAAAAACACCCATTCTATAAACAAAATCCAACTAGACCACTTGAAAAGGAATGTAGAGGTATATTTTGGTATAGACCCTTTTAATAAGTTCCGAATTGTTTTCCGCGCTTGACGTCAAATTTATTCTTTTGAAATTTGTATAATATGAAAGGAATTGAAAAGAATAAATTTGACGTCAAGCGCGGAAAACAAAACACTTCGAGAATTATTAAAAGGGTCTATACATAGAATTTCTAGGCATTCGTGATAATCGCGTGGTTATCCGTGGTGTCCGTGTTGTTAATCGTGGTGTCCGTGTTGTTATTTATCCGTGGTATCGGTGTTGTTATCCGCGGTATCCGTGTTGTTATCAGTGGTATCCGTGTTGTTATCAGTGGTATCCGCAAGTCGAAATGCCGTAGAGTTCACAACACTAAATATGACCTCATTTTATATAAATAAAGCAATAGTATTATTTTAGATGGTTAATAAATAATAAAAATAATGCAGTGATGAACTGTTGTCATTTATGAATAGGCTACTGAAGCAAGTTAAGTCATTCAGTTCATTTTCCCCTAGTATTTCTTTAGACATTGATTCATCTGATGTTGATTGATGCACACAATTAAATATGACTCTACCTCTATCCAGTTTTAAACGAATTAAATAAACATTTCGGTATTTTCCCATTTGGTCAAAACAAATACTTTCCAATTGCCTTCCATTCGAAATTACCAGATTTTGTTTGTAAATGGCAAACCAACTACTCGCATTTTCAAGATTTCCAGAAGTTTGGTATTGAAAAGACTCCAACACGAATTTCCCGCGTTTATACGTAAAATGAGAGCACCCCGGCTTTTCGATCGATTTGGACGTCGGCGCGAGCGCGTCACTATTTTTCCCGCCGAAATGTAAGCATAATGTTTTTGGAAAGAGTGTTAATAAGGACTCAATTTATGTTGACGTGTAAATGAAACAAATAAACATAGAGATTATTCCATGGAAAGTGCGCGTAAACAATTTTTATTCAATGAAAACACGAATGAGTGATTCTTCGAGAGAATTGTTTTGATGCGAAGCAACGATTAAATAACAATTGTTCAAGAACTTTCTATGGTGTATTTTTTTATTTCATAGATACTGAGATCTATTCTGAGATATTTTTATGCACGTACATAGCTTGTTTGCGCCGCTTGATGTCTCGCCAGGAAGCCATTACAATCAGTGTTATGATGAAACAAAATCAAAACCGATTTTCTGAGAATCATTATATATGCCTTTTACTAAGAATTAAACTAATATAAATTTTATCACTAGCAAAAAATCATACTTCACGTTTCTGATTAGACGTATGACTTTTTGACACGAGGGAAAAATTGCATACGGTTTTAATGTCAGAAGATGACTTCCGCTCAGTTTGTCGAAACGCCGGTCAGACATCAACACCATCAGTCTTTCTCATACGTCTACCCCGGACGTCGATCATGCCTCACCTACATTTTAATGTCAGTTCTTTTTCATGGATAAATCTCAGTATCTATGAAATAAAACTATTTTCCTATCGTTCATGGAAGACACATTTCTTCACTATACCGAACTGTGGACATCCAAAGTTGGACATCCAAACACATCTAAACATTGAATAAGACTATCTTTTATATTGAAATATAATAATGAACATATAAGTCGAGAAAAATAGTGAAAGCATGTATTCCAGCTGTGTATTGTAATACAGTGATTACTTGTGAACTTGTTTTTTTAATAATAAGATACATGACTCCTGCAGTGAGTCGAAAGCCATGAGTAAAGGGGGTTATAAACATAGAATAAGATTAAATATAAAAGTTAAATATTCTGCCAATTTTATCGTTATATTGTGTATGTTAATCCTATATAATAGCAAGCAATCATGATAGGCTTGCGTGTTCGTCAGTACCGGTGTATTTTCATGCGGCGATTACCAACTTGGATTAAAAAAAAATAGAATATATGACTCATGCAGAGTGACTTGAAAGCCGTGAGTAAAGGGAAACTTCCTTTACTTATGGCTTTTTAAGTCACTCTTGTTTATTTTATCCTATTCTATGTTTATAACTATAAACATAGAATAAGATAAAAAATAAAAACGTTAAATGTTCTGCCAATTTTTTCATTATGATATGTATATTATTCCAATGTAATTCGTGTCAGGTTTCCTACTGGTTAGTGTATGAAAGTATCCATCTGTCTTGCATGAACTACTGTTGAATAATTCATTTAACTAATCAGTGGGAAATATATATCAAAGTGCTATCTAGAATTATTTGTCTAGTTGTAAATTTTCTCAACACAGGACTGAGTTTGTAAGATTATATATTTAGACAGAGGTATATTTCATGGTGCTTACAAACCGTCAGATTTGAAAATGCTAAACTTAACTAGGATATAGATAAGCTCTGGTACTCATAGGGATAAAGCACAATCATATATAGTGTTGATTTTAAAAACGTTTGGATAATACTGAAGTATGTCGTCAGTTGTTGTTGTCGTACTCTCCATGATTGCCGTTACCGTTGCACAGGTTCAAGTCATCAGAGATCCAACCGAGATTTCCTTTGCAAACTTTCACCAACTTGCTGAAAGATTCCTTAACGCAACGGGGTTGGTTGATTTAAGTTTTGAGGATTTTCCAGGATGTGGACTGAAATGTTTACAGCATCCAAAGTGTGTCTCGTTTAACTTTGGTGGCAGCGGCGTGACCAGCTGTAAGATTTTTGGTGTGGATCGATTTGCTAATGGTTCGTCATTAGTAAAAGATGCTAACTATCATTACAACTATATCAAGGTAAGAAAACTAAGAAACAAACTGTGTTAAGTTAGTGAAGAAATAGTAGAAAGAGGAAGTGATAAATGCCAATAATAATTATATAAATGATTTGACTGCAACTTTCGTCTTTGATTAAAACTGGTCACTTGTTAAAATCGTCAAATAAATAAAAGAAAGCTATAGATTACTACAAGTGCAAATCATTTAGTAATCAATCGAAATGGATTTAGATACTGGAGAGTTCTCCCAGTATAAAATACTTGCTATACCGGATTAATTTAAGGCTCTGCCAAACAAAATCAAATTAAAAACATTAAGGCCTATACCGTAATTATTATTCTTTTTTTCACTAGCTAATTCTAATTCGTGCAACATTTTAACGCCTGAAAACCCTTTAGTGCAATTCTCAACACAAATGATGTTTTTTTGCGAAGGAACGATTGAAAACATATCATAACATAACCCGAAAAAATTCCCTCGTGGGCTTTCAGTGTTTTATACGTAAAAGGTTAAAAAAGACCCTACGTCAATTTATGTTGCTTTATTTGATTTTCTTCTTTCTTCAGCGTGTTTGTGATGATAATCCTTGTGCTAACAATGGGAAATGCATTACCTATGACGAAAGCAACAATTTCACATGCCAATGTCCAGTCATCTTTACTGGAAGAACTTGCACAGGTAAGCAACAGCTTTTACTTACAGAACGGAACAAAGTTATATCACGCAAACCAAAACCAAATAAAAGTTAGATAATGCTTGTTTAACGTTTTTAATAGAACCAGCAGCATGTGCAAATCCCCTTGGAATGGCAGATGGGAGAATCCTTGACAGTCAGCTCTGTATGTCGTCGTATTTGAACAACAATACCGATTTTGGTGAGAAGAATGGACGACTGAACAAGACCACACATCCTTATGGAGCCCAGGTATTGAAATTTTTGCACCAAAATTACGAGTCAGACAAAAATACTGAAGTACAGTAAACACCCGCATAAAAAAAAAACAATTTGATTTGATTTGATTTTTTTTTGGGGGGGGGGGGAGTAGATATGGAATGCCGATTCTACAACAATAGGCTCCGGCGGAGCCGCCGGAGCGACCGAGAAACAAAGGAAATTCCTCATATTTCAAATTCCTAAGCATGCGTCGAACAAAAGAAACTAGAAACATTCGATGTTTCCATTTGCAAAACAAAAGACGCTAGGATTAAATATAGCGTCCTATTTCGCTACACAAAAGAAATTCTTCATCTGAGGATTAGATATAGCATCATTTTTTAAATTCCTTTAATAATAGTGTTTTTTTTCCCCCAACTAATGTATTTTTACAGTCTTGGCGCGTGCCGCGTCACCACCTGCAAATCTATTGTTTAGTTCATAGACAAAATAATTTCTTGTTTTTGAAGTAAAATTGCAATGCTTGCCTATAAATCGAGAAATAAAGAAACAAAATTATGGCGTTAGATATTCCTTACTGATATAACAAAAATAGACTACGCAGTTCCTTCTTTTTAAACAATAATAAGTATGCCGAATTAAACAATAACACATCGTAACTAGGTATAGTCAATTAAAGGTTGAATGAGTACATTTGTAAACATTGAGTAATTCAACGGGTTTTATTAGCTTTACTTAATTAAACTTTAACTAACCTTAAAGTTAAAACTTTTAAAACAGTTTTTGCGATTAGTTTTTGGAGCAATTACTAATCTTACTGATATAACAAGAGAACGAAGAACTTCTTACTTTTCAAACACTAATATTATGATAATGAGTTTGTACAATTAGTCTGGGCGCGTGCCTATTGTTTAACTTATCCTTGTACATGTTTTGTTTGTTTATCAAATTTAAATCATTAAATGAGTTTGAGCAGTTTGTATTCTATATATAATGCTCTATAACTTTTAACATATCCGATAATTGAAAGTATCCATTATATTTCTTCGACTGGCTTTTCTCCCGACTGCGTTAAGTCTGTCAGCCTCGTAGAGGCATATCTTGTAATGATGAAAATATTATATATTCTGCAAACCAAAGTGGGTTCATAGCTCAGAGAGCTTTCTTTGATTTTCTCTTTACGTTTCGAGGTCTACTGATCTTTTTCCGTCTTTGGACTTGTTGTGGCTTTCTTGGTAAAGATGGTTCATAAACAATGCTATCTTCATACTTTGATTTATTCTTCTCTTTAGAGTCGAGATAGACAACCACTTTTACTTTCGGCTGAAGTTTTGCTTCTTGTAGGCATTTCCTTCGTTCAATGTGATCTAATTGATGTACATCAGTTAGATGATTTGATAGTTTCACCAAGTATTTCGCTCCACAATCAGGGATAGGACAATCACGACAGACTCGATTGACCATGTTGACACTTTGACGTTCTCTTGCAAATGACGACGTTTACCCCAAATGTTCACATTTATCGAGGTTTAAGGCAAGGATGAAAAGGACAAAACCCAGGATGAGCAGGACAAAACCCAGGATGATGAGGACAAACCAAGGATGATGAGGACAAACCCAGGATGACAAGGACAAACGGGATAAAATTGAACTTGTTGTGTATTCCCCTAGCCTATTGTGCTGACATTGCAGTTTTCTCTTTGAGTTTGTCACAACACATCCCCAGACTTGCCCCGCGATTCCACCAATACAAATACCGAGTTATTCATACATATGGCATACTTTTTAAAAATCAAACAAGACTAGACTTTACCGTTTATGAATATATATTTTTATTAAAGATACACATTATGCTTGTACACGATTACATAATCATCTGTGAAATTTGCAATCATGTGGGTTAAAAGTGTCAAAATTCACCGCACTTTGTATAGGAACTTCTTGTTTCGAAAACAGTTTGTTGAGCAAAAACTTTCTTTGGTTTATGGCTGATTCAGTTGCTTCTTCCCAGCTATATGGATACTTTCAATTATCGGATATGTTAAAAGTTATAGAGCATTATATATAGAATACAAACTGCTCAAACTCATTTAATGATTTAAATTTGATAAACAAACAAAACATGTACAAGGATAAGTTAAACAATAGGCACGCGCCCAGACTAATTGTACAAACTCATTATCATAATATTAGTGTTTGAAAAGTAAGAAGTTCTTCGTTCTCTTGTTATATCAGTAAGATTAGTAATTGCTCCAAAAACTAATCGCAAAAACTGTTTTAAAAGTTTTAACTTTAAGGTTAGTTAAAGTTTAATTAAGTAAAGCTAATAAAACCCGTTGAATTACTCAATGTTTACAAATGTACTCATTCAACCTTTAATTGACTATACCTAGTTACGATGTGTTATTGTTTAATTCGGCATACTTATTATTGTTTAAAAAGAAGGAACTGCGTAGTCTATTTTTGTTATATCAGTAAGGAATATCTAACGCCATAATTTTGTTTCTTTATTTCTCGATTTATAGGCAAGCATTGCAATTTTACTTCAAAAACAAGAAATTCTTTTGTCTATGAACTAAACAATAGATTTGCAGGTGGTGACGCGGCACGCGCCAAGACTGTAAAAATACATTAGTTGGGGGAAAAAAAAAACACTATTATTAAAGGAATTTAAAAAATGATGCTATATCTAATCCTCAGATGAAGAATTTCTTTTGTGTAGCGAAATAGGACGCTATATTTAATCCTAGCGTCTTTTGTTTTGCAAATGGAAACAGCGAATGTTTCTAGTTTCTTTTGTTCGACGCACAATTAGGAATTTGAAATATGAGGAATTTCCTTTGTTTCTCGGTCGCTCCGGCGGCTCCGCCGGAGCTATTGTTGTAGAATCGGCATTCCATATCTACTGGGGGGGGGGGTTCAGGCTGATGCGCGCGTTTCTTATAGATCGGGTGCTTATAGTGAGAAATCAGGCTAAAGATGTTCTAAAGATGTTCTTAAAATTGTTTCTACAGTATTGTGTACGGTAGCTCAAAGAAATGTTTTGATTATATGGCTATTTAAAAGAGAGAAAGTAATACTTTTTTTGATATTTTACGGCGCTCGTTGCTTTCGAATGGTTTCCCCAGTAGTTTAACTGAAAAAGAGCGGGTTGATTTAAGAAATTTATATATTCTCAAAAATGACGTTCAACTGTTTAGCACTCAATCAGATCGCGCGTTCTATCGAAAAAAATTATAACATAGATAAGTTATAACGCACGCTCTGATTGGCTTTTTAGCTATGAACAAAAAATGTATGGAGCACGGGAATGAAGCACGCTAATGTCAATTTTTTTCAAATATTTAATAAATGGTTCGTAAGTAGCGTGCGTCCATCGTGTTATGGATGCACGCGGGAGGTTGCTAAGCACGAAAGAAGCGTAATGAGACGGACCGTGGTCCGGATACGCGATCTACAGACCGGAAATTAGCCAATCAGAGCGCGCGGAATTTTGATGCCATTAATAAACGAATTATTAACCTCGCTTGCTCGGTTAATAACCTCTTAATACTCCTCTCCCTTTTTATAGCATACATGCTGTACTGGATGTCATACTATACAGTTCACTAGTTCATATTTTGCGTTGAATTTGCACTTTGGAAAAATGATTGAAAATTTGAAAATAATTCAAAAATCTGAAAAATATTCTTTTGAATCCTCTTTTTGGCCTTATTTACATTTTAAGGCAAAAAAATCGATGGTTCAAAAGTACCCGTGTATCCTTTAGTAAATCAACACTAACAGTGAGCTTGGGCTACCTGTGGTTTAACTTGCAAAAAAGAGCACTCAGTTTCTTTTTAACTCGTGGATTGTAAATCCTCGAGTTATTGGGATGGGGCTTTTGAACCGGAATTTCAGTATATGCATTACATCATCTTTCAAACCACACTCCCAATTGGCTTTCCTGTGTAAAAACGTTTACTATCAAGACCACTCCTCCCCCACTGTGGGCTCCCTGTGTAAATACGACACGACCTACCCCACCCCAATTGTAACTTACCCCACCATAAGGGTCACGTTCTAACCTCACAAAGCTATTCACACCATGTTGTCTATATGTAAATTCAAAATTTATACCCCAAATAATCACTCTAACTTCTCATGTGGGAAACTTCACTATATTTTCGCACATAAAAGTTATCACCAACAATGAGTGCATACTTATTATTATTATAATACATTGTACTTACAATCTTTGCTCTGATTGGTCGATAGCATACATTTTATTTTAGAAATCAAGCTAACTACAGATTATCGAATAAGTTATTGGCTAGCCAATAACCAATTCACTAATCTGTAGGTTGCGCCCGCAATGCATTGTTGACAAAAGGCGCCAAAAACAAAGACCGTTCGTGGCAAACAGCGTAAATTTTGTAACGCAATAAAGTTTTAGTTTGCAATCTTTTCTTTGATTAATCTTTTGTTACAATTCAAAACAATGTATTATAAAACAATAGGCCCTTTGCAGGACTTGGTCACGTGCCTGGATACCGCATAGCAACGAGATTTTGGAGTGCATCGACGTTCGGCGGGAAATATAAAATTTTCAAAACAACAACAAAGTCGCCTGCTCGTTAAATATCGTATTTTTCTCTTTTTGATATTTCTCATGCTATTGAGTCTTCAAGGTTACCAAAGTTATACACATCTTTCGTTTTATCTACTTGGTCTTTTATTTTTGACTTCAAAATACACATTATCTGGGTTTTTTGACGTCCTCCGCCGATGTAAACATCATTCAAAATGGCGGCCGCGAAAGGTAAGTAGTCCGAAAAGTACTCGTTTTATCTTCTTCCTCGCTATTTCAGAGCTTCAAAATTCTTGACATAGCGTATTAATATATGCTTTTTTCATTATATAAAGAAAATGAAGGAGTTTTAAACTCAAAAGTGAATTTTTACATACTTAAAAATGAAATATTACGTCTCATTTTACCGAATGTTTTTCGATTATTGCGAAGGTTTATCGCACCACTACATGTCGGCAGTAATTTGTTTTCAAAGTTTGCAATTTCAATAAAAGTAAATTTCATTTCGATATGCAAATATAAAAGTAAAGACATGGTTGAAAGTTTTTTATCGTTAATTATGATAATTTATCATTTAAAATTGTCTTAAATTTAGGCACAGTCGACTTCACTTCGGATTTGACTTCGTTCCCCAATCTGACCTTTACTGAAGTTGAAGGCTATTCAAAGCAAATTTCAGGATGCACAAGTACTTCGAAAACCTACAAATTTTTTGCAGAACCTGGCTATTTACATGATGTCAAAGGTATTTGAATTGATTAATTTGAATTTCTCTAAATAATTAAGCTTATATTATTATGATACTGTATGTAATAATAATAATAATAATAATTATGTTTTATATAGCGTCAAAATCCTCACGTTCAACAACGCTTTACATGATTATACAGGATAATAAAGTAATTGAAAAAACGTTTAAAATTTTTAAGTTAAATTGTGCAATTTAGATATAAATGAACACTTTATACAACTTTAAAAATATGATGATATGACTTTAAACAACATTTGTTTATATATTCCAACTAAAATCAATTAATGCAATTCAACTCAATTCAACAACATTAGATCTTTACTATATAAAAATATTCCAAATAAAATAATAAAAACAAAGTTCTGATGTATAATGGTGATTAGGTGATTTAAAATGCCTGCGTAAAAAGCCAAGTCTTAAGTTTGCTCTTAAAAGAAGAAAGAGAATCACACATTCTTAAATCAGCTGGGAGAGTATTCCACAACTCTGGTGCAGCAGAAGAAAAAGACCTTTTTCCATATGGTTTAAGATTAAAAGGATTTTTAACCAAAAAATTTGAGGACGAAGATCTTAGAGAACGAGAAGGGACATAAGAACTGATCAGGTCACACAGGTATGAAGGGGCCATTTGATGTAATACTTTAAAAGTGAGCAAAAGTATTTTAAATTCAATGCGTTTCTCAATAGGCAGCCAGTGTAAATTATAAAGGACAGGAGTTATATGATCAGACTTTCGAGAAAAACTAACAACTCTGGCAGCTGCATTTTGAACAAATTGAAGCTTTTGTATAGAGGATTTAGGGAGTCCATATAACAAAGAATTACAAAAATCAAGTTTGGACGAAATAAGTGCATGGACAAGAGTTTCACAAGCACCGTGGCTGATAAATTTGCGGATCTTCCAAATGTTATGGATGTGAAAGAAACAGGATTTACAAATTGAAGTGATGTGTTCACCAAGAGACAATTGTTCATCAAATATGACCCCAATATTTCGAGCAGAGTGTGATGGAGATATGTCATAGCCAGAGATATTGAAAAGATCAATAGATGGACGAGGTCGATAGGCATTAGATAAAACAATAATTTCAGTTTTCTCATTGTTAAGTTTTAACTTGTTTGAAAACATCCATCTGTCAATATCCCTGACACAAGCTTCGATGTTGTATTTGGCATTTTCTAACTCATTTGCAGTAAAGGTAATATAGATTTGGGTATCATCAGCATATAAGTGAAACTTCATATTATGACTGCGAACAATGTCCCCTATAGGTGCAGTATATAAAAGAAATAAAATAGGTCCAAGGATGGATCCTTGTGGAACCCCACAGTTCAAAAATCGTGATGAAGATGAAATACCTCCTTGTACACAGACCTGAAAACTTCTCTCATTCAAATAGGATGTAAACCATTTAAGTGCATCACCATTGATACGAAATCTGGTGGAAAGTCTATTTAACAGAAAATCATGATTTATAGTATCGAATGCTGCAGATAGATCAAGCAAAACAAGAATAACAGAGGAGTTATTGTCAAGGGCATGTAAAATATCATTCTGCACTTTTAATAGGGCAGTTTCAACGCTATGATATTTCTTATAGGCTGATTGAAAATTCTCATGTAAGTGATTACACTCTAAGTAATCAACCAACTGAGTTGCAACGACCTTCTCAATAACTTTGGATGTAAATGATAAGTTTGAGACAGGTCGAAAACTTGAAAACTCTTCATGAGACAAAGACGCCTTTTTAATAATAGGTTTAACGATGGCCTTTTTCATGTTAGACGGAAATGTTGCTGTGTCTAAAGACAGATTAACAATTTTAGTAATTGTAGGAAGCAGGACTTCAAAACATTTTTTTAAGACAGTGCTTGGAACAGGGTCAAGATCACACGACTTTTTGGTCAAAGGAAAAATAAGCTTAGAAAGATCATCAGTAGAAATATTTTTGAAAAATGAAAAATGACTGATGTTAGAGTTAGAATCAAGCTGTATATCTAAAGAATCTTGAGAAGAGTCAAAACTAGTTTGAATAGTTTTAACCTTATTTACGAAAAAATCAGCAAAAGAGTTTGCAAGTTCATTTGCAGAGGAACATGATGGATAGAGCGGATCTGCTTTGTTATTGATCAGTTTATCAAAAGTTGAAAATAGAATTTTTTGATTAGATTTGTGTTCATAAATGATATTAGAGTAATATTCATTTTTAGACGATTTGATGAGGCTTTTAACTAAGTTACACTGTTGGACATATAACTGGCGATCAATAGTTAACCGCGATTTGCGCCAAGTTCTTTCTAGTCTCCTACGTTTTATTTTCTCTGCTTTGATCTCAGGAGAATACCAGGGTGAAAAAGGGCGTAGGATTATATGGCGTGTCTTAGATGGAGCATGCTTGTCTAGTAATGAATTAAGAACAGAATTGTATTGAGTAGAAAGATCATTAAGATCATTTGTTGGACAAGAAATTAAAGAAGAGTCCAAAAGACTCTCTAAAAACTGATCATAGTTTATGTTTTTAAAGTTACGGCAATTAGAAACAATGTGTTGAAAAGGTCTCTTCTTAATCGATAAATTGCCCAGAACAGCACAATGGTCAGAAATGAGAGGATCAGTAACCAGAATATCATTTATCACATAATCATCCGACCTAGTGATAATAAGATCAAGAATATGTTTATCACTATAGGTTGGTTGTTTAACAAGTTGTTTAAGGTTAAACAATTCAAGTAGATTGATAAACTTAAGAGCAGTAGAGTTGTTGGGATCTTCAATATGAAAATTAAAATCACCAACTAAAAGAAAAGAACCAGAAACAGTTGAAAACCGTTCAAGAAAAATAGGAAATTCATCAAAAAACATGTTATTAGATAACTTATTACGATTTGAAGGAGGAGGCCTGTAAATAACAAAAATTGAAGTATTCCCATTTGAAGATTTAAAATTCATGCCCATGGGCTCAAAAGATTTGAATTGTTTAAAAGAAAGTTTTGAAAGTTTTAAAGAACTTTTATATAAAAAACCAACTCCACCTCCTCTACCTTGTCTAGGAGTATGTTGAAATATGTAACCTTTTGGCGTGAGCTCATTAATGACTTGTTGTTGACTAGTCGAAAGCCAAGTTTCAGTCAAGCACAGAATGTCAACATCATTTTCAATTACAAAGTCATTTATAATAACTGCTTTATTACATATTGATCTTGAGTTCAATAAACAAAATTTAGAGAATGTTTCAATTACCTTGATTTGAGGTAGACGGAGAGGAATTGATAAATTAGAAGGATTCATTCCAAGCTGATGTCTTCGAGAACGAGTTGTAGTTGTAGATTTTCGTTCCACTTGATTGGAGCCGCCGTTGCGAAATAAGTCTTCACTACCAAAATCCGGAGAGATTATCGTTTTTATAGGTCGATCAGCCTTTCCAATTCCCAGAAACTTTCCACCACGTTTACCTCTGAAAGAGCGTAGAATGCCAAGGCTTTTCAGCCGGTTCCAAGTTGAAGAAGAAAGAGGCGAAGAACAAACATGGCGGGAAGTTTGAAAGTCATTCGAAAATGTCCACCAGAAACAACGGGAAAAAAGAAAATTTCTTGAATAACAAATCATATTCAAGTAACAAATAACAGTAGAAGTAACTTATCAAGTAAAAATAGTTGTAAAGATCGAAAATTAAAGCTAAAATTTGAAGAGTTTGCTGGAGCTACTAAATAAGCAGCTACTACGAGCGCTAATTATATGCATTTGTATACTGATCAATTTTCTTCTTATATCCTTTGAAACAAATAGATGATAGTTATGAGAGTGAAGAAATATTAATTGATTCACAAATTAAATGCATATTTAAGTCTGTCCAGTTTGGAAGCACTATGAATAAAATGACCCCCCCCCCCCCCCCCCCCCTTATAGTTGCCTATTTGTCCAATGAAGCCATGGTATCTGGGAAATGAAAAAAAATGAACCTGCACATAATCTTCAAGTAAAAATCAGCTTGTTTTCTAAAGGCATATCTGGAAAGCGTTCTTGTGTTGCGGGGGCAGGTGGTTTCTGCCATCATGTTATTGGACTGTTATTTTACTTTGCACATTGCAAACAGTTAGGTTTGTCTTCACTTCCAGATGATCTAACATGTACTAGCATGCCACAAAGGTGGAGTGTGCCTAGAAGCAAAAAGATTGAACCTAAACAAATCCAAGATGTATTGGTAAAGAAACCACAACTGACCGCTGATTATACCAAGTACATCAAGTCTACTTTATACTCACCATGCACATCATATCATGCAAGTACTTACTAATGGGCACTTTGAAGGGATAGTGCCTGAACCATTGATAAAATCACTAGCTCCAAACACATCCGATCTTGAAAATACTAGCTATGTTGTCTCTAAATTTGGAAGTGTACCTAAAGGTTGCACACTTGCACACCAACAAAAGTTATCAAATGAATATGTATTAAATGACCTTTTTGCTACATATATATCCTGACCTGCCACTGGAGAATTCAGGTCTCCAATTTGTAAATAATGTCAATGTCTGCCTGGACAAAGATAAGCAAGCAGAGCTAGAGTCTCTTAATGTCACTAGAGACATATCAGTTGATATTGAAAAGAAAACATTGAAACAAAGTTCTAATACTCTTTGGCACCTTCTGCGTAAAAAGAGAATAACAGCTAGTAAGTTTGGGCTTTGTGCGAAGCGGGTTACTAATTTTGAAAACCTTGTGCACCAACTAAATCCCTCTCGACAGGTTTTAACTGCAAACATGAAAAGAGGTATAGAACTGGAGTCAGAGGCAGCCATGGTTTATGCAAATATTGCTATGGCTGGCCTTGTAAATATCTATCCATCTGGCTTGGTAATCAATCCTAAGTCTCCTTGGCTTGGATGTTCCCCAGATCGCAAGGTCTTTGACATCAAGGCCAGAAATGAAGGACTTAATCCCATTGGACTGTTGGAAATAAAAGTTCCCAAGGAAGGCTCAGTTGATTTTTCTAATGTACATTATGTAACAAGAGATCCTTTCACAAACAAGTTAGCACTGAAAAGAAACCATGACTACCATTATCAAGTTCAATGCCAGCTAGGCCTAACTGGTGTTGAATGGTGTGACTTTTTTAGTTTTATTAAGGAAACAACATTTTTTTGTGAAAGAATTTATTTTGATAAAGATTTCTTTCAGTCTGCAAAGGATAAGGTAGATAACTTTTTTTTACACATTATTTAAATAATTAAATAAATATCAAATATTAATATTTCTAATAAATACAGATTGTATTTTAAAACAATTAAGATTGGAAATTGATTAAAATATATTGATAATAATTTAGACTCAATTGATACTACTTAGAGCGAAGATAAACCTGTGAAACAAATTAGTCTAGTAATATAGCGAAAGGTTACATACTTAATTAGCCAGAAAATAATACATTGGAATGATATAGATAAGTCTGTCTATACATGGTGTATTAAGTCCACTCAATCTAATTCATGGGTTTATTTGCTTCACTCTATGCAATATCAATGTGGGTATACATGCATATAATTTAAGGAAACATTTCTGTGGATTTGTTTGCACAATATTATTTTGTTGGTTAATTAGCAATATTTTTTGAAGATAGAGTGCAAACATTATATAGTACAAACATTATACCCATAAAACAAGTAGTACTAATTAGTACTAAATAGTGCTAATTAAACAATACAAAACAACAGAATTAGCATAAAATATCACAATTTAGTACTATTTATGTTTCAAGCTTTTAATGTTTGTACTCTAATTGACTCCACTATAGTAATAGTTGTAGTTATTGTAATTATATATTTAATGGTCTAATTTTTGACCAATATGAGAGTGCACTCAAATAATCTGTGAAACAATTACTGACTGGATAAATGGTATAATTAAGGTGTCTGATCAAGAAATGAACACCATAAATCACACTGTTCTGCTCCAATAATATATATAATATATATCCATGATTATTTTGGATATAAAAAATGCAGAATTAGACAAATTGTGAATATTTAGTTTTGTTTCACAGATAAATACAGCATGCATTCATTAATCTTCAATTTAATTGACATATGTTCTGCAAATTTTGCATTTGCTTATGATTTTAAATTAATATAATAAATAAATATAATTTTATTTAAATAAGATAGAAAAGTATTATTATTGTTGTAATTAACTTTTTTTTTTCTGGAGATGTGTCCTTTACTATAGGCCCCTGAAAGTTAACAAGTAAACATATTACAGTGTAGATTTGATTTATGGAACCTAATGATGAAAGAGACAAATTAGAGTCAAATATATGAAATTCTTTCAGTCTCCTAATAACCCTCTCTACATGTATTCTTACTTTAGCAATAGATTTGGTCTGTTTCACTTGTTTAATGTCAAACTGACCTTGACTACTTAAAAAAGGTGGGAGGTTGAGATGTACTCCCTTAGCATTTAAAATATCTTCTATCTTGAACCCCTTATCTGCCATTACAGAATCATTCGGCTCAAGTAGATCCATGATTCCTGCACACCTAAATATCTCCCTCACTGTCACTAATAGATCCTGTAAATAAAGAAGATACAAAAATTATAGCTCCATGGGGAGCTATTCCAACTAAACCCTTTAATGTAGTGTGTGACTTGTAAGATGAGTAAAATTAAGACTGCAGTAAAAGAGAGGATGGAGTTTGTACATTTAGTTCAGTGCAATCTAAAACAACCCTGGTTTTTGGATATAAATGCTTAAATGATTGGGGCATGTATTCATTTATCCTCTCTCTGGAGGGCCATATGGGTTGAACACCTAGAAATAAATAAAGGTAGTTTGCCCAGGTTGTTATTTTTCTACTTATAGTAGAAATATGTAAATTAAAAAGGTGAGATAATTGTTGTTCAAAAAGACCTAATCTTATCCTAACAAGAAATAAAAATAATTCATCAATTAAAGGCAAAGAACGACAATCTGGCCTGCTCTCTGATATACCAGAGGCATAGCAATAGGTCATATTCTCAGCATTATGCTGAATAAAATTATAAAATAACACAAAATGCTTGTATGACGGAAATCCTGTATAAAACTTAATATCATTATCATTTGACGAAAATCTTTCAAGACCAAATCTGTTGAGTGCAAGCTGGGTGTTGTGTTCTGTGACAAGCTGTTTGATAAAGGTGACCATATTTTCTCTTGATTTTGAAAAAGATTTCTGTAGAGCTTCTAGTTCAAGTCCAAAGTGTTGTTTAGATGTATCAATTTGGTCTTGCATAACTTGTTGTTAGTATTTTAGCAGTTCAATCTGCTGCTTCAGTTCTTGTTGAGATACATATTCTAGTACAGCTGCATTGTCAGCTTTTGGGGTTCTATTTATAAAAAAAAAATAGATGAATATTATTTTTTATTACTATATAATATATATATTAAAGCAGACAGAGTTCAATTACTATAAACAGAGTAAAAAATCAAACTGCTATAGCTAGTGCAATAGTTTGTTTGTTTGGTGGCTATTAGATATACATTGTTAATAGATTTAGATAAGTCCTTGGGTCTATAACTAAGAATTAATCTCAAATATCTACTATTAATATTTATTTTGTAGTTATTCTATATTTTAATTGTTATTTTTTTTCCTTTTTATGAAATTGAATAAAGGTACACAAATTGTACATTTCATTATTGTAATTAATTTATCAATCAAGAAAATAAAATGAGTTGTGCGTTAATTGTTACTTATTTTCAAATATTATTTAAGCTTGATTTGTATATTGTTATCTGTTAACTATTGATTATTAATTCATATCTGAGTAGCTTACATTATTAAATTACTTTTTGGTGGGGTTAAGTAAGTATAGATAAAAAAACCAGCGAACGAAAATAGATCAATACTCGATCGTACGTCGTACGTACAGGTATCATGTCTTCATGTTGTTATCAGAGATGCACAAAAAAACATTAAATATAAACGATATTTGACATACTTGGTTATTGGCTGGCGTAGAATAGCTCTTCTGGCATCTGGTTTGGGTTTTGACCACTGAAATATTGTTGGACAAGCTCCCCTTTTCAAGAAGATACGGTCTGAACATGTTGATTCCTTGAAGTCTGTCTTCTCAAAATGCCGTGAACATATTCGGGTTGTAGTAGATATCTGTCAAAAATCCGACATTTAGCAATCAAGATCTAAAAGTGTTTTAACATTGATTTATCGTATTTCAATCTTTACCTTAAAATTTTTCCTTTGTATTTTGGTAAGCCATTGTCTTCTAATATTTTTGTCATTAGGGAGACGATGGAAAGACAGCTCCGGATTATATCTCGAGTCGCCACCGCACAGAGGTACACAACAGTGGAACTTTGACCCTTTGCTTTTCACTTTTGAGTTTAAAAACTTAATTTTCTTTATATAATGAAAAAAGCATATATTAATACGCTATGTCAAGAATTTTGAAGCTCTGAAATAGCGAGGAAGAAGATAAAACGAGTACTTTTCGGACTACTTACCTTTCGCGGCCGCCATTTTGAATTATGTTTACATCGGCGGAGGACGTCAAAAAACCCAGATAATGTGTATTTTGAAGTCAAAAATAAAAGACCAAGTAGATAAAACGAAAGATGTGTATAACTTTGGTAACCTTGACTCAATAGCATGAGAAATATCAAAAAAGAGAAAAATACGATATTTAACGAGCAGGCGACTTTGTTGTTGTTTTGAAAATTTTATATTTCCCGCCGAACGTCGATGCCCTCCAAAATCTCGTTGCTATGCGGTATCCAGGCACGTGACCAAGTCCTGCAAAGGGCCTATTATTGAATTCACTTGCCTCGTCCTTGATTATTTCGGATATCACAAAAACCTCATCCAATAAGTGCTTAATAACGTATAAAAAATGTATCTTTTATAATTTAAAGTTTTCAGGAAAAATAGTTGATATTTATATACGTCACTGAATCAGATATTCCTACACGCATGCTCAGAATGATTGAGGAGCCATCAACCATTCAAGAAAGGACACGCAAAAATGACAAAAACAAACAGACTGAATTGTAAATAAATTGTCATGAATTTATGTTGAATTTAAAAACGTGCATCCCGGCACCGCTTAAAAATGGCTGAGTCGTTCCGTTACCATGACTACAACGCAATACACTAGTCAATAAGCCACAGGAAGCCCAAGCCCAAATAACACAGAAAGCCCAAGCTTATATCCGCCATCTTGGATTTGAACGTGGAATTTATTTGGATTTCTCGTACTTCTACATCGATTTACTATTCCAAATCAGCGTTCGCTTTCGGTATATTGTTTGCTCAAGACATAATATAATTGCTAGCTGTTATTTTCTAACGTTTTTATGGAAAGAGTTAATCTAAAACATGTCAACATCAGACCGTTTATTATACTCGAGCCCACTCGATCCTCGAATTCCCAGAAAGCAGATTGATCAGCCAAGTGCTGAAATCTAATAGGATGAAAAGGGGTTTTTTTTAATTACTAAGAAATGTTATAAAATTTCCTTTTTTTCCCCTTTTAATACATAGTTACCATCCTATTAAGGTCTAGTTCAAATAACGTTTTTGTCAATTTGAAGCTCAAAATCTTGATTTTTCTCAGCGTTTTGCCTTGTGTTTATTTGTAGCGAATTTGAAAGTGCCTTGGCATTGGCAAACGCGCCAAAAATAGAACTTGTCACGCACGCCGTGTCGTGACACAAAGTCACGTTTGTCAAGAATTTTCGTGCGAATTGACATCAAAAATGAAATCTAAAAATTAATCTTTCAAAAACGCGTGGATACCTCTAAATTTTGTTTTTCACTAGAAACGTTATATAGTGATCAGTATCGAAGTTTTTTTTAAGTTGATATTTTAAAAATGAAAATTGTTTGGGTTGGGTTGGGTATTTAATTGAATTTACTATAAAATTAAAATTTTGAATTTACATATTAAATAAGATTTTGGACTTATAGTCGAAAATATATATATCGCAGATTAATATTTCTCGTTTTTTTCTTGAGTAACCCTGAACAGTAAGAAATAGTATCTCTTTCAAATACGCACACATACGCCTACGTCATCATGTACAGTTTTTATGACCCGTGTACAAAAACTATTTACATGCACAAATTGATGTTGTAAGAATTAAACGTTTATTGTAGAAAGTTCAGAATTACATCAATTTAAAACCTATTATAAATAAAGTTTTACAAAGTTCTACAAAGTTTTATTTGTTTGAAATCAATGTCTTGTCTTTTCAATTTGCTAACAGTCATTATTTTCATATGAAATTCTGAGATTTTTTAAATATAACCTACATATAAAAAGTGGTCTAAACTCTAAGCGCTTACAAAATGTTCTATTAATCCACGAGTTCTTCACTTGGCGCCTTTGATTTGACCTTGTCGTTGCATTAGTACTTGCATGTTGCCGATTCATTGACGAATTTTTACGTGTAAAATCCTTACTTCTTCTTTGTAGCAATATAGTTGCGAATTCGTTTTTAATTTATTTATATATATGTGCTCCCTGAAAAAAATTGAATTGATTATCGAAAAACAAGTTGTTTTATCACCACGAGGTACGTTCATTGAAAGGATGGTACGTTTTAATTACTCATTTGTCGTTCCGATTTTTTTTCGCCTTCTCATTGGCTAAGCGTTAGCTGAGCTACAAAATGGCTTTTTAGTCGTGCGTAATAGAATTCGCTTTTGCTAAAAAAAACCTTTTGATTTCAAGAAAAACTATTTCGGTATGGGATTCTAGTCCGACTCGGGAATTCCATACTGAATTCACTCGTAAAGAAGATACTCATCGCTCCGTGATTCGTGCGATATCATCTTTATTCGTGAACTTTGAATGTGAAATTACACTCGTAGGCCAATAAATTTACCTAAGAAAATTAGGCTACTCTCAACAAAGTGAAGTCAAATTTACTCTAGTAACTCCAATTCCTTCTCCGAAATACTGTGTTTGTATAATGGCCCAGCACACATATTTTATATCAGCCCCACTGTTTTCTACTTTGGATACACAATTTCTTTTACATAAGAAAAATGTTTCATATGTCAGGCTGAATTGTTTCTTATATATATGGTGCTTTTTGACCAAATTACCGAGCCTGAAAGTTATAATGCACTTGTTCTTTTATACGTTTACTGTACTCAAAATCAAGCTAAAGTGGGTGTCTTGTAAAAATAATTTGCATGACTGTATTTCTAACATTCTATAATTTCACATAACCATAATGCCTTCGCAACTGTAATTTAATTTTTTTTTATGTTTTATTTTTAGGTTGATAAAGCCGACGCTAACCCATGGTTCAAAGTGGATCTTGTTCAGGTGAAATACCTCACTGCTGTCGGGATCCAGGGCTATGGCGCATTATATGACATCTCGCATATCAAGTCTTTCACTGTTTCAACAACTACTAATGGTTCGACCTGGAAAATGTACCAGGATGCTCCTGGAATTAACAAGGTTTGTGAAATGGCTGTATTGCCAGAGAATGTCACAAAACAAACACATTAATATGAACACATGCAAACAAACAAACAAAACAAGTTACAAACAAACAAACAGATAACAAACAAACAAATTACAAACAAACAAACAGATAACAAACAAACAAATTACAAACAAACAAACAGATAACAAACAAACAAATTACAAACAAACAAATTACAAACAAATTACAAACAAACAAAATCAGTACAGACAAACGAATTACAAACAAACAAAATACAAACAAACAAACAAACAAAATACAAACAAACAAATTACAAACAAACAAACAAACAAACAAACAAAATACAAACAAACAAATTACAAACAAACAAACAAATTACAAACAAACAAACAAGTTACAAACAAATTACAAGCAAACAAATTACAAACAAATTACAAACAAGCAAACAAATTACAAACAAACAAACAAATTTCAAACAAACAAATTACAAACAAACAAACAAATTACAAACAAATTACAAACAAACAAACAAATTACAAACAAACAAACAAATTACAAACAAATTACAAACAAATTACAAACAAATTACAAACAAACAAACAAATTACAAACAAACAAACAAATTACAAACAAATAACAAACAAATTACAAACAAACAAATTACAAACAAATAACAAACAAATTACAAACAAAGAAACAAATTACAAACAAATTACAAACAAATTACAAACAAATTACAAACAAACAAATTACAAACAAATAACAAACAAATTACAAACAAAGAAACAAATTACAAACAAATTACAAACAAATTACAAACAAACAAATTACAAACAAACAAATTACAAACAAATTACAAACAAACAAATTACAAACAAATTACAAACAAACAAATTACAAACAAACAAATTACAAACAAACAAATTACAAACAAATTACAAACAAATTACAAGCAAACAAATTACAAACAAACAAATGATAAAACAAACAAAGGACAAAAGATAAAAAAATATATTATGAGAGTAGGTTTGAGGCCATGTACTACTGTATTTATTCGGATCTTGAGCTTTCGTCGGACGCCGACATCATCAAACCTCAAACCTCAAATTTCAAACCTCAAAACTACTCTCATAATACCTTTCAAAATGCTACTGAAGGACAACTTTAATATAAAAAATATATATTTGAAAACAAAAGATAAAATATGTCCCCGTCATCATTTCCAGATATTTCCTGGTAATACAGATGGCAACACAGAGGTTCGTGCTCATTTCAAGGTTCCTATCCAGGTTCGAGCTATCAAGATATTTGCTGTTACGTGCCACGGTATTTGCACATTCAGATTGGAATTATATGGTTGCTGATTGTATATTCAATACATTTGCAAACTATCTTCTAAAATCATCAATAATTCATTACTTTTTACTATTTTAGTCATTCAGCTAGTCTAATTTCATCACGTGAATGGCTTTGGATACCTTGGGCCAATATATAAGGACCCAAGCAAACGGCTTCAACATTTTCTTCAACATCCATACGATTTTGTTGAATGGTAATGTTTAAACGCTTTTAAACTCTTTGAACATCAATTCAACACCGATTCAACACGTTTCAACAATGTTGAAAGAGTTTAAAAGCGTTTAAACATTTCCATTCAACAAAATCGAACGGATGTTGAAGCAAATGTTGAAACCGTTTGCTCGGGCCTTAATAACAATATCTGTCAGGACATTACAGTTTATATGTGTTCAGTTTCAGTGAGCAAGCGTTTTATATGTGTTACGACACGGGTGAAAAACGGACGGCGCATGCGTAAGCAGAACAAAAGACTAACTGAAGCTTTTACGAAGGGTTTCGTGTTATGTATTCTGCGAATTTCTCTTTTTTTTATCAGGGAAAGAAAACAATTATGTGATGTATTAGGCACAAATAAGCACTAACTTTCCACTAACTTTAAAGATTTACCGAACGCCTGTAAATCTCCAATGGCTTTTATTGTAAACACGACGCGTCTGCGAATTTCCCGCCTAACTTCCGAGCGTGCGCAGTGCGTTTTTCACCCGTGTCATGTGTTACACTTTAGCCGAAGCACAGTAGATTTTGAATCACTAATCGCCAAAACCAAAAATTATAAATTTGATAATAGAATGATTAAAAGCTATTTATAATTCAACTGATAAACTATATTTATGTCTCTAAAATTGCGACATACTCTCATACTATTGAGGTTAGTTATAACAATTTTGAAGGGTGTCTGTATCGATCTGCTATGCCTTGCAACAATCTGTATGGACTTTGTTAACCAAACCTTGTGTTAGAATTGATCAGACTTTCATGTCCAGTCTTCGTCAACAAATGAATAAAGACACGATCGATATCTTGACATTCTATAGATAGATAGATAGATGGATGGATGGATGGATGGATGGATGGATGGATGGATGGATGGATGGATGGATGGATGGATGGATGGATGGATGGATGGATGGATGGATAGATTTGCTCATTTCCACTTAATGCAGGATATGAACTACAAGTGGGGTCAGTATTACATAGTACTTACATTTACAACTAGACGAATTATCCAAATATATTAATAATATTAATATAATAAAGGACCGGGAATCGGTAAATCTGATAATTGTTGCTATTATTATTATGTCACTCACTACTAATTAACTGTGCATACTTGTGGGTGACAAAATTCTTAAATCTATCCGTGCGCGTTGGTTTTAACTTGATATTATTACTGCTCCTGAAATTATATCTATGGGTCGCTAACCTTAACTGACCCTTTACGATGCTATACAAGGGGTTATTAGGTTGTAATGAGGCGATAAAGTCCTGACACGCAGGGAACCTTCTGTCATCTAGCAATTGTAAGTTAGCCACTTCGAGTGCGTTTTTATATGAAAGGTCTGGAAAAATTAAGGCTAACGCCCGCTTCTGCACTCTTTCTAAAGCTATTGATAAATATTTTATAAATATTTTGGTAAGTTAGAAAAACAAACAGAGGCGTATTCGAGTATAGGCCTTACCAATGAGCAATAGACAACTACTATGTCTTCTGCATCTACGCCACACTTTTTAAGAATTCTGAGGGCGTGGAATCTACGATTGCACCATGAGCAATAGGATACATGAAGTTCGTGAAATGTGCTTTAAACCTGATATGGAACATGTAAAAATATAAATAAATGAACCTCTAAATAATACCTCTAGCCTGGCGTTATTCCTTTCATCGTCCTCGAGTTGTATTTTAAAAATGGCGCTTTCAATAAATTTAATTTTATACAGGCCTAGTCTCTCACGGACTTTAAGCTTATTACGTCATACATTTACCTTTCGAAGCTATATCTACACTGGATAGGAACCTCAATCAAGGTTGCTATGATACTTCCAATCACACAGCTCTTATAACAAAAGGCTATTGTTAAGGCTTTCGTACCATGCTTGTAAGACAAAAATTACGACTCTCGTATCCCCAAATGGTCACAAATTGGCAGCAAACTACTTTCTTGAGGGGGAGGGATGTAATTTTTACAGGGGAGGACTAGAGTTTTTGTTTGATACTTCCGCTGATGTTCCTCTGTTAACAACAAATATGATAAAAGATTAGGTAAAATGCCCTCAAAGAATGCTTAAATTTAGCGCTATCTAATTCATTGGTAAAGCTGGTACAGGAAAATTATTTTTTGCTGTTACGAAATGTGCACAGAAATGTGTTGTAAAGCAAAATACTAAAGGTGAATCATGATTACAGATGATATTTGTTTTTCTGGTTATGAACTATAGTCATCATCTAGCTACGAGTGCACAGAATGCAAATTTTGTACAAACTAATCAAGAGTGAGAGGCACTGATTCTTCATCCGATCCAGGCTTTGTTTAGTGTCTTCTATGAACAATGCCTCAGATATCATTCTTTTATTATAGGTCTTAGGCCTCGTCTACACGAATCCGATCCGGCTGAAACCGCATAGAAATATTAGCGTCCGCACGAATCCTGTTGATCGTTTCCAATTCGGATTCACCCGTACACACGAATACGCTGCAACGACTTGAATTTATAAAGTAGCGCGACTGGGCATGCGTAATCGAGCGAGCGATCTCGTTTACTGTCATTATTTCATTATTATTATGTTTCAACTACTCATCGATGGCTAGGCCTTACTGTTTGTTGTTCCACCAGGCACTAGTTCGCCCTAGACGAAGAAAAACGATCGTTTTGGTTGAGGTTGTGATCGAAACCGTTTTATACGTCTTTGTTTTGATTCAAAAGGCTCAGCCAACCGGATAAAATTGACCTTACTTCTAAAATGGTCAAATATTGTTGTCAAAATTGCCATATTCCTTTCGTTAAGACTGGAAATAAGCGAAATCAAAGTTATCAACAAGATATTTTTGTCCACCATATTGAATTAGCAAGTCAGTGGATTCAAAAGTATCCGGTTTTAGGTGTCCACACGAATCCGCGTATCCGGAGGATTCAAAAGTATCCACTCTGGAGAGTGGTTTCAAAAGTATGCGGTTTCGGTGACCGGATTCACTAGATTCGTGTGGACGATAGGCCGATTCGCATCAAAAAGTATGCGGTTTCAAAAGTATCCGTGAAGATGTTAATAATGCACATGTGCGAACGCTCCTTTTATTTCGTAGATTAATCGTATGTTTACAATATTTGATAGTACTTTATAGAGATGTAGAGTCTTTACATAGAGAAAAAGAGAGGTTCGAACATTTGTGCGCCCTGTAATGACAAGCACGCACGTGTCTCTCGCTTATATAGATACAATGACGTAATAATTATTTACCTATCATGTCAGAGGCGGCCTACGATTTGTGACCTACATTCCGGCCCCTAAATGTTACTAGTTACATTTACACAATACTGAATCAAGGGATCAAATCGTCTTTAAATATAAATCGAACGTATAATAATACTAGTGTTGTTAGAATGTTCAAAGTTCTTGAATAGATTCCAACATGACAATCTTGGTAATAGGTCGAACAAGAATAGAGTTCTTGGTCTTTACTTTGACACTTCTTACACATCCGTCCTGTTGGTTTCGGTGTACTTCTGTCACGCGTCCTAGAGGCCAGGTTGATCTTGGTAGTTTGTCATCTACTATTAATACTACATCATCAACTTTGAGGTTCTTTGACTGTTTCAACCATTTCTGTCTTTGTTGTAACTGTGGTAAGTATTCCCTAATCCACCTGCTCCAGAATACATTGGCCATGTATTGAATTTGACGCCATCTACGTCTTGAGTAGTTATCTTCTTCACTGAAGATCCCTGGAGGCAGATTAGGGCTTTGACGTAGCAGTAACAGATGGTTTGGAGTTAATGCTTCAGCATCCATTGGGTCATCAGAAGACCTTGTAATTGGTCTACCGTTTATAATTGATTCAACTTCACACATCAGTGTCGAGAGTCCTTCGTCGTCGAGAGTTTGTTCTTGTAATAGACCGTTGAGTACCTTTTTGACAGTCCTAATACACCGCTCCCATACACCACCCTGGTGAGAAGCGGCAGGTGGGTTAAACTTCCATTGGATGTTTCTTTGTAAGAGAAATTCGTTAATTCGTTCTTGGTTCCATTCTTCAATGGCTTGTCTAAGTTCTTTGTTGCCAGCAGTAAAATTGGTTCCATTATCCGATCGGATCAGTTCTGGCTTTCCACGTCTTGCAATAAAACGGCGAAGTGAGCTAATGAAGGAATCAGCTTCCACTGTAATAATCGGGTGGAGCTTGTAGATTGAACTTGATTTCTTCAGAGAAGATTTAGTAGATCCGATGCTCGACAACTCGTCAGGGAAGGTTCTTTTCTGTACGTAGCGAACTATCTCATGTTCAGCTGACTGTAATTCGTTTACTGTTATAGGTGTAGGTTTCGTTGATTTGATTTGACTTGCTTGGTTTACTTTACGTCTTGCTGCTGCACGCAGGAGATTTGCACGGTATCGTAATATCCATGCAACACATTTCTTTAGTCGATACCAAGATGAGAAGTGCTCAATTATCTGTTCAATAGGGTTGGACTTGTCATCTTTGACAACTGTGGCGACTTTAGATTCCGTCTTAACTTCAGGATCGTCGTCTTTAACTTTTCTTGATAGATCAGGTTGTTTTGGCCAGTCGTTTTCTTCTTTCCATAAGAAGGCAGGCCCTTGAATCCATCGCCTTTTGTGGATTAACTCGTTTGCAGATAAGCCTCTTGAGGCGTCATCGGCTGGGTTTAAACTTGTGTCGATGTGGTACCACTGACTTGGTAGTGATCCGTCGTGGATGATCGTAATTCTGTTCGCCACAAAGGTGTGGAATCGTTTTTCTTGATTGAGAATGTATCCTAGCACGCACGTGCTATCTGTCCAGAAGTAGGTTTCGTCAATAGTTATGTTCAGTTCCTTATGAATCATGTGGCTACGTCTTGTGGCGACTACTGCTGCGGAAAGCTCTAGACGAGGGATAGTAATTGCTTTCAGGGGTGCAAGTCTTGACTTTCCCATAAGGAACGTACAGTAAATTTCTCCATCACTGTTAACAATTCGTAAGTACGATACAGCTCCGTAGCCTGTCTGTGAAGCATCGGCGAAGTTGTGTAGTTGAGTTGACACTACAGTGCCAAAGTTCTTTGGTTTCAGACATCGATTAACCGTGAGGTTTTCTAGTTGAGGGAGTTGCTCTAACCAGCAGTACCATCGTCGTTGCTGCTCCGGTGAAAGCTGGTCATCCCAACCACACCCTTGTCTGCACAACTCTTGTAACAGTTCCTTTGCAGGTAGTAAAACTGGAGACACATACCCCAGAGGGTCATACACAGAGCTAATCACTGATAGTACTCCTCTTCTAGTAAGAGGACTGTCCTTAGTAGTTATCTTGAAACTGAATACGTCTAGTTCAACATTCCATAGAATACCGAGTGCTCGTTCGGTTGGTAAGTGGTCAAGATCAAGTTCCTTTATTGAGCTTGCTCTTTCTGTAACTGGGACGGATTCAAGAACTCGTCGTGAATTCGAGATCCACTTTGTGAGGCGAAAGCCTCCTCTGCTTAGCATGTTGCGTAGTTGATCAACTAGTCTGATTGCACTGTCTTCATTTTCTACTGACACAAGGCAATCATCGACGTAAAAGTTGTCTTTGACAGCTTTAACTGTCTGTTCATCAAAGTCAAGTCTATTGTCTTCCGCAGTCTTTCGTAGTCCAAAGCTGGCACAGCTTGGTGATGATGCGCCGCCGAATAAATGTACTTTCATCTGATATTCTTTCGGTGTTTGAGTCAATTGGCCATCAGGCCACCATAAATAACGTAAAAAGGTACGATCCTTTGGAGTGACGTTTACTTGGTAGAACATCGATTCGATGTCTCCCATGATAGCTGTTTGTTCTTTTCTGAATCGTGTCATTACTCCCATGAGCGTGTTCGTCATATCAGGACCTTGCATCAAACAGTCGTTAAGAGAGGTATCTCTAAATTTAGCAGCACAGTCAAACACAACTCGTACTTTCTGTGGTTTACGTGGATTAATTACTGAATGATGTGGGAGATACCACTTTGGCAATTCAGCATTTTGCAAGTGATCTTCAGGTACTGGTTGTGCGTGTCCCTTCTCTAAGAGAGTGTTCATAAACTGTGAATATTTGTGATGAAGTTCATGATCGTTGACGAGCTTTTTCTTCAACATTGATAAGCGTCGTTCAGCTACTACTTTATTGTCGGGTAGATCAGGTGGATAGACTCTCCAAGGTAATGCTACCTCGTAATGTCCGTTGTCAAGTTTAACTGTCTCTTCCATTATACGCAATGCTTGCATATCCTCTTGAGACATTGCTCTGTCGATGTCGTTGTGTGAATCATTAAATTCTCTATTGCAGAACTGTTCAAACTGTAAGTTCAGACCAGCATCTGAGTGAATACGATTAACCTTGCGGTGTAGACTTGTAGTAGTAGTACGTTCAATTGGTCCGTTTATGGTCCAACCAAGTAGAGTTCGTACAGCGTACGGTCCTCCATTTTGAGTGGCTTTAACCTCTTTAGGCTCAAGCGCACGTGGAACATCATTACCGATTAACAGTTCAATATCTGCGTCAATTTCAGTTAATGCAATACCATGAAGATGAGGCCATCTATTTACATCGTCTTGACGTGGCACGTCCTCCTTTGAAACGGGAAGTTTTTTCCTTGAGAATACCGTTGGAAGTTCAATAGAGTTCTTCTCTTCAAGGTCCGTAATTATTAAGCTGACGACTTTGCTCTTACTCTGTGCATCTTCACAATCCATAGTTGTGAGTGACAAAGTTGTTTCAGTGTATTCTCGATCAGTTATTTTGAGTCGATTGATCAAACGTTCGGTACAGAAGGTCGTATTTGACCCTGAGTCTAACAATGCATATGTCTCGAGGATAGTGTCACTCGTCGCAGCCTTTACTTTTACTGGAACTATAGCTAGACCTGTTCTCATTGAACCGGCCCCAGTGGCTGTACATAGGCCTTCAGCCACATTGATATAATGGTTCTTCGAAGAAGAACAGTTCTCCTTTGTAGTAGTGTAGAATTTTGGTACTTCTGTTTTCTCAGTTTCCTTGCTTGTAGATGTGCCGCTATTTTGCGGGTGTAAATATGTGCTATGTTTACGATGTTTAATTGTACAGTCAGTAACCTTACAGAAATTGTCCTTAGGACAGCGTTTTGCTAAATGTCCAGTATGTAGACAATTGTCACACAAGCCTTTCTCGCGAACAAACTTGTGCCTATCTTCAACAGATTTTCCTTTGAACATCTCACACTGAGTCAGCCAGTGATTTCCTTCACACATGTAGCATGTCGGCTTTGATTTAGTTTGATCAGTCAGTCTGTTCTCGTTTGAGGTGTGCGGTTGCGCATGGGTAGAATACGTTGAAGCTGGTTTCGCTTGATAGACAGGAGTCGAGGTGTATATGTCCGCTTGACTCTGCGTAGAATACGTCGTAGATCTTCTTGGTAAAACAGTAGATTTCTGGTTAACTTTGTATACATCACGATTCTTTGAGTCGTTGACAATTGTTCCAAATATTGGGTGGTTAGCAGCTCTAGCCTTCAACTCGATGAAATTTGCAATGTCCTCTATAGTAACTTCTCTTTTCTTGACTTCCGTTATTTCATCGGCTTTGTCACGCCATCTCTGTCGCAAGTTGAATGGCAATTTTTCGATAATTTTCTGCAGTGAATCAGGATTTTCAATTTTATTGATAAATCCAATCTCTTTCAGAGTGTTCTTACAGCTTGTAAGCATTACAGCGTATCTTTGTAGCGCAGAACCATCTTCAGCTTTAATAGGTGATGTGTTGGTGATTTTTTCAACATAAGCAGTAGCAATCCTGTAGCTCTGTCCATATTTGTTCTTTAGAAGTTGTCGTGCAGTGTTATATCCTTCGTCGGGAGTCATAGATAAACAGCTTCTCATTAGTTCTTTCACGTCGCCATCAGTATACTGGATGAGATAGAATAATCTAGAGCTACTGCTGGTAGTTTTCGCTTCGATCAAATTTTCAAACGCCCTGATAAAATTACAATATTCTATCGCGTCGCCTGAGAATACAGGTATATCCGGTCGAGGCAATGTCAATGCTACAGTTTGTTCTCTTTGTTGTTTAAGTAATTCTTGCACCTGTTCATTTTGTTGTTGCTGCAGTTGTTGTAATTCGGCCATACGATTGACGGTATATTCAGATTGATTTACGTATTGTTGACAAGTTGTCGCGTTGTTATCGTTCGCTGATATTCCATTTGAATATTGTTCTTTCGACTCAAACGACGGTACGTTTGGGTAAACGGTAGGAGTAGATGTAGTTAATTTCTTGTGATGATTTTCCATTACTTTTGGAGTAGACGAAGATTTTATATCCTCAAAACATGGAGTTTTAACTTGTACATTTTCTTTCAATTCAGTTGTCGATTTCAGTTTGCACTCATCACTGTCATTAACTCGGTTTTCATCTGGCGGTTGCTGGGGGAAATTAGAGATCTTGTCTGATGATAACCTACGTGTTTCATCACGCAGTCGTTCTTCAGCGTTAAATTTAGCCATTTCTGTAGCTAATAAAAGTTCCTTTTCCTTCTGTTCTAGAAGTAATTTATTTTCTTCCTATTTGGCGTTTAGTTGAAGTTGTTCTCTTTCTAACGTTTGACGTAACTTTAGCGTAGACAATTCTGCTTCTAGCGCGGCTTTCTTTTCTATTTTCTTTTTGCTCTTCGCACTCGCGCGCGAAGATGTTCGTGAAGTATATTTCGATTTAGATTTGCTAGAAACGTTAGTGGTAATATTACTGATAGAATCTTGGGGTGTAACTTCGGGTACTTCAAGTGCTTTTTCTAATTTACGTTGAGCATTTTGAATCCAAATGCCAATAGTGTATAGCATATCGCTAACTTTGCATTCCTCGCAAGCGTAATACTCACAAGAGTCTTTCCTTTCATTTTCGTCTTTCAGTAGAGAATGATATTGTTGATGTACATCGTTAAATTTTCTTAGTGCGACTTCGAGTTCGTTTACTTTCTCTCTTACCTCGTCAGTGTTGTTCAAGTCCCACATAAGTTCCTTTAGTTGATTTCGTAATCTGGTCACGACTCCCTTCGCGTGTGATCTTGCCTTTCGCAGAACCCTTTCTTGCTCAAGCACACTTGCTTGAATACTTGCACTTACGCTTGAGTTTCGTGACATTTCCAGTCTTCAGAGAAACGCAGCCACAAGTATTAATTGACGTATAAAGATTGATTATAAGACAGATCCACTCAGTGAAGTCCAGTTGATTGCAGGGTAGTAACTTGTTCGAACGATAATGTAGATGTTAATAATGCACATGTGCGAACGCTCCTTTTATTTCGTAGATTAATCGTATGTTTACAATATTTGATAGTACTTTATAGAGATTTATAATATAGCTTAGATAGTACGTAAGCTGTGATTGGTTGATTCACTCAAAAAAGCTATGCTCTATTTCACCGGTAGAGACATGGTTTTTGATTGACAGCTCACAATTTTAATAAGAGTTGTTCTGTTATAAGCTACTACATCTACTAAAAACGGCTATTAAAATGTAAAAAGACTTTCCATCTTGTGAACTTTCTGGTAACCTAAACCCTGAAGCCTACGGTGCAATGAAATGCAATTCAAAAGCGACAAAATTCATAGACATGGCTTTGAAAATACGCCGCCTTTAGACAAACTGTAAAGTTGGAAGTCAAAAGTTGAATTTGATCAAAACAAACAAAAACAAAAGGAAAACAGCGCTTCAAAGTGGCAATAATTTTTACTTCATTTTATCCTTGACATATGAAGATAATTTCATAGTGAATAAGTGAGAATTTTTTGCAATTGAACTCGATTAATCTTGAACAAATAACTTGCATGTTCGTTGAATTTATCGACGGCAAAATATTATATGTTGTTTTATAAAAACAAACAAACACACAATCAATTACAGAATTATAAATGTGCTTTCAAGTTTTTTATTCTTATAAATAAACCATGTTTGAAAACAAGCAATGTGAACAAAAAGGCAGATTTACAATTATCTTTCAATTGTCTCGTCAAAATGAAAACAGAAACTGATAAACCTTAAACCTGCAAACGTTTGATTAAAAGTAAATAAATACATACTTTCAGCAGCCTAAGTAATCTTGTAGATGTGGTCTTTGTTCTTTTTAACTTTAAAACGTTGTACACAGCAAGCTTGTCTTGTTCAAACTGTTTTTTTCTCAGTGTGATAAATTGCTGTCAGTCGGCACGGCTTTCATCACTCAAATTCGCTTGAATTGCTCTATATATGTCAGTCTCATGCAAGAGTTCAGCTAAAGGTTTTTGTTTTTAGCCACAGAAATCAACCAAAGCTATGTTTTAACAGTTTTATAAATGAAATTCCTTCTTTTTAGCTAGCAAAAGGACCCGGGAAGAAAGTGAACAGCACCTTGGTCCTTTTTGGTCAAGATTGCTCAATAGTACACTGATTATGATTGGTTCATTGGGCACTGGTGTTAGTTTTGAGAATCACAATTTTAATCAGCAAATAAAACTACGTTTTTACGGAAAACCAGCATTGCTATATTATAAAAGCAATAGAAGCCAGTTCCTATGACTCTACCAGTGAAATAGAGCACTTGAGATGTTGTTAGAAACACTCGAAAAAGTTATAAAATCACTCGCTTTCAGCTCGTGATTTTATAACTTTTCTCGTGTTTCTCCCAACATCCCGCGTGCTCTATTTCACCGGTAGAGTCATAGGAACTGGCTTCTATTGCTTAAGGTAGTACCGGATACTTGGATTTCTTCAATGAATTTTTTTATAAATCCTGTCATTTATAGATCATTGTTAGGCAAGTCAAAAAACGTGAAAAAAATTGGGGTCACCGTATTGGTTATAGAGTTATAAGATATAGTAAAAGTAGGTTTTTGCAATAATTTGCGGTGATTTGCTCAAAAGTACCTATTCAAAGCAGTCAAGAGAATGGGAACGTATTCCGCTAGGAAAAGCATATTATTTTATCAAACGATAGATCTAAGGGTTATTTAACATCTCCTGTCATAAAAATCATTGAAACATTTCCAAATAGGGGAATAAGTGCGCCATAGAAGCACAATTATACGCCATTTACGCACACTACATGTGTATAGAGTTGTACCATTTGTAAAATTTCAGAAAATCCAATCAATGAATATTTTATTTTTTATTCTAAATCGTAAGAGTAGTAAATGCAGTCTTGAATAAAAAGAGAAAAAATGGGGGTCCCCGTACTAATAGGCGAGTTATAAGCGACCAAATCCATTTTTTTGTTAAAAAAAAACACGGCAACGGTCCGCGCGGGACTGGGTTCTAGTACTTTAAACATCTGCTTGAAACTTGTCAAATTATCCTTGTCATCTCCAGAAACCCTAAAACCTATTTTGTATTAGTTTTACGACTAAAGACGTCAAAATCATATTTTATCTATTCATTTTTACAAAGTTGTAAATTTGTTGTTTTGAGACAAAACAGCGAACTTGTCAGGTAGTGAAAATCTGAGCATGTTTCGAAAAATGTCCCATTTTACCTCCAAAGTTGCATGAAATGACATAATACTTTCTTAAGTTATAGATAAGGATTCAAATTAAAATATTATTTAGATAAATTTTCAAAAAAGCGCAAATAAATGATGGAAAACGAGATGCGCGAAATGGATGCGCAGTAGCAAGTATCCGGTACTACCTTAAGTAGAGTCTTTACATAGAGAAAAAGAGAGGTTCGAACATTTGTGCGCCCTGTAATGACAAGCACGCACGTGTCTCTCGCTTATATAGATACAATGACGTAATAATTATTTACCTATCAGAGGCGGCCTACGATTTGTGACCTACAATCCGGATCCGTGTAGACGGGTCTTATAATTAGAAGCAAGAATTTCTCACTCTATTGAATTATTTTGTAAAACGAATTTGCATTCTGTAGTACGTTATCGGGGAAAACATATTTTTCATCTCATGTATTTTTCTTTATTATAAAATTGTTAAAAAAGACATACTATTAAATGTGGAGTTCTCAAAGTAACAACAGCTCCTCGACATTTTATAATTGCGTCGTCTGGTCGTAAAATAATATAAGAAATGTAAAAACCATAAACTATTTTGAGTGCATAGCTCTTGGCGATGGCTCTTGCTACACTAAAATTTTGCAAGTAGTATAATCCCGTGGTCATTGAAAACTGTGCCTTACCCTACCCTAGAACGCGTACCTTAACTCAGAACAAATTGTATACTTTACCCCACCCTAGAACATTGCATGGCACATTGCCTTATATGGAAGATTGCATGGCAAAGTTCTTACAGTATAGCATGAAAGCCGAGATAAGACTTCCTACCCAGTGTAGATATAGCTTCGAGGGGCGAATGTATGACGTAATAAGCTTAAAGTCCGTGAGAGACTAGGCCTGTATAAAATTAAATTTATTGAAGGCGCCATTTTTAAAATACAACTCGAGGACGATAAAAGGAATTAAGTCCATCAAGGTTGCTATGATACATCCAATCACACAGCTCTTATAACAAATTACTTTCTTGAGGGGGAGGGATGTAATTTTTACAAGGGAGGACTAGAGTTTTTGTGTGATACTTTCGCTGATGTTCCTCTGTTAACGACAAATATGCTAAAAGATTAGGTAAAATGCTCTCAAAGAATGCTTAAATTTAGCGCTATCTAATTCATTGGTAAAGCTGGTACAGGAAAAATATTTTTTTGCTATTACGAAATGTGCACAGAAATGTGTTGTAAAGCAAAATACGAGAAGGTGAATCATGATTACAGATGATATTTGTTTTTCTGGTTATGAACAATAGTCATCATCTAGCTACGAATGTACAGAATGCAAATTTTGTACAAACTAATCAAGAGTGAGAGGCACTGATTGTTCATCCGATCCAGGCTTTGTTTAGTGTCTTCTATGAACAATGCCTCAGATATTATTCTTTTCTTATAGGTCTTATAATTAGAAGCAAAAATTTCTCACTCTATTGAATTATTTCGTAAAACGAATTTGCATTCTGTAGTACGTTATCTGGAAAACATATTTTTCATCTTATGTATTTTTCTTTATTATAAAATTGTTAAATAAAGACATACTATTAAATGTGCAGTTCTCAAAGTAACAACAGCTCCTCGACATTTTATAATTGCGTCATCTGGTCGTAAAATAATGTAAAAAATATAAATGTAAAAACCATAAACTATTTTAAGTGCATATAGCTCTTGGCGATGGCTCTTGCTACACTAAAATTTTGCAAGTATTATAATCCCGTGCTCATTGAAAAATTGTGCCTTACCCTATACCCTAGAACGTATACGTACCTTAACTCAGAACAAATTTTTAAATTTACCCCACCCTAGAATATTGCATTGCACATTGCCTTATATGGAAGATTGCATGGCAAAGTTCTAACTTACAGCATAGCACGAAAGCCGAGTTAAGACTTCCTACCCAGTGAAGATATATAATTGCTTCGAAGGGCGAATGTATGACGTAATAAGCTTAAAGTCCATGAGAGACTAGGCCTGTATAAAATTAAATTTATTGAAGGCGCCATTTTTAAAATACAACTCGAGGACGATGAAAGGAATAACGCCAAGCTACAGGTATATAGTTCGTTTATTTATATTTTTTACATGTTCCATATTACTTTTAAAGCAAATTATTTGTCTTCGTTCACGAACTTCATGTATCCTATCGCTCATGAATGATTGCACTTCTTGATTTTTATACTCACAGTGGTCACTCCACGTCAAGTTATGTGACACATAGACACCAAGAAATTTAAATGACTTGACACAATCAATGAGTGCACCACCGGTGGCAAGAAACGGACACGTGTAACTATTATAATGCAAGAAGTCCACACGCATGGTCTTACATTTGGTAGGATTTAAGCACATGTTGTTATGAAATGCAAATGATTCTATGTCATTGATAATATAGCCTAGGTAAGCGGGGCAATTCCTAGGGATGATTTCTAATATTGTGAGGTCGTCTATGTACTTGGCTCTCGGCCCCCAGGTGGAAACTAAGTCATTTACCATAACGGCGAATAACAAGGGGTCCAATTTCGTACCCTGGGGAATTCCTTCCTTTAGATACAATGATGGGGAAGAATACCCTGCTATTATGTGTCCGTTTCATATGTTAAATTTTCAATACCATATCTTACAACTAAGCAAAAATAGACCACCCCCTCCTATTTTAAGGCTTGCATGTCGAGACCCAGGCCTTAATATACCTGAGCATCACTGTCTAACGCTTCAATAGTCAAGTGTAACATGTAGGTAATAGCGTGTGAGGTGGATTTTCCCGACATAGAAAACTGTTTGATGTCTAAGTCATGTAGGACGTCAGGAAAGACTCTAGATAGAATGATTCCTTCAAACAGTTTGGTAAGCACCGGCGTCAAGGAAATAGGCCTGATGTCGTTTTGGATGGACTGGGGCGGTGACTGCTTTGGCAGCGGACGAACCACAGCATTCTTAAGAAGAGGGGGGAGATATCCTTTGCGCAGCGACGCGTTGAACACATTAGCCAGCCAAAAAGCATTAAAGCATTTTAAGTTCCCCCATTTTGTTGGTGTTGGAAAATGCAACGACATATCTCAACAAAAAAAGCTCACCTCACCGCCGTGTTGTTTACCGAAAGAAAGATAAAAACTAAAAGTATAATTTTCAACTATCATTGAGGTATGTGAACGAGCTTTATGTTCTTTGGAGAATTAAAAAAAAAATTTGTGTATTCTCACAACCTTTTGTGTATTCTATCGTGAGTTTTTGTAATTATATTGATTTGACTTTCTCAACTTTTGCTTGTCAAAATGTTTGCAAAAACAACCAATATGCTCGCCACTTAGCCTTTAATTTTCTCTCAGTCGGTTTTTGTTTATTTTATCGCATTCTATCAATGTTTTGGTAAATTCAGGATCGTACAAACGTTAGGTTGCATATTGAATGGATGCAAATATTATACATTGCTTGCATGAAATGCTAGCTAGGTAGTTATTTTGTATTCACTAAACATTAAAGTCAGTCTGGCCAGGATCACTCCAGAAAATTGGTAAAATTGATGGTAGTCAATCACTCCAGAAAAATAATCATTCTAATTTTTTAACCATGTTTTAGTATGGTGATACTGTAGAGTTCACAGCATTTTGACTTCGGGAATACCATGCACGGATAACAGCACAATATACCAAGGTTAACAACACGGATACCACGGATACTTAAATTAAATAGCAAAATATACTTTTATAAAACATTCTATATTAGGTGTATACTGGTTGGATTTGGTTTTATAGAATTACGTCACACATTGCATGGTTTTGCACCAAAAGCAGTTAGGTCATATACAAAATTCAAATTCAAAATGTTAATGTTCTGAAAAGTACAATTATGTGTCTTTTACGATTGAATTTCAAGATCGCGCACGTGACAAAAGGAACATCAAGATGCGTGAAAGACTCAAAACGTTTTCGAAAAATAAAGTTAAATACCAGATGTCCAATATTTTATTTACAGCGGAAATCGTTGCATCGCGACCAGCCATGTAAAGCTCGGTTAGGATTTTGGGTTTTTCTGAGCAGCCAATCACATCTCGGGGGCGGTACTGACATTGTCTGCAATTTTTTTCTGGAACCTACTACTGATGTAAATATCAAAATTTCACGATTAGATGCGTGCGAATGTGTTTGGAAGCAGTACTTGATTATTTATTAAGTTATCAGAGTACAGTAATTCCTTTAAAATGACTAGAGAATATGCTTTACACTACAATGGAAGGGTGATTTACATGTCTAGACAAAGACGGAGCACGAAAGAAACTTTGCACGTCGGTCAAACTTTCGTAAAAGATATAAAATATTGTTTCAAGAAAACAGATCAATTGAATATCGACAAAGACCAAAAAAACTCTGAAAACTAAGTGGTAAGTGTTTCAGTTGTTTTATCTAGTCGGTTCTTTCAGAAAAGTTTGATAATAATTACATAAGCGTTTGCTATTCATGTGCCGAATGTATTAAAAAAATCGTCATAATCTTCTGTTGTAGAGCCAATTACATTAGGTTCGAAGTTCGACGAACGTGTTTCATACTTCGATCCAAATAGAATCGAATACAGCAGAATATAATCGAATTATGACTAAATTGCATAGTCAATTCACCTTATTGAATTTTAGGTAAAATTTCGCTTTATGTATTAGGTTCGACACAACGATAGCTAGCTCGACGTTTGGTGTCGAGGTTTTGCCGTATTTTTTTACAGTCGAGCTTGCATGTGCAGCGCCGAATCTAATCAAAATAGAAACGATTAGATTCGGTACATGAATGGTTCGATGTTTGAACCGAGCCTATAAGCATACGCTTATGTAATTATTATCAAACTTTTCCAGTGAAAGAACCGACTAGGCAAAACAACTGAACCACTTACCACTTATATTAGTTTTCAGAGTTTTTTAGTCTTTGTCGATATTCAATTGATCTGTTTTCTTGGAGCAATCTTTTTACTACCATTTGCAAGCAAGCGTTGACTGTGTACTTTTTTTCGGTTTGTTTACGTTTTGAAACGCGACGTTGTCTGGCCGATCGTTATCTTTGTGGGCGTGAAGTCTAAAGTTTGAAAGACAAACAGTCAACTTTTGACAGGCCACTACATTTGGTTTTGCCGACAGTGCGCCTGGGTTTTGATATTTGTAAGCCAAAGTTTCATCCAAGCTATATATTCGGTAACAAGATGCAAGTCAATAATCAAGGACGTTCGTTTAAGCCAGGTGTAGCTCTTTCAGACGATATGAGGAATCTGATAATTGACGAACTTTGTCGTCTTTCAAACTTTAGACTTCACACCCACAAAGATAACGATCGGCCAGACAACGTCGCGTTTCAAAACGTAAACAAACCGAAAAAAAGTCCACAGTCAACGCTTGCTTGCAAATGGTAGTATCTTTTTTACGAAAGTTTGACCGACGTGCAAAGTTTCTTTCGTGCTCCGTCCTTGTCTAGACATGTAAATCACCCTTCCATTGTAGTGTAAAGCATATTCTCTAGTCATTTTAAAGGAATTACAGTACTCTGATAACTTAATAAATAATCAAGTACTGCTTCCAAACACATTCGCACGCATCTAATCGTGAAATTTTGATATTTACATCAGTAGTAGGTTCCAGAAAAAAATTGCAGACAATGTCAGTACCGCCCCCGAGATGTGATTGGCTGCTCAGAAAAACCCAAAATCCTAACCGAGCTTTACATGGCTGGTCGCGATGCAACGATTTCCGCTGTAATACGAAAAAGACTAAAATAATCCTGCATTATTTTACACTTTGCCGATCGTGATAGCTTCATAAAAACTTTGCCGGCAGCTTCGATCGTGTCACGAACGAAAAAAAACCATTCTAAAAACAAAATCCAAACATACCACTTGAAAAGGAATGTAAAGGTATATTTTGTTACTATTTGTTTTTCCAACACGAATTTCCGGGGGGGAGCACGTACCCCGGCTTTTCGATCGATTTGGACGTCGGCGGTCGCGCGTCACTATTTTTCCCGCCGAAATGTAAATGTCATTTTTTTTGGAAAGAAATGTTAATTAGGCTACGTTTACACGGTACTGGACGAATTTTTGACCGGTTAAAAGATCGTCCTGGGCATGCTGTTCACAAACCTAACCAATCTTTTCGTTCTGTTCAGACGAGACCATCAGAACCGGGCAATTGTAAGGTTTGTCAGTGGTTTTAACATCTGCCCATGCGCACTGGGCTGTTTATGTCTACATTTACACGGTACCGGACGAATTTTTGACCGGTCAAACTGTTTAAACGGTACAGGTCAACTTTTTGACCAGGCCGGCTAAAAAAGGTCGAATATTTGACCGGTTAGGCGTCCAAATTATTGCACATTTAGCGCGGTCCCGTGTAAGCGGATGTTTCTTTGACCGGTCAAAATTTCGTCCGGTACCGTGTAAACGTAGCCTAAGGACTCAATTTATGTTGATGTGTAAATGAAACAAATAAACATAGAGATTATTCCATGGAAAGTGCGCGTAAACAATTTTTATTCAATGAAATTAACACAAATGAATGATTCTTCGAGAGAATTGTTTTGATGCGAAGCAACGATTAAATAACAATTGTTCAAGAACTTTCTATGGTGTATTTTTTTTATTTCATAGATACTGAGATCTATTCTGAGATTTTTATGCACGTACATAGCTTGTTTGCGCCGCTTGATGTCTCGCCAGGAAGCCATTACAATCAGTGTCATGATGAATCAAAATCAAAACCGATTTTCTGAGAATCATTATATATGCCTTTTACTAAGAATTAAACTAATATAAATTTTATCACTAGCAAAAAATCATACTTCACGTTTCTGATTAGACGTATGACTTTTTGACACGAGGGAAAAATTGCATACGATTTTCATGTTAGAAGATGACTTCCGCTCAGTTTGTCGAAACGCCGGTCAGACATCAACACCATCAGTCTTTCTCATACGTCTACCCCGGACGTCGATCATGCCTCACCTACATTTTAATGTCAGTTCGTTTTCATGGATAAATCTCAGTATCTATATGAAATAAACTATTTTCCTATCGTGCATGGGAGACACATTCCTTCACTATACCGAACTGCGTGGACATCCAAAGTTGGATATCCAAACACATCTAAACATTGAATCACTAAGACTATGTTTTATATTGAAATATAATAATCAACATATAAGTCGAGAAAAATAGTGAAAGCATGTATTCCAGCTGTGTATTGTAATACAGTGATTACTTGTGAACTTGTTTTTTTAATAATAAGATATATGACTCCTGCAGAGTGAGTCGAAAGCCATGAGTAAAGGGGGTTATAAACATAGAATAAGATTAAATATAAAAGTTACATATTCTGCCAATTTTATCGTTATATTGTGTATGTTAATCCTATATAATAGCAAGCAATCATGATAGGCTTGCGTGTTCGTCAGTACTGGTTGACAAATGCATTGGCCAGAGAAAGGATGCAAATTCTGTTTATATATATGATGTCTGGCGTATGAAAATATCTATGTCTTGCATGAACTTTTTGTTAAGTACCAGCTCAATAATTCATAAACATTTTAAACCGATCAACGGGGGAAAAAATATATAAAGAGTTCTCTATATTGAAATAATGATAAACAACTAATTATGGGTCGAGAAAAAAAGTAGTAAAGCACGTATTCAAACTGTGTATTTTCATGCGGCGACTTGGATTTAAAAAAAAAATAGAATATATGACTCATGCAGAGTGACTTGAAAGCCGTGAGTAAAGGGAAACTTCCTTTACTTATGGCTTTTAAGTCACTCTTGTTTATTTTATCTTATTCTATGTTTATAACTATAAACATAGAATATGATAAAAAATAAAAGCGTTAAATGGTCTGCCAATTTTTTCATTATGATATGTATATTATTCCAATGTAATTCGTGTCAGGTTTCCTACTGGTTAGTGTATGAAAGTATCGATGCCATCTGTCTTGCATGAACTAAATAATTCATTTAACTAATCAGTGGGAAATATATATATCAAAGCGCTGTCTAGAATTATTTGTCTAAATTTTCTCAACACAGGACTGAGTTTGTAAGATTATATATTTGGCCAGAGGTGTATTTCATGGTGCTTACAAACCGTCAGATTTGAAAATGCTAAACTAGGATATAGATAAGCTCTGGTACCCATAGGGATAAAGTACAATCATATAGTGCTGATTTTAAAACTTTTTGGATAATACTGAAGTATGTCGTCAGTTGTCGTTGTCGTCTTCTCCTTGATTGCCGTTACCGTTGCACAGGTTCAAGTCATCAGAGATCCAACCGAGATTTCCTTTGCAAACTTTCACCAACTTGCTGAAAGATTCCTTAACGCGACGGGGTTGGTTGATTTAAGTTTTGAGGATTTCCCAGGATGTGGACTGAAATGTTTGCACCATCCAAAGTGTGTTTCGTTTAACTATGGTGGCAGCAATGTGACCAGCTGTAAGATTTTTGGTGTGGATCGATTTGCTAATGGTTCGTCTTTAGTAAAAGATGCTAACTATCATTACAACTACATCAAGGTAAGAAAACTAAGAAACAAACTGTGTTAAGTTAGTGAAGAAATAGTAGAAAGGGGATACACTCATATTGTATATAGTACAAATGATTTGACTGCAACTTTGGTCTTTGATCAAAACTGGTCACTTGTTAAAATTGTCAAATAAAGAAAAGGAAGCTATAAATTACTACAAGTGCAAATCATTTAGTAATCACTCGAAATGGATTTAGATACTGGAGAGTTCTCCCAGTATAAAATACTTTCTATACCGGATTATAATTTAAGGCTCTGCGAATGAAACAAAATCAAAGTAAAAACATTAAAGCTTATACCGTAATTATTATTCTTTTTTTAACTAGCTAGTTCTAATTCGTGCAACATTTTTATGCCTGAAAACCCTTTAGTGCAATTCTCAACACAAATGTTGATTTTTGCGGAGGAGCGATTGAAAACATATCATAACATAACCCGAAAAAATTCCCTCGTGGGCTTTCAGTGTTTTATACGTACAAAGTTAAAAAAGACCCTACGTCAATTTATGTTGCTTTATTTGATTTTCTTCTTTCTTCAGCGTGTTTGTGATGATAATCCTTGTGCTAACAATGGGAAATGCATTACCTATGAAGAAAGCAACAATTTCACATGCCAATGTCCAGTCATCTTTACTGGAAGAACTTGTACAGGTAAGCAACAGCTTCTTACTTACAGAACGGAACAAAATTATATCAAGCAAACCAAAACCAAATAATAATTAGATAATGCTTGTATAACGTTTTTAATAGAACCAGCAGCATGTGCAAATCCCCTTGGAATGGCAGATGGGAGAATCCTTGACAGTCAGCTCTCTATGTCGTCGTATTTGAACAACGATGCCAGTTATGGTGAGAAGAATGGACGACTGAACAAGAACACACATCCTTATGGAGCCCAGGTATTGAATTTTTTGCATCAAAATTAGGAGTTCAAAAATACTGACTGAGTACAGTAAAACACCCCCATAAAAGAGCAAGTGATTATTCAGGCTGATGCGTTTCTTATATATCGGGTACTTATAGTGAGAAAATAATGTTAAAATTGTCTTTACTATATTATTATCATGTTATTTACGAGTAAACGAATGTGGTTCTTGGCCTGCTTTATTACTATATGACTGATATACTAACTCTAATCATACATGTAAATCAATACCCTAAAACGTGTTTACAATCACGTGTTGTGACGTCATTGATAGACTGTCTAAATTGTACATAACACTCCCGAGGGTTATTACCTGAAGGTAATAAATCAATATGAAATAATCAATAAACGTTCGTTAAAATTGTCATCATGTTGACTTGATTTCATGATCAAATAATTACTTTATATTGTTCTTCTTCTCAATGTTCAGTTCAATTACAATGTATTTTGTTATCTACGATGTTCAATGTCCATTCTAAATATTAATCACAATTTTATATATGAATCAGAGCTCTAAATGCGTAAAACAGTAACAATCGATAAAATGTTCCTTTTGTGTTGTTGAACTAAAACTTAGTTCAAAGTTCACTGAGCACAATGTACTTCTAGCGGTACAAGATGTTGTACAGGTCTTCTTAACAGCGTTGTTTTCCTTGTTTTTTCTCCTCCTAATACCTTGATGGTTGCTGCTCTGACTTTGTCATCTTTGCCTTTTAGAAGTTGTTCAATCTTTGCTACCTTCCACCAGGCTCGGGCTGGAGTGTCTTCCTTTAATAACACTATATCTCCTTCTGCTATGGCGAGAGACTTGTCTGTGCCTTTCTTGCTGCTGACTTCTAACAGGCTTGTAAGGTATTCTTTTTTCCATCGTTGAACTACTCCCTCTAGGAGACGATAATGATATTTAGCCCTCCTTGTTAAGCTCTGGTATGTACTGATGATTTTGTTTTGTCTTTGCGACGGCGTTCGACCAATCTGTCGTCCATAGATAAGATCAGATGGTGTCAGTGGCTGTGTAATTCCATTCTTATCGTCGTAAATGTAAGTCAATGGACGGTTGTTGATGGTTGTTTCTACTTCTACTAACAATGTTCTCAATTCTTCAAAGTTGAGGGAAGATCTTCCAATGCACTTCTTCAGGCATCGTTTAGTGCTCCGCACTAGACGCTCCCAGAATCCTCCCCACCAGGGTGCCTTCTCTACGATGAACTTCCATGTGACGCCGTTGTTAGTGAGGTAATCTTGTACTTCTCGTGAACGTATGATCTGTTTGACTTCTGATGATGCTGATCTAAAGGTTTTCGCGTTATCAGTTAGCATCTCGATAGGTAAACCTCTTCTACTGGTGAAACGTCTGAACGCTTGTAGGAATGAATTGACTGTCAGGCGATCTGTAAGCTCTAGATGGACAGCTCGAGTTGAGGCACAAGTAAAAAGACAGCAGTACGCTTTCTTTGATTCTTTTGTCGATTCACATCGCACGTACAATGGTCCCGCAAAGTCGATACCTGTGTATGAGAACGGCGGGGCTTCGCTTACTCTAATGTCTGGCAGATCTGGCATCGGTGGTGAGCTGTAAGGCCTGCCATCGTATCTGCGGCAAATGACGCACTTCGTTGTTATTCTTTTAACTGCTTCTCTTCCCTTGACGATCCAATGGTTCTGTCTAACGGCATTCAATGTCTCTCTGATTCCATTGTGGTGTACACTCTCGTGTCGTTCCTTAATCAGAAATACAGTGTAGGGATGACGGGAAGGCATCAGAATTGGATGTTTTGTTTCTTGTGTCACTGTTGACTGTTCAATGCGACCTTGACAACGTATGAGACCTTCATCATCCATCAACAGGTTCAGTTGATTATATCTGTGAGATTCTCTAGTCTTCTGGTTGATGAGCGCTTGGTACTTGTAGTCAAATGAGCTTCTCTGTATGCTTCTAGTCCATACCTTGTCTGCTAACTGTAGATCGTCTGCTGATAGGCTCTTTTGGTTGTCTTTACGCCGCAGTAAATTGATGAACTTGAAGACGAGGGCTGTTACTCTCAGGAGCTTTCTTCTAGAGCTGAAACGGTTAATGTCAAGTATCTCTTGTATCTTGACTGTGTCTTGTTGTTGTACTTGAGTTATCAGTGCATGAGTAACGACTGGAATGTGTTTCACTATTTCTTCCTCAGATTTGTCGTCGTGTATAGTTGGCATGTCAGGCCACTCCTCCTTTTCTCCTTTGAGGAAACTCGGTCCATTCCACCACAATGTGCTATCCTATAATTCCCTTCCGGAACAAGAACGAGAAGGAATGTCAGCTGGGTTTTGAGTTCCCGGACAGAACCTCCAATTTTCTTTGTTGGTAGACTTACGTATCTCACTGACGCGATGCTGGACGTATTGCTTCCAAGGTTTGCTGTTCTTGATCCAGCATAGTGTAGTGTACGAATCAGTCCAGTAGTACTCTGCTGTACCTTCTTCTGATACTCCTGCGTCTCTCACCGCGACGATTAACTTCGACAGTAGGTGAGCACCTAAAAGCTCTAAACGTGGAATTGTTTGTTTCTTTATTGGTGCTACTCTTGTCTTAGATGCTACTAGTTGTACATCAATCTCTCCGTCTTCGTAGTAGATAAGTACATAGACGACAGCTGCGTAAGCTTTCTCTGACGCGTCGCTGAAACCATGGATTTCTTTAAGGGCGACTTTCTTTCCTTGCACGAAGTAGCAGCGTGGTACCTTTATCTCTGCTAGTGTGTTGATTTCATCGACGAATTTAAGCCATTGACTCAACAACTCTCCTTCTAGAGGCTCATCCCACTCTACTTTTCCTTGCTTACATATATCCTGAAAGGATAATTTTAATTTCACTATGAACGGGCTGATAAGTCCTAACGGATCGAACATCTTTGCTGAGATGCGGAGTAGGGACCTTTTTGTCGCTGGCAAGGTTGTAACGTAGGATATGAGTCCCGAGAAGTCGAAACGGAACAGGTCATTCTCAACGTCCCACCTCAGTCCAAGTATCTTTGTTTCAGCGATGTCGTCCGGTTCTTTGTCTACTAGGCTTTCTTTCTCTGTACTCTTGCCGGTCTTTTGCTCTGACTCACTGTAAGATTTTATCCTTTGGCGAAGTTCTGTTGAACTTGTGTTCCACTTTCGTAGATTGAAACCGCCTTCTTTCATGATCTGCTTTGACTTGACGTAGATGTCAAAGGTTGATTCGACGTCGTTGGAACCTGCAGTGAAATCATCTACATACAATGATTGTGACAATAGGTTGGCGGTTATTGGTTCTGTAACCTTGTAATTCTCTAAGTGGCATTGAATGGTGCTGTTCAAAATGGCGGGACTGGATGTCAATCCGAACACGAGCCGGCAGAAGCGATATTGCACAATTCTCGATGAATCACTCATCACATCTTCATACCAGAGGAATCTTAAAAGATCTCTGTCCGTCTCACTTACGCTAATTTGATGGAAGGCCTTTTCTATATCGCCTGTCAGCGGAACGGAATAACTTCTGAACTTCGCCAGAATGTTAAACACATGTGGTGTCAAGTTCGGACCTTTGTCTAGCAGATCGTTAAATGAACTCTCGTCGTTATTTTCTCTCGCTGAGCCGTCGAATACGATGCGTAATTTAGTGGTCGTTCTATCCTTCCTAATGACGCCGTGATGCGGTAGATAGTGCACCTTTCCATCAATTACTTCACTGTCATCGTCGATTTTTTCAATTATACCAGAGTCTAATTGTTCTTTAATAACGTTGTCGTAGGCAATGGCTAATTCCTTATCCTTCTTTAGGCGTTTTCCTAACGATCGTAATCGATTTAGACTTAGTTGATAATGACTAGGTACAGGTACATCGGTTGAATTCACTAACGGTAATTGAATCTCATAACGCTCTCCGTCAAATATAATCCTGTCGGTAAACTCCTCTTGATCATCAGCTTTTGACTTGTTTTCTTGTATGTCGATACTTTCTGTGTTAAAGAATGCTTCAAGTGTTTCCGATAATTTGTCGTTACTTGATTCGCCAATTTCAGACTCGATGACAAGATTAGTATTGGTCAAACTTTCGTTTGTTTGATCCTTCGACTGTCCGACAACACCTGATATTATCCAGCCGAGTGTACTCTCAACAGCTACTGGTCCACTGTTACCCTTGACAACGTTCCCGGTCATGAATTGCCAATAGTAATCCGATCCTATCAATATGTCGATAGTGTCATTGTTCTCAATGTCAACATTATCCGCTAACTCTAAAAATCGTAAGTGGTCATAGCGTTGAACGTCAACCTTGGATGATACATTTGAGCAAATGACTGGAAACGTTAAAGCCCCGGGGGGGGGGGGGGGGGTACTCCCATATATTTACTATACGGGGATGATCCGCTGAACAGGGTATGGTTTTTCGAGCTTTCTGTCATAAACAGGGTATGTTTTTTTTAGTTTTCTGTCATGAACAGGGTATATATTTACCCCATTTCCCCATTTCCTTATTTTTTTTTTGTCATAATCAGGTATAGTAATTAGGTAATATGATGAGCAGCGCGGTCTTTCGTCTTTCGGGAAATTCAGCACGTTTTCGCGGCATAAACATGGTCCTAAACTGTCATAAACAGGGTCCCATTTTTATCACTTGTCATAAACAGGGTATAAGAATTTGTTTTTTTCTGTCATAAACAGGGTAACCGTTTTAGGATCCCAGCGGAGCACCCCTACCCAAATCGTAGCGGAGTACCCCCCCCCGGGGTTAAAGCCTTAATGTTCACAGCGTTTTTTCCGTCCTTGCTAATACTCAATTCTACAAGATCACACTTCCGTTTCGTATATCCCTTATCTCCGAAGGTATTTAGGTTTAGTGTTTCTGATCTCACAGTAGGAGCCTTCAACTTCTTTCTTAAACCTTCAGTAACGTATGACCTTTGACTCCCGCTGTCAAACAAAATTCTAGCTTGTACACACTGACGTTCTCTAGGTGAATTTACAACTGCTTTCGCTGTTTGAAGTACAACACACAATTTTGAATTAGCAACGTTTGTAGTTGTGTTTGTTGATATGTCATCGTTGTTTGCTTTAACATTCTTTTGCGTATCTTGATTACAAATGGCATGGTGGTGTTTTTTGGAACATACACGGCAACTACGAGATCTACGGCAATTGGACATACGATGACCTGACTTTAGACATAGAAAACAACGATTCTCCTCTCGCAATATTTTCATTCGGCTGCTAACATCTTCAACGTTATCGCATTCTGCGGAATAATGCTCTCCTTTACAAAATGCACAAACTTGAGGTAATTGAACGTGTTTGTCCTTGACAAATAACGCTGAAGCGCTTGGTTGGAACGCTTTCCTTAGATTGGGTTGTTGACTCTTACATTCCTCCTTAATCCTTAACGATTCACTCATTCCTCTGGCTTCTACTTCTTTGCGTATCACTTCTAAAACTTCGTTTATGTCCCAGATTTCTCTTGCCGTCACTCGAGCTACTTGCAACGCAATCTCGCGCGGTATTCTGGACATAATGATAGGAATGAGCAAACTACCATACTTCTCGGAATCGACCCCCAAGGAATTCAGACCCCTCACATGGACATTTATCTTGTCGTAAACATATTTTAGTTGAGAAACTTTCTCGTTGCATGAAGGTAGTTTTAAGAGTTCGTCCATATGCGCGCTGACTAGTTGTTGCTTGTTTCCATATCGTTGTTTTAAAATGTCTACCGCGGGTTGATAGTTCAATTCTGTTACTGGTAATCCTTCAATCGCACGCGAAGCCTCCCCTTCAATACATGATTTTAGAGGCATTGTTATGGATAGAACTTTCAAATATATCCCAGAACGGGGCAAAACTCGTCACTTCTCCCTTGAACTTAGGCAGAGTTAATTTAGGTAATCTAACCTTGGGTGGCGTGGCTTGACCATTTACAACGTTGATCCCCCCACTATTTATAGTAGAATTGGAAGAATTTACCTCGTTTGACGTTTCATCGGTGATTTCAACTTGATTAGGTACGCTTACCGATGACGATGACTCTTCTGCTCCTTGAATTTGTTCCGCGTTGTCCCGTTTCACGCTTGATGTATTAGCCAACACGAAACCATCGATTCTACTTATCACTTCGTTCAGCTGCTGTTCTAGATCACTAGAATCCAGTACCTCTTTTTCAACGTCTTCTATTTCGACATGTTCTACAATACGCTCGTCCAGCTTCACTATGATGTTAATACGTTTCGATAAGACCTCTCTTAGTTCTTTGATCTTGGGTACTCCGTGTGCATCCCCACTCTCTACGATTGCTTGGACTTCGTTCACGATCTTTGTGGAGAATCCACGGTGTCCGGCTCGCTGAGCCTTTAACCTTCTCACGTCAATATCGGCCATCAGCTTCAAGGAAGCCCCACGTTGGGCGCCATGTTATTTACGAGTAAACGAATGTGGTTCTTGGCCTGCTTTATTACTATATGACTGATATACTAACTCTAATCATACATGTAAATCAATACCCTAAAACGTGTTTACAATCACGTGTTGTGACGTCATTGATAGACTGTCTAAATTGTACATAACATACGGTATAGCTCAAAGAAAATCTTGATAGCCGAAGCTCCCGTGCAGGCCGAAGGCCCTCGCGAGCAGAGCACCATACCTAGGAAAAAAATGGTAATACATCAAGTACATTGCATGATTTTTCATGGTTTACCACAGGAACTCCGAGCGCACGTCCGTTTACATCGCGATGCTGATTGGCTGTTACATTTCGGCGGGAATTAATTAAGTTGACGCGCGCTAATACTGTGTTTGTTTAAAACTTTTAAAAGTTTTTTGTCCAAATAATGTCAAACAAACAAAAGACAACAACAAAATGCTACCTAGAAGCAGAGCGACAGAATCTTGCCCGAGGTCGGAAAGTACAGACCGAATGCAATGAACTCAAGATTCTCCTGTACAGACCGACCAAGCTATTATATTAATTTCAAATTAATAATTGAAATCACCGTCAACTGTTGAAGGAATTATTTTGTCTGTGTCGTACTTTATGAAGAAGATGAAAGCGTGATGATCGCTGACAGAACTTTGAATCGAGAAAAAACGGCGTTTTTCAAGATTTTTGAACCTTTTGTACGCAGCAAAAGAAAGACAAGAACACTTCATGACTTGAAAAACGTTGTTAACTTTAGCATACAAACCTATCGTGAATTCTACAGCTTTTTAAAAGTGACTGAAAAGCAACGACATATCTCAACAAAAGATAGCTCAACTCACCGCTGTGTTGTTTACAAGGAAAGATAAAAACTAAAAGTCTACTTTTCAACTATTACATGTATTGAGGTATGTCAACAAGCTTTATATTCTTTAGATAATTAAAAAAAAAACTTTTGTGTATTTTCTCGTGAGTTTTTGCCATTTGATTTTATTTTCTCAACTTTTGCTTGTTAAAATGTATGCAAAAACAACCAACACTCGCCACCTATAGCCTTTGATTTTCTTTCAGTGAGTATTTTTTTTTTTTTTTTATTGCATTCTTTCAATGTTTTGGTCAATTCAGGATCGTACAAACGTTTCTCCTGCTACTGTTGTTCGATAAATTACCATAATAAACAATTGCCTAAGAAGATTTTCAAATTTTTCAAAAAATTAATATCACTTTCGGACCGCCCTAAGAGAATATTAACCGGTCTGAGATCGAATCTAACCATTCAGATTGCTCCATTTACTAGAGTCCAGACTCAAAATACACGGTCGTATAATAATTTAAACTGATATCATTTTATTTGTTCAGTTTGTTCAGATTTTAACATTCGGAACTTTGTTGGTTCGCTTGAACTGGTAGTGTGATGTTCAACATCTCAACAAATGCCTCTCTCTTTGTTTGAATTTGAATGACACCGTTCATAGCATTTAGATTCAGCAAGATTTCGCACCAGATCAAGTTCTCTGTTCTGGTATCGTCGTCCCGTTTATACGAACTATCCAAACTATCGCTTAATTTTTGAAGTCAACAAGAGTCAACAATGGACACATTCTTTACAATAATTAACCAACAAGTGACCTTCAAGCCAATTAAGTGGGGGATGGCGACTGATTTGGGCCAGGACACCCAGAAGTTGAAGCAGGAAACCTTCAATTTAGTGCAACTTCATTCGTGTCCCCCAATTTTTACGATACTCATTCGTTAACAATGACACGATTATTATATTTTGAATTCATATATTCGTTATATGCTTTTTTTTTGGGGGGGGGGGGGGGGGGGATAACACTTTTACTACTGTTTACTATATTAAATTGTTTTGGATTAACTAGCTAGTGCATCACATTCTGGTTTTTATTCTGAAAACCATAAAAGCATATCGACTTGTACAAATAATTAAAATTGTCTCTAACGTTTTGACCATAGTTAATAGAGGGGACCCTCTATTAACTATGTTTTGACCTAGTGCACGATATATCCCAGAAACAAAAGTAATTATATGGAGTGGTATTTATGAACATATGAAATAAATACTATAAGTTCTTTCTGCACCAGCCTCGTCTTTACAAAGTACTACTTTCTAGTAATATAAATTATACTAGCATTGCGTGACGGCACTTAGAAAAAGGCTAAACAGTGATATCGTTAATAAATTTACTCGCCGCCTAAAAATTACGATTACGATTTCGATTCAGCGATTTATTTGATATTACAGGCGACAATAAAAAAATGTATACCCACAAAATTAATACCACGACACGCGATTTCAGACGCACGACCCGCCACATCGGACACGCAACACGCGACGAAAACCCAAACTCCATCTCTTACAATCTATACTTTCACATAACCACAATGCCTTCTGTTTTTTGGGATATTGTAATTCAGATTTGTTTGAATTCAATAATAATAGCTACCCCCCCCCCCCCCCCCCCCCCCCCCCATTTAGAAATAAAGATGATGATTTAGAAGGCATTTGGTTATTGTGAAAGTAAAGAATACACATACACCGAATGTTTTCTGTCTTTTATCGTTTTTTTTTTTCATGTTTTTAGGTTGATAAAGCCGACGCTAACCCATGGTTCAAAGTGGATCTTGTTCAGGTGAAATACCTCACTGCTGTTGGAATCCAGGGCTATGGCACAAAATTTGCTGAGCGTACCAAGTCTTTCATGGTGTCAACAACTACTAATGGTACGACCTGGAAAATGTACCAGGAAGTTCCTGGAATTAACAAGGTTTGTGAAATGGCTGTATTGCCAGAGAATATCACAAAACAAACACATCGATATCAACACATGCAAACAAACAAACAAACAACAAATTCCACACCAACAAACAGATAAAAAAAATACAAACAAACAAATTACAAACAAACAAACAAATTGCAAACAAACAACTACAATCTTGGACATAAATGTTGACACTCTTTGAAAACTTAAGCATTTTCAGTTTGCATTTTCTAAACATCACTAGAACGATCGTATTTTGATCCCCCCCTCCCCCCAATGCAATGTTGTGTTCCCTGAAGGTGTTTCTTTCTCAGGAATATCAACATTGTTAAGGGGTAGGGGAGGAAGGGGAGAAAATGGTTGTGAAATAGATAGTATCAAGCATTTACAGCGAGTGCCAACTATTTATGTCCAAGATTGTAGGTAAACAAAAAAACAAAAAAAATTACAAACCAACAAACAAATTACAAACCAACAAACAAATTACAAACCAACAAACAAATTACAAACAAACAAACAAATTACAATTAAAAGACCAACAAACAAATTGCAAACCAACAAATAACAAACCGACAAACAAATTGCAAACCAACAAACAAATTGCAAACCAATCATGAGCGATAGGATACAGGAAGTTCGTGAACGAAGACATTATTTGCTTTAAAACTAATATAGAACATATAAAAAGTATGAATAAATGAACTACTTACCTGTTGTTTGACCCCGGGGGTTTGACTCTATTCCTTCGAAGTCCTTCGAGTTGTATTTTAAATATGGCGGCTACAATACTGATTTAATTTTATACAGGCCTAGTCTCTCACGGACTATATAAGCTTATTACGTCATACATTCGTCCTTTGAAGCTATAACTACACTGGGTAGGAAGTCTTAAGAAGGCTTTCGTGCTATGCTGTAAGAACTTTGCTATGCAATCTTCCATATAAGGCAATGTGCCATGCAATGTTCTAGGGTGGGGTAAATCTAAAAATTTGTTCTGAGTTAATGTACGTTCTAGGGTAGGGTAAGGCACAAGTTTTCAATGACCGCGGAATCATAATATTTGCAAAATTCACTTTATTGTAGCAAGAGCCACCGCCGAGAGCTATGCATCAAAATAGTTTATGGTTTTTACATTTATATTTTCTATATTATTTTACGACCAGACGACGCAATTATAAAATGTCGAGGAGCTGTTGTTACTTTGAGAACTGCACATTTAATAGTGTCTTTTTTTAACAATTTTATAAGATGAAAAATATGTTTTTCCAGATAACGTACTACAGAATGCAAGTTCGTGTTACGAAATAATTCAATAGAGTAAGAAATTCTTGTTTCTAATTATAAGACCTATCGAAAAGAATGATATCTGAGGCATTAGAGTAGTTTCACATAAGCAGCTTCTTGTATGCTTATGTGTTTGTTCTATGCTAATGAGCTCGTTGACAACAAATATAACGTATGCACGTGCATACTTTGTTACAATGTAAACACAATTAACGTCTTTTTTTCTAAAGTTGACGGTTTTTTATATTGTAACAACCTATGAACGTGAATTCGTTATATTTCTTGTCAACGACCTCATTAGAATATAAGAAATACATTAGCATTCAAGAAGCGGTTTCATGTGAAACTTCTGTATTGTTCATAGAAAACACTAAACAAAGCCAGCCTGGATAAACAATCAGTGCCTCTGAGTCTCACTCTTGATTAGTTTGTACAAAATTTGCATTCTGTACATTCGTACCTAGATCATGACTATAGTTCATAACCAGAAAAACAGATATCATCATTGATCATGATTCACCTTCTCGTATTTCCCTTTACAACACATTTTTGTGCACATTTTGTAACAGCAAAAAAATAATTTTCCTATACTAGCTTCACCCGAATGAATTTAAGCATTCTTTGAGAGGATTTTACCTATTCTTTTAGCATATTTGTTGTTAACAGAGCCGGGAACAGCAGCGGAAGTATCACACAAAAACTTTAGTCCTCCCCTGTAAAAATTACAACCCTCCCCCTCAAGAAAGTAGTTTGCTGTCAATTTATGACCATTCGAGGATAAGAGAGTCGTAATTTTTGTCTTACAAGCATGGTGCGAAAGCCTAAACAATAGCCTTTTGTTATAAGAGCTGTGTGATTGGATGTATCATGGCAACCTTGTTGGACTTCCTACCCAGTGTAGATATAGTTTCGACGGGCGAATGTATGACGTAATATGCTTAAAGTCCGTGAGAGACTAGGCCTGTATAAAATTAAATTTATAGAAGGCGCCATTTTTAAAATAAAACTCGAGGACGATGAAAGGAATAAAGTCAAGCTACAGGTAAATAGTTCATTTACTCATACTTTATGTTCTATATTAGTTTTAAAGCAAATTATGTCTTCGTTCACGAACTTCATGTATCCTATCGCTCATGAACCAACAAACAAATTGCAAACCAACCACAGGCAGCCCAACTATGCGGAATCGCACGTACGACAAAAATATCGAAGAAAGTAGTATCTTGATACAAGGTGTGAAACTCGATGGCGTGGATGGATAGATGTGCGCCCCAGCTTGCTAGGGCACGGAAATCTCACGGAAATTCAACGACGCGCGCCGAAAGTTCGCCGTGAAGCAATCGACTGACTCGCCGAAAAAAAAAATGTTGTTAAGGCTGGTGCCTAGTAATTGCAACCCATTTTTATTTCATTGAAACTATACCAGTTATTTGAAACACCTAATGGGCTATCTAAAACTGGAAAAAAATTGGGGGGTCACCTCGCATCGAAGCGAGATAATTAATGTTAAATACCTGATGACGTAGGTGTATTTTTGCGAATTTTAAAGAAATAATATTTCATACTGTTAAGAGTTATTCAAGAAATAAACGTGAAATAATAATCTACTACATGGGTGCTTTTTATAATAAATTAAGGTTTTCTTCCATCAAATGCTCAACTATTACTTTTAATGAGTTTTGACTCAAAAAAGAGGAAAAGTGATTTTGCGCGGGATATGAACTAATGAGTAAATCCCCAATTGAAACCATTTTTATTTTTAAAATATCATCTTAAAAAATTACTTAAATATGTACATCACAATTTTTGCTAACAAAAAGTAGGGGTACCCACGCGTTTTTTTGAGTTAATGGGTGGTATATCTCGAATTTATGCTTTGAATTGAGTGTTGGTGACAATTTATCCCCACTCCCTCCCCGGTAAAATTCAAAACATGCTGTCTGCATTGCATTTTGGGTGCTTCCAAAATGGCGGCCAGCACATGCACGTATAGTAGGAATGGCTACGAAGAAGAAAGTGGACTCATTTCGCATAATTATAAAATCAAATCACACAAACAGATCTTCAAAAGTTATCTATGGCTATAAAGAGAAATGGAGTTTCTTTTTGGATGGATGCAATTCATTCTTCAGTGTTTGTTGGTGAGTATAAAGAAGAGGAGTAAGAAGATTGTCATATAATTTTTCAGTGCACGTTGCTTGGGAAATATGCTTACATAGTTTTTTAGTTTATACACATGAATGAAGATATCTGTTTTTTGTTGTTTTTGTTTTGTACTTTTGGCTTTTTGTTCTGATAATTTACACAATATGATTTCGGTCATAATTATGTCAAAAAACTAGCGTACATGACATGTTTGTTATGTAATGTTGTCAATATATACACATTCAATCGATAGCGATCAATAAAATCAGGTGAAAATATCGATAATCGAAAAGTCTCTTATGTGAGTAATTGATAATTATCACATTTTCAGTCGTACATAATTCAATTCCCATAGAGTACTAAACATTTAATCTTAGAAATAAAGTCAAATTGCTGTGTTATAGGTCTTATTTAGTGACTATTTAATATATAGTCACTATCAAAAACAAGTAAAGTTGTAAAGAGGTATTGTTTTTCCATTTGTATTTGATGTTTCTGTTTGAGTGAAAATGACTAAACTATTAGTAAAAACTATTTTGTTATTATTTCATGGTTTTAGTGTTTTCACTTTACTAATAGTAATTTAGAGCCTATATTTTAGTAATTTTGCCCTATCACCCTATTCAAACAGAAACAACAACTACAAGGGAACACTTCCTCCTTACAACTTTACTTTTCTATGTTAAAGACTAATATTCACTAAGTAAAATCTACATTAGACAGCATGGAAAGAGCAGAACTATATTATATTTCATGTACAAAGTGTTGACACAGTGATACAAAAATACAAGTGTACAATTTTGGCTTGTTACTATAAGCCTTGGTCACAAGGCTTTTATTTATTTAGTCAATTAGAATAACATTATGTAATTGCACGACACCACCCTGCAAGGCAGTTATATTTATAAAAATCTTAAATGTAAAAAAACCTCTACTGCTATTAAGCCAATTAGGCTTCAAAAAGTTGTTTATTTAGTATGTTTCCATAAAATTAATAAGTTTTGTTACAATTTTCTTAGATATTGTGACTCTTGCTTTCAAAGTGTTGCTATTCTTTTCTGCCAAGAGACATTTTATTCCCTCCATGCCACCCCTTTGAAACGCAAGTTTTAAATGATGGTAATTCAGGTTAGAACCAGCCATTTTCTGAGCCATACTTTTTGAGATAACTTTTCTATCAACAAGTGGCATTAATGAAGGCAGATTGTAGGCAACTCTTGTATGATGCTCTAATGAGTCCGAAACATGACCAAATGAGAAACTGTTTCTGTCATATTGTTGGTCTGTTGGTTTGAGATGTGTTAATAAGTCTCTCAGTGCTTTGACATCTTCTAACCCATTATGGGCATCATAGGACACATCAAGTATATCTCTAACCAATTGTTCTTGTTTGTAGGATGGTCTGTGCGGTATTATTTCTCGAAAGAGGGGAAGAGTGTCGACAAATCCTTGGATTAGTAGTTGCAGCTCTTCAACAAGATTTAACTTCATAAATGCTTTTACAAGGATTCTGGAGTCAAAGACTTTATTGTTGTGGGCCATTAGTACTACTGGTTTATTGAATGACTTTAAATAATGTAGAAAGCTCTGCAAACAATCAACAAGACTTGATGTGTTGACAGGCTGGCATTTGTAGAGGAGTTGTCCAGCAACCACTGTAAGGCTATTTGCTTTTGAAGCATGCGAGGCAATACCATTCAATGGCATTACATACTGGTCATATAGGACGGATGGTTGATCTTCTTGGGGAAGTGAAGCTGCTGAAAGCTGACAAATTTCTGCAGTACTTAGACCTAAAAAAAACATTAATTGAAGTGTTTAAAACCGTTATTTGAAAAATTTATACATAAATATTGGTAATTATATAATGAAATTTGTAAAAAATTGTTAATTGTAAACCGTAAAAAAATGTTGACTTAACTTTACTGGCGTTTCAAGCTTTAGCCCTTTATCGGAATAAAAGGAAGGACAAAAGCTTGAAACGTCAGTAAAGTAAAGTCAAAAGTTTTTACGGTGTTACAAATTTCATAATATAATTACCTATTGTTTATATCAAACACCGACGCAGCCTATACTAGTTTACTCGCTAGTTGCCACATACATAACTAGGTTTATTTGTACAAGCATACAGTCTTTGCTAAAGTGTTGTTTGTTTGCTTGTTTCTTTGTTTGTAGCTTTGGTTGTCATTTATTTTATATCAATATTTACCCAAATTGGAAGTTTCCAGATCAAACACAACAACAGTAGAATTTTGTTTTGAGATGTTCAGACCAACTGGTGACGGTATTGGCGCATAACATGCTTTGGGAATTGGTGTCAGATCATCATTATTTTCATGTTGATACTGTATTCCTGACTTGTATGTTGCTCCTTCAACAACCTCAGCATGCAGGGTATGTTGTGATCTAGCCTTTTTAAGGGACAGCCTATTTCTTCTGAACTCCCTAGTAGTTTCCCTGTCTTTACGTTTGTTGTACTGTTGGTCTTTGTTCTTGTTAAATGATAATGTAATTGTGCCGGGAGATATATTATTTGCTTCATTGACCTGAAACAATAGGAGATTATTTTAATTTATTCCAATGAATTGATAAACTTATAAACAATTATTGTTTAAAGATTTATATTTGTATGGGCACTTTAAATGTAGTCACATAATGTTTATGTTTTTTTTTTTTCTCTTTGGGCAATTTGATTTATACAATCCTGTGTAAAGAAGAAGGCTTAAACATCAAAAGTGTATTAACAAAACAGTTTCAGTTTACCTCACAAATTACTGTATTCCCTTTATTTTTTGTTGCAACAGTCAGGGCTACACGATTTAGCAAACTGGTTGACCCAGAAAAATGGATACGCTTGGGAGCTCGAACAGAAATACTATGATTCATTGCCTCATTAGCTTGAGTGGATCCCAAAGGAGCAAGCTTTTCAGCATACTTAGAGAACAGGTTGAAAACCTAAAAGCAAATAGATCATAAATTAGAAATACAATTCTGAGCTCAACAGTAAGAGTGTCGCCATTATATACAGTTGCAATATATGCGCATGCTCTGATTGGCCAACTACCATGTTTATAGCTGAGGCCAGCAAAATATATATATAAATTGAAATATGCACCCGTTTGTGTACTGTGATATAAATACTCTGGGAAATACTCAGCTACACCTCTTATTTTTTCAATACTTTTCTCTTGCTCTTCAGCTCCCAATGTGTTTATTACAGTATATAGACATGTGTATCATTTTTAATTCCTTAATGATATATAACAGGGTAGTGTTTCCTTTGTATTTCATATTTCTCAGATATCTTTTAGTTACAGTGACTGAATTGAATAGTCACTAAAATATATTGTTGAAAATTAGGGTTTTTCACACAAAAAAATGCATTGCCAACTGCAAATTCCAACCTCCAGATTATCAAAAGTCATTAATAAGCTGTACCTTCACTAGTTCTATTTTTAGTTCATCCCCATGTAGATCTTTGCCATGAGGTAATGACTTGTGGCAGTACTTTGACGGGTCTGTATTGTAGGTACACCATGACCCACAAGAACTGTGGTCACCAAATGCATGCTTCGGTATACTTGTGCATCCTTTGGCAATTTTGTCTGGGTTCCCTTTGTTTTGAGTAAGAAGGTAGCCAAAACACTTAGTTAGATATTCTGCTACACTTTTTGACAGAAGTTTATGATGTTCTCCAACTTTAATTAGATGGCCATACAGTGATTTTTTGGCATGTCCAACATCCGACCAAACACCAATATTCTCATCAACATCATTATGAATATGAGATATTGTTGTTGTGTCTCCATCCATGATGATGTTACCTATGCCATACTGGACACTTGTTGAATTTCCAGTTTTGTCAATTGTTTGTAGAGTTCCTAATAAAAACAATATTATATATGAAATTGAAAAAGAAAATAACATACAATACATTTTTGCAAATATGTTAAAATGGGCCCACTGTTATTGGCTAAGCTGTTGTGGTGTCCCTACATCAACCAAGTTTTTGTTTTTCCTTTTTTTCTCTTTCTTTCATGTGATATTATTTTATTGATATTTGTGGTGAATCTTAATAAAAAAATATCAAAATTTAAGTGAGACATATATATGTATATAACAGGTTCCCATTTAAATCTGTACTTTCCCATTTAAATCTGTACTTATGCAAATTGTGTTGATGTGTGCTAAACACACAGATCAACCAATCGGAGTATATTATTTCTGAAGTGAACTTCTCTGATTGGTTGATCTGTGTGTTTAGCACACATCAACACAATTTGCATAAGTACATATTTAAATGGTAAAGGTCAGATTTAAATGGGAACCTGTTTAATATATATATATATTTATACCTTTAAGGTTTTTGCACATCTCGACACCCATGGCAGGTTCCATCGCTTTCGCTGACCCGGACCAGTTTCTAGCACAAAAATGTGTTTTCTTCTTTGCAGTATTGCACTTCCTACATTGCTTGCATTTTACTCTGTAATCGAGCACTTTCTTACTTCTGGAACCTATCATTGTAGAGTGTCCTAATTTTAAATGCAAAAATACCTCATAAGTTGACATCATGTATGTTAATAATAATAATTTAATGTATTTATATGTACAATTTAATTTAAGGTGATAAAGAGAAAACAAAATCAGTAAGCAAATTGCAATTAGGAGATTGAATTATTAGGTTATATTTTTCATAATTCCAATTATTTCTGTTTTCATTATACCTGATAAACTATTGTATGCTCTCCCAGATCCACGTTTCTGCCAGCCAGCATCAAAGCTTGCATCAATCTTGCAGTTTTTTGGTGAATTGTCACAGCTTAAAATATAGTGGGAAAATAACCTTAATTTATAACAACATAAAAATATTAAACAACACATCTTGGGAATATTAACCAAATTTAATCAACTTAGTTTATTGAACAAACTACACAAAAGTCATTTTCTTTTTTAAAAGAATAGGCAAAATGTGAATATGTAACATAATAAATTTCTTACTCAGTTCTGGTCTCCAACACTTTTTCTACTTCTTCTTTTATGGCTTCATTGCAAGCATTTGTAGCTACTGCTCTTATCCCCTTACTTGCTTCCACTTCTCTACTTCTAAATGTGTTCTTATTCATCCATGGTATGTTCAGTGTTGTTAAAAATGAATTGACTCCTGTTGCTCCAAGGCCAGTGTTCATAGCAGCTTTTAGATGAAAATAAAAACAAGCACAATATTTTAGACGAAAAACTAGTAGGTCCGGTCATCCGCCGTCCTTAGACCACACAAAGCGACAACAAGAGATACACAAGGAGCATAACAAGGTCAACAAACGATCAAATTATGTTTTTAAAACAAAAACAATCGGCAAATTACAGTTATCAGATGACTAACCTGTGGCTGCTTTTGTATTTATGTCCCATATAGGCGATCCAACTTGTTTTTTATTTGGGTCTCGATGTGTTTTGCCGGTTCGTACCGAGTTCATTTCGCCGCAGACACACTGAATGTGGAAAATACTGCCTAGTCCTTGTTTTGTCTCAGATATGAGGTTGTGAAGTAAAAGAACTTCCTGGCAGTCGCTACAACCTTTAGACAGTTGATCAACTAGGTGGCCTATTTCAACGATGCGTCTTCCCTCACGCCACACGGGACCGCCGGTATTTTCAGTCGTAAAAGTCGTAAAATCATCATTGTTTACAAGTTTTTGGCGCTTCATAGGCACTCTACTTTTAGCGAACTGTCCATTATTTAGCCTTCTTTTTCTCCCACGGTCTTTCCCACTGTCTTTCCCGATGATATTGATAACTTTCATGATAAAAAGTTCAGTAAATCACACCGGCACAATTCAACCATGATCACGCATACTGTTTCAATGTTTGTTTTTATTTTGCAAATTGCTGGCGCGGGCTTGCTGTGCTTATTACATCACATGCGCAGAACAAGGTGCGCGCTGACAACACTATGCACCAGCCTTAAAACTTTTCTTTCAAGACAAAAAATGTTGTTTTTCTCATAGGGATTTACACTGAGTACACTTTTAAAATCAACAAGAACAAATAGATCAGTATGTGAAATTTATTTCCGAGTCCATGTTTATTTGAAATATAACTTTAGTTTATTTGACAATGTGAAAAGATTTTCATTCAAAGTGTATTTAACTTATAGAATCCGTAAATGTTGTGTTTTAGCTAAAGTTTTTCGGCATTATAGCTCATAAAATACAATTGTAAACGCTTCACACTTTCAAAACATATTTTCTATTCTTAGTGTTGGAACCGCTATAACTAAGTAAGTGTTCACAAAATAAAGTTGAGCTTTTTTCAAGCGTGGAAAACTTCGCAAAGCGGCCATCACAAATTCACTGTTTAGCTCGGCTGTAAGTTGGTTTGTACAAGACAATATCAGTCGTTTTGACATAAAAACTTCAACTCCAATCATTACCTGCACATACCAGAACTACTGGAACTTTCTCCAGGTTTTCGTAATAGTGAAGAGCATCTGTGACTTCAAAAGCATGTACAAGTGCTCACTTGAATCAGCTGTTTTGAGTGTTAACGTAAACTCATTTTAGCTAGTTAGCAGCAAATGCAGTGCAAATCACGATCTTTTCGACTCTCCCTTCGCCAGCCCATGATTTCCGAAATAAAATACATTCTCCTGTATTGTAATTTTCAATTTAAAGTCATTTTAACAATCCATAAGCTAAATGCAAGAAAGTAATCGCCAACTTTTTCTGTGAATGTGTTATCTATTTCACAACACCGCCGCTCGATCGATATTTTCACGATTGCTCCACGATTGTAAAAATCCGACGGAAACCGGAAGTTCCTGCCCTAGCAACCTGGGGCGCACCTCGGTTCCATGCTGCCCTTTTTATAAATTAATTTTAATCCCTTTGCTGAGGTCGGAGATGATCATATTTTTTACTGTAGTTGAACAACAATGTAAGTTTTATATATTCGAAGAAAAATTAAAATTTTCTCCCATGGCTGATTTACTACGCGCGAAACTAAATTTGTCACGTGACCGAGTTTCATACCTTGTCAAAATACCTCCCTCTTCAACACCGCGCGACTTTGACGAAAAATTGCTTGCAAAAAGCCACAGGAATCCCATCCGCGCGCATTCAAACAAATACACCACAGGAACCCCAACCGCGCGCTCAATGATCCTAACAAAAGATATTTATTCCAATATGGCTCTCGGCGGGCGGTTAAAAATAACTTTATTGTCATTACAAAAAAATCCTCAAATAGAATAGTTGGGCTGCCTGTGAACCAACAAACAAATTACAAACCAACAAACAAATTACAAACCAACAAACAAATTGCAAACCAACAAACAAATTACAATTAAAAGACCAACAAACTGAAATTACAAACGAGCAAACAAAAGACAAACACACAAATTACAAACCAACAAACGAATTACAAACAAACAACTAGACAAACAAACAGAGTACAAAAGATGAAAAAATATATATATTTGAAAACAAAAGATAAAATATGTCCGCGTCATCATTTCCAGATATTTCCTGGTAATACAGATGGCTTCACAGAGGTTCGTGCTCATTTCAAGGTTCCTATCCAGGTTCGAGCTATCAAGATATTTGCTGTTACGTGCCGGCCTATTTGCTCATTCAGATTGGAATTATATGGTTGCTGATTGGATATTCAATACATTTGCAAACTATCTTCTCAAACATCAATAATTCATTACTTTTTACTATTTTAGTCTTTCTGCTAGTCTAATTTCATCACGTGCATGGCTTTGGATACCTTGATATAAACCCATGATCTAATTTATACAATAACATGCATGATTGAAAAGCTATACAAAATAATAAAATAGGAATTTACTAAACGCGTCTTTACAATTATAAATTAGACACTTAATCTCGTACCCAGACTCTTCTCAGCTTTCTAACGAAATATCAAATGTCGCATCTCACATGTCCGGAATGCAAATGAGCAAAACTTACATTGTTTTAATTCATTTGCATTAGATTCGGCACATGTGAGATGCGACTTTTGAGTAGGCCTTAGCTGTCGGGTTTTATCACTAAGGAATATAAGATTGCGCGCATGTCTATAAATTGTGATGTAAACTCGCTGGGAGCTGTATAGCAAGATGACAAGTCGTAATAAAAAACACGAGGCGTTCCGAGTGTTTCTTTGACTTATTGAGTGCTCTACAGCTCCCATAGTGTTTATGTCACGGTATATAGATACAAGCGGACGTTTTATATTGCTTTCATAAAATATTTTTGATTTTTTTTTACTGAGCATGCATGTCTCTGTCCTCTGATATAAACGGCAGTAGCCAGCCAATCAGGGTAGTATCTCAAATATTATAGCAATTAATTGTTTAATGCACCTGAATGCTGAATACTATACTTGAAAAAAAAAACAAATCGAATTTGATTTTAATTTGAAAAACACTTAAGGACATTCCGTAGTTTTGCATTGCGCACGCTCTACTGCGCACAATTTTGAACCAGCGAGAGCGCGCGCTACAGCTCGCGCACCTTGCGCGCGCTATGTCGGTATTACTAAAAGATCACAATTCGTACATTCAAAGTGCCATAGCGCCAAAACGAATACGGTGACCTATCTTTTTTATGGTGTTAAACTAATTGTATCCAGGTTTGCACACACATATCCGAGTTTGAATAAAAATTTATGTCCAGATTTCGAGATATTTCAGAATTGTGGTAATATTCTGTCATCCAGGTGTTCGCGATCAATACGCTCGTGTATTGCATTATCGCTATTTTCTTTTAACAGGTCCACTTTACTATCCAAGTATTGTGTGTGAATGAAGACTTGGGATGCTAAGATGTAATTAAACCTAATATTTCAATACTAATATCAAAAAAGAGTGCCATTAATCGCCTTTTCTTCTCATTTTATACATCGAAATATTACTCTCGCGCGCCGTCAAAATGAGTAACTTTGACGTGATCTAGTGCCAAAACCAAAACGGTGACCCCCCTTTTTTATTTCATTTTTGAAATGCCCATGTCTTAAAGTATAACTGTACAAAGTTTCAATAAAAAGTTATGTCAAAATCTATTACTACGGAATGTCCTTAAATCTATAATCTTTTGAAAAATTGTCAAACAACTGTAAGAACGATATAGTTTGAAATAAAGTTTGGGGTGAAAAGTTTTAAACTTGTTTGCTTTTTATTCATTCATTTATTTATTCATTTATTTATCTATTTATTTATTCATTTATATATTTATGTATTTATTCATTTATGTATTTATTCATTTATTTATTTGTTTATCTATTTATTTATTTATTTGTTTATTTATTTATCTATTTATTTAATTATATTTCTATTTATTTATTTTTGTTATTTTTCTATATATTTATTTATTTATTCATTTATTTTTCTATTTATTAATATTTATTTATTTAATTTTTCTATTGATTTATTTATTGATTGACTGATTTATCTATTTTTCCATTTATTGATTTATCTATTGATTTATTTGTTTGTTTATTTATTTTTCCATTATTTTATATATATATATTTTATTATTTATTTTATTATTTATTTATTATTTATTTTCATTTACTGATAATGAAACAAGGCAAAAATGATATCGAAATTAATGACAATTATATTAGAAAAATCATTATTAATCATTTATTTATTTATTCATTTATTGTTCTATTTACTTATTTTTTTTTCTATTTATTTATTGATTGATTGCCGTTGATTTATCTATTTTTCCATTTATTGATTTATCTATTGATTTATTTGTGTGTTTGTTTATTTATTTATTTGTGTGTTTGTTTATTTATTTGTGTGTTTGTTTATTTATTTGTGTGTTTGTTTGTTTATTTATTTGTGTGTTTGTTTATTTATTTGTGTGTTTGTTTATTTATTTATTTGTGTGTTTGTTTATTTATTTGTGTGTTTATTTATTTATTTGTGTGTTTGTTTATTTATTTGTGTGTTTGTTTATTTATTTATTTTTCCATTATTTTATATATATATTTATTAATCTATTTATCATTTATTTTATTATTTATTTATTATTTATTTTCATTTACTGATAATGCAACTAGGCAAAAATGATAATTATAAAAATGACAATTATATTAGAAACATCATTATTAATCATTTATTTATTTCGCGGTATTAACACATATTACTCATAAGTCTAGTGTAAAAAAAATAAATCTTTGTTGATTTATATCTTAAAAGACTTTGTTTATACAATGTAGCTCAATATTTTTTAAAATGCTAAAAATTAATTCGATAATCTCGTTAGTAATTTTGCTGTTTTTGTTCGAAAGGAATCGTTTCTATCCAGGTGTACGCACAATAATAACGTACAAATTACGCATTCATTGCGTACGTATTGCGCAGGTACAAACTAACCAATCACAAACGCGTATGGTGTCACATGATATTTCGGAAGCGACTGTGAAAGACGTAGCCATATTTATTCAAATAATTTCGTGTTGTACGTTTTTACTGCGAAAAATGGGCAAATATTCTGCCGTAGAGTCACTTCTCATTGAAGAAGTTCAAAAATATCCTGCTCTGTGGAAAACAACGGACCCAGAATATAAAAATCGAGCGGCCAAAGACAGCGCTTGGGAAGCGATTACGGAGACAGTGAACGCAGCGGCGGACACCACGTATTTGGGTGAGTTGATCTACAAAGTTAACTTCTTTAAAACTCAAACGAAAGATTTTTAGATTTTAAAAAAGCAGGAAACAATCCTTTGTTTTATTTGGTGAGGATTTCAAACGAAAATTGGGACATTTAGCCACTGTATTCCCATGGAGACAAAGAAAATGACGAAAGTGGCGAAAAACGGGATATTTAAATTCATGAACGGAAAATTGATATTGAAATGTATAGTCTTCGATGATTTGCATAAATGGATGGTGATTTTATTTTTGCATTAGAAAATAATTATTACCCATTTCTTTATTACTTTGTATATTTTTATCCCATTTCATTTTCTGTTTTCAATAACTCAAAAATGAGGATAAAAAATAATTTTAGTTTTCCTTTTTTTTTTTTAATTGTAATTTTAAATATTAATATTATTATATTCTACTTTGACAATAACCATAATGCCTTCTGTTTTTTTTTGGCGGGGTAGCTATTGTAATTCAAATCAAACAATTTTTAATTCAAATCAAACAAATTTGAATTACAATATATTTAAGTTAATTATTATACCCCCATAATAAAAAGTCATTATTGTTATGTGAAAGTAGAGAGAATTAAAATTGTTTTATATGTTGTTTATGCTTTTACAAATTAGTACATACATATACACTCATAAATATATATATATGGTATATGTTTTAGTTAACAAGATAGTTTATTTTTAAAAGTGTCTTGTATTCACATCTAGCTACAATCCTAATATTTTTGTGCCATAAAAATATTGCTTATATTCCATATAAATATAGATGATCAGATCTCTTTCCAACCTACCAGACATATTGAGACACTTGAAACAAATACCTTAAACAAATTACTTTGTACATGCTCTTGAAAATACTCCAGTTTCATACTATCTAGTACCGCTGTACTGTTTGTACAAAAGGCACATTTGTACAGGGACAACCTTGATTTAGCGAAAATTTAAATGTGTTTTCTATTGTAAAGCCATAGCATTTTTCCATGTTTGCTTGAAATTTGTGAATATTTTTAACAACAAATCGAGGCTTAGCCTGTACAAATGCGCCTTTTGTCACAAAAAGTATAGCAGTTATATATATGGTGAAACTGGACTATTGTGTCACTACTTGTAATCACTAATGATTGATTACCATTCCCAATGTACCAAGAACCCCTTCACCACACCACTTTACCCCAACCCCACCTAACCCCAACTTCTTCTGTGTTCTTTGAACCACTAAACTAACGAAAAACTACATGAATCCATTATCTGCTTGCACTCAGATTAAATAATACATAGTAAGCCAACCCACTGCTCAAAGAATATTATGATAAAGTATTTTACTGGATGTCATAAACTTTTCCCTACAAACCACAAGCAGCCCAACTATTCGACTATCTAAGGATTTTTTTAAAAACAAATAAAATTATTTTTGCTGATTCTAGCTATTTTGAAAAAAAAGTCATATAGATAGTACTTTTAGTAGTTTACAGGGATTGCAGCCACTGAGAAATATTGTATTTGAACACATGTAAAAAGTAGAGTTAAGTCAACATTTTTTACAGTGTTACAAATTTCATTATTATTACCTATCATGTAAAAATATGATAATTTTACATGTGAAAATATTATTTTAATCAATTTTGCATGAAAACATTTTTTGTTTGTTTTTACAATAAACAGAATAACAGGTAGACGCTTGAAGATATTATAGATTTTATCTTCTGTCAAATTCAGTATTTCACGTGTTTACTACACTGTGAGATATTGTATTTCAACACTTGAAGATTAACTCCATATTTCCATGTGCCAGTGTATTAATCTCTATATAATAGTCTATGTATGCTTCAATGTGTTTACATTGGGGCTGTAGTGTGATATATTCTGCTTATTTTCTATATTCAACAGTGCTGGATTATAGAGACAAGATATGGAAAAACTTAAGAGATTCTTATGTCCGTGTATTAAGTGGTCGCAACTATAAATCAATGGCATTTGACTCTGGTGATGTCTCCAAATTTCCTCATTTGGAACCTCTATCCTTCTTGAAGATCTACATCAACCGAAGGAAAAGCACCAGCTCAAAAAAGCTGTTTCAGGAAAGCAGTGACTCCAAATCCCCAAAGCTTGAAACCAAGTCTGAAAGTGATGAAGACCAAACTATGAGTGATCACACAGAAATGTTGACAGGTGACAATGACGTGCCGTTATCTATGGCAGAGAGAATTCCTACTACTACTAACCCAGAGCCTGAAGTTGAAGAAAATGGCCTTAGATCAGCCAAGCGCCCTTTCTTACAGGTGTCACCGGGGGAACAAGAGAAGGGATCAGTTGATTGTAAGATAATGGAATATTTGTCAAGATCAGGTGCCACTGCTTGCCCTTGTACACAGTCCAGAGAAGAGAGATGTGAAATGGATGCTGATACTCTGTTTGGACAGAGCATTGCAGCACAGCTTAGGTCAATGGATAAACGAACAAACGCAACAGCCAAAGTTAAGATCCAGCAGATCTTACTTGAGCTTCAGTTTCCTGATAATGTTCCTAAGCATTCCTAATAGAGACATTTTTATTGGTTTTAGTGTAGTTGTTGAAAACATACAGTCATAAGGTATAAAATTTATAAAGATAAGTTATTAAGTAAACCTATTGGACTCAAAGCCCAACAGAAGTATTTTGTGATTATTGCAGGATTTTTGTTTTAGAAAGCCAGCATTGACGATGATGTAAAATGTCAGATTTGATGAGCAGAAAGCAGCCATGTAGTTATCAGGTTCATGGAAATCATTTCACACAAACAATAATTGCAAGGCTTAATTGCTTTTAATAACATGTTTGCTGTCATGAATCATTTAGCCGTTTCCATGACAATACCTTGTACACCTATTTCAAAGATAGTTGTCGTCTCTAAAGGTCAAAGGTAATAAGTGATAGGTCATTCATACAACTAAACACAAATAATCCAGGCCTTTAAAAAGGTTCCATGGACTAAAAACAACACAGAATATCTCCACACTTCCTACATGCTATTGGTGAAAATAAGAAGCAGAAACATGTTATTAAAGATGTTTTTGGATCTTGTAATAACACACAGAATATCTCCACACTTCCTACATGCTATTGGTGAAAATAAGAAGCAGAAACATGTTATTAAAGATGTTTTTGGATCTTGTAATAACCTACATGTATGTCCTATTTCCATATTTATACCTAGTATATCAACTTAGTCTAACTCTTTCACTCTGACAAAGGGCTAATTAAAGCTCGAAATTTCAGTAAAGTTATAAGTCAACATTTTTTAATAGTGTTACAAATTTAATTCCAGTTATATTACCTATCATGTATTTTCGATCACTTATCGCCTTTCGCTTATGACATAGGTGTATATTGGAGTATAATCTCTGAAGTATAACATCAATAATGAAATCCTATAGTATTATTATTGTACCAAAACATTGTGAATAGAATAGAGAGGATGGGAAGACGTTGGTGTAAGTTAATTTAAGATTTATTTAAAGTGGCATAATGTCATGAAGCCATCTTATAGTGGAAATAAAATATGATTATCTAAATAAAAGTGTTTAATGTGCCCCTCCCAGAGGGGAGGGGGGGGGGGTGCATGTTCCCATGCTCCCTTGATCTTTTTGCATTTTATCCCTTGTTGTCCATAAGTAAAATAACTGTCTCCCTAAAATGTTTTACCTTATGCTCCCATGATCCTCCCAACAAACTATTGTTGTATCATATTTTGTTCCCTTGATTCCTGCAAAACATTTGGCAGTATCCCTTGTCCCCTTAAAATAAATGTGCTTGTTCCCTAAAATCCCTGAGAGGGGCTCTATAAATTTAAAGTCTTTTATCATCAAATACAGATGGAAATCCATAAAATATAAATAAATAAACGGGATATCATATCTCATTGATAATGAGATGATTATGAATCAATTGTTGAGATATTTCATTATCTTCTTTTCATCAGATTTCTTAATATATAACTGTAAGCTAGCCCACAAGTACACATTAATATCAGTAAATAAATTGGAACCTCTGCTCTAGACATGATTGCAGAGTTGAGAACAAATGTCTCCACTTTATATGTTGTATTTACAATATAAATGGTCGCTCTGTTTGCGATATACAAAGGCGATTCAAAGACTAGCTGTTGTATATTGCATACAGATCGGACGTGTATATATATATCTTATTAGACAGTTTGATGTGTAATATGGCTGGATATTTTACAAGTGAAACGCTGTATTTTGACAAGCCTCCGGGCGAGTCAAAATGCAAGTTAACGAGTAGTTATTAGTATGAAGTTATTTATTATCCAATCAAAAGGTTTTTGCTCTTTTATAATGCAAAATGTTGTTTTACTTGAGCGCTAGATAGACGAGTAAAAATATCGCTGGATATTTTTACTCGATCCAGTCCTACTCCTGCTATATTTTTACTCGTCTATGACTAGTTGGATAATGTATAATATTTGAAAGTCCAATGTTAGTTGTTTCATATTTTACTAAAAGTAAATCTGGCCAAGAAAATTCAAGTTGAAACTTATGCAAATCAGGATGAAATCTGTATGAGATTTACTGAACTTGTCACAGTCGTGATTTCTTTTGTAAAATTCTTATTAATTATTCATTAATTTTATAAATCGACATCAATGTTTCTCCTATAACCATCTATATTATTTTGTAAGTAAAAATACAAAGGAATTCCCATATGTATGTATGACCATCTCAATAACAAATACAATAGTTAAGCTCTATTGAGATCACCGTCAACAACAGATTAATATGGATAAAAATAATATTTTCAAGATAATATGCAACACTAATTTGATTTTACAGTGTATATGGTACTCTAGCTCAGTACTCAAAAACTGCTGATGGCAGTGGAATTTGCCAAAACATGTTTAGCAAAAAACATAAGTCATGTATTCTGTTAAGATTATTTAATAATAATTAATTTAACCTAATTAATATTACTCAGACCTTTTGGTAACAATTTTATAATAGATAAAAAAAATGGAGATTTCTCATTATGGTGCGCGCCCCAGCAGGGGGGCTTTCCCTTTGTCCAAGTGGTAGGGTTGATCGGCGTACCTTTTAGGGTTGAAAATATTTCCTGTGTGTACCTTTAGGGTTGTGGCTTGAAAGCAGTTATGTAACATGAATCCGTCCATACCTTTAAGGGTCATTTTACTCTGCTTTTTTTTCGAAAAGTAAGCTTGGCTGGCAAGAGCATGACATATCCGTACCTTTTAGGGGTTAAAATCAGCAAGGTTTTAAAAACTATTTTAATCTGTGCATACCTTTTAGGGGTCATTTTTAAATCCTCTCCACTTGGAGAAAGGGAGTACCACCAGGGTGCAATTCTAAATCTTTGTTTGGTTAATTTCTCAGAGACAAAACTGTAATGGCACCTTAATTCACACTACTACTACTACCAGATAAAGAAAATTTCTCACTTTTATACCCTGACATTTACTCAAGATTAATATAATGTAGAACCACAGGTAGCCCATCCAAACCCTTGAATCAAGACCATCAAAAAGGGATGTATGGGAGATTAAAAACCAGCTAACTGATCACACTAATACACTAATAATAATATAAAAGAACTTAAACATTGAAACACACACACACACAAACAAAAGACTTTATATACTTCCCATACATTCCTTGTAAATCGTCTTGAATCAAGAGCGTGGGCTACCTGTGGTAGGATAACTGAACCTGGCCGTGAATGATTTCAATCTTAAAACATTTTGTTTCTTAACTTCTTGTTCAGATCAATCCTATAGGTTTTGATAGCCTTATGATCAAGTAATAGCCATGGCCCTCAGATAAAGGGAAGAAGCCGTAGGTGGCAGGCGGTCTGTCTGTCTGACTGTCTGAACCGCGAAGTGCATTATGGTAGCCTGACGTCATTCCCAAACAAAAACACAACGATCATGCGAAACATGGCGACTGACAGGGGAATTTCCCGAAAAACATGCTTTTTATCGCCAAATAACTGTAGAAAATGAAATAGTTAGTATACAAAACAACCATTCAACATGCCTTGGTACTTTCCTTGGTCTGATTCTATCAAGAAAAGGGCATGTCGGTACCTTTTACATCATTACTTGGGCCACTTTCTGCAAGAGAAGCTGACTCTCGAACAACTGACTGTGGACTTGTACAATGGAACGGGTCTGGTCGAAAATGTCCCTCTCGACGTTTGGGTACGTATTTCTTAGAAGTGAAAGAGTTGTTCTTTATCTTCAAAACATTATTTTGCATACTATACTTCTCTTATTTCGTCATCGAGTGATAACTAGGTTTTTATACCAGTTAAACCAGTCAACATAATAGTCATTTTTGTTGTTGTTGTTGTTAATTATATCCCATACAAAGTGACCACTTTTGGACTTCTAAAAAGCACCATTGCACTTAAATGTCTATAAACCTTTTTTGTTATATTCATCTTTGCTTAATCAGCGAAAATCCCTGAAGTTAACTTAATGGAAATTTATATGCTTTCAGTTTGCCACCAATTTAAGATGCTCGGAATTTTGAATGAAAAGATGTTTGATATCTAGAAGTTATATATTCTATTGTTATCTTGTAATTCATATTTCATTTTCCAGTTAACTAAATATCTATTCTATTTCTGGGAATGTATATTTATTATATATGTATAAAGTTAATTCAATTATTTGGCATTTTTTCAAGTTCTAAATTTTTTATCAATATTTCAAGTATCATTATTACAACTGTGATACTAGTATATACCTGCTGTTTCAAGTATATTCTATGTGTTCTGCATTACCTTATTATTGTTGCCTTGTGTAATTAGACTGTCTCTTTAGTACTAATCATGTAGAGCCATATATATAGTGCTTTTTGTGATAATAAAATCAACTCAAATATAATCATAAATGAAACAATGGTTTATTATAATTACTAACTAGGAGTTAAATGATGATTCTCTGTTTGGTATATACTTAAACGACTAGCCAAACTGCCATGAAACTTATATGTATACATGATTCAATCCATTAATTCAATCAGTCATTCATTCATTAATCATTCAAATTGTCATCCATTCATTCTTTCATTCATAAGGTATTAAGTCATGTTGTGGATCATTTTTTCATTTCTTTGCAAATTCATTCATTCTTAATGGATGATTTTGCAAAGGAATGAGAAAATATTGATCATTCATTTCAATAAGAATTATGAGGCATTATCAATACCCACCAATCTACTAATTTAAATCAATAATTTCATTACTTCCCTTGTTTTCAGTCTGTCAATGAAATGCTGGATAGTTGTGGAGCACCATTTGAGTTAATTGATGGATTTATCAACAAGATATCTGTATCAGTCCCCTGGTCTGCACTGCTTAATGACAGTTGCTGTATGGATATCCAAGGACTAGAACTTACTATAGCCATGAAGCAACGGTCTGACCAAGGTAATCAATAGACCTACTACTGACTAGATATAGTTGATGTGCCACATATACAAAGGGTTTAAAGTTATGCTCCATGCATAATGTTGAGTTATTCATTTTCATGTATACACCATTTTGATATCTTTGTAAGTGAAAAATCAAGCATATTTCAAAAGTCTGCTATTAAACTTGAGATAACCCAGGTTGAACATCTTACCAAGATCCATGTACATTGTAAGATCATGCAAGATCCAGGCATGTATAACCCTCAATCTGCAAGAATTTGCATGAACTTTCAAGTTTATGCCAATATTCAATTAAGATATTTCTAAGATCCTTCCAAGGAATTTACTTGCCAATTGGTTTTATGTTAAAGAAGAGGTTTAAGTAAAAAGAAAGAAAGTGAAACAATGATTTATGCAAATTTGTGTTGTTAGGTCTCAATAGCTCTTATCGTAGATGACCACGCCATTCCCAAGAACCAGCAGTATTGCCATGATCTAGCATGAAAAAGAGTTTCTCGGGTCTAGCTTCTTGTTCAATAAATGTAGTAAATGCCATGACAAACCACTGTATTCTACTTTCAACTTCAGTTCATGAATGCATCCAAAGACTCTGTGGTGGTTGACCATAGTTGTGGAGGCAGAAATAACTTTCTATATCAAATATATCTATCAAAATGATGCAATGAGTTATTGATCTTTAGTAAAGCAAAGCAAAGCTATAGACCCGAGAACCTCGTTTTCATGGTACGCTCAAGGCGATACCGCTGGTTTGTTGGACACACATGCTCATCTACAATTTATAAGAACTATTCAAACCAGATGATGATTGATGTTACAGGAGCTGGTTTGACGGAATCAATGATCTTCAATAACATGACAACAAGTATGGAACTAGCGCAGGAATGTCTTAAGCAGGGTCCATCTCCTGGGGAAGAACAAGCAGAAGCCGCAACACAGCAGTTTGAAGGACTGGAGACTTTTGCTCAGACCATTGAATCAGGTAAGAATTAAATATATAGTAATATTTATTAGCTTAAGATTCAGATTATAGTTATATGTACTGTCTAATAGATAGGTATAATAATAAAATTTGTAACACCGTAAAAAATGTTGACTTAACTTTACTGGCATTTCAAGCTTTAGTCTTCGTTGCAGGGATATGATCCACATTTCATTCCTACTCCAACGAAGGGCTAAAGCTTGAAACGTCAGTAAAGTTAAGTCAACATTTTTTACGGTGTTACAAATTTCATTATATTATCTATCGTTTATATCAAACACCGACGCAGTCTATACTAGTTTACTTGCTAGTTTCCATTTACTGTCTGATAGAGTGTAAATAAGAGTCAATGGTCTGATCCCAGGTGTAATCGATGTAGATGAGGTATGATCTTCCCGGGTAGTGTAGTCTTGAGAAATACTGATGGTGACAGTTGATGTTTGACGTTTCGACAACCTGAGCAGAAGTCATCTTCAGAATAAAGAAATGGAAAGACAGCAGTGGTATTTGTATGTCTGGTTCAGTTGGTAATGTTGTTGTGACAATGCGTGGTTAGGTGTTAGGTATGAGTCTGTTGTAAGATGTCGGTAGTGTTGTGCAACTGTTACATGTAAGTGTTTTTTGTTGTAAGCTTGTGTGCCTGTTTTCAAGTATGTGGCGTTGGTGAATATCAACAATATAGATATATCAAGGACAACAAAAACTCATCATATTAATTAATTGTTATTTCAGTGTTAGCAAGAGTCAAACTGACGTTCTCTGATACTGTCATAAGATTAGAGCATCTGCCTAAAGATATCCCTACTGGTATTGGCCTGGAGATTCATATTAAAAGGTAATATGCAAAATATTGCAAATTTAAAGCATTAATGCCATGTGTAATGATGATGATAATGGTAATGATGTTGATGAAAATAGTATTCATTTGATTAAACACAACAACACTAAGATGCAGTATAATAATTATCAAATACAGTGCTGTTGACATGACCTTTCTCTATATTTTTTACACATTATGAAATAATCAGTTAGGTATTGTATGTACTTTCACTTTACTAACCTATTTCCTCCAATGATAATCTTTTACAGGATTGACTATTGTGATCTTTCCACTGAGGTATCAGAGCAAAGTCAGTATAAAGCCAAAAGTGTTTATGAACCTGCAGCATTTGCCTTCAAAAACCTTAAAATCTTTGGTGTTTCTGTTTATCTGGATGAGTTCCATGAAGCTGCAAGGACAATGCCGCCAGGATTTGACTGTGACTCTCCTGCATCTTCACCACCTTCTCCTACAGTCAGCTCACCTTCAATGAGTGCTTGTTTTGACAGTGTAGCTAGTCAGTTAGCTAAGTCAGAAAAGAGTAGCTTATTGCCGTCAATACAAATTGGTAGCTTCTCTGGTGGATTGGAAGTCAAGTTGAAGCTGAAGCAAAATGTTTCAGTAACTGGTTCAAAGGTAGATTTGAAACAATCATACACCAAATCAAGTAATATTATTTTATGTGGGAGACCTTCAGGTTGTTAACAAAATAGAAAACCTGCATGTGCTGTGTGCAGATATAAGGGAGCTTTCAAGTGTATAGGGGGTCGACCGGCAAAATCTCCTGTAACAGTTGTTTTTTTTCAAATATTACCCATCCCCCCTTTTCTGGTTGGCAAAAAATCCCCCCCGCCATATTCCATACAGTTTTTACTAAACCCTTTGTAAAACTGCATACAAAATTTTAGTAAAAAAACCTCCCCCTATATGGCTTTTGAAAATACTGTACCCCCCCCCCCCCCCCCCCCATATTGCCGACCCCCCATACACTAATAAATGAAAAACCCCTAAAGCATGCAAGGATTGACGGAACACAAGATAAGTGTAAACAGGAGCACAACGCATAGCTTTATCACACAGCCTATACTAGTTTACTCTCTATAGTTTCCATTTTTATCATGATTGCTTTAATTTATGAAAATATATAGTATGGCATGCACAGTAAGGCAGGCACCTCAGCCAAACAGAATGTGTTATAATTTCTAATATTTATTGATTTATAATCTTTTGTTGTTTTCTAGATGGAGGTAGAATGCTTCTTTGGAACCTTTAATGTATTCATAGCTCCACGGCAAGTACATCTGTTAATAGAGTTAGCCAGTGCTTTGTCATTAGGTAAGCTACATTGTAGATAATGATTGCTAGATGTTATCTTCATTTTCCATTTATTCATCCAACCATCTATACATTCATTCATTATCCATCCATTCATATTCATTCATCCATCCATCCATTCATACATGAATTCATTCATTCATTCTTCCATTCATCTACTCATTTAATCATTCTTTCATTTATTTATCCATTCATATATACATTCAATCTTCCATTCATCTACTCATTTAATCATTCTTTCATTCATTTATCCATTCATATATTAATATCCATTCATTCATTCTTTTATCTAATATTCATTTAATCATTCTTTCATTCATCCGTCTATCCATTCATTAAGCCATTTATACTCAATCATTTATTTATTCATCCATGCATTTTCCTTTATCCTTAAAGTTTATATATTTATTCAGTTTTTGATATTGTAGATTAATGTCTGTAATGTTATTTCCAAGGTGATAGTAGTGATTCAACAGGATTGAAAAGTGGAATATCAACCAACAAACCAATGCAAGCTGACGATTATAGGAAAATAGAAGATGATTTACAAAACCAACTCCATGCCAAGAAACAACAGAAGTTAGATACAGGACACCAGAAAGTAGAAACATGGAATTTCAGCTTTGATTCATCTAATACAGCAGATAATACTTCCCACTTCTCATCTGGAGCAGATTATGATAGGTATAGACCGAATTGAAATATGGCGGCCTGCTATTGTTCTTGACTGACTAGCCTTGTGTTCATGATGGAATACAATTGAGTTTTTACATGAATGAGAGGCTAGTGAGTCAATAACAATAGTTATTCAAATTGGTCGCCATATTTCGATTCGGTGTATGGTATACACAAAAAGATTGGTCTTTCTTTATGTAATGTTTACAACATGAGCGACCATGATACAAACACAAGCCCAAGGCACGTGAGTGTATAGCCGATAAAACATGGATGCGAATGTTGTAAATAACTTAAAAACCTCTAACACGGTAAAAAATGTTGACTAACTTTACTACATTTTTTACAGTGTTACAAATTTCATAATAATTATTATACTACTTATCGTTTATATCAAACACAGACGCAGCCTATACTAGTTTACTCGCTAATTTCCATAGACATTAATTAGAGTGTTTGATTAGAGCAATTTTGAATAATTTGCAAAAAAATTATTTTTGCAATTTATTAGATATCGCTCTAATCAAACATCCTAACTATGGTCAGAATAATAGTGCATGGATGTGAAGTTTATCATCTATATAGTCATTTTTCTGAAGCTCATTGAAAATGTGAGATATTTTAGAAAAACCTATTTCTGCCACCTTTGTTTCATGTTAATTTAAGTTGTCATAGCAACACCAATTGAGTTGAAATTGACATCAATCAAAACTTCAATCTATGCTTTGTATCTGGTGTAAAATACATCTTGATCAGATCAGGGAAAATTGATCAATTCGCTAAATGAAAATTTGGAGTGTGGTCATTAAAAAAACTACTGGGAAACACCTAAAAGTAAATCTCGCTGAGAGATTACAAGTTAAAACTTATGCAAATCAGGATATACAACACTAGTGTGTATGAAGATTTACAACACTCATCAGGGTCATGGTTTCTTTTGTGTATCATGTGATAACTCCCTTTTTAACAACAGTAATTTTAAGTATTGTAAAGTGATAATTGGTGCAGGCAGCCATTTATAAAAAGCTGTCTATTCTCTTTTTGTTATTACATTGATAATAATTTCTTACTTCTCTCCTCATCTACTGCAGCAGCTATTTGTAAACCATTGGTATTCATCCATGTATATTTCTATTGTTTTAGTGTTCTTGGTGATGATAGTGATGAAAAGTTCTACTCAATGCACTCCAATCCTTGGAGTCCAAGTAATGATATCCTCCCTCCCCTAGAAGAACCTCAACTACCTGCTGACATGATAGGCATCAAAAAACCTACACTACTTACACAAGGCTTTGGTAACATACAGAAGTTTAATAGCACAGGTAAAAACAGTCTACTGATCTGAACAGTCACTATAATTGTAAGCGACCATCTACCATAAGTGACCACTTTTTCAATTTCTCACTTTGTTTCCATATAAACTCTGTAATAGATCTATCTCATAAGCAACCGTTACCACCTTTAGTTTGGACTTTTTCATTTGTTTTCCTCTCTCATAATAAGCACCCAGAGTCAAGGGTGAAAAAAAGTAAAAGCTATGTTTACCATGCCAGCATGCCAAACAAAGAGTTAAGATACAGTTTATTTTGAAATTTGTTGATATTAGTATTTGAAATTGACAAGTGCACAGACGTGTTTAAATGATATGCATGGTTTGGGCTTCCTGTGATAGGGTTCTTTAATAATTGTGATTTTTATGAGGGAGTCAACTGTACTGTCTAGCAAAACTAGACACATAAAGTAATGGTATCATTGTTATAGCGAGTGAGTGTTTTATGGGCATGATACAGTAATAATATAATTTAATATGTTGTGCTATTTGTTGTGCAGGTTCAAGTCTAACAGAAGCTGCCAGTAATGTATTTGCTACTACACAAACCCTGCAGAATCAAACCAAGAACACTTTCCCAGGTATTGGCATTATAACTAATTTAATTGCTAAATTTATATGCTAATTTGTGAAAACTAAGAGTAAGCTTGCCTACAGGCTCTCAGGGAAAAGGGAGGGGAAAGGGAGAGGAAAGGGAGGGGAAAGGGAGGGGAAGGGGAGAGGAGAAGAAATGAAGGGAAAGCGTGCACAAACACTATATTGTTTTTGAATAATATAGCCCCCTGTTTACATTTCTAAAGTGAACATTGTTTATGAGAAGCCTTTTTCTGTCTATTATTAATAAATTACATTGTTCTTTTTTATTGACATTTATTGGCATAAATTGAATCATACAGGTAAATCCAAAACAGTTTCCCCACTGAACCCTGGCCTTGCTGGTATTGCAGCACTAGAGGACCCCTCACCAGAAACCATGCGCCTGAAGCTAAAGTTTAGTAGTGTTGCCATGACAGTGCTACATGTAGACCCAGTGCTCTCTCCAGTGTCTGATGACCACAGTGATAACAATAGTCAGTCCAGTCACCCTCTGTCACAAATGGCTGAGAACTTTTTTGGTAGTCTGGGCACCTATGGATTTGGTGTAAAGGACTTTGAGGATATGAAAGAGAGGCTGTCTGAAGCATGTCCTAATGATCATTTAAGGTACTTATAAGCAGGTGTGATTTTAGTAGTGAGTCTGAGTCTCCCCAATTAGTAGGGCACTTGTGTCTGGCTATAAATACATTGAGAAGTTAAAAAAGGGATTTATAAGTGATTTAGTCCAAAAGTTCATTTTAATTCATAACAAAACATTTATTACATATTAATATTATTCTCTGTTATATTAAGCTTTAAAATTATATATTACACTTGTCTTGATAACATCAGTAGCGGATCCAGGATTTAGAAAGGGAGTTCAACACATAGAAGACTAGGGCAATAGTAGCCACAGCTAGAGGTAGCCCAAGATCAGAAAAAGGGATTCCAGATAGTGTATTGTTGTTACGAAGAAGGTTCTTGGAACCGTTGGACCTCCTCTGAATCAACCACTGACTGTCTATGTAGATAACACACTTGAAAATATCCAAATATATTTTATAATTATTCTACCATCAAAAGGTCACTAAATAAAATAAATGGCTAAATACATAATAATATATACTATTTTTAAAGTTGAATCTGTTTGATATACTAGATGTATGTTGACACCATTGAGTATTGACATTGAAAAGACAACCTGCAGTTCACATCAGACTGTGTCCAGTGATGTATCCATTGGAAGAATGGAAGTCTTGGAGTACTTGTATGAACGCTTCTCATCAGACACATTGACTTCACCTGCCCTGTATTCAAGCACACAGGTACTGAATGGTTTTTACCCTGCTATCAGACTGATGATTGTGATTTAGGTGGTGGTGATAGTGGTGGTGGGGATGATCGATGTTGCCTGTCCTGTATTCAAGTACACAGGTACTGAATGGTTTTTACCCTGCTATCAGACTGTGGGAATATATAGACAGTTGACTTTGAAGATAAAAAGACTGATGATTGTGATTTAGGTGGTGGTGATAGTGGTGGTGATGGTGGTGGGGATGATGTTGCCTGTCCTGTATTCAAGTACACAGGCCTAGGTACTGAATGGCTCTTGTTAAATACTGTGGTACCCTTGGTAATGGAAGCTGCTATCAGACTGTGACAATAATTATAGAGAATGTTGACTTTGAAGAAAAAAAATTCATGATTGTAATTTAGTTGATGGTGATGACAAATGATGATGATTATGCTAAATATAAATGATGGTGATGATGATGATGATGATAGTGGTGGCAATTGTGACTGATATTGTGATAGATGATGATGATGTTGGTGGTGGTGCAGTGGTCGATGATGATGGTGATGAGCATGATTATAGCAATGCAGTTGTGGTCACCATGGTGATGATGAAGATAATGGCCAAGTATCAAACTCACATTCAGAGATGAGACATGCAAAGTTTGAAACATTGCTATGATTTTATTTACTAGATAAAGTTTGAAAAATTGCTATGATTTTTTTTAGATACTCAATTTTGAGCCAAGAGATGAGATGAGAAATGCATTTTTTGGTATGACAGCTATAAACTCTACACCATGCTTACGTGCCAAGTACAAAAATACACAAAGAACGACATCACCGGTTAGTTACATACTATTCTGCATTGACAAGTTTAACATGTCCAGAATGCACCTTTTGTCAAATAGTACATTGGAGCTAGATAACATGAAAATGTAGTATTCAGAATGAGAAAAATCTTAAAAAGTATTGAACTTTTTGTTTCTATAGGGTTGTATTCAGGGCCGTAATTCAGTACTACCTAAAACAGAAATTACCTTTGAAATTGGCAAGTTATTCTGTGAGGTGGATATCACTATAATTGACCGTTTAGCAGAACTACTCACCTCACCCTCCCACAGTAATAACCAATGTTCAGCATCACACTCAAGAATGTTCAAGTCTTTGAATCCAACATCATTTGTAAGTAGCTTAATTTCTGGGGGGAGTACTCCCTTTGTCCAAGTGGTAGGGGTGATTGGCAGTCAATCTCGCAAATGACCCCAAACAGGTACGCATAAGTTAAGAAAACTGTCAAAGCCTTGATTTCAACCCCAAAAAGGTACGACTTTGCAATGTTCTTGGCAACTAAGCTTATCTTTATACAGTAACAGGAGCGCCGATCAGCCCTTAACCACTTGGACAAAGGGAGTACCCCTCCAGACTTAATTTTGGTATTTCGTTTTTCATATTTTTTTTTTTTTTTTTTTGCTGTTGGAAGTTACATTGTTTTTATGGTTAGAGTTTTTATTGTGATTGTTATTGGTGTGTTGTTTAGTTGTTGTGGGGTATTATTTTAAGATGCCTCGATTCAGTTATTATATATTTAAATGAGGAAATAAAAAACACACATTTTTCTTCCCAATATCTTAAATATTTCTTGATCAACAGAATCAACAAGCTGTGTTCACCCAAGCTATGGATGAAGGACCAACATCTGACCAACGTATGGATCTTGCTTTAACATGTCCAAAACTGGTTATCTTGCTAAGGTACTAATATCCTAGCTTATCAAACCTCCATCCATTATCATTGCCATGTGTCTATATACTGTCTGTTTGATTTTCTCTTGAGGTAGTTGCGGTCCCTTGCTGCTGCTCTTCAAGCTCGTGCACATCTTGTTCAAGAAAATTTTAAAATTGCCATGAGAAAGAAAGCAAATCAAAGCCAAAACATGCCTTCTCTGATTTTTTAAGCTTTGAAAAAACTACAGAATGATAAGGAGGAGTTGTCTTTAAAGCGACTAGTGCCTAGTCCCACATGACCAAAACAATGAAACTAGCACGGCGGTCCCCAATTGTTTTCTTTTTATTCATGGCTGCATTTACTGTTCTTACAATTTAGAATAAAAAATGAAATATTCATTCGTTTTCATGTCAAGGTTCCCTATCCCTGATCTAAGACCAGTAGTAGAACGTCGACCATGGTGGAAACAAGCCCTCAGGGATGATGCACTTCTTCTTGAGTTCTCATCTGTTGAGTTCAATACTGTTATCTCCTCAGAAGAATCTAGCTGTTCCTATGAGCTTCGTTTTCAGGAGCTGGATGGTTAGTGTTGCTCATATTTGGTTGAATAGTCCCCTCCATAGTTACCAGAGCCATCTTGAAAGGTAGCCGGGCCTTTGCATTGAAACGAGATGATCATTGAGCGTGCAATGATAGAGACAAGTTAATGATTGTCCCGATAGATGTTAATAGGTCTCTATCACTGCAAGCTCAACGTTCGTCATGCTTCGATGCAAAGGCTTGGCTACCTTTGAAGATGGTGCAGGGATAAGTCCAATATTTTGAATCACCATATTAAAATAAGAGATTAAATTAACATGCGTATCATGGGGTGGCAACTCCCTTAGTCCAAGTGGTAGAGGTGATCGGTGGTTGATTTTGCAATTTAAGACCCCTAAAAGGTACGCATAAGTTAAGAGAACTGTCAACTCCTGTCAAAATCTTTTAAGCAAGAACCATAAAAGGATCCTAAAAGGTATGCACAGGGAAGGAACACCGATCACCCCTACCACTTGGACAAAGGAACCCCCCTCCCCTGGATTTGAAACACTTTCAATTGATACTGGCTTCTCGATTTTACAGCAAAGATTCATGAGGTATTATTTACAAAAAATAGTTACAAACAAGTTCGAGTAGGAATTCATCGTCAGGTTTAAAATTACCTTTTGTCTTTGTGTTGCAGGTTTTTTCCAAAAGAGCAAAGATGAGCCATCTATACCATTCATCAAAGCTGCTACCATGGCAACAGACAATGACTCCAACACCTGTGGGTTCGATTGGCCAAGGTAATTGTAACCATGGTTATCAATCTATAATATTACATAGACTGCTTTGCAGTGTTACTAACAAAAACAAATGGTTAGGTGAATAAAAACTGCCTTACACACTGTGAACAAGCAGCTTGGTCTCCCTCCCAATTTTAGTGTCGGGACACAGGCAGCCCAACTTTTTAAACGGCTGCGAGGGAGACTAAGCTGCTTGGATATAATTATCAATGATTATCATTGTCCTTCGTCAGTGGTGATTCTTTGAGCTTGTTGGTTTGGTACAAATACATGTATACCTCGACTTTAAAAGCATTTATGAGTTAATTAAAAGTACAGCATTCATTTCCATTAGTTTGTATTTAGGGTGCACTCTAATAATGTACTTTATCACACAGGTCTATGTTTTCCATTTCATATTTTCATTTTGAAATACTTTCTTGATTTAAAACACTGTATGTTATATGATAAACAGATTAATACATGGGCGCTTGGAGATATGAATTTTATCTTCTTGTGTTCAATTGAAGGAATAGAAAACGCGTGCGCGTGCTTTGTGCAGTTATAAGATTGTCAGAACACGAGAGAAGTGTTAAGAGAAGCACGACGCGAAGCTGCATACAGCACAGAAAGCAAGTTTTTTATTCCTTTTATAAAATACAAATTGATCAACATGCAAACGCGCGTGCTGTGTACTCTCATAAAGCACGCGCCTGACCCAATCAAAATACGTGATTTCAAATAGTTATTTTATAAATCGTTATATCACTCAGTAGATATCGAGTTGAACATTTGAAGATAAATTTCATATCTCTGGACGCCCTTGTTTAATCTCTATATAAAATATTGGGCTGGAGCACAGTAACATCGCTATAAGTACTATCAAATGCAACATTTTTCATGTGCTATGTTTTTCTGGTAGGATCACAGTGAATGTTCAACCGGCTTCGTCTCTGTCAGTACTTGAAGAGTCTGATAATAATTCACCACTAAGTTCACTAGAGGCCTATCCTGTGTTGAAGAACGACCCATCACCTTTTTCGTCCAAACCTGTCATGTATGAAGCAGAAGAGGTACAAACAATCATTCTGTTACTCTTGCTAAAGCCCCCTTTCTTTTTATGTGTGGTATCCCTTAAGGGTTAAAAATAGTCTGTACCACTCCATTTTAAAAGTACTTCTTTTAGAGGTGATTTTGAAAACTCTCGACAAGCATACCCCTGATTGCCCCCAGCGGGCTTTGCTCTGAGGAGATACCCCGTTCTAGTAGCGTTGATGTAATTTTCTCTTACTACTATTACTTCTTACCACCTGTTTGCTGGGCGCATGATTTATTAATAAATATCATTATTTATTATACATGGTTATTAAATAAACATGTTTTTTTTTTCAATGGTAGCTGGTTCTTCCTGGCAGCCAGGAAGAGATGGTCAAATTCCAGGAAGACACGATCTCGTCATCTCAAGTACATGTAGAATGCTGCTTCCCACGTCTTGATGTTAACCTACATGAAAAAGAGTTTTTTGAAATTATTTATAACAGGTAAAATACAAGGGCTTTCACAATAGGAGTTATATACCAGTTTCCCATCATTCATTGCGCAGCTTCGTTATAGTGCTGCTTTTGGTAGTAGTTGTAATGAAAAATAATTGTTAGTTAACTTATATAGTGCAATTTTTACCATAAGAATGATCAGATGCACTTTACAAAATTAAAATAGTCCCCTTTCACAGCTCCCTGCGCCATCTTGAAAGGAAGTCGGGCCTTGCAATGATAGAGGCATTTTAACACTTTGCGGGACAATTATTCACGTGTCTCTATTATTGCAAGCTCAACGTTCGTCTTGCTTCGGTGCAAAGGCCCCCGTGGCGTAGGAAACTGTGAAGGGGACTGTTTTAATTTTTTAAAGTGCATCTTAGGAGGGGGCGTAAAGGGGGTTGGAAACCGCACAAACAAATCTACAAAAAACGCACAATCGCACCAAAATTTGCTAAAAACCGCAACCGCAAGATTTGTAAAAACGCAGATATAAATGAAAAGAGAAAAAAACGGCAGCAAAAATAACGCGAAACTGCATCACCGCAAACCCTTACGCCCCCTCCCTTAGTTGTGCTAATATTTCATATTTTATTGTTATACAGGATAGCTAGTGATCTATTACTATGGGAGCCTACAGCCCCGTCACCAGTAGACAGGTCTGATATCCATGGTGCTGCTATAGGAACGGCTGGTCTTGATTTAGCCAGTCAACTATTACAAGGACCGGACAAGTTTGTTATGTGTCGATCTGGATTACACAGTTATGATGGTAAGCATCCTATTAGTCCAGACCTGACCCAATTTTCGCAAAAGATATATTTTTACGCGCTCGTTCTTATTCCACGTATACTATAGGTGGACGTAGTGTTTACAAGTGTTGGTATTGTAATGCTAATTTGCCAACCATTTTAACAATAGATTTTTTAATTTTCTTTGTTCTGATAACAATGATTGGTTGGCAAAATTATAACAAAATACGCCACTGTACGTCCACCTATTGTACTCGTGTCCTCACATTTCTGCCCAGAAAATCATTTTGTTTTCTAAATTGTGTATCATGATCACATTCATCTCTGAAATAATGTTGTTGTTATTTAGATTCATCGTCCGATGAGGAGGATAGTAGTAACTTTACATCACCTGAACATAAACATAATCGACGTGGAACTAACAATGACAACACTGGACAAACATTGGTAGCAGTGACACTTACTGTATCTAAAGCAAGACTGGCTTTGTTTCCTACTAGTGAGGTATAATGATGATTGGGTTGATGGTGATGATGATAGTGATGATTGGGTTGATTATATGATGGTGGTGATGATAGTGATGATTGGGTTGATTATATGATGGTGGTGATGATAGTGATGATTGGGTTGATTATATGATGGTGATAGTGATGATTGGGTTGATTATATGATGGTGATAGTGATGATTGTGTTGATTATATGTTTTACCATAACTTGTAAATTTCTCGCGCGCTGATTAGCTGAGAGCCATTGTCGATTACAGTCCAGACCTGCTTGTGCTCACGATATCCGTGCGCGAGCGGATAAAACGGTTTTCTTCAAACTTTTTAGTTGTCTTTCGCTTATTGATGGTAAAAAACAATTCGAAGTCAGTTTTCTATGGGTCTGTACTGTAATCGACAATCAAAATTACGTCACAAATGATCAAAACTTTGCAGTGAAACCGCTCGCTGCGCTCGAGGTTCCACTTGAGTTTTGATCATTTGTGACGTAATTTTGATTGTCGATTACAGTACAGACCCATAGAAAACTGACTTCGATTTGTTAAATGGTGATGATGATGGTGATGATAACAAGTATAGAATGATGTTCTGGTGGTGATGATTCATAGTCATAGTGATTATGATGGTGATGGTGATGCTCACGGTAGTGATGTTTATATATTTATAGTGATGATGACTGATGATGACAAGTATACAATGATAATAGTGCTGATGCAATTTATGATGATGATGATGTTGATGATGATGACAAGTATATATGATGTGTATAGGGATGACCCTGATAATGATAGTGTTGATGCTACTGATGATGATCACGATGATGGTACAACTGATCATTGATGACAAATAAGATATAAAAAGAGTCATCCATAATGTATCCATCTATTTTTCTACCCACAGGTTTCTGACAATCACCCTGATGCCAACAGCTCCCAACACGAAGTGCACCAAGTTCTTGGTCAACTCATGGGTGAATTGGACGACTTGAATTTCTTTGTCGCAGCTTGCTACAAAGGACAAGTGGACTTGACATACCTTAGTCTGTATTCTAAAACATTACAGCTTAGACACGCACCATTAGTTAATAGTGACGTACACGAAACCATGGAAACGGCCTTCTCGGGGGCGGAGTTACAGTCTACATTGTATCCAACTGAACGAGGTTTAAAACAAGGCAGTGACTATCCAGATGAACCTATGTTATCAGTAGCAGCCAAGTTCTGGTTAGATCCCGTTAAAAATATTAAGGTGAGATTATAACATCACTGAAAAAACCTGTACTTGCATTTATATTCAAAATCGCCTGTTCTCTTAAATATAACCCCAAACCCTACCCCCACCCCCACCCCCACCCCCTTCGTGGTTGACAAAAATATCATAACCGCCCTATATTCGTCCAGTTTTTACTAACCCTCCCCCCCCCCTCCCCCTAAAAAACTCCATACAATAAGTAACAACCCCTATATAGCTTCCGAAAATAACGTAACCCCCCCCCCCCCCCCCCTATATTCTAATAAATGAAAGCCCCCTTATTATGATTGGTAGGACGCATGTTTTTAACAGTTTGGAAATTTTAAAGTTAATGCCGATCAGTTATACACAGACATATATGAGAGAAATCAGAAGTCAAGATTCAGAGACATCTTGTCCCCATTTTCAAGGCTACATTAGCGATTTTATCATTCTTGTACACTGACTCGCAAATAGAAAAGGTTCTGAAGAAGTTCCTTAAGGTAGTTCCAGATACTTGGATTGTTTCAATGAATATTTTGATAGTTCCTGTCATTTATCGATCATTGTTAGGCAAGTAAAAAACGTTAAAAAATGGGGGTCACCGTATTGCTAATAGAGTTACAAGATGTAGAATAGTACAGTGAAACCCCGCCTTACGGCCACCCGGTTAATACGGCCACCCCGTTATTGCGGCCAGTTTTTTAGGTCCCGACGAAATGCATGCCCATACATTTTCTATAAAATTTACTCGCTTAATACGGGCACCCCGTTAATACGACCACTTTGGGCTGTCCCTTCGGTGGCCGGATTAACGGGGTTCCACTGTAGTCCGGAACTACCTTTGTTGTCGTTTTCCACTATTAAGACATTTTTCTATTCCCAGGAAATAGTATTAGCGTTGGGTATACGAGATGTTACGATGCGACATAGAATTGTACCTTCATCACAGCTATGGCTTACACAGGTATAGGTTATGGATTCATTGTTGAGTTGCGTACATCCATGGGTCCACCTTCACAGGGTGCTCTCGCTTGCTCTCAGTTAAACATTTGAGGTTTTACATGCATGGAGCATTGGTTACAGATATTCTTTTTCATCAAAAAATACATGCAGTCTTATTCTCTGTTATATAAGTTTTAAAATGGAAACTAGCGCGCGAGTAAATTAGTATAGGCTGCGTCGGTGTTTGATATAAACGATATATAATATAATGAAATTTGTATCACCGTAAAAAATGTTGACTTAACTTTACTGACGTTTCGAGCTTTGGCACTTCGTCGGAGTAACGGCACTCGAAACGTCAGTACTAAAGTTAAGTCAACATTTTTTACGGTGATACAAATTTCATTATATTACCTAAACTTTAAAATGATATATACTTTGTCTATCTTTTTTGTAAAATGATGCGCTAAACAACTTTTAAAGCCTGGTTCCCATATAATCACTACGATTGCCAGGATCGCTGTGATGGCCCTTTCGTTTTTGTGAAATAATACTGAAAATATCGCTGTTGACTGAAGGTGGAAGCTTAATTTTGACGAAATATATTCTGACATAGAAAAGCAATGTAGATTTTGTTTAATCACAAAGAACTCTTGGGCCGGTTGTACGAAGGGTGAATAGCGCTATCCACCGGATAAATCCTTATCCAGCGGATAAAATCTATAAAAAACCTATATGCAGTGGATAACTTTATCCACCCTTCAAACCGGCCCCTTAGCTATATTCTGATAGTCAAACATGACTTTCGACGATCGCAGCAAATGTAGCGGTCATTTGGGAACCAGGCAACTTGTGAAGATGTTAATTTGACATTGAAGTCTATCTCTAAAAGTTATAAATTGTATTTTCTTATTTTCTAGTTTTCCACCGTGCAAAATCTCTACTTATCCCTGAAAATTAGTTTTATTGTGGCAGGTCTGAAGGAGATCTGGCCCCTTGAGCTTGACCTTGTTTGGGAGACTTAGATTAGAGATCACTATTCAACAGTTTTTAACTTCAGTAATTGATGTATTATTTTCCAGATGTCTGATTATCTTGATGTACAAGACTACCCTATTCTCGGGTTTGTAGCTCCTGCAGTAGTTACAGTACTTCATACCCATATATGGAAAAGTGCTATTGATTACAGGTAATCAGTATTAACTACCTTGATCAATTTAACATTATCACTTTTTGTCTTCATTATCATCATCATACGGTCATTATCATCACCACCATCGTCATTATTATTGCTACAATCAAAATTAACATCCTAACCATCATCATTACTAGCATAACCATCATATCATCACCACCACCACCACCATTGGCATCATCATCACCACTATCACCACCATCATCACTATCACTATCACTATCACCATACCACAACCACCATACCACAACCACAACCACCATCATCAACACCGCTGCCACCACCTCCACAATTGTCATCATAATCATCATCACCATCGCCATCTCCATCAACATCATTACCACCACCACAACCATCACCACCACTATCATCACTATCACCACCATGACCACCACCACCACCACCACCACTATCACCATAACCACGACCACGATCAACACCATAATCATCACCACCACCACATCCATCACCACCACTATCATCACTATCACCACCATCAGCACCACAACCACCACAATCACCACCATCACCATAATCATCACCACAACCACCATCACCAAAACCACCACCACCACTATCACCATAACCACGGCCACCGGCCACCACCACCATAATCATCACTACCACCAGAGACACCACCACCACTATCACCAAAACCACCACCACCATCATCAATATAATATACCAACATCATTTTCATCAATACCAACATCATTATCAAAAGTATCACCATAATCTTCTGTAATTTGAATCATAACTAATATAGTTTGTTATTTCAGACCCATTCACCTTCCTCTGCGTGTCCTTCTTACCATGGAGTCATTTAGTGTATCTAGTAATCTAGCCATTGAATCTTCAGTTTCTTTATTAAGGTATGTATATATTTATTCGTATGTTACTTATGGATTGCTCAATAAATCACCTTACATTGCTGGCAATCTTGATAAACACCTTCACTTATATCTTACAGTGCGACCACTAAAACCGGGACCACCCAATCAAATTTTCAAAATAGATAATTTTTGATATCAAGCAAAACATTTGTATAGGGTTCTCACAGGCTAAGATGTTTCTTATTCAATCTTGATCTATTCTGTTCACATATAATGAAAAGTGTTAGCATTTTAAGCAAAAAATCGAACATTTGTAGAGATTCTATTGTTCATATTCTCGATCGTGATTGGATAATTATGTTTTGGTTGCCCCGGTTTCAGCAGTCGCACTGTAATTGTAACTATGGAATAAACATAGCGCACTTTCCACGTAAAGTCTGTTCAAATGCGCTTTACAATGCTATCATTTCTTTAGGCTCGGTTTTTTTTACAATTTACAATTATGAGGGTCAGTAATTGGTATAAGCCAGTCAATGAGGGTGCTCACGGCCAGGATTTGTTACGTCCTCAGTAGCTCTAAAAATATAGACACTGCAATGTTCCGAATGCCTTTCGTTGGATCTTCGTATAATATGCATTCCTAATTTAGCGTGATTTGCAGAACTCGAATTTTTACGCTAAAAATATGCGCTAAAAAAGAGAAATCCATTTTCTGCAAATCAGGCTAACGTTCCTTAATATCCTCATTTTATTCTTTGTTTATAGATTCATCATCGATGACGCTGCCCTCTATATATCAAACAAATGCAGTGGCCAATCTAATCTCAACAGTAAGTATGGCATAGATTGGTGACAGGTTCGTGATTCATTTACTAATGCATATTATTGTCTTTAGACTACGTGTGTGTCATGGATCTAGGTCTGTTTGAACTGTCTCTCTTTACAAGCGATGGCAGCGACGAGGTGATTATACTTTTGTTATTCTCTACTTTCACAATAACCATAATGCCTTTTGGGGGGAGGGGGGGGGTAGCTATTGTAATAGTAGCCTTCACAGTTCCCTGCGCAATCTTAAAAGGAAGCCGGGCCTTTGCATCGAAGCAAGACGAACGTCTTACCGGACAAATGTTCACGTGTCTCTATCATTGCACGCTCAACTTTCGTCTCGTTTCAATGCAAAAGCCCGGCTACCTTTTAAGATACTGTAGCGCAGGGAACTGTGACTATTCATATCAAACAAATTGTAATTCAAATCAAACAAATTTGATTTACAATATCTACCCCCAAAAACAAAAGGCATTATGGTTAAGTGAAAGTAGAAAATTCTAATTATTTGAAGAATTGTCTAAGTTCTTGCCAACAGCCCTGCGTTGCAGAAGCACATATTGCTACTTACAAGTTTAAATCACATATTGTCTTTCTTTTCGCTTATCTGTCTGTCCATCTGTCTAACTGTCCGTCTGTCTGTCTAACTGTCCGTCTGTCTGTCTAACTGTCTGTCTGTCTAACTGTCTGGTTGTCTAACTGTATGTCTGTCTAACTGTCCGTCTGTCTGTCTAACTGTCCGTCTGTCTGTGTCTAACTGTCCGTCTGTCTGTCTAACTGTCTGTGTGTCTGTTTATCATTATTATATTTGTGCCCTTTCCCATTTCAGCGACACCCAAAGATGGAACTGCGCATGTCTAGTAACACGCTCCATGTCAGGACTTGTTCCGACTCGTGTTCAGCCCTCCTACAGCTTGTGCAGTATATTGCAGCAGATGGGGACCTGGTACCAAGCTACGAGAGACAGGAATCGGATTCTCTCAGTTGTCCACCGGTATGCTTGGATAAATAAATGAAATAAATATAGGAGAGAAGTTATAAATATGGATAGATGGATGAGTAATTGAGTAAGGGATGAATGAGTATAATTGAATTAATGAATAAATATTTGAATTAATGAATGAAGAATTGAATGAATGATAGAATGAATGAGAAATTAATGATTACTGGCAAGAATGAAGGAATAAATAATTGAATGAAGGAATGAGAAATGAATGAGTAACTCAACTGCCGTCCAAACTCATCATAGTCAAGATAAGACCGGTATCCTTTACCAAGGTAACGGGGAACGTCAGTGGCCTGTTTCCCCTGTTCGGGCATAGTAATCTCCATAAGAGGATATATCCCTGAAACAGTGGCCAGCAAATCGTGCCCTCTTCTGTGCCAGTGTTTTTGAGATCGGCGAATGAATAGTTGATGGAATTAGCCGTGTAACTTACCGTTTTAAAGATTTTATGACTTGAATAATTTATAACTGAATAGATGAATAATAGGCAAATGACTGACTTTCCACCTTAAACTACTCAAACTACATAGTTCACTTACTGTCCGTAGTCAATCTTATGATGTATTTATTGTACTGCAGACACCAGGTCGATGTCCAGCGGACCCTCCTGTTGAACAGAGCTCCATGGACGAATGTGAAATGAGCTCGTTAATGAGAGAAGCCATGGATGACCAGTTCAGTGACGATGATGATGATGACTCGAATAAGGTAACATCGTGTTATCCTTTTCTTCTAAAACAACCTTGCATTCCTTGTCAAGCTTGCACTAGAGACCTTTAGATTGGAGTACGAGTACGAGTTTTCATTGTTAAGCATGCGCATGCGTCAGACCGTGACAATGTTTCGCTTGTTTGAAAAAATCGTAGTCATCACTTGGACGACGACCAGTTTTGTTGCAAAACTTGTACTGTCAACGACAGCAAGGAATACGTAGCGTGCACAGTAAACTCGTACTTATAGACCCTTTTAATAAGTCCCGAAGTGTTGTGTTTTCCGCGCTTGACGTCAAATTTGTTCTTTTCAATTCCTTTCATATTATAAAAATTTCAAAAGAATAAATTTGACGTCAAGCGCGGAAAACTCAACACTTCGGGACTTATTAAAGGGGTCTATAGTCGTACTCGAATCTAAAGGTCTCTGCACATGCAACGAAACTGTAGATTTTGTTTAATTGCTTTTGTGGCTGCTTATTTTTATATTCAGAACGTGTGTTAGCTCATGGAAGTATAAATATGATTTGAGCTTCAAATAGCAAATATAGTATCAAAACCCCTAATTTGCATATCTGAATATGTCGCATGGATAGCATGGAGCATGGATATAGTGATGTACGCTTCAATCCCCTTATGAGTTTCTGTTTCAACTTGAATGTTCTCTTTGTAGGACTCTAAGAGCGACGCAATGCATCCATCATCGAAGTCTCCCAAAAGAGAACTTTTCCTCTTCCCTGATGACCGCCCAGAAATACAGGACGAAGTCGCAGACGCTATGGAGAGCATGGGACTAGAAGAATCACTGACTACACAGGACGATGGAGATGATGTTGATAGTGATGAAGAGTTTTGTATACTTGACCATCCTGACAAAGAACCAGAGGTAAAACTCACCGCAATAACGGTGGACAGCGGTTCAATCAATCAATCAAATAACTTTATCAAAGTGTCGGTTGTAAAAAAACTCACTGTAAAAACGACTGAGTAATGGTTACTGAAATGACAAATGTAAATAGGTGCATCCACAGTTACTCACTGTAAAAAAAACTGAGTAGTGGTTGCTCAAATAGCTGAGTACATCTATGCATCCACAGTTACTCACTGCAAAAAAAAAACTGAGTAATGGTTACTGAAATGACTAAGTAAATAGATGCATTTACAGTAATGTTACTGGTTGTAAAATTGACTGAGCAGCAGTATCTCAACTAAGTAAATCGATTCATAGTGACCTACGAATGCAGCTCAGTCTTTTTGTTAAGGTTTTCAATGAAGATGGAAGGTATACTGTATGTTGGGTATTAGTAACTAACTGTAAGGGTTTTCTGTTGTCAGGGTCTAACAGATGACGTTGTGATCAAACCGCTAGTAGATGAAGACATACGTATCGTAGAGAACCATTTCCCAGTCACGGTAAATATTGCATATTAATAAGTCTATTCTATTTGTCTTATTTGCTATGTCCGGGCTTCTATCAGCGTCGAATTGTTCTTTCTATTTATGGTGTTACATTGATTTACTTTTAAGCTGATCGTATACAACGGTCAGGGAAAGTCAGTGAATTTAGAATTATTTTCAAGGTCAGGGAATTGTCAGGGAATTTTGATTTTGGTCAGGGAAATTTGCAATTTTGCAATTGTCATCATTCTCATATTCTTTTTGGTGATAATTATGTAATTTCACTCCTAAACGAAACTTCCCAAAGGTTCCCGATATTTTATTAGAAGTGTGCCACTTGGGCATTGAAAAATTTGTTTGGTCTGGGAAAAGTCAGGGAATTTTACTTTTTTCATATGAGAAGGAACCCTGTTATAATAAATGTATTGTCCATGCAATCAAGAAGGTATTGGGAAAAAGAAAGGGATGGCTGGGATAGAACACCCTTACTTACTTACTTACTTACTTACTTACTTACTTACTTACTTACTTACTTACTTACTTACTTACTTACTTACTTACTTACTTACTCACCCATGTACGCTTACAATTTCTACTTGAATATTTACAGATCGGTCGCAGTGACCAGCTGCGTGCCCCCGATCACTACCCACCAGCGGTTTTCCGTTACTGTTTACGTGAAATGTCTATCGTGTGGCACATGTACGGTGGCAAAGACCTTGGTCACCATGAAAACAAACAAAAACGGTAAGCAAATGCAAGTATACCTGTATTAGTAAATCTCCAATGGCTCGAATTCTAGTGTTAACTCAGGTTGCTACAAGTCTTTGAATTCAGTGCTAAGCATATATACACCAGCAGCATGCCTTGCTTTTCATATTTTTTTAAAAAGGAAGTTGTGAAAGGCAGAATGATTTCAATTATATTATAAAAATTATCAATTGCATTTAAGGCGCAAATCACTTTCATATATACGTATTAACGGCAGTCAAAGTCAAGCTTCACCCAGACTATCATTTCTATGCATGACTGTCCTTTTAACTTGCATTAATATTGAAGGCTTTAATCTGTTACAGATAATATGGTTCTACAAGATTGTTATATAAATTTACTGCACTGTATCACCAAATTTAAAGTTGTTTTAAGTTAATGCATTTCTCCTATTGTTATTTCATTCTATTACAGGATAACCTTTGCATCAGATGTTGTATCACCCAAAAAATCACCTATCAAGACAGCAGGCAGTCCTAAATCAACAGCAGCAACCCGAGCACGGGGAGGGGTGGGGAGACAAACTGATATACTCATGGAATTGTACCTCAACAAGGTATGTAGGCCCTTTCCTTTCATTCCCTTCCCTAACCTTTTTTCCCCTACCCTTCTCTTCTCTTCTCTTCTCTTCCCTCCTTTCCTTTCCTTCCCATCCGGCCTTTCCTTTCCTTTGCTTCCCTTCTTTTCTCTTCCCTTTCCTTATTTCTTCCCTTCTCTTCCCTTCCCTTCCCTTTTCTTCCCTTTCCTTATATCTTTCCTTCCCTTCTTTTCCCTTCCTTATTGTCTGTCTGTCCTCCCTGTCACTAACAAAGGTTTCTTCACTTAGATTCGATTTCAGTTCGAGCAGTATCCAGAAGACACAGAGCAAGCATCACGATTGGTGTTTCTTGCTCAAGAAGTGGAAGTACGAGACAGATTAGCTCATTCACAAATCAACAAGTTTTTATATCAATATACATCAGAGTCTTGTCCAAAGCAGACCAACGCTAACATGGTAATGGTGTAAAAATACTATATTATAATCAACAACTATTATATCTCTTCACAGTCTCAAATAAGGTTGAAACGTACAACGCTATACCCATGCTCCGACATATTCAGAATAGGGGTTTTGATACCATATTTGGTATTTGAAGCTCAATTCAAGATGGCTGTTTCAAAATTCTTGCTAAATTTGGTGGCATTCAGAGAAGATACACCAAAATATTCGATCGGGAGACTTACTAGATTCCTTCATATCAATTTAAAGAGTTCTAAAGCAAGAAGACTTGAATAACTACTGGAAAACAATTCGACCATGAAATTTGAATATCCTGGAGCATAGATCAAAAGAAATGAATGGTGGTTGCACGTTTCAATCAACTAATGCGTTTCTTTATCTCTCTCTTTTATTATCAGTATTGATCACGATAGTAATGGCACTGACAATATTAACGATATGATTGGTTCGGGAATATGGGACTATATTACCTACAGCGTTTGGCGCGATTTTAAAAATACGAAATCAATAGTGAATGAATTTTTGAAATAATCACCTGCTGTGTGTTTTAGAAATCATTCTCCTCGGGCTTGATTTTGATCGGTGAATAAAAACCTCGTCATTTACAACATGAAACTGATCTACTTGTACCTCGTCTAGATCGTCATCAAAATGCTTCATATGAGACCTGATCCGTCCCTTCCAGCACAAGAGTGTTGCCTTCGTGTTTCTGTTCAACCACTACGACTCAACGTCGACCAGGTACGCATGCGCGGTCAATAAAACGGCGTGTTTGTCTTTATTCTGTGATATAAACACTCTGGGAGTTATAGAGAAGTCGTAAAGAAACACAAGGCGTAGCCGAGTGCTTCGTTGACTCCTCGTGGATCTACAGCTCCCAGTGTTTATATCACAGTATAGAGACACAAGCGGACGTTTTATACTGCTTTTATAAAATATTTTTGTTTGCTGGGCGTATGGTCTCTAATATTTCATAATTATCTATTAAGAATGTCCTTTAAATGTTATATCTTTATTTGTAGGATGCACTTTTCTTCATAAGAGACTTCTTCGCCGATATCTCTGGAGAAGCTTCTAAAACTTCTAAAGGTTAGATCGAATTTATTAAAGAAAGAACTTATTTACATGGTCACTTACCAGCATGCTTTGCGTTGTTTATTTTGATTTGGGTATTAGAATTCATTCGCAGTCCTTTGTATTAAAAGAAAACAAAAAACGCTAAAAAATAGTAAGAGCGTAGATACCCACTCACACTTTAAAAGATATCAAAATGTCTGAATAGTGTGATTTTTATGGTCCAGGAAATTCAGTCTTTCGCGCGGTGCATGCTGGTAAGCGACCATGGGTCTTTAAAACAGTAATACACCACCATGAGTCGAAAGCTGCGTTTTCGTTTGCCCCCTAATACCGTACCGCTATTGTTTGGTGTGGTTTAGGGTAATTGTTTGGAAAGACTTGTTTTTCAAACCAATCCTAAACGATGTTTCAATTTCTTGCTGACTGTCCCCTTTAAAAAGGATAAATAATTTGTTTTTATACAAACACGTCTAGTGTACACACATGGATCCCAAGTATTGCCTTTGTTTTCTTTCCAGGGTCAAGCAGTGTAGAATCCAGTCCCATCAAGACCCTAACTCCTGTAGATAATCCCCACTTAGGCTCATCACCAGACCTCTTTGATGGCGAAGACCTTTTGTCCGTGTCATCACAGCAAGAGACTAGTGACGAGTCGCCTCAGGCTCCTACGTTTTTCAGGTCGTTCATCTTCTCTCCTGAAGTACCGATTAGACTTGATTATCAAGGAAAACACGTGGATATGGATCAGGTAATGCTTCATTCGTTAACTTATTAGTTCATACACAGATATGAAAATAAACCTTGAATACTGAAAAATGAACAATCTCTGCTAATTTGAAGTGCACTGTAAGACCATCATGCATTGTGGATCATAGCTTCACTTCGAAACATACAAGAACTACAATGCAATTCAGTTTTTATTATTCAATGTTTATGAATAAGCTGTATTAATATGAATACTAAAATAAAAGTAAAATATGGGTTCTTTAATGTTATTTGTTTACATATTTGCTGTGAGTGTTAAAATGACTCGTTATCTCATTCAGGGTACCTTCGCTGGTTTATTAATTGGCTTAGCCGATCTAAACTGTTCTGAGTTGAATCTCAAACGATTATGCTGTCGTAGCGGCCTACTTGGTTTCGATCGTGTCATCAACTTCGCTTTAGCTGAATGGCTGAATGATATCAAACGTACCCAGTTACCAAGTATCCTGGGTGGTGTAGGACCAGTCCATTCATTTGTCCAGTTATTCCAGGGAGTGGTTGATCTGGTATGGTTACCTATTGAACAGTATAGACGAGATGGTCGGGTTATGCGGGGTTTACAGCGAGGTGCTAATTCCTTTACAACATCGTCTGCAATGGCGTTTCTAGAGTTGACCAATAGAGTTGTGCATATTGTGCAGGTTAGCTGTTGTAAATAATAAATACTGAATAATGTATTCCAACTGTACCGAAATGCAATATCATACATCTTATGTAATTGTTGGAAGCACAATTTTAGAAATATAACTTAATTAATACCTTTATTCGTTCCTCCGTTCTATTCAATTAATTTTTTTTAGCCATTCATTCATTCTTTAGAAACATTATTTACCAATTCGTTCGTTCTTTCTTTACTTACTTTATTTAACCATTTATTCATTCTTAATTTGCCCATGAATTCATTCATTTTTCAATCCATTCAATAATTAATTTATCCATCTACCCATCCATTCATTCAATGATTCATTCATTCATTCATTCATTTATCCATCCATTCAGTCATTCATTTATCCATCCATACAGTCATTCATTTATTCATCCATTCAGTCATTCATTTATCCATCCATTCAGTCATTCATTTATCCATCCATTCAGTCATTCATTTATCCATCCATTCAGTCATTCATTTATCCATCCATTCAGTCATTCATTTATCCATCCATTCAGTCATTCATTTATCCATCCATTCAGTCATTCCTTTATCCATCCATTCAGTCATTCATTTATCCATCCATTCAGTCATTCTTTATCCATCCATTCAGTCATTCATTTATCCATCCATACAGTCATTCATTTATCCATCCATTCAATCATTCATTTATTCATCCATTCAGTCATTCATTTATTCATCCATTCAGTCATTCATTTATCCATCCATACAGTCATTCATTTATCCAACCATCCATTCAATCATTCATTTATTCATCCATTCAGTCATTCATTTATTCATCCATTCAGTCATTCATTTATTCATCCATTCAGTCATTCATTTATTCATCCATTCAGTCATTCATTTATTCATCCATTCAGTCATTCACTTTTTCATCCATTCAGTCATTCATTTATTCATCCATTCAGTCATTCATTTATTCATCCATTCAGTCATTCATTTATCCATCCATTCAGTCATTCATTTATCCATTCATTCAGTCTTTCATTTATCCATCCATTCGGTCATTCATTTATCCATCCATTCAGTCATTCATTTATCCATCCATACAGTCATTCATTTATCCATCCATTCAATCATTCATTTATTCATCCATTTAGTCATTCATTTATTCATCCATTCAGTCATTCATTTATCCATCCATACAGTCATTCATTTATCCAACCATCCATTCAATCGTTCAGTTATTCATCCATTCAGTCATTCATTTATTCATCCATTCAGTCATTCACTTTTTCATCCATTCAGTCATTCATTTATTCATCCATTCAGTCATTCATTTATTCATCCATTCAGTCATTCATTTATCCATCCATACAGTCATTCATTTATCCAACCATCCATTCAATCGTTCATTTATTCATCCATTCAGTCATTCATTTATTCATCCATTCAGTCAATCACATTTTCATCCATTCAGTCATTCATTTATTCATCCATTCAGTCATTCATTTATTCATCCATTCAGTCATTCATTTATTCATCCATTCAGTCATTCATTTATTCATCCATTCAGTCATTCATTTATTCATCCATTCAGTCATTCATTTATCCATCCATTCAGTCATTCATTTATTCATCCATTCAGTCATTCTTTATCCATCCATTCAGTCATTCATTTATCCATCCATCCATTCAGTCATTCATTTATCCATCCATTCAGTCATTCATTTATCCATCCATTCAGTCATTCTTTATCCATTCTTTCTCTTTCTCTGTTGTTTAACCAAGGAATCATATTGCCTTTGCACCTGATATTAAAATAAGAATGTGTTTAATTCCCAACCAGACTACAGCAGAGACAGCGTATGATATGGTTAGTCCTGGACCTAGTGTATCACCAAACAAGAAAGGACGTCATCACCTTGCTAAACAACCTGCTGATTTACGAGAGGGCGTTACAAATGCGTACCATGTGGTAGCCAAGGTAAGAGTTGTCCTTGGCCATTAACTACAATCAGTTGATTGAAACACTTGAATAACCTCCCTTGTTAAAGTGGTGATAGGGTGGTCAGGTCGACCCATACGTAGGGAAGAGAAGCGAAAGAACGTCTGTTTTCTCAGACTAATAACAGTTTCGCATTAATGAAAATGACAATAAAAAAGGTACGACTGGGTGTGTTTTTCTTGGAGTTGGGTTTTGGCTTATTATTGTCGCTTAGCAAGAACCCTACAGAAACACATACACTAAATATTTCGACCCCCTCCCTACCTCCTTGTGTGCAGTTATTATTTATAAGTTGTTTGTTTCCAAAGGGACTCAATCGTACAGCGACCAACATAGTTCAAGTAGCCCGTGAAGAGCACGAACAGAAAGGCATGACTGGTGCTGTTGGTGGTGTATTACGACAAGTCCCTGCTACTATGGTACAACCGTTCATATTAGCAACACAGGCTACATCCAACGTCATTGGAGGAGTTAGAAACCAGATACTACCCGATGCTCGAAGAGAGGCTACTGAAAAATGGCGATCAGATGATACATACAAATGAAGCTTAGATCATGATATTCTGTATCAGTATTTCAGGGGAGGGGAGGGTGGAAAATCATGTATCATATCTTTAGATCATTGGAATTCATGAACCAGATGATGTCGCTTCGAAGCGCGCAAAGGATTGTTTGTCAAAACGATCAGTTCCAAAATGGCGCCTCGACACAGCAACGATTTCTGTTACTTTTAGGCATTTTCGTTTTGTTTTTATTCTTTTTTTATTGCTGATAGAGCAGCAGAGAGCTTTTGTTATCCAAGTTACATATAAAGTTATGTTAAGGACGTATTTGTAGAGAGTTGACATGGAAAACAACTCTCTTGAACGACGCCATTTTGGAACGAAGAAATGAATAGTATTATAAAGGTGCCATATAAGAAAGAGAGAGAATAGTGACGCTACATTTTATTTAACACAACACGATAACATTACAGCAGAGCTGATGTTGTCATGTAATAGGCCTTTTCATAGTTCCGTTCAGTGACCACGAAAAATAGTTCCAAGTCGAGGTTTGAGTTGCTGCGCATGATAAATTATTGTTGTTGATCATGCGCAGTAACTGGAACCTCGACTTGGAACTGTTATTTGTGGTCACTGAACGGAACTGTGAAAAGGACTATTGATAATTCAAGGGAAGGAGCTATGTTGAATATCAGGGAGGAGAGAGAAAAGAGTAATAAATATGTATACTGCTTGGTTTAAGAGTGAGTGAGGAGAAGGAATAAAGAACGAGAAATGCTGTCAACATTTTTGTCAAAAAAGTTAAGATTTAACGACATGAAGAAAACGGCAAAAACATTGTGCTGACAGTATCAAATAAACATACGATGAGTTTTGACAAGTATTCTTTTAAACTTAAATTTAATAATTTGAAATTTAATGGTAATCCATCTGTTGTCTACAGCTTAAATATACTAGTTATACAATGAGTGGCATACCGTGGAATATCCCACTCGTCACTCGCCTAAAGGCTCGTGTGTATGCAAAGAGAATACACGTGACGAGTGGGATATTCACGGTATATCACAACAAAAAATTGTATAACTATTTTATCCCACATCATAAAAGAGAACCCGCAATGTCTCATGGGAAGAGGCAGTTGAATACCGCCGAATAAACAACGGCTTTCAAGCATTCTGATTGGCTGTATTTTATATGATGTGGGATAAAACATAGTATTCCATAGTGTATTCTAGTGCTTACTGATGTATCTTATTTGAATCGAATTTTATTTAACTAAATTAGAATTAGTTAAACGATTACACTGCGAATTCTTGACAATATAATTTTGTAAATAAGTAACCATAGTCTTTTTTCTACAACCTCTTTAATCAGGACTTTCCACTTCAAGAAATGCTATTCATCTTCTCAATTTTATCAACCTTGTTCTCAGGGCCCTCGCTAAGCGGAGGAAAGGGCCCTGGGAACGAGATTGGAATTTTCGAAAGATGGCTTTAAAGCACGGACCGGACAATTTTTTATGCCCGCTATATTTACTTGTTTTAGCGGGACGTCAGTTTTTAATAGTCTCATTCACAATTCCCTGCGTCATCATGAAAGATAGCCAGGCCTTTGCATCGAAGCGAGACGCACGGTGAGCTTGCAGTGATAGAGACCTTTTAACACCTTGCCATACAATTATTCTTGTGTCTCTAGCATTGCAAGCTCAACGTTCGTCTCGCTTCGATGCAAAGGCCCGGCTACCTTTTAAGATGGCGCACGGAACTGTGAAGGACATAATTGCTTTTTTTAACTGAACCGGTTATATAACATTGATAAAGGCTTATTGACCTCGGTGTACTTGTTCCTCATAACCGCGAGCGCGAGTAATATTTATACTCTACAGTATTGTACAATGTATGTATGATTTTCATTTTCACATTCATGTGTATAAAATAAAGAGATACAATAGGAATAGATGATATTAAAGTTAATTTTACAATCAGTTAATTACAAACCACGTGTAAATAGATATTTCAAAGATTTCAATAAAAATGCACGACTTTATAGATATTCTTTTTCTTTTCTTTTGTTTTCTTTTGTTTTCTTTTTATAATTATATGCTGAACGGCAATCAACAGTGCTTTGAACTGCTAGATGTTTTAATGAGTTTCATCATCTACCACTACAACAATTTGTTATGTTCATATAACTCAAACACGTACAATCAAAATATGTTATGAATAAATCGATAACAAGAGTAGAAATACCAATATCCTTTGCAGGCTTCAGAGTGTGGACTGTAGCTTTGATAGCGACTACGATTTTTGAAATAGGTGTATAACACGTCATGGTACTGTACTTCTTTTAATTTATTCTAAGCTTTTTCAGTATACGTTAGCTGTTTAGAGCTGTTTTCATGAACCCGTGAAACACGTTATGCCAGAATGCGTTGATCAAACACTTTTTTTGAGTAAAGTCGGGTTTTACGCCGTATATATTGAGTATACATTTAACTCAATCTACATTATCATTCTACATCTACATTATAACCCATGAAACAAAGTGTACTGGGTCAGAGTTCAATTGGAAATTGCAAATTATGACATGCGAGAGAAAAACAGAAATGTGTTGTTTCAATTCAAATGCGCGCGCTACACTGATAACGGTTGAATCCCTATTCCACGCGCACAGACGTGTGCAGCAAACTAAATAATCTATAGAATGCTTGGAATGTTCGGAATGATTGGAATGTTAAGAATGTGAGAATGACGTAATACGGATTATTTCAAATTTTCAAATTGTACAGGCGTACACGATGCAGTTCTAGAAGTGTACAGCGCGAGAGATTTTGTTCGTTACTCACGTGTATTAAATAATAACGCGCGCTCACTGGAACTTCGGGGTCATTTCCGCGGTGGGGATCATTTCCGCGGCTGTACAGGGCCTCATGAGCGTAAATAAATGTAGACCGCTCTTGCTCGCCGCATCGGCCTGTACTAAGGAAGCTCGATGTCAGCGGTCTTTGAGCGTCTAGTTGGGTAATAAAACAGCGCCATCTTGAAAGCCGTAGCCGGCCGGGCCTTTGCATTGAAACGAGACGAACGTTGAGCTTGCAATGATAGAGACACGTGAATAAATGTCCGGTAAGGTGTTAAAAGGTCTCTATCATTGCAAGCTCAACGTTCATCTCGCTTCGATTTGAAGGCCCATGCAGCTGATACCTTTTAAGATGGCGCAGTTCCCTGTGAAGGGGACTGTTATTGTACGTGTTTAGATGTGCAAAGCAATGCTAACATTATTCTACTTTTTCTTGGTAGTTTGTTTTGACTCTGGTTTTGACCATTATTCGACTAAATAAAGGCCGTTGAATCAAAGAGCACAATTTCATGAAATAGGTCATGATCAATACACAATCTTGTTTTATCAATATAGACAATACTACATGGAAAGTGCGCGCGTACAAGCCTCGCTCGTTCGATTTCTGATACGGCCAACTCGTGCGTAAATTCTGTAAGAAGCACTTTCCATGTACTATTTACTTTATTATATACATACTGAGTGATATTCACTGTAATTTTGCAATGGCAACTTTAATAGAGTAAAACAAATTATCATTCTATACTAAGATGATAAAATATAAGAGATTTTCAAGGAAAAAAAAAGGTTGCTTCACTCTTAAAAATAGTTTTTCTATTAAACATGGAATCTGTACATAATTGGAAATTACCGTAACAGTGTTTCCTTTGCCAGAAATGTTTAGTTCTTTCCGTTTTGACTGAAGACATTTTCGAGTTTGCTTGAATTCCATGTCGTTGATAATACTAGCGCGTTATTTCTTCATTCAACGCTTGAAATCAGGCCCGGGGGTGGGGGGGTGGGGGGGGGGTGGTACTCCCTTATATTTACTATACGGGGACGTTCCGCCAAATAGGGTATGGTTTTTTGCCTTGGCGTCTTGAATAGGGTATACAATTTAGCCTAATTTGTCTTAAATTGCCTTACCTAGGGTATACAATTTCCCCCTTGAGTCTTGGATAGGGTCTACTTTTTACCAATTTGTCTTGAAATAGGGTGCATATCAGGCTTCTGAGGCTTGACGACTCGTAATCTCCTCCGTCTTTTCAGTCTTCTCACAGAGCAAATGAGCTCTGTTAGATATTTATCTAGTTCTTGTGGAGATAGCTCGTTGACTTCTCGCTCCTCGCTCTGTGTCGTCAAAAAGATTTTCAGCAATTTTATATCAATTTTCTGTGTCTTTTCCTTCATGTTTTTGTTTTCGAGATTCTCTACGTAATCCTCCGGTGAAATTTCAAAGTTTACAAATCGTTCTGGCTCCATTTTTTTTTTACTTTTTTTATCGCTTTTTTTGAGTTTATGCCAACTAAACAACACTTGCTAAATGAGCGAACGAAGCTGAATGAAAAAGAAAGCGAGCGCCCGTCAAATAAACCACGACATGGCGGGAATTTCTCCGCAGTGAAAAAACGTCGTACGCGGCCTCTGATTGGACGTATCGTTTTTCTCACACGTGAATTGAAAAACATCGTACGCGAGCTCTGGTTGGTCAGAATTTATTTACGAACGAAAATTTACGGTATGGCTTTACAATGAATATCACTCAGTATGTAGATAATAAAATCATATATCACATAGACATTGGAAAACAAATCAAGGCATAATTATAAAGTCTTGCGAAATGAAAAGAAAAACAGAAGAAAAGTACTGTTTTAATTTAAAAAGCGCGCGCGACATTGATTACCGTTATATCTGGCTTCCTTATATCCCACACGCGCACAGACGTGTACAGCAAAAGAATGCTTGAAGAAGAATCTAAAGGCCGATTTAGACAGTACGATTTTGACCTAAGTCTATCACATGGAACCTGCTCACGCCATACATACAACTTAATCGTACAGCAGAGGAGGGTCCAGGCCCGCCCCACAATGCATTGCGTTTCAATCTATATTATCGTTTGAAACATGACCTCATCACTCTATCTTGGCTTTCAAACTGATAAGAGCAACAGCGTCGTTTCGAACCATTCGCAATATTTCAACTTCTCTTCAAGATTTTTCTTTTCTTTACATTCGTTGTATTTCCATGGAAGATTTACCGATGACTATAGTCGTAATACACAAGTTAGTTTGAGTTTTGTCCGGTTAAAATCATGCAGTGAAAGACGGAGAAAGTATCGTGTTCGTTCGCTTCGACAGTTGTCTTGGACGAGACACAATTATAGCTTGTTTTGATACTCTATTCATGGCCTATTTGATACATGTCGTGAATAACGTTTATACAGATGAAAATAATACGTTAAGTAGTATATAAAAAACGAGCAGCAGTGTTTTATCAAGGATAAAAACCCGAGCGCAGCGAGGGTTTTTGATCCTTGATAAAACACGTGCTGCGAGTTTTTTATATAGCTTAAAAAACTCCAACACTTATTCAAAACTAAATTATAAAAGTTTCTTGAAGAAAAGTCCAATTTGGAGACAAACTTTATTTGCAAGGTACACTGCGCATGCTCATATCACACCACGCACCATTAAGCACCACATTTGGCATCCCACATTTGAGAAAGGTTGTGTATAATATAGTGGGAGCTTGATATCATTGTTTCGGATGATGCCTCTAGTAAAGGTCAATGATGAGAGATTAAAACTGAGACCTTTACAAGTGCCATAGGTACATAAAGAACACATGTACCTTTATCATAAAGACACACGTACCTTTATCATAAAGACACATGTGTTTTTATATATTGTACCTATGGCAGTGTTTTATGGGGTATAAAGGTCATGCATGTGACCAAATTGGAATGCCCCGATTGGACTAATAGCTCATGAATTATTAATGAGTTTTTTAAATAAGATATAGAGATTACTTCATGGTTAGTGAGGCGTACGATTTTTATTCACGAGTTGTGAAGAATTTCAAACGAACGAGCGAGGCTCTGCGAGCGAGTGAGTTTGAAATTCTACACAACGAGTGAATAAAATCGTACAAGCGAACTAACCATGATGTAATTTTTTTATTTTATAAGTACTGAGATTTATTTTCAACATTAATGACAACATGCATCAAATATACCATGAAATGAGTTCTATGGTTAAACGATTCAATGATTAAAAAAATTCAATATTTTCTTTCAAAATTTTAAACAACGAAAAGTAGCAACAAAATCATGAAAAATACCGTTGTAAAAGGCAAATTTACTTATCTTCAATGCTTTTTTAAAAAAAAGCATTATTAAATGGTTAAATAGTCTTGCATTGACAACGCTTCGGCAGTAGCTGAGCGAGATTCCTCTAGTGTGAACTTTGCCGACTGATTCACTATATTTATAGTTTTTTCTTTTCCTTTTTTCTTTAGCTCTTTCTGTTTGGAAAGAAGGACTTGTCTTTTCAAATAGGAGGTCCTTCATGTCACTTGTTTTCTTCATATGTCGCTTAAAACCAAATAATTAACTTCAGAGCGAGAATAGTCTTAGCTTTCCCGTCTTTGAAAGTAATAAATAAACTGGGTTACAGCTAGAAATTTGTCAACTTTTCTTGCTTCTTTCTTGAATTCCAAGACGTTTTTCTATAGCAACATCACATTGGATATATGTTTTGGAAATAGCTTTGTTTTCTTGTGTTAAAATAACATTTTCAGTCGAATCGCTGTCAACAAACATTCCCAACATTTTGACCAAAGGCGGTTGAAAGTTTTCGCGCCAGTGAGGTAGATTCCCGCACAAAACCTTTTCACTAGTGAAAAAAATCGTTCGTCCAATCAGATGCCGCGAACGATAGTGAAATTTCATCGTTCGCATCGCTGATTGGCTGTGACTTAAAACCGAACGATTTTTACATCACTGGAATTTTATACATAAATCTCAGTTTTTACCACAACTATAAAATTTCTCGCACGCTGATTGGTTGAAAACCATGTTCGATAAGAGGACAGACCCATGAAAATGACGCCATTTGACGCTTTCGTAAGCTTTTTCAAATTTGAAAAAACAATTGTGTGAAATCTCGCGCGCTGATTGGAGGATAGACACCACGTGTGCTGACAACACAACGTCACGCAACATTGTGCAAAGTTGAGGGAACGTTTGTCATCAACACGATGTTTTTTTCGTCTTAAAACTGTGATAAAAGCTCATTTCTGGATAAACCCTGAATGGAAAAACACTTTTCTGTAAGTAAAAAAATTATAATAAATGTCACTATGTCCTCATTGAGTTTTCGTCTCTTTGATTTGATGCAGTTTTTCAGTCTTTTTGTCAAATTTTCGTCAATAGTCAAGTTGATTTCTGTCCAACAAAAACATACTCAAAAACGTAGTTTTGATAAAAAATGCCATTCTTTTAGCACTCTTTTGAAAACCCAAGTTATGTACTAGCTTTAACTATATCAAGGGTTTGTGCTTGTTGACTTATTTAATTTGCGAAGTTTTGCAAGGGCGCAACTGAAGTCGCCTATTCGCCGTAGTTGTTTTACTTTTATAGCTTACAGAAGAGAAAGGATAAACAGTATTTCTGTAGTCTACAACTACAGGGTTGGTGGAACAATAGATGACGGTACACTTTTCGAACACAGTAGATTGATTTATTGCGATTGCTGATATTCTTACTGGTACTGTTACTGATTCGAATTTGGTGTACGTAGATAGATTTGTAGATTATCGTAAATATAGATATAGATATGTAGCGAGGGTCGATGAAGTAGCGTAGTTCAAAAACGTGTTGTTGCATAAGCGATATAGAGGATTAAGTTTCTTAATGATTAACAAATTTGTCACAGATTAACATATAGAGTCAAACAATAGATACGTAAGTAACATTCCGGCCCCTTAAAGGCATAACCGCCTTTATATAAATCATAATAATCAGAGTTTCTTAAATCAATATTGAACGATAACATATGATATATAGTGGTTTTAAAATAGTTCAATGTTCGAGCTAATTGCTCTTAGGCTTCCTCCAGAAGTACCAATTTGCTGATTGGGCGCATGAGGGTTGACGTCCTTGTCTTGACTCTCGCGGAACGTACAAGGCCGTCAACGCTGTTGCAGAAAACTTCGACCACTCTACCGAGCGGCCACGAGTTGCGTCGGGTGGTGTCATCAACGATGAGTACCACGTCGTTAAGTTTCAGGTTGGGCTGCTGCTGGATCCACTTCTGACGGGCTTGTAGGCTTGGCAGGTACTCCTTAACCCATCTCCTCCAGAACACGTCAGCTAGGTGTTGCACCTGTCGCCATCTCCTGCGACTGTAGCAGTCTTCCTTCGTAAAGACACCTGGTGGAAAGGTTGAACCTGGGCGCAGCAGTAGAAGATGGTTAGGAGTGAAAGCTCCAAGATCACGGGGGTCGTCGGACACCTTCGTAAGTGGACGACCATTCATTATCATCTCAACTTCGCACATCAGAGTAGATAAGGTCTCGTCGTAGATGGTTTGCTCCTTCAAGAGCGCTTGGAGGATCTTTCTGGTTGACCGGATGCAACGCTCCCACACACCGCCGTGATGAGAACCTGAAGGTGGGTTAAACGTCCACTTGACATTCTTTGCCAGCAGCGCTTCGTGGATGGCTTGTTGATTCATCGCTTGAATTGCTTCACGAAGCTCCCTTTCGCCGCCTACGAAGTTCGTTCCGTTGTCGGTTCTGATTTCTTTAGGGGGACCTCTTCTTGCGATGAATCTTCTGAGGGTGTTGATGAACGAGTCTGTGTCGAGACTGTGGGCGATTTCTATATGCACGGCTCGTACGGTAAGGCAGGTGAAAAGAACCCCATACCTCTTTACTGTCGCTCGTCCACGCCGTACCGAGAACGGCCCAAAGAAATCAATCCCAACGGACGTAAATGGTGGATTATCGGGGGTCACCCTATCTCTTGGGAGATCCGCCATCTTCTGCTGATGTACCTTGCCGTGATTCTTTCGGCAGAGGAAGCATGTGCCAACTGCGCGACGTACTGCTGACCGAGCCTTAACGATCCAGTATGATTGCCTCATATGAGATAGTACGTATTCTGTACCACAATGACCGCTGGTGACGTGGTGGTGTCTGATCAACAGCTCGGTGACGTATTGCTTACTTGGCAGTATAATCTGATGCTTGCTTTCTTCGCTGATAGGTGCGTTCGCCAAGCGTCCTCCCACGCATAGTAGACCGTTGCTCAACTGGGGACTGAGGTTGTAAATACAACTTGACTGTAGGACTGTAGATTTACGTGAACTCAACGCGTTGACTTCATCAGGGAAGGCTGAATTCTGAACGATCTTGAAGATCGCTTTCTCTGCTGCGTCTAATTCATCTACTGTGATAGGAACTGGTTTCTTCGAGGAGGTGATGACAGCTCCTTGTTCTCGACGTGTACTAGATGCTTTCCGAAGATTCTCTTTGAGTCGTAACATCCAGGCTATAAACTTCTTCAAGCGCATCCAAGAAGAAAATCTCTCGAAGATTTTTGTAAAAACTTCGTCGTGTGTCTTGACTTGTGTTGCACATGCAGTGACTTCTCTTTTGAGTTCGAGGTCGTCATCTTGAATCTTTATTGTGTTATTCGGTCGTTTTGGCCAAGTCGACTCTGGTTGCCAAAGGAAGGATGGCCCTTTAATCCAACGAACTTCATCCAGAGATTCGGTCACTGGCAGGCCTCGGGACGCTTCGTCAGCGGGGTTCGACTCTGTATTAACGTATTTCCATTGCTGTGGTGATGTCGCGTCGTGTATTGCTGCTATCCGGTTCGCAACAAACGTGTGGAAGCGCTTACATTCGTTTTCGACGTAGCCAAGAACACAGGTGCTATCTGTCCAAAAGAGAGACTCGTCTGTGAGTGTCACACTCAGCTCTTGGTTCATCATCTTGTCTAGTTTAGTTGCTAAACCAGCGGCTGACAGCTCCATCCTTGGTACTGTTAGGGGTTTTAAAGGTGCTAGTCTGGACTTCCCGCAGACGAACGAACAATGGATCTTCCCATCTTTGTTCACTAATCTGAGGTAGGTCACTGCGCCATAACCAAGCTGTGAAGCATCAGAGAAATGATGTAGTTGACTTGCTGTGACTTCTCCGAATCCCTCCGGTTTGAAGCACCGACGGATAGATAGGTTTTCGAGTCTTGGTAGATCCTTTAGCCAGTCCCGCCACCGTTGTAGGTCCGATTCCGGTAAGGGATCATCCCAGCCTAGCTTCTGGCGGCACAAGTCTTGGAGCAGCATCTTTGCTGGTAGCGTGAACGGGCCTACGAATCCCAATGGATCGTAGATCGAGCTGACAATGGAGAGTATACCTCGTCTTGTAGCTGGTTTGTCTTTGATGGTGATGGTGAAGCCAAAGGTGTCAGAAGATACATTCCACTGAATACCTAGAGCTCTTTCGATGTAGGGGGTGTCAAAGTCCAAAGTCTTTACTGACGGTGCTCTATCTTGCTCTGGGATGGATGAGAGGACTGCAGGTGAATTTGACATCCACTTTGTCAACCGGAAACCTCCCTTCGCTAGCAAGTCACGTAACTCTTTCGCCAGTTGGATAGCAGCCTTCTCTGTTGCCACAGACTTCAGACAGTCGTCGACGTAGAAATTTCTCTTGACGGTTTCGATGGCTAGCTGACTGAATTCGCCTGAGTTGTCATCGGCGGTTTTGCGTAAAGCGAAGTTTGCACAACTCGGTGACGATGTTCCCCCGAAGAGGTGAACGTTCATCTGGAACTCTTCGATGTCTCCGTCCAGATTTCCATTCTTGAACCACAGGAATCTAAGCGCGTCACGGTCTTCTTCTGTGACACGAACCTGGTAGAACATTTCCTCGATGTCCGACATTAGGGCCACTGATTCCTCGCGAAATCTCGTCAGCACACCAACTAGTGAGTTAGTCAGGTCCGGCCCCTGTAAGAGCTCGCTGTTCAAAGCGTTGCCTTGGTGCTTGGCTGAACAGTCGTAGACAACGCGGACCTTGTTTGGCTTCTTTGGGTGGAACACCGGGTGGTGCGGTAGGTACCAGACGGTATCTCCCGGGACGTGGACGTCGGTGACTTTTCTTGCGTGCTCTTTCTCTAGAAGGGCGGCCATGAATTTGGAGTACATTTGATGTAGCTTGGGGTCTCTTGCAAGGCGTTTCTTTAGCAGAAGGAGACGATGTAGAGCTACACGTCTATTGTTTTCAAGATTGGGCGGTTCATGTTTCCAAGGCAACGACAATTCGTAGTGACCATCCTTTAGTTTTATGGTGTCCTCCATAACCTTCAAAGCACGCTTATCTTCTTGAGACATGGTCTTCTTTTCGTCGTAGAGTGCATCGTTGAATTCCATGTTGCAATACATTTTGAATTGGTCTTCAAGAGCGGTGTCGGATTGAACGAAGTTCGACGTGCGGAAGTTATCAGATTGTTTCTTCAATGGGCCGACAATGGCCCATCCTAGAATGGTTTTCATTGCGTAAGGTTCTCCTTCTGAACCTCCCTTTACTTCTTCTGGTTGTAGGGCTTGAGGAACGTCACTGCCGATCAGCAGGTCGACGTCTGCGTCTATACTCGGTATGACCAAGCCTTCGAGGTGCGACCATTTGCTCGCGTCTACTTGAGTAGCTAGACTTTCAGTTGAGACAGGGAGACTTGTGATGGAAAAAACTGTAGGTAGTTCAACGCGACCGGTACCGTCTAGTGCTGAGACTTCAAGGCCGAGGACTGTAGATTCCGTTTGGCTATTGGCCTTCTCTATGGTAGTAATGGATAAAGTTGTTTTCTTTCCTTGCACGTCGAGTTGGCGTTTGAGCTTTTCGGTACAAAAGGTCGTATTTGATCCCCCGTCGAGGAACGCGTACGTCTCAACTATGTTATTGGAGCCTTGTGCCTTTACCTTGACTGGGACTATTGGGAGAGCCGTTACCCTTTGAGCAGGAACGGATTGCTGGCTCTTGACGTAGCCGTTACGTGCGTGTGTGGAGCTTTGATTGAAAGTCGGCTTCGAATTTCCGTTTGTGGCATTCATGCCGTCGTGTTTCGATTCTTGGACGCTTTGTTTTGGGTGAAGGAAGGTCGAGTGTTTCTGTGCACATCCGTCTATCCTACAGAAGCTAGCCTTCGGACAGGAGTTGGCCATGTGACCGGAAGTGAGGCAATTGTTACACAATCCTTTGTTACGAACGAGCTTATGTCTTTCCTCTAAGCTCATTGCTCTAAAGTTGGTGCATTGAGAGAGCCAGTGATTGCTTTGGCAAGACGGGCACTCGGGTCCTTTACGTGGGATTGTCATGCCGCCGTTTGATTGTGCCGTTTCTCTGTTGACTTGAGTTGCAAACGTGACAGCTGTTCTGCGTGAGTTTCGGTCGTCAGCTTTATTCCTGGTCTTAAAAGTGTCGCTTGATAGGTCGCCGAATATTGGATGGGCTGCTACTCTAGCTCGGTCCTCCACGAATGAGGCTAAATCGTCGACGGTTATCTCTCTTCCTTCTTTTTCTGTTACTCTGTCTGCGACTTCACGCCACTTGAGTCGTAGTCCGAATGGTAGCTTGTCCACGATGCGTTTCAACGTGTCGGGGTTTTCTATTTTGCTCGAGAAGCCGATTTCCTTTAACGTGTTTCTGCAGCTTGTAAGCAGAGTGGAAAATCTACGTAATGCTTCTCCGGATTCCGTCCTTATTGGATTGCTTTCGGTTATCTTGTTCACTAGGGACGAAGCTATCTTGTAACCTTGTCCATACCTATGCTTTAAGAGCTTTCGAGCTTCTTGATATCCTTCTGCAGGAGGCATAGACAGACAGCTTCGCATTAGCTCTTGGACATCTCCTGATGTGTATTGCACAAGATAGTACAATCTTGCACTGTCGCTGTCCGTTTTAAGCTCTATCAGGTTCTCGAAGGAACGGATAAAGCTACAGTAATTAATTGGGTTTCCATCGAAGGTAGGTACTTCCGGCTGTGGCAGCATCAAAGCAAGGGTGTGTCGCTGTTGTTGAACTAGGAGATTTTCGATCTGTTTTGTTTGCATTTCTTGCGCTGTGATTACGCTCAAGATCGCTCCTTCGTTTTCCTTGGCAGTAGCCGATGTCTCATTCACTGGAGTAGGATTGCTTGGAGATTTTGTAGGTTCAGGCTTTATTGTGGGTTTCGTTTCTTTGTTGAATTCTTTACTGATTTCTTCGTCTGAAGAGTCGGTTCCAGACTCCGAGTCGCTGCTGCTTTCACTACTGTACGCCTTCGCTTCAGCGTTAGCCTTTGCCAGTTCGGTTTCTAGATCGAGCTGTTCCATCTTTTGCTTTAGACGAAACTCTTCTTCTTGTAATGCTTGTCGTTTCTTGAGAAGTGCAGCTTGCGCCTTGAGTGCAGCCTTCTTTGCTAAAATGTCCCTTTTCGAACGTGAGCTGCGGCTCGAGCTCGAGCTCGAGCTCAAACTCACGTTGTCGTACGCGTCGTCTGTCTCTTGGGACTTCTGTGCGGTTGATGCGGCTATAGTTGCTATTCTCTCTTTCAGGTCGCAAACCCTTGACATTTCCGCTGCAAAATACTCCTCAGATTCGTCGATATCGCAATCGTCACTTAAGTTTGCATGATAGATTTCGTGAGCGGCCTTAAATTCCTCGAATACGCTATCTAATTCTGGAATTTTTTCTTTGATACTTTCCAGGTTTTCAATGTTCAGTAGCAGTTCCTTTATTTCATTTTGCTTTTTTGTTATGAGCCCCTTTGCTGTGCTCCTAGCTCGTTTTAATCGTCTTAACTCCTCCATGATGGATTATCAAATTCCGATCATTCCATTGGTCACGCAATAGACCTCAAAACGTGCTTTACCAATGTTACATTCCAATCATTCCATTTATCCTTGGCATAGTCACTTTAGTAGATTTTCATTGATATATAGCACAATTCACGTAGCAAATTCGAACTAATGTAGTCTACAACTACAGGGTTGGTGGAACAATAGATGACGGTACACTTTTCGAACACAGTAGATTGATTTATTGCGATTGCTGATATTCTTACTGGTACTGTTACTGATTCGAATTTGGTGTACGTAGATAGATTTGTAGATTATCGTAAATATAGATATAGATATGTAGCGAGGGTCGATGAAGTAGCGTAGTTCAAAAACGTGTTGTTGCATAAGCGATATAGAGGATTAAGTTTCTTAATGATTAACAAATTTGTCACAGATTAACATATAGAGTCAAACAATAGATACGTAAGTAACAATTTCCTTACAGAAAAAGGCTTATTTCTTTACTTCTCATTTAAAACTGATCATTTTTGCGAATTGTTTTATTTGCCGTAGCATGAAGTGAAACCGTTGAGTTTGATGCGTGACACTGATTCGTCATATAACAGTCACATTCTGTCTATTTTACACATAAAAATTGAAAAAGTAGAACAATATTATGAGGTTGTGGTAAAAAACAAATCGAAGTGTCTTTTCTATGGTCTATACTCTTATCGAACATAGAAATGACGTAAGAAAATGGCCAAAACTTTGCAGTGAAACCACTCGCTGCGCTCGTGGTTCCACTTGAGTTTTGACCATTTTCTTACGTCATTTCTATGTTCGATAAGAGTATAGACCATAGAAAAGACACTTCGATTTGCTAAACTTATGAAATAAAATAAGTTTCACGGCAATTCAATGAAAATTACGACGGCGGTTGAATGTTGTTCACAGATTATCACTGATGTTTATCGACAAAACTCTACTCATTATAATCGTCTTTATTGCTTGATTTTTCTCAATAAACCTATAAATTATAACTATTACTTCACTTGTGTTCAAAAAGTTGAGGTTCAAAGTGAAAACTGTAGTATACGCGGTTGTTACTTATTCAATCGGCTCGCTTAAATCGTCACTAACTTTTCTCATTACTAATATTTATCAAAACAACTCTACTCGTGTAAAATATTCATAGTAAACAACTGAATGACAACAAGTTTAGATCACACTATTTTATTAAAAAAATATTCAAGTAAATTAAAGCACTATATCTTACATTCAATTGTATTTCTACACTTTTTTTATAGATATATACAATGTTTACAATTAACTTGACATGGCAAATATGACCTTACACCTCGATCCGCATCGATCACTCTTCTCTCTTTTCTTTGGGAGTTTGTTTGACTTGTTTGGAGCGCGTCTCAGCCCTAAATCACCCTCCATTCTAAAATTCAAAACAGATATGTTTAATATTATATCTCAATGATAATGTGGAACAATTATCTGAAGAAACAAACTCAAAACAAAGCGTATCTATGTCCAAGTAATGCATAGGCTTAGCTGTTATCACACCTCTGGGCGCCATAAATTGATCATTTTTGAAATGCTTCGTTTATCGTAAAATACTGGAGTACTTTGGAGTACTTTTTGTCTTTTAAAGAATGATTGGAATGATTGGAATGGAATGATTGGAATGGAATGATTGGAATGTTAAGAATGTGGGAATCACGTAATGATACGGATTATTTCAAATTTTCAAACTGTACGCGATGCAGTTCTAAAAGTGTACAGCGCGCGAGATTTTGTTCGTTACTCAGTCACATGTAATAAAGCGCGCTCACAGGAACTTCTTTCTAAATGTATTCTTTACGTATATAAACTTTGGTAATCCAACGTACACTTGCAGCTTATACCGGGGGGCGGGGGAGGGGAGGGGTACTCCCTTTGTCCAAGTGGTAGGGGTGATCGGCGTACCTTTTAGGGTAAAAATATTTCCTGTGCGTACTCAGTTTTAGGGGCCTTTTAGGGTTCGAATTCTGGCTCAAAAATCAGTTACGTAGCATGATTTCGTACCTGTAAGAGTAATTTTTACCCTGTTTTGTTGCTTTGTTGGGGTACAAATCGACACAGCTTTGTAAGTTATTTCTATATGTGCGTACCTTTTAGGGGTCGTGCTCAAAACCTCCGCAGATCATCCCTACCACTTGGACAAAGGTTGTAACTCCCCCCTAACCCCCGAGTCGTTGTACGTGGTTTTTTATTCGTATCAAGCAATGCCGCGATTATTCTGCGTTTTTTAGTTGTTTGTTTTGACCATTCTTCGACTAAGAGGAAGTAACTACCGACGTCTAATAATAGTGCTGTTTCAATATTACTTATTATCTTGAGAAAGTTTAAACAATTTTACTCATCATAGGTTGACGCACAGTGACGTATTTTGTTATAATTTTGCAGTAAAAAAGTAGAAAAAGCCGATTTCCTGTACGATATAGTTATCATAATCATAATTTATAATTTTAATTTTAGTAATCATATTTTTTTTCTATGATTTTATAGTAATCATATTTTTTTCTATGATTTTAGGAGGGAGGGGATGTCTCCAAGGAAAAGTGTTGCTTTTTTAAAATCATCACTGCCAGTATGACGTCATGGCTCGTTGATTTGAAAGGAAAAAAAACAAATAAAAAAATAGTAGGTTTTCTCGGCTTAGATTATCTTTTCCTATTAACACTTTCATTAAACTGCAAATTCCATAGTGGCAGTCGCAAAAAAAAAAGAAAGACATTTATTGAAAAAAAGTAATGTGGAGATGCGGGGGATTGAACCCCGGGCCTTCCGCATGCGAAGCGGACGCTCTACCACTGAGCTACATCCCCAGAACGTAAATTTTGGTTGCCAAATGTAAATATAAACCTGTCTGTAGAAAACCGCTGGACATGCAGTTTGTAGGTTCGTTTTCCTTGACTGATTTTGGAATTGTGTGAACAAGTGAAGGGCGCCTGTATCTAAAAATTACTGTAGAATTAGTGTATAATCATATACAATATGAATAAGAGAGATGTTATATTATGCGGTGCTAGCGCTGTGACTGCATCAACGCTTGCTGTACTGCTTTACCGGTACCTAAGTCGAAGGACCGAAGTATACGAAACAGACAAACTTGTTCACGAATATTTAATGTTTCATTATGGAAAGCCTAAAGAGGTTCTGTCCTACAACTATGGCCCAAAAGATGCTTTAGACTTTCCACAACGGTGTGCACATGTTTGCAGTAAATATGCAGAGGTAAGTGATTTGTAGAGTACACATTTTAAGGTGGCCATATTGACATAATCTTGTACTGTGACTAACGAACCTGACTAACACGAGGACTGGCAGACTCCCGGACCAGAACTTGTAACAGCCAGAAAACTCGACAAATGAAGTGTTCTAATCAAATCCAGAACACAATGTGATTGCTATTGTTAACTTTGATACGAATAAGTCTCTATTTATGTGGTCGGGTTCCTCGGGTCGGGTTCGAAACCTATATTTGAGTTACAAATCACTATGCTGATTCAAAGGATTACGTGTGATACATGGGCGATCAAGCTCAAACTATGAAGCATGGTACTTCAAGAAATAAGGAATTTCAAATGCTGTTGCTTAAATCTGGTTCCAAATTTTTTTTATAAGCTTTAATATTATTAAATACGATAGATATAAAAAATCCTTTTTTTAATTCATAAATTGAAATATTAGCTACTAAATTAAAGCTTTGTCTTCTCTCAGCTTTTGAAAAAAATAGACATGAATTTAATATCATACAGAAATCGGCTTTTTCTACTTTGTTCTTACAACAGGCTCACCAACCTCGGATATATAAATGCACTTATCATCGGCTTCCACGAGGGGGGGGGACCCCAGGCTAGACTGGGGGAAATGTGGGGGAAATATGGTGACTTAATAGAATTAAATCCTTCCCTACCTGGGAGAATTGTGGTGGATAGGTAAAATGGCTTAAAATCCTCCAAAAGCATTATAATTCTTTATACAGGGCTGTTAATAATTAAGTCTTGGTCACCAATGACTTAAAAAGCAAATACAACTACATACAAGCAACGTTTTTGCGTTTTGTCTTCAATTAATCAATATTGGGGTTGCTGTGTTGAGACACACTACTAGTAGACTGGTACCTAGACAACATGGCAGCCGAACAGAAATGTGAGAAAGGCGACAACAGCTGCTCAGTTTACTGCAGTATAAAGGGAAAGTACTCTTGTCTTAATCACTAGATATGTGTTGATACTATATGCATGCCTTTCAACAAGGTAATAATGTTGATCAATAGCAGTTTAGAAAATTAAGAAATTGCCAAATACTTTTCTTGTATATTTTGCTTTTTAATATAAATTTAACTTTGTTTCACAGAATTAGTGTGTGCACTCTGTTTGTTGACAGTTTTATTTTTTGTGTGAATTTTCTTTTAACTTTGCTCCGGGTACTGGTGAATTATAGGGGTATTTTCTACAAAAACTTGCCCAATATCCGGGGAAATAAGACACCTTTGCTCTGGACTCAGAGCTAAGTCCCCACATTAGCTCGGGTTCCCCCTAACCCCCCCCCCCCCCCCCCCCCCCCCCCCTCCTCGTGGAAACCGATGACAAGTGCATAAGCACTTTTGATGGTGTGGGCTTCCTGTGCTGTTTAGGATACCAACGCCTAGTAACAACAATGAGGATACTAACAACATCAATCTTAACAACAATGATGGCCATCAACACTGACATACAGAAACTTTATTTACTTAATAATAATGATAATTTGATTAGCAAAGTTTTATACAATTTCTCATGAACGATTTTATCATTTCCCTATTTTAGCATTTTCACTTGTTCTTTGTTGCAAAATAGAATTGCATATAATATTATTTAGTCACTATAAATAACAACAACAAGTACAAGTGGTCCATTTCTAAGACTTGTTTTATTGTTTTCTAAACAGGAAGATATTCCTAGCTTTGCATTAGATGTTGGCTGTGCTGTTGGGCGATCAACTTTTGAACTAGCAAGAACCTTCAACAATGTTGTCGGTATTGACTATTCTAAAGCATTTGTTGATGCGTGCATGAAGTTAAAGATGTATGGGAAACTACACTATCAAGCTACCACTGAAGGCTGCTTGTATTCTGAGCATGACGCAGTCATTCCTGAAGACATCGTAAGTGTTGAGTAATATTTCAAAAATGAGTGTTTCATTAATAATAATAACAATAATAAATAATAATTATAACAATAATAATAATAAATAATAATAGATACTTAGAACGCATATAAAAATCTCTATGCGTTTGTACAAAATTATAAACAAAATGAATAAATATTAAATGTAAAAGACTATAAGTTATATACAAATTGTGTTAAAAAATATGTCTTGAAAAGAAATGTCTTCAATCTCGATTTCAATGTATTTAAAGTGTCTGACATCCAAATTTCAGTAGGGATTGAGTTCCATAGCTTAGGAGCAAAATGTATAAAACTATGATCGCTGTAAGTGATAGTTCTCGATGGTCAAGGAATGGCCAAGAGACATTTATGTTTCTGAACAGCCGAGGCCACAAGATGTTTGATGTGGTTAGGTACTGTGGAGTGAGTCAGTGTAGTATCTTATAAGTAATGAGTAACATCTTGAATTTTATTCTCACGTCAACTGGAAGCCAATGTAAGTTCTTTTATAATTATATGGGCTTGACATGATCTGTATGCCCTGCACCCACTACCAGGTGAGCTGTGGTGTTTCATTAGGGCTTCAAACACTAGTGATTTTCAACTCATGCTTCATTAGGGATGTTCCATTACATATTTGATGGGGGGAGGGGGCCGAGGGGGGCGGTTGTGCAAATTTTCTATGCAGGATGGTTTTTTTGCCCTCTAGGTTGTGCACAGTAATTTTTCAGCATTTTTCGGGGTTTTTTCAAGGTTAAGGCTGTCCTCTATATTTTTTTGGGGGGAATCTAATCAATCTTATTCACATAAATTTTAAAAGATCATATATTTTATACAAATAATAAAAATTGTGTTATTCTTAGGATCGTAGCAGAGTATCCTTCCAATGTGGCGATGCTTGTAACCTTCCATCAGATCTTGGTCAATTTGGTTGCGTTCTTGCTGCTAACTTAATTTGCCGATTACCAAATCCTTACAAGTTTTTAGATCGCCTTCCATCTCTAGTTGCCCCAGGTGGTATTGTTGTATTGACATGTCCTTTTACTTGGCTAGAAGAATTTACACCCAAGGTAACACATATTATAGATGTTCATGATACCTTTAGAGATTAATATCGCCCTGGGAGTCACCCCATAGTTGCCCTATACTACATTGTCTGGCTGCTTATCCAGCATGGTTGGTCGTTGTGGTGTAGTGGTTAATACAGCAGACAAACCGAAACCATGGGTTCAATTCCTGCAAGGGCAAATTATATTTTTCTTGTGTATCATTCTGTATTTTCACGTACACACCATTAAAACACATTTCAATTCTTTGATGCTCATAATATATAACTTGTAACTTGCTCAATTGTGAAATGATAGCACATTGATAGGTCAACCACATAAGCACCAAACAATGACTCCTTCCTTAACATTGCAAAGGGGGATGTGCGAGTAGCTACCAGGGGTTATTTTCTCCTTGCTTTATAGTTTGCTTTAGCATTTATAAATTTGATGGTTTGTTGACGGTTTGTTATTCAATGAGACTAACCCCTGGCCCAAAGAGCTTAGAATCTCACTTCCATGCTGTTTTGATTGACACCGCCAATTATAGCCATATTTGGAAACTTGGCAAACTTGTTGACATCTTGCTGTCAGCTTTCATCCAATCAAAGATCTTCATAGACTTAAACCAATCAGAAGTCGGGGTCACGTAGCGACCCTCCGCTTCTGATTGGCTTGGCGAATTCAAAAGAATAGGCTCGTTTGGCTAGAGGGTTTCTCTTGAAAATAACGAACACAGACGTACAAATGATAAATACGAATACTAGATCAAGAAACCCTCTAGTTGTGCAAACACTTTTGTGAAACATGCTAGATAATATCTAACTATTGCTATTTTTTTAGTCCCTCTGGTTAGGTGGCTACAAAGATGTTGATGATAATCCCGTCACTGGTTTTGACACACTTCAACAGTACTTGAAACCAAACTTTGAACTGTTAGAAGCAAGAGATGTGCCATTTTTTATCAGAGAAACAGCCAGGAAAAACCAATGGTCTGTAGCACAGATGTCAGTATGGAAAAAGCGCAAAGTAGTTAAATAACTAACAAAATAAAATAAATAACACTTTTAGTGTTGTGTGCTGTGAACAATGTACTAAATAGTTACTACTAATTCATACTAAATCCTCCGTTTGGTTTTATTTCATTAGCACTATTTTTTTAATGGGTTAAGTGTGTGCACGTTAACATCAATATTGTCTAACCGCAAATGATAGTTCCAAGTTGAGGTTGGAGTTGCTGCACATGATAATTATATAGTTTTGCTATATGTGTGGCAACCCCAACCTTGACTTGGAACTATTATTCAAGGTCACTGAAAGGAACTGTGAAAAGGTCTACTACAATTTGTAATAGACATTGGCGTTGTTTTTTTACTTTTGTAAAGTGCATTGGGATTCAAGATGGGCTATACATGCATTTGTGAATAGAGTCTATCGACCATTAGAGCAAAAACACTAAAACCATGGTAAGAAATTTGGTTTCATATTTCATGGATAGTGTTTTTGCTCTATCATTAAATTATTAAATTAAATTGTTTTTAATTATTGAAGGTAATAAAGGTTTGAATACCTAAAATGGTCTTTTTTTTAGGGGGGGGGGGGGGGGTGTCATTTTCGTCCCTTCCATGTCACATGACCATGGAGCATGTGTCAATATAAACAACAGAAATGAAAAGACCACCTCAACATTTAATAGTAAGAAGAAAACGTTTTAATTCGCTCATAATGTTGAGTATAGGAGAAATGGCATAAATATAAAATTAAATATTTTATAAGGATTTGTATGGAAAATATGCAGAACTTGCCATCCAGAGCAAATTTTCCATACAAATCCATAAAAAATTGAATTTTAAATTTAATGCCATTTCCCTTGTGTTACATTTTATGAGATCAGATTTCGTCTTTCTACTAATGTTAAGGTGCTCTTTTCATTTCTGCTGTTCATTTTGATGCAGCTGCTCAATTTAAAAGGGGGTAGGTTCATGTGTTGCAAAAGGCCTATTCCAGGGTTAAAAGAATATTTAAACTGTTGCTGATCAATGTGTTCAGTGAGTCCAGGATCCAAATATTGATATCCATGTGATGTTTTTTCCATGTCAGTTAACCAAAAGGATCACCCCATAAGTAGATTTATTGCTTTGTGAATATTGAAGAATAATTTAAACATAATGGGTCAATACATTTTATAACCTTATTTTATTATTTGATATGTGGGCATACTATTGCACTATCTACAAAACAATATTAACTAAACAACTTTAAATTTCACAATGCTAGCTGTCTATTTGTAATTTCATTTTAACTGACCCTGCATGTTTTGAACATTAATTGCAAAACTGTTAGAGGTTTCTGATAACTTTCTTAAACCTTGATAACTGTAAGTTGAATATAATATGTACATTATTAATAACTTAACCAATTTAAACAAAAGTGATTTATCTTGAGACAGAACGTGGTGGTGATTCTATGACTGGTGTAAATAGAAACTCATCTTTTGTTTTTCTGTATTCATTGATGAAGTTGAATTGCTGGAACAAAGCAAACAAAACACTAGTTCAACATTTTATAAACATGCTATTAAAGTATACTTGTGTAATAAGATTCTTCTATGCATTTCAAAATGCTTCATGGCATGTTTTGAGCTCATGCAGCTGACATAAATCACACAAATCTACATATTGTAGTTGTGATTAATTTGTTGGTGTAAGTGATGCATGCGTAGGTTGATAAGTTGAAGTTGTCCTGAGAAACATCACTGACTTTCTCTTAGGTTGTTGAAACACCTACATCAACAGTCTTTCTCAATTTCAAAACAAAATGTAAATTAATTTAGATTTCAAAACAAAATGGATCTTTTAACATTGATAGGAAAGCATTAGCTGGTTTGACTGTAATTGAATTTCATCATCATCAATAATATACAATATTCTACCTTAACAGTTTGTATAGCATTTGGTCCTCTAAGGTCTTTAAGTTGTTGCATTACAGAGTCTTCTTGGAGCTTGCTATCTAATTCCAGAAGTAGCAGGGCAGCAACTTGAACAGGAATTAAAAGTAATGGTGAACAGAAGAATATTATTGATGGTGTCTGATAAATGCTAAGGGGGCTGTCATTTATTAGCGCATGTGGGGGGTACGTGGCAATATTGAGGGGGGGCACATTATTTTCAGAAGCTTTATAGGGGGTTGTTACTAATTGTATTCAGTTTTATAGGGGTTTAGTAAAAACTGGACAAAGTACAAAGGGGGTTATGATGTTTTTGCCAACCAGGAAGGGGGGGGGGGGGGGGTTGCATGGGTAATATACGACAATCTGTGATTTTGCTGACCCCACCTGAGTATACACTAATACATGAAAGCTAAAATAATGCTAAATAAATGACTAATGCATTCTGGAATTATGACAAGACTTTATACAGTTAAAGAAGTGGTGTCTGCTTTAGGCTTCAGGTTTGAACCAATGCCTTCACACTTGCCAGGATATTCTCAATCAACTAGATCATTGAGGTACTTTCGTGAATGAGCCAGAACATCAAGATCATGCCCATCTTATGCAATTATTATAAAACTACAGGATGACAACTTAGGATGAAGATATAATGAAATAGCAGACTCACCTAAACATGACCGTCCAACACCAGAAATACAGCTGCATTGAAATAAAGGAAATATATATAATGAATTGTTTGAATTAATTAAGAATATTGATTACATTAAGTTTCAAGAGTGGCACATATCTATTTGTAAATAAAAATATATTTAAAAGTGAAAATACTGAATGTATTTTCAAAACATTTAAAGAGCAGCTATTATGTAGGCCAGTAAAAATTCTACATTAATTGATACATTTTTAAGGGGGCTTTCAGTTATAAGTTGGGGGGGGGGGGTCACCTGTTGTCTTTTCCAAATATCACCCAATACCCCAATACCTCTTTCCTGGTTGGTAAAAATATCATACCCCCCCCCCCCTCCCCCCCCCCCCCCCCCCCTATGTGTTCAGCTTATTACTAAAGCTCTATACATTTAGTTAACAAACTTCTCCCTCCAATATAAAAGCTTCCAAAAATAACATGACCCCATCCCCCAATATTGCTGACCCCCCTCCCCATACACTAATAAATGAAAACCCCCTAAGTAAAATAAAAAATATGTCAAAGTATTCAATAATTTTGAAATGCTAACGTTTGCATTAATTGCAGCTATAGTCTTGTTTGAAAATACATACATCTCAAATAATTTGAATGTGAAAAGTCTTTGATACGTCACTTACTGTATTAGGGTTTTATTTCCTTGCTTAACATATCCAGTCAATTCTTGTACAATCTTAAAGCATGTTTTGAAGTCAGGTTCACAGATTTCATCCATTGGGAAGTGATGTGCAGCGATGCCTGCATTTTGATAGTTTTCAAAGATTTCTGGTACTCTGCATCTATGATAAGTATAGTAACAGTCAGGGATGCAGCAGTAAATGAATTATAATATTTTGAGTTCAAACTTATATTATCATGGCATCAATCAAACATATTCATTATTTCATCAACATAATCAATCATCATGTTCATTATCACCACCATTGTCATCATCATCATCCCCATCATTTGTTTACCTTATAATTTCTCCTGTTGTACAGAGAACAATCACATCATTTATTCCTTGTTCTACCAAGCTATCTGTAAATTAAATAAAACATACACATGTATAATAAGTATTTTGACATTCTTTTTGAATTCTTATATAGTTATCACAAAATTACAGCCAAGAATCATATTCTTTCAGACTTTATGCTCTTCCAATATTCTTATGAAGATTTTGGAATAAAATATTTGTAGTATTTTTAAATTTAAAAGTTTGAATCCACAAGATCCCTCTCTTTGTGGGGAGGGATTTTATGGACAACAGGGAAATGGGGCTATAACATCAAAAATGGCTATGATGCAGTCTGACAGAGCCTTACCAATATCATGTTGAAGGTTTCTGTTGATGTGCATAAATTTGCAGCCTATAAAAACACTTGAACAAATAAATATGTAGTAATCATAACAACAATTATAACAAATATGTCAAATATAGTATTACAGTGAGGACACTCGAACCGTGAACACTTTGGTTTTTTTTAGATATAAATTAAAATACAATTTATTATGAACACTTAGTGTATTTGAACTCACTGCTTCATTTTTAGAGGTTTTAAAGCAATAGAAGGTTCAGAAAAGAATAACTTGAAAAAAGTCAAGTGTTCACGGTTCGAGTATCCTAACTGTAATGATTAGTGGAGATTTATTATAAAAATGCAATGAACAAATCATTAATAAAAGTCAGTGTAATCATACACTTAGACTGATTCTATAAATCAGTACCAGTTTGATATCTGTTAGAATTTGTTTTGTTGCTCACGGAGGCACAAAAAATAATTCTGGCAGAGAGCGAACTGGGACCAGCTTATGGAATCAGTATATCCTGAGTGCAGAGGAATTTCCTTTAAATGAATAGAAAAGAATTTCTCTGCATGCAGGGTATTGTTGTCATTTTGGTTTTCATCAACAACAATATTGCCATCATTTAATAGCATCATCAACACAACCATCATCATCCCCATCATTTTCTTCATCATCAATCATCATTGCTATCATCACCACCACCATCATCATTATCACCACTACCATCATCATTATCAGCGTTATCATTATCACCACCACCATTATCATTATCACCTGCACAATCATTATCAGTAATCATCATCATTATCAGCATCATCATTATCATCATTGCCATGATTATAATCGATCACCACCAGTGTTTATATCATCACCATCAACATCACTTACTAATATCAAGACAAGATGCCGTTGTTTTTTACCTGGCATTGCACTGATACCGACCAGTTGTGAAGACAAACCACCAGATGCAGGAAGATCAAGCCTACGAAAATATAAACAATATCTCAAAATCACCAAAAGCAAAAGCGATAGCTTACCGGTATATGAGTAGAATAACAATGTATCTATAAAATGTAACAGTGTTTTTAAATAAGTGTCTCCTAATTCCCTTTCATTTGTATTTTAAACGTACCAGTCTATGTGCAGAGGTGTAAGGTCTTCATTTTCACCGAAATCTTCATCATCGGTATCAAAACCAGTGGCCGTATTCTCAGATGTAGGACTATCGAACGTCTAGAAAAGAACACATCACAAAAAGTAATCAATGTAGTCATTTCAAAGATATCAACATGATCAAATCTTCTATACCAGAACAACCATGTTTGATCAAAGCTTCGAATTTGTACCAATTTTTGGCGGTTTTACTTTGAAATGTGTTTATTGTCGAAGCGCTTTCTCATTGGTCCCTTTCAAGACAATGAAAATCGCGGTCAGCGGTATGTCATCAAAGTGCATGTTCATATCGTGCAGGTCTCATCGTGGTTCTTGTTTTGTAAAAAGTTTGTAGATTTCTCGTCGTTTGGAATTCAAAATGGTGAGTTTTGAGAACTTTAAACGAGTTTTCAAGTATTATAGCTTCTTCTTTGTAATTTTTACAACGTGATTACATTCTTGGTTATTTAAATCAGGCGAGCAGCGGCTTGCAATGTCGGATAGTTTTGGTTTGTTTGTGTTCGCCTATTAACAATGATTTCCTCTACATTGTAAAACAAATATGTAAGGAATTGCGACGGCATTTTGTCAGTTCTCCTATGTCAAGAGTAGAAAGAAGCTAGTCTGTCGAGTTGTTGAAGTTAGCTGGTTGATTTAAAACGTTTTCAAGATAAGTTCATGTTTTTTTTTTTTTTTGTTATTTTACAAATTTTTATTTCAAGTTTATGAAATGTGGATCACACATCACCACTGTGTAATGTTTTACCCTGGATTTGTCCTAACATTTATGCCCTAAGTTACACAGATATATTGGACTTACAACCTTTTGACCATTGATTTACCTATGGACCAAATTGCTATATTAAACAAACTACTTTTTTAACGTTGACATTGTTGTTTGTTTTGTGTAGTCCCATACTATCTTGTTAGTACAGCCAGGAGCCAAGCCAGATACAAGAACCTACTCTGACTATGAAACAGAAGAGGAATGTATGGAAGGTAATGCACAATAAAAATGTTTATTGATAATTTTATTGATCACCTTTGTTGTATGGAATCCACAAAAGAGCCACAATGAGAAGTGTGTAGTTGCAATGTTTATGTGTTAAGGCCCGTTTACACTAGCAATTTTGTCGCGTGACAAGAGCTGCGATTTCAATGGCAGTTTTACCGCAGATTTGTCAGTGCTACTTTGAACATGCTTGAAATTTAGTGCAATTTACTGCGACGTTCTGTCTCCAAAATTCAAGCGAATTCAAAATTGTGGAGACAAAGCTCAATCGCCATTGAAATTGCAGCTTTTGTCGTGCGACAAAATTGCTAGTGTAAACAGGCCTTTACAAACCCCTCAGAACTGGACCATTTCCATTACAATGTCATATACTACCAGTACCAGAATGCTTTGCATACTTTCTTTTGTTAAATAATAAGTATCAATTGTTCTAGTATTCTCAAGAGGGTATAAAAATCTGAATAAGAAGGAAAATTTGTAAAGCATTCTGTAACTGGTAGTAAAATGACATTATCTTGCAAATGAAATATACTACGGTAAGTGTAGTAACAGTGTGTTTGTAGGGTTAGCCTCAAAGATAAGCCCTGATGGGTCTTTTTTTCTCAACAAAATACTCCAGTTTCACGTTATCTAGCACCGCTGTTCTATTAGACAAAGGGCGCATTTGCACTGACTAAGCCTTGATTTGTTGTCAAAATATTCACAAATCCCAAGCAAAGTAAGGCAAGCAAAAAAATCCCAAGCAAAGTACGCTTGACAATAGAAAACACATTTGGATTTACTCTGAATTGAGGCTACTTCTGTGCAAATGTGCCTTTTGTTAAATAGTACATGCAGCGGAGCTAGATAACATGAAACTGGAGTATTTCCTCCCTGCCAAAAGTATATCACAATGAGAACTGATGGTTATACTTATCAATGTTTTCAATTTCATTTGTCCAGGAATATGCAAAATCTTTGAGGAACATCTAAAGCGCACTAACCCTAACACACCCTCCATCACCTACGACATTAGTCAACTGTTTGACTTCATTGATGAGCTGACAGACCTCAGTTGTTTAGTTTGTACCAAGAGCAAGGCCTATACTCCTCACAACAAAGAATGGATTAAAGAAAAGATATATATCATGTTACGAAAACAAGCTGGCAAATAAACACTCATTGGATATATCTACATCTACTTCACTGGGCAACTTTGTCTATATGTTAGAACAACATAAGAACATACTTTCAAAAATCTTTTGATTCATAACAGCTCTTTTTCTTGTTTAAGGCCTGGGTAAACGGCTTCAACATTTGCATTAACTTACGTTCGATTTTGTTGAATGGAAGCTGTTTGCCCTGCACCCCTTTCAACATTGTTGAAATGTGTTGAATCAATATATAGTTTAGTTTTCAACATCTATTCAACATTTCTTTTTGTTCTGTGAATGTTGAATCGGATTTGAAGTCTTTGCCCTGCTCCGTTCAACATGAGTACACCCATGCGCATTTAGCAATCTTTCATAAACGTAACACGTTTCAACACGGTTGAAAGCATGGTTTCAACATTACCAATGAACAAAATCGAACAGATGTAGAAGTAAATGTTGAAACCGTTTGCCCACATACGCTCAACAACCTTTCTACAGCATTCAACAAATTTGAACCCATTTTCAAGCTAATATTGAAACCTTTTGCCCGGGCCTTTATATTATGTTGTGTTCAAATGTATCTACAAACGTGGTCTGTCCATAAGAGATGCAGCAAGCTGTAAAATGTTGTCAGTTCAATTCATTTAATATATTATTGTCCATATTTTGTACTTTTTCTAATAAGTTTTTTTTGAAGATCTCAATGTAAAAAAGGCTCTCCAGTTGGCAATATTCCTATTTGTTCTTTACTATAGGTGCACATACTATATACAGTGACGTATTTTGTTATGGTTTTGACAACCAACCATTGTAATTTGAACAAAGAAAATGAAGAAATCTATTGTTAAAATGGTTGGCAATTTAGCATCACAATACCAACACTTGTAAACACTATGCTCGCCTATTGTGTTGTGCAGATGGGGGTTTACATAAGGCTTACATAATAATTTACTCACACTATCACAAACACTTGACATGCCAAGCATTCACATGGTTTCTTTTATCACTAATACCAAACAAAGTTAGTAAAATAACACAGATGAACATGGCAAGATATGATTAGAGTTGTTCTCATCAACCCATGAAACAAAGTGTATTAGTTATAGCGTCATAGTCAAAATGGCTGGAAAAGGTGCATTAAAGAGTGCTACACAAGTGTGTTTCACAGGTTAATTAAAACGGCTCTAGTATATTTAGTATTTTTTGTCCGTCATTTTGAATTGTTCCTTTATCTGCTGTATCCAAGCCGCTTCGGTCAGTAGTGATACAACGAAAAGTTCAAAAGTGGCTTCGATATAAACTATAAATATAAGTACTATAGATCATATTCTGCAGTGTTTTTGTGAATCAGATAGAATACAAATACTATATCCATGAAATAAAATCACATTGCTACAGTACTGTGTAATAGTTCTTATTTAGTGACTATCAAAGACAAGTTTCATAACCATTTCCTTCGACTAAGTTTGTACCAAGGATCGAATATGTCAGTTTCTAAAGCATTTATACATGTTAAACATTGAAATATTACCCAATCTTGCAATCTCCCGGGGGGAGGGGGGTTCTCCCTTTGTCCAAGTGGTAGGGGTAATCGGCGAACCTTTTATGGTTGAAAATATTTCCTGTACGTGCCTTTTAGGGTTCTGGCTTAAAAGCAGTTGTGTAACATGAATCCGTACCTTTAAGGGTCATTTTTACTCTGCTTTGTTGCTAAAGTAAGCTTGGCTGGCAAGAACATCGCACATTCGTACCTTTTAGTAGTTAAAATCAGCAAGGTTGTAACAGTTATTTTAATCTGTGCGTACCTTTTATGGATCGTTTTCAAAACATCACCCCTACCACTTGGACAAAGTGAGTAACCCTTCCGGGCATGCTATACACTTATTTCAAAAAACGTCGCAGCTTAACCATCGATCAAGCCAAGACAGACATGAATGCTTTAGTTTTGTGCTGCTAATGTATTGAAATCAGACTTGTTTCCTAAATAATTCGAAGTAATAACTAAATGTGAGCATCAGTTCACGTGTTTGTTAATGCATTACAATCAATTTTGTTGGTAACAAGTGTAATTTTAATATATTACCAGCACAAAACCAGCATTCATTTCGGGCTTGATGCTTGTTGTTTTACTTTAGCGGCGACAATGAGAAGTGGAAGAGCGCATGCGCACCAATTACAAATTTATTTAGGAGAAACATTGATATGCATACATGCCTCCCTGATGATATTCAATCATTCAGTGATCGAAACTATCTATCTATTATGCATTTATTTATATCGTTTATTCATTTATTCAAGTTTATTTATGCTCTCTTGAGTTATTCCATTCATTTATGACTTCATCCTTTTGTATTCGTTTATCCATTTATTTAATTATTCATTTGTTAGAGCGAAAACACTTTATCCATGGAATAAAATAACATCACTACTATGTAATAGTTCTTATAAGTGACTATCAAAGACAAGTAAAGCTGTAATAAGGTACACTTTTAGTTGAAGTTCTAGTCGATTGATAGTGACTAAATAGCCACTATAACTGATAAATAGAAACTATTTGTAACTATTTTATCTCACATCATATAAAAGAAAGAAAACGGCTTTCAAGCATTCTGATTGGCTGTATTTTATATGATGGGATAATGTTCACTATAATAATCTATTTAAATATTATTACAAAGTCAGCTTTTTATTTTTTTAAGTATGGGGCGAATGCTTATATCGCAGACTGAGATAATAGACCGAATCAAAACACGGCGATTGGCTAGCCTCGTGTTCAAACTGGAAAACACAGAGGACTACGCATGCGTGTCAAAAATTTCAAGGCGTTAAATTTGCATTCGGTGTAAATACTACTCATTGAGCGGTCACATTTCTTTTTTTCTGATTTTAAAATTGACAAGACAATTTTACGTTGCAATATTCTCTTTTCTAACATTTTGCGTCACATTTTGCTTCATTTTGTATACGGTGAAATAAACTTTACCGAGGTGATTTCGTGCGTCCGCGATCCTCCGCCTCCTCCAGCCATATCAGCATTGACCGGGGGTGTAGGGGTGGTGTGAGGAGGACAGCACCCCTTTTTATTGAATACCGGAACCACGTCTGCAACTGTACATGAGGCTACCCAATTCATTAATTATCACGAACAAATGAACGGAGAGAAATGAACATTGCAACGTGTCAACATCGTATCAATTCTGGTTATTTATCTAATAACGAATCAGCAAGGCGACTATCAGAAATCGTCACTACATAGATTCCATCAACCTCGTTTCCACCCAAAAGGGAGAGTGCCCTGGCATAGCAACGAGGTTGAGATTCCATTTTAATAAATTGTCTTTCTTTCTTATATTGATTGATCTATGATTCAGCTAGGTATTTTACATGAGCTAGCTTACAATTACTTGCTAATATTCCAACTTCGTTCCCAGGGCCCTCCGCCCACCCAAAAGCGAACGGGGAACGAGCTGAGGTTGACCATTATTCCATAAATTTACCAATTTTGCGCATTTCGATTAAACGTCAGAACTGATTTGTCGACTATCATTGTCTTGGGTATTGTTGCAAATATTTAACGCTACACGTTCGGATTCAATCTCGCCACTACCGCCACAATCATTTTCACGTTTGGCTTGTTCTTTTGACTCGGGCTTCCTTTGTTTTTTTACAGGACTTGAAGGCGAAAGAGCCATTGATGTTGAATTGCGCGAAAGCTCCGAGTTTAATCTTCGGGTACCGTTCGGAGAGCGTACGACTACACTTCGGAATGTTGCCGCACGGTAGTACGTACAGCTCGGGTTATAAGTATTTTTAAACTGTTCATTTTTGTCCTTACAACAGGCGCAAAGCATAGCGACATATGCTCGGCGGAAATCGGGAAAATTTTGGGCGTATAAGATCGGATTGAAAAATGAATTGGAATATTGCAAGAACTTGACCGCCATGACGCCGTGTGTTGAATAGACGACCTTTTTGATAAAGTTTATAAGAGACATGGTGAAAAACGGTAGCCATCCAATGACAAAAAGCATAATCATAATAGAAATAGTCTTGGCGGCTCGTATTTCTCGTTTGATGTGTCGACTGCTACGATGTTCACTGCTGCGATTTCTTGCACGATGAATCCTGTAGAAAATGGCTCCCTGTGCTACTACAATCCCTACCAAAGGTACAAAGAAACACAGGACGATCACTGATATATTGTAAGACTTCTTAGTTGTTTTTCGTCGATTGCCAATCACTGAAAGTCCAGAAACAACTAGCGATAAGCCCCAGACCATGCAGAGAATGGCGATGTACTTGCGTCGAGAATAGAGACGATGTCTTAGAGGCCAGACGATTGCACACAAACGATCCCAGCTTAATGCCATAAGATGAAATATCGACCCAATGCCCGCTAACATATCAAATGCTGTCCATACTTGTACAAGTAATGAGCTCCCTGCGCAGCCAGACAGTATTATCGCAAGCCAGCCTGGTATTGATATGGCACCAACAAGGAAATCAGCCCAAGCCAGACTCGCTATGAAGTAGTTAGTGCGCGTGCGCAACGACTTGTTTTTCAGGAAAGACAACAAAACGAGCGAGTTGAAGAAGATGACAAACATGGCGACGACGACGTAGATAGAAGTCCAAGTAATGAGAGATTCCAGTGTCATCATGGTGCACGGTTGGGTTTTGTTGGTGATGTTTGCGAAGTTGGATTCTGATGAGAAAAAGAGAAAGAACTCTAAAGCCTGGTTCACACTAGCGACAAAAGCATAAGCATACGCAACAAACGCAGACTCAGTTGGGCTTTGCTCATTAGCCGCGTTTGACTTTTCACACACCTATTCGAGTCTGCGTATGTTGCTTATGCTTATGTCGCTAGTGTGAACCAGCTGGCTTTAGAAGAAGACTTGTTGCTTGAACTGAACGGTATTGCTTTATCAAATTAGCTTCCCAATACTCCAGTTTCCATAATTTTCCCGTGCTTGTTTTGGAATTTGTGAATATTTTTATAAGACATCGAGGCTTAACCTATGCAAATGCGCCTGTTGTCAAATAGTACAGCGGTACTAGATAGATCTAGATAACGAAAAACAGGAGGACTGGATTCACATCTCGTATGTCGCATCCCGAAGCATACCAAATAAAACATGCCAAACCAAGCATCCTGTAGCCCGAAATATGCCTCAGGAAACGTTTAATTTTTTAAACGATTAACGAAGGAATGTCGCGTTGTTAAAAAGTTTTAATTTTTATATAGTATACATTGTCTATGTCACTTCAAATATTTTATATAGATTATTATTATTATCTTTTTTTTTACAAATTTAGTACACACACATCTAGCAAGTTCATGGCGAACAAACAATAGGACACAAAGTCTCCTATAAGGTTCATCTGCCAATTTTATTATTTAATTTACGGAAGGTAATTAAATTCAAAAATTAACACTGAAATTGAATGGTCTTCCTTATGTCAAAGTTTCTCTGTATTAACAATTGTTGTCTAGCCTGAGCCTCTTGGGAGGGGAAAGAGAGAAGAGGAAGAAAGGGAAAAAGGAGAGTCCCTTCCCCTTTCGCACTTCCCCTAGTAGGAAGACCTGATCCCGATTCAATCGGGAAGTTCTGTTCATCAAAATAAATATAACTGTCAGGCCATAGGCGCGTATGTGTTCGTGGGGTTCGAAACAGACATAAGCATAAGAAAGCATCTAAGCCTACAGATGTCAAGTGACGTAAACTGAAATCAAATTTTTAAATAAGTTCATTCAATAATTACAGGTCAACCATATTATATATAGAAGATGAACACCCCACCCCCCTCCCCCCCCCCCCCCCCCCCCCCCCCCCCGTTTAAAATGGTGTTTCTAAAATGCCCACAGGTCATTAGTAAAACCCGAAGTCAAGGTCACGTTTATAATTGCCCAACTAGTTTAGAAACAGTCGAAATGCAATAGGTCATTTCCTGGCGTTGACAAAACATCAACTCTCCAAGACAAAATAATATTGATTGGCAATTCAAGCACTATATGCATGTCGTCACCCCGTACTGTTGAATTGGAAAGTAAATTGATGTATAATAAACACAAGTGGAAAACAATTACAGTAAATCACGCAAAGTAACAAAGGAAGAATCAGAGAGAAGAAACGATTTTTAGTTTGAGGTTTATACAATGAAGGATTTCATATTGAGTGTAAATCAAAGTAAATTGATATATAATAAATACAAGTGGAAAACAATTACAGTAAATCACGTAAAGTAAAAAAAGTAAGAATCAGAGACAGAGACGATTTTTAGTTTGAGGTTTACAATGAAGGATTTCATATTGAGTGTAAATCAAAGTAAATTGATGTATAATAAACACAAGTGGAAAACAATTACAGTAAATCACGCAAAGTAACAAAGGAAGAATCAGAGAGAAGAGACAATTTTTAGTTTGAGGTTTACAATGAAGGATTTCATATTGAGTGTAAATCAAAGTAAATTGATGTATAATAAACACAAGTGGAAAACAATTACAGTAAATCACGTAAAGTAAAAAAGTAAAAAACACAGACTGAAAGAGAAAGACGATTTTTTAGTTTGAGGTTTACAATGAAGGATTTCATATTGAGTGTAAATCAAAGTAAATTGATATATAATAAATACAAGTGGAAAACAATTACAGTAAATCACGTAAAGTAAAAAAGTAAAAAACACAGACTGAAAGAGAAAGACGATTTTTTAGTTTGAGGTTTACAATGAAGGATTTCATATTGACTGTAAATCAAAGTAAATTGATGTATAATAAACACAAGTTGAAAACTATTACAGTAAATCACGTAAAGTAAAAAAGTAAAAAACACAGACTGAAAGAGAAAGACGAGTTTTAGTCTGTGGTTAAAAGACGAATGATTTCATATTGAGTGTACTGAATCAAAGTAAATTGATGTATAATAAACACAAGTGGAAAACAATTACTAAATCACGTAAAGCTAGTAAAAAAGTAAGAAACACAGACTGAAAGAGAAAGACGAAAGATGAATGATTTGATATTGATATTGCGAAGCAAAGTTATACCTACAAAGAGACTGCATGTAAAAATTGATTAATAAAAATTAAGGACAATGACATTAGAGAAAACCTGATGTTTAAAGCTGAGCGTAAAGCGTAGTATAACCTAACCAAAACAAGGATTTAAATCACTAAAAAGAAATTACAAAACATGCAGAGAACATGTTGAGCACGGAACTCCTGAATATTTCATGTAGATAGATTTACGGTAGTGGAGAAATGAACTTTGAGCAATAGAGACAAATGTTGTCGCAAGAAAAGTAAACATACAACGAGCAGAAAAGAAATGAAAGGCAAAAATGTTAAAATATGCAAACAAAGCAGAGAAGGAAGGAAGGAAGTAGATAAAAAGAAATATCAAAAGATCAGAGATAAAAAAGGAACGTTCAAAAAGGCGTCGATTGTACACATCATAATTAAATAAAAAATACTACATTTATAATGAGATTTCCCGGGGAGTTTTCATTTTAAACTATAAGCAAACGTTGCGAAATTTCAAAGTAAAACGCTCAAATCTTTTCTAGAATTGTAGAAAGCTCACGCAATTTTAATGTGACATTTTTAAACATATATTTTTACTGAAAGCCATTTTTTCTTTATGCACCCTTCACACTAATTGTTTAGTGTAACTCTTTTTTTTTAAAAAAAACCAACAATCTACTAAGTAAATGTTTTTACTTCCTTTTAAAAATGTCGGGATTTTCCTGTTTTGATTTTTTTCGAGCACGGCGGCGTACGAAAACTCATTTCAGTCAAATAAGATTACAGATGTAATATTGTATATAGGCATTTTTAGGTGCCTAGATTTAATTTGTGCTATTTTTTTTTGGTTCGATCTACCAGACATTGCAATGTACAAAAAACACAGTACAAATTTTATCAGCTTCCTAAATTCATCTATACTTATACTTTTACAACCGATATTTTGTATTTACTTTGATTGAACATTAATAACAGGTTATTATTTATTTGATTTATTATAATCTTACTTTACGCCCCAATTTGATAAGCTTTTAGTTCAGACAAATTGAATATAATTTAATTTATTAAGCAGTTTTGTTATTTTAGTGCTGAAAATCCACAAAATATACTTCAGTATACAACACGTCCTTTTAACATTAGCTAAAGAAATATTAACGTTCAAAATATACATAAACTGTATACCATCTTTGTCTCAAATTTCAAAAACAAGCCCTCTCTTTTGTATACAATTCAGCTTTCTTTCAAGTTATACCCTCTTATAATTTGGCGGTCATGCATAAACCTAACTTGCTTTCAAGTAATACTCACGGTGTATAAGTTTCCCTTTTACGACTGACCAAAGTCAGCTAGTATACCATTCTCTTTTTGAAGTATGTAAGCCTTTCCTTTTTTAATTTAAATTACATCAGCTTTTATACTTCAATTCAGTCTTGCTCATAGAGTAGTCTGAGATACGTATGTGTTGAATGGAGCGAGAGTCAGTTGTTCGTCTAGCTATTGATAATATATATGTGTATTGATCAAGACCTACCTGTCTTAAAATTGATCTTTTGGCTGCACATCTGGCCGCGGATGAATTTCGCTTACACGGCCAATACCTCTCAGTAACACGAATACTTCAAAGAGAAACATTAGCATAAGAAAAAACAATGGAAATCACTGGAAAGACTTCAATGAGTTTACACAATTAGGAATTTTGGGTAAGGTCTGTGTTCTTGGGTGGCTCACTGTCATCGCCTGTGTTAAAGTTATTTTAAATTACTTTTTTGAAATGAAATTAGCTTATACTATAAATCATACGTGCTGAGGGGATATATATTACTTCCAATTAGGTAATAGGTAAGCCTTGGAGCGGTTGCCGCAAACAGTTCTGAATATGAGTAATCTCAATGATTGTGAATTCGTTATGAATCAGCCTCGGGAACTCAATCACTTAAAGTAACAACTTCCTTCAAATCTCTCCATTCAAAAACACCTAATTCAATAAACCAAAACATTAGATAAACACCAAGCTTTTAGCCTAAACTATTGCGCTTTTTAGTGTGTTTGACATGGCGACATTATTTGGAAATGACGAACAGAAAAACACAAGATTCTGCCAAAGTGCTCTATTTTTTGCGTTGTCTCAAAAATGCTTTTATCTGGCAATCGGTGCTAGACGTTGGTGAAATCGAGACTATTTTTGCGTGATTATTTTTAACATGTTAACACAAATTACTCATACCATGTTCCTGATCATTAGACACAAAGAGTCGTTTTAAATTCGTTTAACTACAATTGGCCATGACGATGTTTAAGAGTGTTTACGAGCGCGTTGTCAGTTTGTCAATTTCTTCGGCATGTTTTCAACCACAAGTCTCGCAGAAGGAATCAGTAAAAATCCTGATCTGTATAAAACAATGTGACAAGTTGGTAGCCTTAGCCGTGACCCGTGAATCATCCCTGTCTTTCATTCAGTCACTGTGTATAGATATCTACACGAGATAGCAATTACTGAGACAACGTTCACTAACACGTATTAGGGCTAATCGCTCGCACCCAACAAATCAACAAAAAACCTCTGACTCAAAAAACCTACAAAAGTACATTAACCAAAATTACAAATCTTCTTTAATTTATGTTCGATTCTTTAATGTAATCTTCTTTAATTTAATGTTTGAGTTCATAGCCAAAATTGAATTGCTTATTTTAGATGGCTTTTGTTTAAGATTTCGGCTTTGTGCTTTCAACCTTATCTTATCGGTGTAAAGTAAAGTATAATGACTTTAATACTCTTTGCTGACGTTCACTCGAGTTGTTATCATTTCCAAGTACTACAAATATTGTCAATGCAATTTTCGTAGAAATTCTCTTTAAATATTACTCGTCGTTCAAGAAGCAAACCTTTTGAAAGTATGAGAGGAATTATTGGTCACGCGATCAGCACTTGATAAATCAAAAAATGCAGATTTAAATGAGAGTTTTTGATAATGTTATTATTGGCAGATATTGTTAGTTATCGGTTTATATTGTTTCTTTATATTGTTTTTGTTTTATTGTATTTGTACCTGTTTGTATATGTACATGTTTGGGTTATATTTTTAGCAATTATTCGCCGAAGGCGAAGTGGTTATCAATGAATATTGATAATTGATTGAGGTGAATAATTGCTAAAAATAACAAAACAAAATTAAACAAAAATTTTTGTATAAATTAAGAAATTTATTGCATAACATTACAAAGCGTGACAAGGCGCACGAACGTTGAACCTCGTTTTCTATGAATTCAAATTTTTTTATGTTTAAAATGCCGTTTTACCTTGAAAAACACTTAAACCAAACTTTGTAGCTTTCTTTGTGTTTTGTAGAATTGCGTTTTGTTGAATTTTTTCAATTTCTTCATCGGTAATTGTTGCAAAACGAGATGCCATTTTGCCGAGAAGCAATATTCCGAGCTTGAGCTGTGAATATGGTCTCAGATTCCGAGATAGCTAGCCAATGAGAGCGCGCGTTCTTATGAGGTTGTGAATCATGTATATACTAAACATATATAACATTAGGAAATATTTATAGCTATTTCATTATTTCACAGTTCTCTTCCATCAACCTCAGTCACGATAGAGTGTAATGTATTCTTTAGACTGCGCGCAGTCCCTACTTTTCTCTCCGGATTCAGAAAATTTTAACTTTAATAAATTTAAATGCTCATTTTTCTCTCGTTTTCCTCGGAATCTGGAGGGAAAAGAAGGGACTGTTCGCAGTCTATGTATTCTTTGGAATTTGACTACAGCCCGTGATAATTTAAGGAATGTACACACTAGGTATCAAACAATTGAAACGCTTAAACATTCCACGGGCTGTAGTCAAATTGCAAAGAATATATTACACGCTACCGAAAATGACTATTGTTTGAGACAATTTTGGGGTAAAATGCATACCACATCCTATCCTGGGTATATTCCCGCAATATAATATTTTAGCACTTATAAATTTATGCTAAATAAAAAATGTAAGTATTTGTATGGGGGGGGGGGGGGATTCTCTCCTTATCCAAGTGGTAGGGGTGATCGGCGTACCTTTTAGGGTTAAAAAATATTTCGTGTGCGTACTAGCTTTTAGGGTCCTTTTAGTTCTGTCTCAAAAATGAACATGATTCCGTACGTGTAAGAGTCATTTTTACTCTGCTTTGTTGCTAAAATCGATGCTAAAAGGAAGCTTGTCTGGAAAGAACATTGCACATCCCCACATTTTAGAAGTTGAAATCAACTAGGCTTAATAAGATAATTATATCTGTGCGTACCTTTTGGGGAGTCGTTTCCAAACCTTCGCCGATCACCCGCTACCACTTGGACAAAGGGAGTACCCCCCTCCCCCCGGGTTATTTGCTTTCTTCTTTTCGTACTTTTCAAACATGTTAAGCATTTAGACTTTGTGAAATGCTTCGAAATGAATCAATTTTATTGTTAAAGAGAATGTCTATCCTATGATAACTTTCTTTTCCTTACATCATGCAGCAATTTTATTCATTATGATAATTAGTTGGCGGCCATTATGACAACAGTCTGTAGTACGTGCTATGCCTTTAAAAGCCTTATCATAAAACAAACAAAAGGACGAGGATGTACAGACACGCAAATTTGTCACAACTAAAAATGGCATACATTCGTAGACGATGGAATTAGATCTAGCATCGATAACTTTACAATCACAGTCCAGAAATGATTTTGTCAAACAAAGTTGAAAATATAAATCAACACATATCGAATAGTGTTATGTTAATGAGAAATATTGGAGCATTAAAGGTTACTTATACACTTATTTCAAAATGGTTGACGGACTGAATGGCGGACGGCGATTGCACGACCGAAAGGAATTGTGGTTATGCACATACAACATATCCTAGTGTTCATTTTTTTGGATTACTAAGCACAGATTCATAAATTTTAACTTCTTCTTTACTTTATGGGGCTGGTATTAAGGTTCTTCTTTACTTTATGGGGCTGGTATTAAGGTTCTTCTTTACTATATTGGGCTGGTATTGAGGTTCTTCTTTACTATATGGGGCTGGTATTAAGGTTCTTCTTTACTATATGGGGCTTGTATTAAGGTTCTTCTTTACTATATGGGGCTGGCGTTGTGCAGTCAATTCGTTTTCTGCCACAAAAGATGCGTAAATAATCAATATCAAAGACCCACAGTTCCTTTCGGTCGTGCAAACACCGTTCGCCATTCACCGATCACTCCGTCAACCTTTTTTGAGACAAGTGCATATATTGAAACAAGTGAAAAATCAGAAAAAGACCTAAACGAGCATTTTAGCCAGAGCGTAATAACCTTCCAAACATGCCTATTTCAGATGGCTCTTCCATATTACTGTGCTAAAATATTCAAATACTGTTCACTTGTAAAACTCATTTTCCATTAATATGCGCAGATAATCAATATAGCATAACATACAAATAGGTAGATAGATATATTCAACAAACAAACAAAAAACAAACAAACAAAAACAAACACGAGCAAACGAGCGAACGAGCGAACGAGCGAACCAACGAACGAGCGAACGAACGAACGAACGAACGAACGAACGAACGAACGAACGAACGAACGAACGAACGAACGAACGAACGAACGAACGAACGAACGAACGAACGAACGAACGAACGAACAAACAAACAAACAAACAAACAAACAAACAGAAAATTAAACAAATAAGTAAACAAACAAACAAACAAACAAACAAACAAACAAACAAACAAACAAACAAACAAACAAACAAACAAACAAACAAACAAACAAACAAACAGAAAATTAAACAAATAAGTAAACAAACGGCAAAAAAATACACACAAAATAGAAACCAAGCCGTAAGGATTTTCTTATAGAAAGAGACGGGGTAATCACGGAAGAAGAAGAAGAAGAAGAAGAAGAAGAAGAAGAAGAAGAAGAAGAAGAAGAAGAAGAAGAAGAAGAAGAAGAAGAAGAAGAAGAAGAAGAAGAACCAAATGAAAAACAAATAGGGATTAATTCATGCATGAAAGAATAAACTGAACGTACGAACGATGAATGAATCATGTGCGAACAAACGAATAAAAGAAACGAATGATTGAATGAATAAAGCAACAAATCAACACTGAAATGAATTAATAGATAAATCAACAAACACAATAATAGCAAAAGTTCTACACAAAACATTGGGCAATAATGACGGTTGCCTTGCGTCAAGTAGAATTTCATCATCTTTTGAAGGACAATACTTTAAACTAAATTAATGATCTCATAAAGAATATGAACCGTGTACGTGATACGTTTAACTAATTATTGCTCACCAGTTATCCGTGTTTGTAAATACATGTCGCCGAAATTAAAAAAAGGCGTTAAGCCAGGTGGTATTTCTATTGTAGGTAATAATAGTAAGTTTTGTACTTCTGGGTTTTTCTTTCCGGCAGCTGTATATATATCTTATTCTGCTGTTGTGTGTTTTTGTTTTTCAGCTTGATTTATTTTTACATTTGGATTTATTCTGCTTCTGTTTGATAGCCTGTAGGGTATGTCTCATTGTTAAAATTGATTTGTTTTTCTTTCTGTCTGTGTCTGTGTGTGTGTGCGTTTGTCTGTTTTTGATATCAAATTGTCTGTCTGTTTGTTTTCGTTTGTTTTTGTTTATTTGTATCAGATTACCTCATTTTGTTTCTTTGTATGTTGTTTTTGTTTTGTTAAGTGCCTAGAACAGATCTGGATTGGTGCTATATGAATACTATAAATTAGTATTGTTTGTTTGCTTGTTTCCTGTCTGCCTGTCTGTCTGCCTGTTTGATTATAGATTTGTTTGTTTATCTGTCTTTTCGGTCGATAGATTTTTAATGTGATAGGTGTGTGTGTTTGTCTGTCTGTCTGTCCGTCTGTTTATTCGGTCGTTTGTTTGTTTGTTTGTTTATTTGTTTGTTTATTTGTCCATCTGTCCGTCTGTTTATTCGGTCGTTTGTTTGTTTGTTTGTTTATTTGCTTTCTTTATTTGTTTATTTGTCCGTCTGTCCGTCTGTCAGTGTCTGTTTATTTCGATTTAAAATTCAAAATGGCTTCGGCTCCTCCCTTCAGCTTATTGCTCGCGTTCCTTCGCGAATGGTATCATTTTCAGCTCGTTTAAACAAAGAATGACTGTTAAAATGAATGAATGAATGACTGTTAAAACAAATAAATGAATGAATGATTGTCAAATGTAATTTTAGAACTTTGGCCCAAAAGGGAAAATTCTCCTCAAACAGTGGCGTATAGGAGTAAAAAGCAAAATTAAGGATGTACCCAACCTGAATTCTAAAGTTTTGTTTTCACCAGTGCACATATGTTAATTATGGATACTAGATTTTTATCAATAGTTTATAATTTGAAAAGAAAAAAACACAAAACGTACTGATAAGCACTTTTGTCTTTTTGTAATCCTTGTCAGTTTTCTAATGAGTTAACGTACGAACATCGTACATGCAAATTGTCACTGGGAGGTACAAATTGACTACCGTTGACCTTGATTTTGTTGGAATGACTGCTTCACCTCGTAATGTTCGAAATAAAAGTATAAGCAAAGTATCATATACTTTATATAACTGGGAATAATTAACCAGAATAATGAGAAAATTTCGTGAAGAATGACATAACGACACGGTCATATTCCGAAATTTCCATCAACTTCCTTGTAGCTGAAGTTAATTGTTCGAATTTACGAATGGATATTCGAGCGGAATTTGTCTTACCATTTACTGAAATCGAGAAATTGAGCAAATGGAAATTATCACGAACAATTATGTTAATGAAATGGTATTTTCCATTACGAATATAGCAAATTGGAAACGGTTTTCTTAACTTTTGATAATATAAGACAGAACGCTTATAATTTCACCACGTTTCGATATCGCTTTTTGTATTGTAAACAGTTTTTTTCTGTATTACCTTTGTGACTCCAATCCTTAGAAGCAGGAACGATGTAGTTTACTATACTTGCTGTAGACAATAGAACTGGGGCTTGTTTTGTAAACTGACGCAACGCTTGCAAGTACTACATCCGTGTTAAATTGATAACCATCAAGTGCTCAATAAAAGCTCTGCGCCTCTTGGCCGGGAAAAAACTACAGTTGGAAGATATTTCATCAATATTTGAAGAGTTTAAACAGTTTGTTTTGGGCTCTGTGCTTTGTGGCTAGTCCAGAAGTCTTTGATCAACAGCTTTTTCTTTCGGCGACAACACCTTTAGAGATGTCATTCCAGCCACTTTGAACTTGAAGAATGACTTTCTTTGAGTATTTCTGACAAAAAGGCTAATAAGTCCTTCATGGGCCAAATATCAGCCTCCTTTTTATTTAAAGAAAACTTCTAAACCTTCAATTTAATTATCGAGCTAATCGTCAGACTTGTATTATCATTCAATGGTTTCAATGTAGACTCTTGTCTTTACTTTTAAAGGTTGTCGAACACAAGTCGAGATTTTTGTCATGTAGTAAGGTTTTAAGACAATGTGTTATAAATTATGGCAATTGAGAAAGCGGACAACTTCCGACGTACTCAAGCAATACATTATTATTTGTGCTTCAACTAGAACACAATCTTGAATTAAAATGCAGATAAAAATGAGGGCGTATTTAAGCCAACTTGCCTTCAAGGGAAAAACAGTTTTCACAAAAACAACGGTTTTTGTTCAAAATAACATTTTCTAATCCAGATTTTCGTCGTAACTTTCTTAAAAAGAGATCAAATAGAAATGGGAACTGTCAAAGCGAGTTTTGGATAATATTTGAGTGCGTTAATGATAAAGTAAAACAACTTATAATTAGCAAGTACTGATTAAGACGCGAAAACAATTGGCATCCACTTAAAAGGGACATCAGTCGACAAGATAGCGAAGCTCATGTTTACTGTTAACAGCAAAAACTATTTTGACTTAGAAAAGCTAATACAATTCAACTCGAACGTATATTGAAACTGCATCGACCTATCTTTAAAAATAACTTTTAAAGACAAAACACATACGCAAACTAGACTTACAAACACAAGAACAAACAACTAGCCAACATTAACTTCCAGTTACTTTAATATGTCTGGTAATTTCGACTTTGTACTATTTCAATTATATATAGTGCATGTTTTGGTTTTTAGTTTAACAAATGCTACGTGTATACGAACTATTCGTAGGACATGATCTAACAGGTGTGATTTAATAGCTAGAGCCGAAAAATACGCTTTTTCAATACATTGGTGATAAACAAACAACTTTTACTCGATTGTCAAAATCTTGTCAAATTGTAAATCTTTTGATCCTTTTTGAAAAGTTGACATTTCGCTCTAATGGAACTGAAGAGAAGGACTGTTAGTCATACAAATGAGTGAAAAACAGTTGCTATAGTTTCATTAATTTTAACGGAATATTTAGAACTTCAATTTCCCAGTCAAAAGCTCAGTGTTGACCGGTCAAGCTACACATAAAAAAGCTTTTTGAACTCATATTTTCTTGTTATGTATTTTCAGTACAGAAATCATATTCATTTGATTTTATGCAAGAATTAATTAACCTCAATTAAATACACTCTGTTTGATGTACGATTGTTGTAACCATTTCTCTACGTATTAAATGTTCGCTAGCTTTACCTGAGTCAATTTTAGATGTGTTTCTTGCTCACTGTTTTAACGCATGTCTTGTCTGCCGGAGCAAAAGGAGAGAGTGAACTTTTCAATGACACTATGAAGCAGGCTTGTGAAAGCTCTTTAAAGGTTGTTGATGTAGTGTCAGAGAAGGATTAACGAGAATCGTCAAGTCTTGTACGCTAATAAACTGAAGACCCAATCATAGCTAGTGGACTATCGATGTGTTATGATAATGAGCATCCGTTCAGTTTTCGATAATAACGTTTTCCTTTTACACATTGAAACCTGCTACACAGCCGAGGCGTCTAAAAAAGGTCACAAATAAAGAGATAAAACTATTAAGCAATAGTGCTATTAAGAGAAAGTTATAATAAAGTTGTACTGAACAAAAACACGTAAAAGCTTGAACAAGACGAAAAAAACAACAACAACAACAAAAAGTAAAAAACAAACAAACAATTACCAAAAAATATCTATAGATAAGTACTGAGAAATGAAGAAAGATTGTAACTAAAATTATTCACTCGCGATTCAACTACGTTAAATCAATTTTAGCTTTTTAAAAATTACAAAATAAAAACAAAATCATGTACAGCTTATTCTGCAAACAATTAGTTAACTGTACATTTTTTAAATAGAAAGGAATACAATTAAAGTATATTCTGTATATTTTTGAATCTTGTATTATCTCTATTACTATACTATTTGATATATCAAACCTTTTATTTTACGCACAATTAAATCAATATTGTACCTTGATATAACTTTTAAAATACTACTGGGGTGCAGAAACCTTTCATTAACCCTTCTGGTTGCAAGTAATTTTACATACATTTGTGATCTGTGGAAATAGAAACTTTGAGTCTTTAGACTCGATAATTAATAATAATACAATTAGTAAAGAAACGGAAAGTCCCACGAAACATCAACACGAAGAATTTACACATTTACCATTATCAGTTTGTATTCTTGTGTATAAGGTTTTTTAGTTTTGAGAAAAGAGTAAGGTTTGAATCGAAGGTAATGAGATATATATGATGTAGGATAAAGAAACTGCGAGAAAGAGCTAATTAACAGAAGAGGGAATCTTTTCAAAAAGAATGATTCACCTGCATCCAGTGGCTTATTGTGGAATAATTTTTACCCAGCACCGGATATTTTACAAAAATACTATTTTAACTTAACAATGACAGCTCCGGAGAGGGATGAACGATGCTACTTGAGTGTATTTCTTCATTATTTGAGGGCGTCACGTTTAGCCTTTGCTTTCAAACAGTTATACACTTATTTCAACAAGTGTTGACGAAGTGAACGGTGAACGACGATTTATTGTACGACCGAAAGGAGTTGTGGTTACTCTTACAACATATCCTAGTGTTTTTCTGGTGTTTTTCTTTTCAATATCAAAGACCCACAGTTCCTTTCGGTCGTGCAAACACCGTTCGCCATTCACCGATCACTCCGTCAACCATTTTGAAATAAGTGTATGTTATGTGGCAACTTTCTTTAGTGTCATGGGACACGTTTCTCAGAGACCGAATGCGTGCAGTGTTAGAATTTAGGTTACTTTAATTTGTTAAAATTATTTATTTGAATATTAATTACAGATCGAATTGACCACTACATCAAAATATAGATTAGAGTGACATCAACAAATGCAAAAAGTTTGAAGCAAAAATATTAAATTGTTTAAAAGTTAAAAGAATAAAAACACCACAATTAAGGCTAGCAAGGAAACAGTTCACTGAACACATACAAATCTCTGTAATTTTGATTCAAAATAGCTTCACTTGAATCATATTATATTCATAGCAATAAAACGTTTTTACATTTGACAATAAGATTCTGCGATAAGACATTGAAATTAACAAAGTTTTTACACGACGTTTCGACGTTATCAAACGCCATATTATCAAGTGGAAATGATAACGTTTTTAAAATACATATTTCTGCAGCTTTTTCTTTCTGATAGTGGAGCTTATTTCTTAAGATTAAGGTTTTTTTTATACTGAGTCAATGTTCTACTTCTTCTTATATAATTGAATGTATATATAATGTTAAAGTGCTACTAACATATAATGGGCCGTCTTTATATTTCCACCAATTCCTTTATGTCTCAATATGTCTCAATATTTTTCCACTTTCAATGAAAACCTACGATTTTAGGAGCCCTGGAGAGCTAGGTAGAATATAATACGGGTTGACGTCGAATCTCAGTAATAGTAGTCAATTTGTTTTACAAAATTATGACAACATGTCGTATTTCACCCACTAAAACAATTTAAGAAATTTAATTTTAAAAGATTAAGTTTTTATTTTTTAATTCAATGGCGGCCATATTGGCATTAGGTCAATGTTATTCTTATTCTTATATAATTGAACGTATATAATGTTTAAGTGCTACTAACATCAGTAAAGGGCCTTCCTTTATTATTTTCACCAATTCCTTTTCCTGGGGGTTGACATTGAATCTCACTAATAGTAGTAAGATGTCGATTTGTTTTAAAAAGTAATGAGATAACGTATTTGCAGCAGTACCACGAAAGTGAGGTCGTAAAATGAGAGATAACATTTTAAAGATTATTAAATATATATAAATGGAAATGGAAACTAGCGAGTGAACTAGTATAGGCTGCGTCGGTGTTTGATATAAACGATAGGTAATATAATGAAATTTGTAACACCGTAAAAAATGTTGACTTAACTTTACTGACGTTTCGAGCTTTAGCCCTTATATAAATGTATACACCTAACTGCAAGAACGTTGTCCTGACTTATGTGATTTAGTAACAAAAGAAGATCAGTATATCGCATGTGTCGAGCTGCCATTGACACAGAACATGATGTCCAGAAAAAAGTGATTTAATTGTCTCTATAAGGTAAGTGTTGTATTTATGTAATGCAGACAGTAATCATTGATAAATATAGACATTAGATGGCTCATTTGCTTATTAAAACGGGAATATATATAGCTGTCATTATAACCACAATAGACCCATTGTTTTCCTTTCTTCCTGAACTGGTATCAGCCCGGACTGAGTACTATTTGTAAGATAGTATACCAGAGTTTTGAGAATAGAAGATCATTTTTAAAACCTGTTTCAAAATCGTTGCGAAAAGATTATGATGATGATTACACTGATGATGATGAAATTCCAAAAAGGACACATAATAAGTACAAATAGTAAATTTAGACTCTTGACACACTGAGAAAAGGTACGACGTCCTTTCTAGATTCTATTTCCCCTCTCCCTTGCCCTGGTATTTTAGCCTGATTTCGTCTTTTTGTAACGCCATACTTACCTAAAGTAGCAATTAAGAAAAACCAATTCCAAAAATTTGAAATAGTAAAAGATTCAACAATTCATCTTTCTTTTAATTTTTTAAAAAGACCCAGAATAAATTGAGGTAGCCTGAGTATCAGGTTATTGGGCTTCCTGTGCTAAAGTTTCGCCTCAGTCCCCTCTCGATATTCAAGATGGAGGACCAAGCGAAGGTTGACATAGTAAATGAGTTCAACCTTCTTCCCGTCGTTTTCGACATCATTCACTCAGTACAAAAGACTGGGGACACTCAGGAAATGGCTAAAAAGGTACTCAAACTATCTGCAGGGTTTTAGTTGCAATTTTTACCACTAGTGAGGTAGTCGCGATCTGAATTTTATACAGTACTCATTGTGGCTTGTGTTTCTTTACGACTTCTCTCTTGCTCTACAGCTCCCAGTATGTTTATATCACAGTATAAAGACATGTGCACCATTTTATTATCATTAAATTTCAAATAATGAAGTTGGCATTGATTTATTTTTTCTCTTCATGTCAGGTGAACAGCTTCCGAGCCAAGATTCAGCATTGTAGAGATTTACTGGACACTTTGCCTGGTTTAGACATGAGCTGCGAAGAACAGCAAGCACAACTAGTCAAACATAATAAAGAGTATGAAAGGAAAAGGTATTTGTGATTTTTTTTATTGTTTAAAAAACCTGGTTCATTTTTGGAATAACTTCATGATTGTATAGAATACCCCACAAAAAATATGTGTGGTTGTATGAATTGAACAAGTTTTTGTGATTTTCATCTTTGTTTTAAAAAACTGGTTTATGTGGTATATTTTTGGAATACCAAGCAAAAAAAATGTTCATGTAGCTGTATGAACTGAAAAGCTATTTGTGATTTCAATTTTTTTCATTGTTTAAAAAAAACTGGTTTAATTTTGGTATATTTTTGTAATAACCATAGAATACATGTAATTTTTGTTGTTGATAGAAACACAATAGGGTGAATATCATTTCTAGGATATTCTATAGTTGTGCCATATTGTTTTATGACAGTAATGAAATATAAAACTTGTAACAATAAATAAGTTTCATATTTACATTCATTCACTCATGTCATTAGTGCCCTAGTTTCAAAGTACAAATCTCGTATACATAAATGAAATGTTCATATTTACATTCACTCTTGTCTTTACAGTGCCCTAGTTTCAAAGTACAAAGAGTTACCAGTATTCTCAGAAGCCATCATCAAAGAAATGATACAGTAACAGCCATGACAAGGACAGATAGGACTACACAGTCTGTTGCATGCTGATATATAGCTGGAGTAAAAGACACTGTCAATTGGTTGGCTCTGCAGATAAAGTCATCTTTGTTTACCTTGAGAATACATTGGGTACTATTTTCTATACTGTACTACTAAATGCTGTTTCACAAAGAACTTCTGCAGCCTAGCTCAAGATGCTGCTTCATTGCAATACTTGGGAAATGTTGAATGAAGGAAAGATGAATACTCCCCTTCACAGTTCCCTGCACCATCTTGAAAGGTAGCCGGGCCTTTGTATCGAAGCAAGACGAACATTGAGCTTGCAATGATAGAGACACATGCATAATTGTCCAGCAAGGTGTTAAAAGGTCTGAGAATCATTGCAAGATCAAAGTTTGTCTCGCTTGAGATGCAAAAATCCGGCTACCTTTTAAAGTAGCGGAGGAACTGTAAAGGATACTATTGAGTGTAAAATACACCATTGTAGAAACCATTGTAGAAACCATGGGTTTTCATACACAGAATGCACTCTAACTCATTATACTGTAATAAAGGTAATTGTAAAAAACTTGTAAATTGTTTTAAATTAATTAATTCAACAAAATGGGTCACAGAAAGAAAGTTTTTGTAAAATCTTTATTTGTACTTATACACTGTAAACTAAAAAACATGTTTTATACTCTGACATTACACAACGATTTACACAGTTAAAAGTAAGCAATACCCCTTTTCACTGTTCTCATCCACAACCTCAGCCTTGATAATAATAATATTATTTATAATTTGACTACAGCTTGTGGTAATTTAAGGAATGTACACATTATCAAACAATCGAAACACTTCAAAATTCCACGGGCTGTAGTCAAATTCTAAACAATTCAATTACACGCTATCAACGCTGAGGTTGTTCAATGAGAACTTTGAAAAGGTATATTTAGCAGTTGCATTAAAATATTCTTTTTTGAGCTTTTCTAATGCAATTTTTACCATGTAGATCACTATCATTTTATAATTCAATTACCATGGTACCAAATAATTATGTATCATTCATATTATTAATAAATTATTGTACATTCTTGTGCTGGATTAAAGAGTCCTTGGGATTACTGAGAAGCTAATAATGGGTGCTGTTGCTTCTAGGTCTACTGCAGTAAATAGACATTCACTAGCTGCTTCATGCTCGCCTTGACGCTCTAACACAACACCTAGGTAATGCCTGGGAAAGAAAAATATCATTATCGTTACCATCATCACCTTTACAATAATAATAATTATTATCATCATCATCAACATTACAATAATTATCGTTGTCATTATTATATTATCACCAACATTATCATCACAAGATCACAATAATTATCACCATCACAATTACAATAATAATTATCATCATTATCTTCACCATCATCATCATCACTAATACTGCAACAATAATTATCATTAACACCATGAGTATGGTCGTTATTATAATAATAATCTACACCACCACGATTGGATTAATTTTCATAAACTTACCAAGCCACATGAGCTGTAGGGTCAACATTGATGGCTTCTCGCAGCACTTTCTCAGCCATGGTTAAATTATTTAACTTCTCGTAAACCATACCCTGCCAATGATAAGACAAAAACCTTACACATGCATGATATTATATGATGGCAACAGCTTTGGAGGGGAAGTAGGTGTGGTTTGAGAGGGGGTGGGGGTGGTTGACAGTGGGAGGAGGTGAGATGTGTTTAGTAATACCTAGAGTTGAGTTTTATCTTTATCCAGGTCTATCCTTATTACATATAGTATAATTATACTAACATGCATATCTAGCTTTTCAATGAGTTTTGATTTCATAGAGTGTTATTGTTATCTAAGTTTCTTTATTGTTTCGTGATTGCAAAGGAACTGAGACCCAGTTGTGGTGCCATAGAACTGTTTATTGTTATTATTATAAGTAATACCATGGCATGAGGGAAATTAGTGATTAAATTTCTTGTGGAAGAGGTATTCGGGGAAATTTAATCACTAATTTCCTGAGTGACATGGTATTAGATTGTAATATTATGATTTTCATAGAAGCATAAATTATAAACTTTTACAAAGCTGTTAATTTTCAACATACTTTTAGAAATAGTTGCTTTTGTTAAATGAGACAATGCCGAATTATGCCACCATGCATTTATTGTTTGTTTGCATAAACACGCATGACATACTATACTTCAATGTAGTCAATGCATGCATGCACATAGTTACTTAATGAGTCCCACAAGTGTTAGAGTATGGACTTATGTGTAGGGTCCTTTATTTTAAGAATTTTCAACTGGGTCAAAGCGATCCAGGAATGGTCTCGATGATTGTTGTAATGAGGGACCATTGAGGGATAGTCTCCTACATTTTCCTCATGCATACAACATGAGGGAAATTTAGAGGACAAAGAAATCCTTTGTCTTTTACTAAATTTCCCTTGCATAAATTAAATAGAGGGAAATTTAGTAAAAGATAAAGAATTTCTTTGTCTTCTAAATTTCCCTCATGTTGTTTGCATGAGGAAAATTCGGGTTTGTAAACTCCTCGGAAGACAAAAGAATCCGAGGTGATCATGGTATTATTACTATAATAATGAGAAGGGAGGGATAGAAAAAAGGGATTTGTTTACTTACCAGTCTCTGCATACTTGGTATATGATGTTGGTTAATTGAAACAGCATTGATATACATTCTTTTAGCCTCATTAAGATTTCCACGAAACTCATTGATACGGCCACGCTGCAGATAAAGTGAATATAATGATACACAACATGGTAAAAAGCCCTCTAATTCACTTCATTCAAACAAGTTGATACACTGAACAGTAGCTGAGTATGCAAAACAGTTTTAAAACTGCTCTTATAAAACTATATAAAACTATGAATAATCAATGAGAATTTTACAAAAGAAATCACGTCCAGATTTGTCCTGATTTCCATAAGTTTCAACTTGAATTTTCTTGGCCAAATTTACTTTACACTGGACAATTTTAGTAAAAACATGTAAGTTGGAGTTTCATAAGTACTATTAAATAAATACAGTATTTGTGTCCAAATTATCCGTAAGATAATTATACATTATAGTGGCTCATCTTCAACTTGTCACTATAATATATCCCTTTAAAAAACTCATGAATAATTAATGAGAAATTTACAAAAGAAATCACAACCTTGATGATTGTTGTATATCTGATACAACACTAGTGTTGTATATCCTAATTTGCATAAGTTTTAACTTGAAAGTTCTCACCCAGAATTACTTTTATCTTGAAAATTTTGAAAGAACTAACCTAGATGTTTTTTGAGTCCTTTACAACAACAACAACTTTATTACCAGCAATATCAAGAATAATTATACAATTATAATTTAAGGAATGTTCAGATAAATGGTAAAAGTTTCTCAGAATAGCTAAAAAAAAAGCTAATCAAGCTGAGCAACTACTAGTATATTAAACAAAGAATCAATTGGTAATACAGTTAGCGATCAAAAAGAAAAAGAGAAAAAAGACACTACAAGTTACAAAAGTGACAATAACAACAATATGTACCAGATGGACATTCAAAAACTATGACGAGTTAACATTATAGGAATTTAATAAAGTTAATTTAAGAGTATTTTTAAACGTCTTCAGAGGAAGACATTTAAGATTTTCAGGAAGGTTGTTCCAAACAGAAGTGTCTGTGTTGTATCGGCTATACAATCATACCCCTTTGGCCTGTGATTGTATATGCTGATACAACAGCTGCTCATACAGAATAACTGTATACAGCTCTATTTCAAAAAACGTTGAATACTGAATAGTGCATTCCAAGACCAAAGGGCATTGTGGGTCTTATTAATTTTGATGAAATATAAATATACATCGATATTTACTCCCCATAACTAGCTTGTATATTGTTTAGAATGGAATGCTCTAAGAATATAATAACTAATTATTATTTATTTCACTTTAAACAATATTTTCTGTCCCAAAATGCATTTGGGTCTTGCAATGCACTATTCAGTATGCAGTATTCAGTATTCTACGTTTTTTGAAATAGAGCTCTGTATATTGATAACCGCTTCTCAATGTATAGGTTTTTACCTGGTAAAGGACATCAGCTGACAAAGGAAAGATCAAATTTGCCTCCTGTATACATGCATTAGCTTCTGCATCTTTGTCAATTCCAATGAAAACATCAGCTGCAATGAAAATACAAAGATCTTCTTTATTTATTTGATTGAATTTTACTTTATAATATTGACTATATTAATTATATAGAGTAACCTCTACAACTAGAGTACAAACATGAAAAGGGCGCAACATATAGAGTACTAAATTATTTAGTAAATAGTGATATTTTATGTCAATTCTATTGTCTTCTATTGTTTTTTTTAAATAGTCACATGCAGCCTTCACAGTTCCTGCATTGAGCTTGCAATGATAGATACATGTAAATGATTGTCCTGCATGGTGTTAAAAGGTCTCTATCATTGCTAACTCTCGGGATTTTAAACACTGCTAGCATGCTGCTTGTTTTAAAAAACTCATAAATAATTCATGAGAAATTGACAAAAGAAATCATAAGGTTCCATGACAATGTTTTAGATTCAATAAAGATTCACCCTAATTTACATAAACTTTAACCTGTATTATAATAACTTTCATAAAGCCTTGATTTTTTTTTACAAAAACAGAAAATACAGGTTGGAGGTTTTTAAGCTGTTCAATAAACTCGCAGATCGTGTTTTATCAGGTCTAAAACCACTTGGCTTTGGCACATGGTTCAAATCCTGATAAAACACACCTGCATGCTTGTTTACTAAACTATACTTCATATAATTTTAAGAGTTCTCAATCAAACAAGAAGACTTGAATAACTACTGGAAGAAATTTATCAAAAAATTTGAATATTCTTGAGCATAGATCAAAAGTAATGTATGGTGGTTGCACATTTCAATCCTCTTATGAGTTTCTGAGTCAAGATTATTGTACTTACCAACAGCTAGCCATAACTTTGCCTGTAATGCAAGCACTGCAGGTACACTAAGTTTACCCATTGAAGTAGAAGCCTCATCAGACAAGGTTTGTTCTAGTCGCACTGACGCAGCTATAGAACCACTGTCTGTAGCAGAAAGGGACATAACTATTAATATCTTAATTATCATCAACATCATTGTCATAAACACCCTGAACATCAATATACCAACAGCACTGATGACAACAGCATCGTCATCATCATCATCAATTTATGTATCATGATCACTATATCATTTACATTATCATCATCATCATTATTTTTATCATTATCATCATTAACTTTATCATTGATATTATCACGTCACCATCATATATTGTCATCATCCCGAACAGCATCATCACCACCACCATCATCATAATGATTTAACTGTCATTTAAGTACAATTATTGTTAACATCATTAATTAATAATAATAATAATAATAATAATTATCTGAAACTTATATAGCGCCATCTATAGGACCCTAAGGTGCTTTACAATAATAAAATAGGGAAAAGTTATGTCCTGATGGCCATTAGCATTATTACCATCATTAACTTATCATCATCATCACTGTCATCTCTAGATCTACTTCATTCTATATTTGTCATTTTCATCACACTAACCATCACCCTTGTCACTGCTTATCTCTGTTAAAGGAAACTGCTTCAGGCTTCTTGTATCAGCAACTACTTTATCTAGTAAACCTGAGCCTGCTCTCTTTATCTCTGTTGATCTTGAAATGAAAGAAAGATAGACTTTTTTCAAAACAATTACTCAATGGGTTTAAAAGCTTTTACACTGACTCAAAGGAATCTGTTCATCAATCACACCGGTATAGTCAATATTATGGCTCTGATCAGTCTGGTACTGTGGATCCCAGTCACACAAGACCAACTAGACCTTCAAACACAAATGAAAAACAGAGTTTTGGTGGACATCAATCAACATGTACATTCTAAAATCACATACTAAATCAGGACAACACATACTAAAATGGCCATTGCAGATCAGCAATATGCCCATAAAAATGATTAAATTGATTCCAAACTCTCTGAAATTGAAGTCAGGGCATACTAGAAAGAAAAGATTTGGCAAAAAAATAAAATAGAAACTTCAATTCTAGCAAAAAATATATTTAAAAATTACACAAATTGTTTGTGTAGTGACATTATCGCTGATTGGTAACAAATAATGTTGTCTATGTTTCCTTATAAAAATATAGCTGATTGATGGCTTAAAGGTCTAGTTGGTCGTATGTGATTGGGAACCACAGTTGATGCTTTAGTCAATCAATTACAAAGTCAGACAGACATTCATCCAGTATGCACACTGGTCAGTTGGTGTGTAAATTGGACAGTGACATTGATAAATCATAATTATTATAAATAATTATATTAGGCAATATAACGTCTGTCTGTCACTTTTAAAATAACCAACTCACATGTCAAGCATTTCAGATTCATAGGCTAGTTTCCAGGTCTCTAGCAGGTGTTTGCAGGTGATAAGGGCCTGGTCACCACCTATACACATCACCTCAAGTTTAACTTTGGTCAGCAATAAACTAAGAAAAGAAAGTTGAACAAAGTCAAATAAAAATCCTGGCAATTGATAATAATATACTGCTATCCAACAATCTTAGACAAAAAAAGTTGACAATTTTTGTACAAGTCATAATTATTTGCATCAAACTACAAAGGGGTGCCCTCATGCCTTCATCCCCCATCCCCCTGGTCAATGTAGGTATGGTTGGGTTTGACAATGCTGGAGTCATGCAAGGGGGAACTGGGACCATTAATTTTTATAGACCAAAATATGTTTTTTTTACTCAAAAAATCCCATTTTGTCAACCTTTTTGTCTAAGATTGTATACAATTTAAAAACTTATGATTTGAGTTGATTGTTTTGATCTGTAATAAAAAACTGAATAATTGTTACCAAGTATACTAAAGTGTACTAAAGTGATGACAAAAAATAAAAAAGTTAATTTCACTGTATCATAATTATGTTTCCAAACTTTTGGAACCAAACATAGAGTGATTTGTATGGAGAAATTTGATATTCAAATAGCCATATCTCAGCTGCTATTTGACCAATTCCTGTCATATTCCTGTGAATCTAAAGTGAATGTTATTGTAATTGGAAATCAAAAAATTGTTAAAGCCAAAATAAATAATAATCACATTTGAATACTCTTTTATGACAACACTGAATTGATCTTACCTGAATTCTTCTGGAAACTCTAAGAGAGCAGCTTCACACACCTCAAGTGCTTCACCATACTAAATTTATACAAAGTACATTATAACCTGAGTGTTTAGATTGCAGGTTTTTGTTGAGTTTATAACTGTGTGAATGTATTTACATGTTATTAAACAGGAAGATGCTAGTAGAGATCGATTGAGGCTCCCATGACAGACATACTCACACACACTATCACTACTCATACCCCAGACAGGTTTCATATGACTGTGAAACGTTCAGTATTGTGTGCATGCCTTGCCGAGACAGTGATGTTTCCAGAATTTTTAGTGTGCCTTGCTGTGCCTTGACCATGTTCATGTTATGAGCATTTTCATAGTCATATGAAATCTGCTCTACTGAGACACGTAACCACAGAAACAAGTACAGCTCAAGTGGTTAGTGCACAGCTTTCGGGTGAGAGGTTCTCCCATTTGATCCCAATTTGACCGCACACTTCTTTCAACTCCTTTCCATTCTGTGTAGCTGTGAGTAGCTTTAATAGATTAATACCCGTAAAACGGAGCATCGATGGAGAGAAAGGGGGAAAAGATCTAAAGTGAACCAGTTTATATAACTTGTAGCTGAAGGAACTATATCAATGGTAAATATTAGTGCTTTATTTTTCTTTCTACCAAATAATATATCCTGTCCTTACAGCACTTTTAACTCACTACCAATACATTCAGTATTTACATGAATTAATTACAATTTCTGTTACCTTGTTTTGCGCAGAGAGCAACAGTGCAAGAAGGTGAAGGTAGTGCACATTATCTCCATCATTCTTTATTGCTTTTCTCAAGTTCTTGATGGCTCTTGATATCTAGGAAATGCATTGAAAACAGTCTGATGATTGTTGTGACAAATTTGATTGTAAGCTTCTTTTCCAGAAAAAAATAAATACCGGTATCTTATAATGTCACACAAATTTATGTGATATATCATATGATCAAATAGTTGCAGTTTACCTGTCTGGCATGGGCTTGGGTTAAAGACAGATGAAACAGGATTTCTGGATCGTTGCAGTCATGGTCTAGAGCTCTGTATATTTAGACATTAAACATAAACTTTAGATAAACATTTACTATGAAATAAATACATAGAAAATGTTACAGGCAAAGGAAAAGAAAAGAGAGACAGAGAAAAGAAGGTTTTTGACATGATGATGATGATGGTTGTGATGACGGTAATGATGGCAGTGATGGAAATGATGACGGTAATGGTGATGGTGGTGGTAATGATGATGATGATGATGGTAATGATGATGGTAATGGTGATGATGATCATTATCATGATGGTAAAGATGATGATGATGATGGTAAAGATGATGATGGTGGCAGTTATATATTATGGTAATGGTGATGACGATCATTATCATGATGGTAAAGATGATGATGATGATGGTAAAGATGATGATGGTGGCAGTTATATATTATGGTAATGGTGATGACGATCATTATCATGATGGTAAAGATGATGATGATGGTAAAGATGATGATGGTGGTAAAGATGATGATGGTGGTAAAGATGATGATGGTGGCGGTTATATATTATGGTAATGGTGATGATGATCATTATCATGATGGTAAAGATGATGATGGTGGTAAAGATGATGATGGCGGTAAAGATGATGGTGGTAAAGATGATGATGGTGGTAAAGATGATGATGGTGGTAAAGATGATGGTGATGGTAAAGATGATGGTGATGGTAAAGATGATGATGATGGTAAAGATGATGATGGTGGTAAAGATGATGGTGGCGGTTATATATTATGGTAATGGTGATGATGATCATTATCATGATGTAAAGATGATGATGGCGGTAAAGATGATGATGGTGGTAAAGATGATGATGGTGGTAAAGATGATGATGGTGGTAAAGATGATGATGGTGGTAAAGATGATGATGGTGGCGGTTATATATTATGGTAATGGTGATGATGATCATTATCATGATGTAAAGATGATGATGGCGGTAAAGATGATGGTGGTAAAGATGATGATGGTGGTAAAGATGATGATGGTGGTAAAGATGATGGTGATGGTAAAGATGATGATGATGGTAAAGATGATGATGGTGGTAAAGATGATGATGGTGGCGGTTATATATTATGGTAATGGTGATGATGATCATTATCATGATGTAAAGATGATGATGGCGGTAAAGATGATGATGGTGGTAAAGATGATGATGGTGGTAAAGATGATGATGGTGGTAAAGATGATGATGGTGGTAAAGATGATGATGGTGGCGGTTATATATTATGGTAATGGTGATGATGATCATTATCACGATGTAAAGATGATGATGGTGGTAAAGATGATGATGATGGCCGTTATATATTATGGTGTTGGTGATGATGATAATTTTATGATGTTGGTGCTGACAATGATGGCTGTTATATATGATAATGCCAACAAGGCCATAATTGATGTACATCCAACTGTAGAATGTTCTTACCTCTCAAGTGCATCTATTGAGAGCTTTTGAAGCCTCTGTCTATTTGCACTCAGTGAAGCTAGTTACATAAATCAAATAACTAATATTAGACAAATCAAGAAAAACCTTCCTATTATTATGCAAAGATTACATTAAAACAATTTAAATGCTTTTTCTTCTTCTATAAAGTGACTTCAAGTGTACTGAAAACCTATTGTATATATTATGCGTTGCTTACTTTATTCTACTAATTGAGCTTGAAATCCTTTGTTAATTCTACTGAAAATGTTTGTAGAATGTGCTTGGTACATATATAATTAATAAAGTAGGTACTTTTAACTAAACTATAAAAATAATATTATCAAGATTCATCATGGATATTAGAAAAATAGAGAATATAAATAAACTAATTAATAGCTAATGAATAGCTGTTATTACAGTTATATGCAAATGATTTTGAACAATGGGTTGAAGTTGAGGCTTTCGGGCGAAAACAATAGGTTTGCCCGAAAGCCTCGATTTGAATCCATTGTTTGAAATCATTTGCATATAACTGTAATAACAGCTATTGCAGTCATACCTTCCCCTGCTTGAAGACTGTATCCAATACCCAATACTTGATACCCTTTACACGCAAGCATTATATTATTTCCCATGGCAACCACTCGCTGTGCAAACTCAACGCCTTCATCAACCTAGTCAGGGAAAGGTTGTAACTTGTCATGTTATTGGTTTCATCATCATGATCATCATCAATTTGATTACCAATACTTATGTAAGTTATAACACTGTCATTAATAATATCACCACCAACATCTTTATGTAAATGTTCACAACATGAATGGCCATACACATGACTGTTGTAAACAACTAAAAAAACGTCTATGTAAGTTCTTTCAAATTTTACCAAAATTTTCTAGATTTAAGTAAATCTTGCAGAGAAATTTCAATCTAAAACTTATGCAAATGAGGATATACAACACTTAAGTGTTGTATGAGATATACACTGTCAACACTGTCAACCATAATGAATTTATGCATCCTGTTGCAGCTTGTTTTCTAGTGTAACTGGCCATTATTATCACAATTATTATCATCATTACTAACATGATTATCACCAGTGTTCTCATTATCAAAAAAATCAACACAAATATTGCTGTCAAACTATTTTTTATTCTTGTAATGATTACTGCTAATAAGTCCATTGTATGTAGTTAACTTACCAAGTGAAGATAGTTAAAGCAAAGTTTAGCTGCATATAAGGGTACAAGAGCATCATTGGGGTTAAGTTGTGCACACTGCCGCAGTACCAGAAGTGCTCTTTGAAACTACAAATACCAGAAATTTTTTATTACTAACTAAAAGTAAAGTAGTTGACCACAGTTGGATAGACAACCTAATGGCTCCTCTTTCATTAACTAAAAATCATGCCAACATTATGTTTAAACTTTTTACTAGTAAGTATTCTCTCAAGTCCCAGTAAACACAGCACACAGTATGCAGTGGTTGATCCAAGTCCACAACTCACTTATATTATCACAATAAAACAAAAAAATACTCTTATACTGTACTTTATTCAAGTTAAACTTATATTAAACCACAATTGTCTAACCGTGCATACTACTTTTCAAACTATATACAACTCCTTAATTTAAATACTTCCAATTAGCATAACTAGTAACCAGTCCTCTCGTCCACATACAACAGGTTCCCATTTAAATCTGTACTTTCCCATTTAAATCTGTACTTATGCAAATTTTGTTACAATTTGCATATATTAAGTAGAGATTTAAATGGGAAAGTACAGATTTAAATGGGAACCTGTTATACACTATTTCTCTCTCCATCATCAACTCTCTAATATCGTTGTTCATTAAAAGAGAAAGACATATCCTCATGTTGTGTATTTATCAAATCAAACTTCAAATGACAGGAAGAAGCAAAAACAAACAATTATATCAGCCTACATACCTTGCCAGCACTGATCAATGACAGACCAAACTGAAACCACAAGTGGAATTCTCCAAACGCTAACTTCATACCTTTGTCCAGACACTGATGAAGGAGGGAAATACATTTTATTTATTTATTTATTTATTTATTAAGCTTCACCACAAAATATCACAGGAAAGAAAAAGAAAAGGAAAAAAACTTAAACTGGTTTGAGGTACATGTAGGGACACTACAACAGCGTAGCCAATTACAGAGGGCCCATAAATAGGACACTTAGGTTGCTTTCCATTCAATCCAACAAATTTCTGGGTGGAATTTAATATGGTAAACCAAATTCTAGAAAATGTTTTAGAAAATTGTGGAACAAGTTTTGAGGTTGTCCTCTCTTTTTCAAAAATCTCGGAAAAAAAAAGACTTCACACATGCCTGCAGCTGCAGCTGCAGCCATTTTGTTTTAAAGTGACTAATGACAAGTAATTATTAATAAAATTTATATTGAAGTTTATCAATCTGGAAACTTTCGGTTCCATTTTGATCAGTGCACAAGAAGTTGTGGCAAAATTTAATTACAACAATAAACATGAATACATCGTTCAACTTACTTCAACTAACATGCCATATTGAGCTCTTCTAGTCAATGCAATCACAAGCAAATCATACACAGCATTGGCCTCTATGGATGTACGTTGGCGTGCTTCTGCTTTATCAGGACCTTGACTGAGAACAGCATCCCTAAGAACCTGCAAACAATTCAACCATAATAATTATAATACAATAATTTCAGTGATTGAATAGATGCATGGAATAGATATCTAATCCAAAGGTCAACAAAGGCAATTGTCAGTTACAGTGCTGCTAATTCAACCGGGGCCACTCCGAGTTTATTAGCCAATCACGTTTGAGCTTAAGAACAAAAGAACCAGACATAGTTGATCCGTCAAGTCAATTCGCGCCTATAATTTGATTGGCTGATAAGGAGACAAAGTAGATATCTTTTGTTCTTAAGCTCAAATGTGATTGGCTAATACACTCAAGGTGGCCCCGGTTGAATTAGCAGCACTGTAAGTTTAGGATGGCATTTTCCACTTTTAAATGGCAGACTGTTTACAATGATTTCAATGATTGAATAGATGCATGGAATAGATGAAGAACATTGCAAGTTCAACACATTCATTACTGCAGTAAGCTCTCCTAGTGCCTGGCTACACCTGCTATACTTTATTATCATTATTTGTATTAGCTATATCGCCACCAACATCAATAATTATCATCATATATCATACCATGGCATCTTCAAGCAGCAACAACAGCAACACTTCCTCCATTTCATCCCGTGGTACAAATAAACTGGAAAAAAATATCCATGTCAAAAGTATTTTAATAATTTATAACTTGATATTTGTTTTGTGCAAATTAGCATGTGAAATGATAAAACGTGCAAATGCGCATACACCTACTTGCAAGAATGTTGTCATACGAAAAAAGAACATTTTGGATTTAGTAGATTAGGAATAAATTAAAAGTACAAAAGATGATCACTGAAGCTGAACTCTTTCTTTTGTACTTTTAATTTATTCCTAACACACTAAATACAAATGTTCTTTTTTCGTATGTCAACTTTCTTGCAAGTAGGTGTATGATCAAATTTTGATTTCTAAGGCATATAATTTCAGGATAAAAAGAAAAAAATATACATCATACTAGTCAGATTTTCTCTACTGAGTCATAATTGAACCCTAGTGGTGAGCAACGGCTCAATACTACTCTAACTTGGTCATTTCCATCTGCATTAATTTTGTACATTTAAAAAAATCAAATTTATTACCACTTGGGTTCTAATCTTTTGTTCTTATTTATTCCATAGCTTATAATTAGGTTTAAAGAATTATAATATTCTTGCCAAGTTAACAAGATAATAATAGTTATCTACCTCTTAAAGACCCATGCATGGTCACTGACCAGCATGCACTGCACGAAAGACCATGGAAATTGCACATTTTAGACATTTTGATATCTTTTACAATGTGAGTGAGTACAACCTTACTAAATTGTTTAGTGTTATGTTTTATTTGTTTTCTTGTAATGTGACCGACTGCGAATGTATTATAATACTCAAATCAAAATAAACAATGCAAAGCATGCTGGTAAGTGACCATGGGTTGTTAATCAAGATGGTTATACCTGTCCCCTGAATGAACAAAGGGTGTCAACGAAGAGCTTGTTCTTGCACTAGTAGTTTTAGGAGCATCAATCTTAGCTGACCCTCTTGACAGTGAGGCAGTAGATCCAGGGATATTTGTGTTTACATATACTGGTTTGTCATACATTTGATCACATACTCCACGTAACAAGACCTCAGATAGCTGTCTGGCTAGGATCTGTGAATCAAGTAGGAGAAACCTTTATAGTGAAACATGGTGACATTAACATAGTTCTAGTCCAATAAATACATGCAATTCTGGTTTTGTAGTTAGTGAAAGGTTAGTTAGTGACAGTTTCTGGTTTTGTAGTTACATGTAGTAGCACAAGCCAGCTTAAACAAACATGATTACAACTTGCAGGGATTTTCCATAAGACCAACATGCAGTCCTCAAATTATATTTTTATGAGTCACTGAAAGTTTAATGTCACTGAAAGTGTACTTGCCAGGACTTGTTATGTCTTCAGTGTTTTTTTCACTTCACATAATTCAGGTTAGTGAGTATTTTTTAATTAGACATTACAAAGTTAGCGCCCATGGCATTATAGACACAATAGAGGGAATATTAAGAACGACTAACAAGATGTGTAGACGAGTGCGACACTAGCTTGTTAAGAGTTCATTATATTTTCTCAAGTGCACCTATAACACTGCTTTGTGTTGTCTAATTGATATATAATAGAGCCTGCATGGTATGAGAACAGGTGAACTGTGCAGACCATGGGGAAATAGTTCATAGGTTTTTGACCAATAACAGCATGCATATTAAATAATTACATATTTATTATAAATCATGTTAGTATGGGGTGGAGGTGATCATGGCCAGGATTTGTAACATCCTCGATCAGCAATTCTCTTGTGTCCCTGCCAATGCAGATTTAGTAAATGTAGTGTTGTGTGATATACCAGCAAGCCAGTCACTGGGAGTGGTCATGGCCAGTAATTGTTAATACATCCTTTGTAATTATTATAAGTCCCCACCAATGCAGGTTAGTAAATGTAGTGTGTGTTCGTAGTATACATGTACATGATGGCCAGGATTTGTTAATACATCCTAAGCAATTACTTTATGTTATCACCAGTACAGGTGAGTAAGCATTAACCAGTCCTAATAGCCTATAATTATAAGAAGGAAATAATCATGTACCTTTCTCAGTTCATGAGTTGCTTTAGATTCTAAAGCCTTCAACAGATTTCTAAATCTCTTAATAGCAGCTGGGAGATTTCTAAATTTGAATTAAAAACAAAACTTAGAAAGAACAAAATTATAAGGTGAAGACATTGTTGAATAACAGCAAACACATTCACTAAAAAATAATATAATTATCTGATGAAAAAATGTTTGCAACACTGTAACTTATTATCCAACTAGTCAAGCACAAGAAAGAATATTGCTGCAGTAGTTTACTGATGTTTTAAACATTAGCACTTCTTAGTCTAAATATTTTACTCTGACAAAGGGCTAAAGCTTGAAACATCAGTAAGTTAAGTTAATATTTTTTACAGTGTAACAAATTCAATTTAACAATTTATTCTATTACCTATCGTTTATATCAGACACCGACACAGCCTATACTAGTTTACTTGCTAGTTTCCACTACAGCTCTGCAGTGCAAAAAATGCTTTCTCAAACGCCATTCCTTTTGTTAAAGATTGTAGTTTGTACAATCAAATATAAGAAAAAAAACATGAAATAAAACCAAAATAGTCACTAACAAGTAATTCATAGTTATTGAAGTGTCTATTTAGTCACTATCGAATCATTCAATCAGAAACATCAAATACAAAAAGAAACAATAACTCTATACCACTTGTATATACCACTCAATAATACTTGTCTTTGATAGTGATTAATAGTAACTAAAATAAGAACTAAATAACTAAATAAGAACTATTACACAGTAGTTATTTGATTGTATTTCATGAATATAGTGTTAATTAGCTGAGCTAATCCTACCCTGCTTTAATGTGTAGTATTGGGGCTCGCTGAATTGCAACTTCCAGTGCCATGCTCATTTCACCAGCAATTGAAGGGATGACAAGTGATGATGATGTCTTCTGCCCTGCCATTAGCCACATTGCAATGTCTCCAGCACTCTCATAGCATGATATGATATCTTCTGGGTTTATAGCTGTATCACCAGCTGATTGGAGCTCTTCTAATGCCATGCCTTCAGCAAATGCAAGCTTACTGTTAATACTTTGAAAATACTAATAACACATCTACATAAAATGCTTGTTTCTGATTGGTTAATTGACTATGAATTTTCTCTTAATCTGTGCAATTAATTAATTGCATGTGTCCTTCCCGGTGAGATTTGCGGCTTGTGTGTGTTTCTGTTTATTTTTGTCCCTTTTTTTCATCTGAGACTCGCATTTTATGTAGATGTGTTATTAATAGGAAATTCCACCTTAGTCCTCGAAGACTTCATGAAAAATACCGCTTATATTTCATGAAAAAGGTAGTATTTTTATGCCACTTTCATCAAATACGCACTGTAAGATCAAGATCAAGATCCTGTAAGATCATGCCTGGATCTTGCCAGGATCTTGTATGAACTTACATGGATCTTGGTAAGATGTTTAACGTATAAACTCACCCTTATATGCAAAACCCTCAGCATACAATTTAGATCTTCTTCTTGACTGGATATCTACAGTAAACTCTTCGCTCGCAATTTGATCTATACAGCTAATGCATGCTGGGTAATCTTTGACTAGAAAATAAGCCTTGCACAACAGCAGCATCGCCTCTTGATTTCTATCATCCTACATCAATCAATAAAACAAACAAAATTAATGAGCAAATGTAATATTAAATTTTGAAAATATCATCACTATGGTAACACAGCTTATGGTAGCTTCTTGTGTCAGAAAAATGTTGTTTTTTTTTCATTGAAAATCATATTGTAAACAGAATATTACATGGGTGCTTGGAGATACAGATTTATCTACTCTTGTTGAAAATCTCTCACTCATTCGCAGCGCTCACTTGTAAAATATCATTTCAACACTCATACTTAAGATAAAATGCACCCATGTAATATCCTCTATGTCTTTTCCATGTATATATATTAGCACACAATATAGCATATCTGACCTGTCATATACAGTCAATTCAAAAAACATTGTTGTCAATAGGCTTCAATTCTACACAACTAGACCGAAAGTTAGCATGCGTAGAAATCACCAAAGCGAATAAATGCACACAGTATCTATATAATGCAATACCACGCGCACTCAATCAACTAATTATGAATAATTTGCTGCTTCGTGATTTCTACACATGCTACCTTTCGGTCTAGTCGCGTAGACTTGAAGCCTATTGACGACAAATGTTTTTTGAATTGATTGTATATATAAGGCCTTAGTGCGCATGCACTACAACTATCACAGATCTGAATACTAAGACATGCTCATTTAGATAACAATTAATTAATAGACTATTAAAGTCACCTTTTTCTTATCTGTACCAGCAGTAGCTTTTTCCAGTATTTTGATGGCTGACTGCACAGATCCTCTGATTTGTTCTGTATTAATAGTATCCAAGGGGTTTTCTTGGATGAAAACCTCTAGATCAGCCTCCCCAAGTAGCAATACTTTCAATAAATCTTGAATATAAATATTGAAGCAATAAATCAATAAATTGAATATTTATCTTGAATAAAAATATTGAATTAAATGAAAAATGATTTATATCCGAACAAAACCCAACCAAACAATAGTGACATTTTCAAAGCTGATGTTTCTTTGTTGTACTGGAGATTATATAAGCTTATGTATGATCAAAGTTTTCACGATATTTCACCCTTCTCCTGATTAATACATTGGTTACATGTGAGGCAGTTCAAAATTGATATGTAGGGAAAGTGGACAATTATCGATAAGCACAAATGTTTGAGCAAAACGTACACTAACTTATATATATAAAAATTATAAGGCTCTCGATCCAACTTAAACCCCGAATAATTTACAAAACATACACAAATAATAAGGATTGTTTCGACAATAAGGTATTGCAAATGAAAGCTTGAATAACATAATATAATAGCAAGATAATTCAATGTAAATTTACCAGGTTTCGATTCCGATGTCGTTCTAGTCGAGATCTGTTCAACCAGTTTTCTCACTGTGTCCCATCTTCCCTCGAATCTCGCTCGTTCAATTTCGTTTTCTAGAGTCGTCCTAGTGCTTCGACGAGCCATATTTTAAGATCTAATACAGCTGAGCTTCCTTACTGCTAGTACTAAGGCAACTTCATTCTTCCAACAAAGGTATATTTACAGTAAATCATGAAAGATTTACAAATTTAACCACATACGAGTGATGCCAAAGCGGCCATTTTGAATTTACCACAGGAAGCCCAAGATACAAACAAACAGTTATAATTATCCCATATTATATGAAATATTAAAAAAGAAACAAGGACAAAAATTATGCATTATATTCTGGCTCAAATGCTACATCTATGTTACTATGCCTTTGCATTTTATTATTTTTTTGTTTTACATTTTATTAATATTCTTTGTGGCTACTGCATTCTGGGAATGCATACCAGGTAGCCACTATGTCGTCGCCCAGTAAGTAGAGTAAGTTTTAAAGTTGTCTTAAAATATTTCCCACAGGAGGCCCAGTCACCTTTAGAAGTTTTTCTATGCTTCTTTCAATAGCAGTAGCCGCATGCAGTATAAAGCCCCGGGCAAACGGTTTCAACATTTGCTTAACTGACTTCAACACACGTTCGATTTTGTTGAATGGCAATGTTTAAACGCTTTTTTAAAAACTCTTTCAACATCAATTCAACACATTTCAACAATACTGCATATTTTTCCTATGCATGCAAAGACTTCTGCTATAAGAGATCGAGATCATAAGTGACAAAGGAAGGGTTCTAGGTAAGTACTTCATGGCTGGATGCCATAAAGTTGCCCGGGTTCTTTCTATATATATTTATCCAGATGTGATGTATGTTTCCTTGTTGTACTGTTGCCTTGTTATATGTTCCTCTCTTGTCCTGCTAATATTTGTGTCCCTCGTTTTTTCCTTGCTACCCTACCCTAGAAATCTAGAGAATTTCTTGATGTCAAAGACACCTAAAATGTCCCTAAAAGGTATAATATTTTCAACCCTAAAATGAGCGCAAATGGATGGATGGATGGATACTTTATTTAACCACGGTAATATAATCTTACATCAGTCAATAGCCAATCAAATTATTTATAAAATCCTGGTTACTGTTTTATATGTTGGCTGTGGGAGTACTCCATTTGCATGATGACGTCATTTTACTATAAGTACCAGAATGCTTTACAATTTTTCTTTCATATTTTTATTCCCTCTTGAAAATACTAGAACAATCATTCTGGTAAACGTATTGCTAGTATACACCTATTTCGGAGCGATTGCACGACCGAAAGGAGCTATGGTTCTTTGATATTGATTATTTAAATTCATGCAATATTTGTGGCAAAAAAAAAAAAAAAATTACTGCACAACGCCAGTCCCATACATGAAATTAAGAAGAGCTTAGAATTGCTGAAACTGTGATTAGCAACCCAGAAAAAACACTAGGATATGCTGTATAACTAACCACAATTCCTTTCGGTCGTGCAATCGCCGTTTGCCATCAACTCTGTCAACCTTTTTTGAACTAGGTGTATGTGACGCTATATAATGCAAATGGCCTTTTGGAATTGTTAAGGCATTAACCGGGAAATAATGTCATGTATGATCAGTGTTTCTAATAAACGACAAAGTAATCGTTCGTGCTCTCTTCCATATATATATATTATAATCATCCATATTTGTAAGTAAAATACAAGAAATTCACTGACAAATATGTGAATATCTCGATAAAAACACAATAGCTTGTTGCTCTATAGCCTGATTTTCAGAGCGGGCCTGGGTCCTACGCTATCGCTTTCTCCCCAAGAAAAAAAAAAAAAAAAGTGATAGCGTAGGACCCAGGCCTGCTCTGACAATCAGGCTAGTTGCTCTATTGTGTTCACAGTAGGGTATAAACAAGAGTTCTGCGCCATTCGCTGAGGTAAGCAGTTTTTTTAATTCCTTAGCTAGGCAATTTTTGATTTCTGTATCGCAGACTCAGCTATTTTTTTAGGCGAATTCAGAATTTGTGAATTTAGTTAATCCGAAAATAATCCGATAAAAGCACTTTTCTATAGGGTATACAAATCCTAGTAGGGTGTTTATTGTCCATGGGATTAGTTAGAAACAAAAGGTACATCTGTTCTATATTTAGTCATTATTAATGATTTCATATGCGTATTTGAGAATACTTTCCTTAAACTAAATTCTAACATATAGAAATATATCTACAGAGCTGTTTAGTTTAGCTTTTTTGAAATCATGTTCATTTAGTAATATGTAAGTTGGTGTATTGTTTGATAATCCTTTAATCCTTTGTTTATCTTAAAACCTACAAAATTGTGCAAAATTGTGAATTGTTAATGAGTTCAAAGACTGGTCTACGATAGATTGATGATCGCTAGCAAATTGATTTTTATTATAAAACTCTCAATTACAATCATTGTTATCCGGTCTATTCAAGTTATAGAGGATGGTAAAAGTCTAATTCTCTTCCATTTCTAGGCCGGCCGCTTTCTTGTTCTATTTCATTGTCAGTGTTTGTTATACCTCTATTACGATCAATGAGTTTGAGCTCATTTTTCTTCCAATTAAGTTGATGCATAGAACCACAATCTTGACATTCGCAAAACAACTTTTTCACGGTATTTGAATTAGTAGAAATCTTAGTCATACAAATGTCACATTCGACGGGCTTCCCCCACTTTCGGAACCAGGTTTGATCTTCCCATTGACACATAGGACAAATAATGATAGGGATCCTATCGAAAGATTTTGTTTCTTGACAAACCTGGCACTTGCCTTCCTCTCCATCATCATCATCATCATCATCACTTTCCATTTCCTCTTCTTCTTCATCGCTGTCTTCTTCATCATCATCTTGTTCTTCACTGCTAAAATCACTATCATCAGAACTATCCTCTCCTTCTGGTCGCCTAGCAACCAGTTCTACGAGCAACTTTTTGTTTCTTATGAGGTTTTTGTTTATGCCTAATTCTGATAAACCATTAATAAACGTTTGAAGTCCTCTGGGATTTTTAACATCCAGGTTATAAGGTAGCATAGAATATTCAATAAGCTCTACCATCTGTGTAAGAGGTATTCTTCGCTGGTGATAGGTCATTTCTCCATGCGAATTCCAATATAAAATAGCTTTTGAAGACGCCATGCTGTGTAGAAATTCTAAAGCCCTATCTTTGGGTATGCTTGGTGAGATATTTTTCAACATAGCATCAATGTCAGTTTCATCAAAGTTTATGCTTTCGTCGTCACTTTCACTGACAGTGCTAATGTCATCCTCTGAATCAATCCTCTCTCGCTTTCTCTTTATGCTCATTTTCCTGTAACTCTCAAATGTATAATGATCGTTTAGGAAAGTAACAGTTTTAGTTATAGCAAAAGTAGACTCAAAGTAGACATCAAAGGCGATACGATTTCCTCCACAAATCCTGAACCTTTTTGAGATAAAATTTGCTTTTTCCTTTTGAATGGAACTGATGAGTCGGCTAAATTTCTTATCAAATCTCTATGCCTTTCCAATTGCCGTTTTTGTATTTCAGAAAGAGGAATCAACCCTCTCAACAGATTATAGCAAACTTCGCACAAAGAATGCACTTGTGGTGGGGTAGCAGATGATAGCAGAAATAGTCTTTGATGATCAGGGCAATGAGCTAATAGGTGGAGATAGCCAAAATTATTGACAAGCAGCTGGCTCATGTTTCCTGTACTGAGCTGTTTTAATAATGAGCTACCTGATAATATGATAGGATATTTATAGCCAACGGAAGCCAATAGCAGATCCGCTACGTAAACTAGTTATTCAATTAGAACTTAATACAGTTATTTAAACTTTTTAAGGCGGTGAAATTTCTAGGGAAGACCTCGTGGTGCAATGGTAGCACATCTGGCTCCAGACCAGAAGGTTACGTGTTCGAATCGCGTCGGGGTCATGCTTTTTTATCCTTTTACGGATCACACGCACTAAAAAAAAAATGACGAGGATAGCCTGATAGCTTTTGCCTACCCATAGCCTGCAAGCTATTGGCTATCCATAGCCTGCTAGCTTTGGCTACCCATAGCCTGCTAGCTAAATAGGCCGGCTACCCATAGCCTGCTAGCTTTTGGCTACCCATAGCCTGCTAGCTTTGGCTATCCATAGCCTGCTAGCTATTGGCTACCCATAGCCTGCTAGCTATTGGCTACTCATAGCCTGCTAGCTTTTGGCTACCCATAGCCTGCTAGCTTTGGCTACCCATAGCCAGCTAGCTATATAGGCTACCCATAGCCTGCTAGCTACATAGGCTACCCATAGCCTGCTAGCTTTTGGCTACCCATAGCCTGCTAGCTTTGGCTACCCATAGCCAGCTAGCTATATAGGCTACCCATCTGTTCTATATTTAGTCATTATTAATGATTTCATATGCGTATTTGAGAATACTTTCCTTAAACTAAATTCTAACATATAGAAATATATCTACAGAGCTGTTTAGTTTAGCTTTTTTGAAATCATGTTCATTTAGTAATATGTAAGTTGGTGTATTGTTTGATAATCCTTTAATCCTTTGTTTATCTTAAAACCTACAAAATTGTGCAAAATTGTGAATTGTTAATGAGTTCAAAGACTGGTCTACGATAGATTGATAATCGCTAGCAAATTGATTTTTATTATAAAACTCTCAATTACAATCATTGTTATCCGGTCTATTCAAGTTATAGAGGATGGTAAAAGTCTAATATTTCTGCCACTTTTCTGAAGGCTTCTTGATTACTGCTCTTAATCTATCCGAACGTCGAATAGGTTCTGGGATGCCATGGCGTCTTCAAAAGCTATTTTATATTGGAATTCGCATGGAGAAATGACCTATCACCAGCGAAGAATACCTCTTACACAGATGGTAGAGCTTATTGAATATTCTATGCTACCTTATAACCTGGATGTTAAAAATCCCAGAGGACTTCAAACGTTTATTAATGGTTTATCAGAATTAGGCATAAACAAAAACCTCATAAGAAACAAAAAGTTGCTCGTAGAACTGGTTGCTAGGCGACCAGAAGGAGAAGATAGTTCTGATGATAGTGATTTTAGCAGTGAAGAACAAGATGATGATGAAGAAGACAGCGATGAAGAAGAAGAGGAAATGGAAAGTGATGATGATGATGATGATGATGATGTTGATGATGATGATGGAGAGGAAGGCAAGTGCCAGGTTTGTCAAGAAACAAAATCTTTCGATAGGATCCCTATCATTATTTGTCCTATGTGTCAATGGGAAGATCAAACCTGGTTCCGAAAGTGGGGGAAGCCCGTCGAATGTGACATTTGTATGACTAAGATTTCTACTAATTCAAATACCGTGAAAAAGTTGTTTTGCGAATGTAAAGATTGTGGTTCTATGCATCAACTTAATTGGAAGAAAAATGAGCTCAAACTCATTGATCGTAATAGAGGTATAACAAACACTGACAATGAAACAGAAAGGCATCCCAGAACCTATTCGACGTTCGGATAGATTATATATGAGCTCAAACTCATTGATCGTAATAGAGGTATAACAAACACTGACAATGAAACAGAAAGGCATCCCAGAACCTATTCGACGTTCGGATAGATTAAGAGCCGTAATCAAGAATCCTTCAGAAAAGTGGCAGAAATATTAGACTTTTACCATCCTCTATAACTTGAATAGACCGGATAACAATGATTGTAATTGAGAGTTTTATAATAAAAATCAATTTGCTAGCGATCATCAATCTATCGTAGACCAGTCTTTGAACTCATTAACAATTCACAATTTTGCACAATTTTGTAGGTTTTAAGATAAACAAAGGATTAAAGGATTATCAAACAATACACCAACTTACATATTACTAAATGAACATGATTTCAAAAAAGCTAAACTAAACAGCTCTGTAGATATATTTCTATATGTTAGAATTTAGTTTAAGGAAAGTATTCTCAAATACGCATATGAAATCATTAATAATGACTAAATATAGAACAGATGCACCTTTTGTTTCTAACTAATCCCATGGACAATAAACACCCTACTAGGATTTGAATACCCTATAGAAAAGTGCTTTCATCGGATTATTTCCGGATTAACTAAATTCACAAATTCTGAATTCGCCTAAAAAAATAGCTGAGTCTGCGATACAGAAATCAAAAATTGCCTAGCTAAGGAATTAAAAAAAACTGCTTACCTCAGCGAATGGCGCAGAACTCTTGTTTATACCCTACTGTTCACCGTTTGACTTAAACAAGAACAAACATCAATAAAAAACGTTTGTTCGTTGATTGATTCGGTTATTCATTCGTTTGCTCGTTCGTTTGGTTGTTTATTCGTTTGTTTGGTTGTTCAAACGTTAGTTTGTTTGTTCCTTCCTTCGTTTGTTGATTCGTTTTCTTCCATACCATCATCTTTAAACGACTTTTCGTTATTAAATAACTTTCATTATTATATTTTATTTGGCAATTCGCCAAGGCGGGTAAATTAACAATAGAACATCAGTGTTGTCCCCTACTAGGTAAATTACCCTACCCTATTCCCTAAGTATGTGAAAAACCCAACCAATTTAACAGGCACCCCTGTGCCATACTGTAAACAGAAAGACAAAAACATTCGCACTATAATATAAGTGTAAGGATTACAAAAAGAAAAAATATAGAAAACATTTTTAATATTTACATGTGTTGAGAGGATTTGGACGACGACATTAACACAAACTACTATAAATTAACGGATGTCGTCATTATCATTTGAGAGACGTACGAAGAAAAAAAGATTTCACGGCTTCTTAGTAAAAGGTAGCTTATTCCTAAGAAGGTTTTATTATTTTGTATTTCTTTTAGAACATCAAAACCACTGATAATGACGTTATATGCTCTCACAACCTTATTTTAATGATGCTGTCTTTATCATTCTTATTCGTGATTTCTGGAAAAACTTCAAGTATCGGTATATTTTTAGTCTCTTTTGCGAATATAAGACACAGTATAGCAGCAGCGAAAGTGTTGATGGACATCAGGGCGAACGGCAAGACAGGATGGAAGCGAGACTGCATGCAACAAACAACAAAATAGAATGAGTGGAGTTAAAATACAGCTATTTCAAATGACGTAGAATACTGCATACTGCATTGCAAGACGTACCGAAATGCATTTTGTGTCATGTAATATTGTTTAAAGTAAAATATATAATAATTAGCTATTTCATTCTTAGTGCATTCCATTCAAAACAATATATAAACTAGACGATGGGGAGTAAATATCGCTGTAGATGTATTATTTATTATCAGTCAATGAGACCCACAATGCCTTTTGGTCTTGGAATGCACTATTCAGTATTCAACGTTTTCTGAAATAGCTGTATACACCAAACAATAAATGAATGAATGAATGTGAATACATGCATGAATAAATAAACGAATAGATAAATAAATAAATGACAAAGTAAATAGTGGATAATTGATCGAATGAATGAAAAAATAAATACATATATCACTAACTAAAGAACGTACCATGGTCACTTACCGGCATGCACAGCGCATCGCACAATCAAAGATATCTTTATATATCTTATTTTTTACTATGTGAGATCTAAAGCTCTAGATCCTTTTGTTGTATTTGTTTTCTCGTAATACAACTAACTGCAAAGATACTCAAATCAAAATTGACAATGCAAAGCATGCTGGTAGATCACCATGGGTCATTATTAAGCAATTATTCGCCGAAGGCGAAGTGGTTATCAATGAATATTTACCGAGCGGCGAGGTAAATATTCATTGATAATCACTGAGCCTGAGGTGAATAATTGTTTTAGTATATACATGATTCACAACCGAACAAAAAAAAATTAAACAAAAATTTTTGTATAAATTAAGAAATTTATTGCATAACATTACAAAGCGTGACAAGGCGCACGAACGTTGAACCTCGTTTTCTATGAATTCAAATTGTTTTATGTTTAAAATGCCGTTTTACCTTGAAAAAACACTTAAACCAAACTTTGTAGCTTTCTTTGTGTTTTGTGGAATTGCGTTTTGTTGAATTTTTTCAATTTCTTCATCGGTAATTGTTGCAAAACGAGACGCCATTTTGCCGAGAAGCAATATTCCGAGCTTGAGCAGTGAATATGGTCTCAGATTCAGAGATAGCTAGCCAATGAGAGCGCGCGTTCTTATGAGGTTGTGAATCATGTATATACTAAACCAATATATTCAATAAATGAACCAAATCCAATGGCAACATTTCTAGTTATGAATATAGACAAGTCAATAATGATAACGAAATACTACAAAAAACTGTGAAAGCGTCTATTTTAAGGCCGCATAGGAGAGAAGAACACATCAAACAAACTTAAGGAGGCTCGGGTCAGTAATTTTCGCGCTCACCCAGCGACGTTTGAAAGGCCGTAGTTCCCGCGTCAGAGGGTATTTTGACAAGATTTTTTAACACTTGTCTACATATAGAATAAAGTTTTTTAAAAAGTTATTTTTATTAAAATCGATAATATTTTAGCCGACAAATGATAACGCCGCCGAATTTCTATGTAGCCTATTTTTGGGAAAAATCGACCTAAACTTTTAAAACCACATAGCCTACTTTAAAGCTGTTACCTAGGTCAACAATCTGGCAAAGTTTAAAAAAAATTCATCTCACCGATTTTGAATAAAAACGGGACAATTTTTTTCAGTGCAAAAAATCATTGTTTTATAATATTTACCGATAACAACGGACTTTGAAGAGATAAATCAAAATCCTTCCAGCCAGTTATTAACAGGACATTTTTCTACATTGTCTGTGAATTTCAACAAATTTAGTCTACGGGATGTTTTTTGGGAGAGGATATAAATCGGCAAAAGTTTGTCAGTTTTTGTGCAAAACTTCTAATTTTTACTTCTGAGCACGCTAACGAAAAAATCTGAGATAACTTTTTTTTATTTTTTAGCTATCAAAAGCTCACCATATTTTCAAGTGCGCCTCTAAATTTTATAGTGATTGAAATATTTTGAGGCGGTCAAATAAAATTCTGAACGTGGGTATAAAAAAGCAAAAGCATGCAAATCATGTATAACTCGAAAATAAAAACAAACCGGCCGCTGCAAAGCGAAGGCAAATATACCCACGTTCAGAATTTTATTTGACCGCCTCAAAATATTTCAATCACTATAAAATTTAGAGGCGCACTTGAAAATATGGTGAACTTTTGATAGCTAAAAAATAAAAAAAAGTTATCTCAGATTTTTTCGTTAGCGTGCTCAGAAGTAAAAATTAGAAGTTTTGCACAAAAACTGACAAACTTTTGCCGATTTGTATCCTTTCCCAAAAGAAATCCCGTGGACTAAATTAGTTGAAATTCACAGACAGTATAGACAAATGTCCTGTTAATACCTGGCTGGAAGGATTTTGATTTATCTCTTCAAAGTCTGTTGTTATCGGTAAATATTATAAAACAATGAATTTTTGCTAGGAAAAAAAATGACCCGTTTTTATTCCAAATCGGTGAGATGAATATTTTTAAAACTTTGCCAGATTGTTGACCTAGGTAACAGCTTTAAAGTAGGCTATGTGGTTTTAAAAGTTTAGGTCGATTTTTTCCCAAAATAGGCTACATAGAAATTCGGCGGCGTTATCATTTGTCGGCTAAAATATTATCGATTTTATTAAAAATAACTTTTTAAAAAACTTTATTCTATATGTAGACATGTGTTAAAAAATCTTGTCAAAATACCCTCTGACGCGGGAACTACGGCCTTTCGAACGTCGCTGGGTGAGCGCGAAAAATACTGACCCGAGCCTCCTTAACTCACATATAATCCATGCCCGAGCCGGGACTCGAACCTGGACAACAGCGACCACCCATGACACCCAAACAGTCATATAACCTGACATTAGGTGACATAGTGTGGCATGACTTTACCAGTCAAATAACCTGACAAAACCTGACATGAAATGACTTTGTAATCAGAATAATTGAAAATTTATAGCTTGTATCTGATATGATGCGTAAAATCGCGCGTAAAATAACATTATAACACTAAACATTCATGACAAATTTACAAAATAAATCAAAACCATGGAGAAAACACGTGTACAGCCAATTCAAAAACGGTGGGCGAAGCCCGAAATACACTGTGGATGATCAAGCCGCGAAAGGTCACAGGAATATGGATTTTTTTCCAAACCTTGTCTAGCTCGAGGGTTTTCCAGCATAATTTATCCTTTGTTAAAATTATTTATATATGAATATAACATAAAGTCAAGCTTTGAAACAAAACCTTCAACTTTTTTTTTTTTGAAAAAGCTGTATCTGATGCAACGTACTAGTGTATTTATGTCCTGATTTCTGATTACATTTTCACTTAAAATTTCTCGGCAAAATTTAGCTTTTTTTATAGTTGAAAATCCTTAACGCTCTTTCTTGTAAAAGCTCAATTTTTGTGTAGTCTGATGAGCGACAAAATTGCCGGCATATACCCAGTAAGGCAAGGCTTCGACTAACACGTTGCTATGTATGTTTCCACCCAATTAAAGAGATTCTTTTTTTGAGATTCTTTCCTAGGACTTTGAAATATTTAAAAACAAACATAATTCAAAGATCATTTTCAACTGGGATTCCGGCATCGTCGAGTTGGACACTAGTTACAGTGAAATACAAAAACTTATTTTTCAACACTATAAACAAATTCAGTGGTAACTTATTTAAAAGGAGGGGAAAGGAACATGATTAAAATATCCTTCCTCCCAAATCTTATACCATTTTTCTCCACCCATAATTATTTTAACCATTTCTCTCTCCTCCCTGATTTTCTATTCATTAGAGTGCAAATGGTAAAAATTTGAACCATTTAATAGTTTGTATTTCAAAGATAAGCTGTTCGCATAAAATAATAAGGGACTGCGCAATAATTATCAGGAGGGGGGGGGGGGGGGGGGTAAATGAGCGAAAAAAATAAAAAAAGTTAATTACTCCCCCCTCACCATAACGGAAAAAAATTAGACTGCACCCCCCCCCCCCCCTTCGTTCCAAATGAACATTTTTAAGACTGATGAATACTTACGAGAAAAGGCTTTCATCAAGATCGCCAGAGAATCTAACCAACATTGACGAGGACGTCTTGGAGTCTTGAAACGGGAAAGACTAAAAGTTACCCCGATTACTAACCTTGAAAAGTCGCTATCTTGCGTGATTTTCACAAAAGAGGAAAAGAAAAACATAAAAACGTTAAACGCTAACTTTTCATGTCAAAAACAACATTTCAAGGAGGTAACGCAGACGACAGGTTTAAAAAGAAAGAATGTTAAGTGTTTTGTTTTTCGTGTTGTAATGTTTTTTTACCCCGCAAATCATCTTATATATTTTGTTCTTATCTTTTAGCTCGTGTTACCAAGTCAGTCAATATAAATAATAGAGTCGTACTATCGTATACCTACATGAAAGCACCATAAACATTCTACTTTATCGCAGAAAATGGAAACTGTTAAGGAGGGCTTTATAATCTGTGACGATGAAAGCAAAGGAGATGAAGACATCACTAGCCAGTCCATCTTCGATCAAATTGGAAACTTCGGACTTTTCCAAAAGTTGATGTTTGCTTTCATTATTTATTGTATTTTTAGCTGGTCTTGTTTTATTGAAACTAGTGTTTTATTCCTGATCGCAGAGCCTCAATGGGAATGCGTTAAGGTAAGGCGATTGCTTTCGTTAAGTTTTTATCGTTGGTTTTGATACAATACAATATCCTTATTTACGAAGGGAGTGGTGGAATGTTTCAAATCCGAGTTGCTGTATCCTATGGTGGTTTTCAGAAAACTGTGAAATTTGAAATGTTCACGAGGATTTTTTAATCCCCATAGAATACAGACAGTGATGAGGATTTGAAACTGACTACATCTAATACTCATAAATGGTTGCATGCACGGTTGGTTGTTTGAAAAGTGAGTCGGAATATACCGAGTTTATTACGAGTTACAGTTCGACTGAGTTAAAAGTATTTAAAATTGCTATGATTAAAATAAATAAATTACACTGAAAATATGAATGGTATAATCAAATTTAAATTGAGACCGCTTAGCGGCCGTTCGATCTGACCTTGCTCGCAACTTTATCTTATTTTGATGAAAATAAAATGCTAAAAACACAGTGGAATCTGTCAGATGAGCAGGAGTTGAAGTTCTTTTCTGCAACTTCAGAATCAAGAAACGAAGATATGTCGACACACCATCTTTATGAAGAACTAGAAAAATCTTCAAATTGATCATGACAAAATGACATCGGATCTTTGCTGGACTGACACTGTTTTAACCAATGAATTGTTTTTGTTTCTATTTAGCGATAAAAATTTACAATATGTCCGGTAGAAGTATAGGAGTACATAAAAATATATACATGGAAAGATGGCCCATGATCCACAAACGTTACCTTGTGTTTATTTATTACCGGGTAAATGTTTTAGATGTTCTTATACTCTGACCGGGGTCAAACACATGAAGTAGTAGCCCAATAAACGAATCAGAAACGACTTCTAAAGCATTGAATGAGAGGAGAGGAACGGATCATGGAGGATTGAGAAAGAGCAAAAATAAACAGGGAGGAGGGAGTAAAAACGATAAAAATAGAGGGAGAATCAAAATATAAACGGAGGACGGAGAAGGTCGATTTTACCTGAATAATAGGCTCTTTGCAGGTATTGGTCACGTGCCTAGATACCGCATACCCTCGCGGGGTAAAAAAAAATACAACACGAAAAACAAAACACTTCATTTTTTATTCTTTAGTTTGAAGTTTCAATTCAATATACTACTTAAAATTCTTCCTCTATAAACCTGTCGTCTTACCTCCTTGAAATGTTGTTTTTGGTATGGAAAAATCAGCGTATAACTTTTTTTGATGTTTTTTCCTCTTCTTTTGTGAACATCACGCAAGAAAGCGAATTTTTAAGGTTAGTAATCGGGATAACCTTTAGTCTTTCCCGTGTCAAGACTTCTTGGTACTTGAAATTTCAGTGATATTTTTCTGATTTGTTTTAAATGTTTTTCTGTGACATAAAGAGAATGGAGGAATGAAACACGTGACCATGTCCTGCAAAGGATCTATTATTGAACTATAAGGTCTTATTGGCCGGATTGTAATATTATTTGGGTCAATTTTATGCGAACAGCTTATCTTTGAAATACAAACAAACTATTAAACGGTTCAACTTTGTACCATTTGCACTCTAATGAATAGAAAATCAGGGAGGAGGGAGAAATGGTAAAAAAAAAAAAAAAATAGAGAGGATGGAGAAAAATGGTATCAAATTTAAGAGGAAGGATATTTTAATCATGTTCCTCTCCCCTCTTAAATAAGTTACCACTGAATTTTTTAAAATGTTTAAGGTGGCCCAGGGGTATTTATTTACGTAAAAACAATTTTTTTTGAACTTCAAATTTTGGCCCAAAAACTTCTTCGATTGCAGTAAAAATCGGGATTATAACTAATCATTGTCTCTAGTTTATATATATTTAAACGTTATTTTAAAAATACTGATGTCGTAAGAGCAATGCGCTTGCAAACGCAAACTCGACTTTGAGATTTTATGGCTATTTCTAAAAATCTGAAAGACGAAACCACTCGATTTTGCGTCTATGGACTCATGTACTTCAATACTTTTACGTGATAAATAGCCAAATTAATCGAGACCTTGCAAGTTTAGGAAATATGAGTATTCAAAATAGAACACGAAAATGTATAGCTTATAAAGAATCGAACAGAGACACAATAAAATCATTGCTTTCGAAATCGGTACTCACCACTATGTTGTACAATGCTTTCCCAGTCTGAAGGCCAAATTTTAGTGAATTTGACGTACTGTGTGCAGCACTATCACGACTGATAAAAAAGCAAATTTATCGATGCATTATTTAAAATAGCTAGATAATCTAATTTTTGCTCAGTATTCACTTAAATGGCAATTCTAGCGATTCTCAAAAACACAAAATGTAAACAAATAATTGTAAAAGTACCTTACAAAGTTTGAGCGCGTTCCATTCATACGGTTTGGAGAAATGGAGAAGGAAAGTTGACCGTCTATAAATCTTGACGACACCGCCGAAGTGCAGTTGCAGTGAAAAGCCAGCAAGTACTTTTGTTGATGCATGTAAAATTTGCAATATTGTTTAAAGTCCCGCGAGGGATATCCCTTTGGGACCAATCTCTGAACAAATATACGTTGAGAATATAATATTGCAAGAGCAAAAAATTAAGATATATAGTTTGTAAATATGCATATGAATTGTTTATGCTTGATTTTCGTGTATATTTGGATTTACAAACACTCTTTCTGCTGAAAGAACTGATAAATAAAAATGGCACATTATATAGTATAGCGAGTATTAGTTATTTGCTCTTGCAATATTATTTTCTCAACTTATATTAGTTCAGTAATTGGTCCCAACGGGATATCCCTCGCGGGACTTTAAAAAAATATATTGCAAATTTTTCATGCATCAACAAAAGCATATGATGGCTTTTCACTGCAACTGCAACTCGGCGTTGTCGCCAAGATTTATATACGGTCAACTTTACTTCTCCATTTCTCCAAACCGTATGAATGGAACACGCTCAAACTTTGGAAGGTACTTTTACAATGATTTGTTTACATCCTGTGTTTTTGAGAATCACTAGAATTACCATTTAAGTTAATACTGAGCAAAAATTAGATTATCTAGCTATTTTGAATAATGCATCGATAAATTTGTTTTTTATCAGTCGTGATAGTGCTGCACACAGTACGTCAAATTCACTAAAATTTGGCCTTCAAACTGGGAAAGCATTGTACAACATAGTGGTGAGTACCGATTTTGAAAGCAATGATTTTATTGTGCGTCTCTGTTCGATTCTTTATAAGCTATACATTTGTGTGTTCTATTTTGAGTATTCATATTTCCTAAGCTTGCAAGGTTTCGATTAATTCGGCCATTTATCACGTAAAAGTATTGAAGTACATGAGTCCATAGACGCAAAATCGAGTGGTTTCGTCTTTCAGATTTTTAGAAATAGCCATAAAATCTCAAAGTCGAGTTCGCTTTTGCAAGCGCATTGCTCTTACGACATCAGTATTTTTAAAATAACGTTTAAATATATATAAACTAGAGACAATGATTAGTTATAATCCCGATTTTTACTGCAATCGAAAAAGTTTTTGCGCCAAAATTAGAAATTAAAAAAAAATTGTTTTTACGTAAATAAATACCCCTGGGCCACCTTAAATATAAGTTTTTGTATGAAACTGTAACTCGAACTGCAACTCGAAGTCCAACTCGACGATGCCGGAATCCCGGTTGAAAATGATTCGTCTTTGAATTATGTTTGTTTTAAAATATTTCAAAGTCCTAGGAAAGAATCTCACAATATTTGAATTGGGTGGAAACATACATAGCCATGCGTATATGCCGGCAATTGTGTCGCTCATCAGACCACACAAAAATTGAGCTTTTACAAGAAAGATCGTTAAGGATTTTCAACCGATAAAAAAAGCTAAATTTTGCCGAGACATTTTAAGTGAAAACGTAATTAGGACATATAACACTAATACGTTGCATCAGATACAGCCATTTCAAAAAAAAAAGTTGAAAGTTTTGAAACATGCCGGTTGCATGCTGCATGTTGCTTTACAAAGCTTGACTTTATATGTCATTGTAATTTTACACGCGATTTTACGCATCATATCAGATACGAGCTATAAAGTTTCAATTATTCTGATTACAAAGACATTACCGTGAAAGAGGTTTTAGATCTGATAGAATTCCATCCTTATTCACATTATCTTTAACTTGGATTTTATCTAAAAAAACCCATTCATCAATTTAATCTGGAAATTATTAGGTACTGCAGTTTTCTACTTTCTGCGAATTCAGACATTCTAACTATTAGTTGTAAAATGTTTTTGGCTGCCAAAAGTAGCCGACTAATAAGCAGCAGCCAAAAATTTCTTAACTAGACTTTAGAATGTCTGAGTTTGCAGAAAGACGAAAAACGCAGTAGAAAAAAGTAAATATATCCGAGAAAATTCAAGTTAAAATTTATGCAAATCAGGACGAATCTGTATGAGATATACAACCTACCCCATGGTTGTGATTTCTTTTGTCAATTTGTCATGAATTATTATTAATTGAGTTTTATCTGTATATGGGATATACAGTGGCGAGTCGAAGAGAACCCGTTATATATCTCATACAGATCGGACGCGAATATTGTATAATATAACGTAGAAAGCGGTAATTTAGTTGAAAATTCTAGTATTTTACAAAAGAAAAAGGTCGAAAAACGACTATAAAATGCTGTCAATGAAGTTGTAGTTTTGTCCTTAGCGATGGAATGTTTTTTCTCTGTTTGCATAATAAGCCTCATTTCCGTGCGAAAAAAGGCGCGGCTGCTAAGTTTTGGCTTTGGTCTGTAGTACTTATAAAAGCCCAAAATTAATAGTTCTTTCATATTTTACTAAAATTGCCAAGATAAAAATAAATCTGGTCGAGTAAATTCAAGTTAAAACTTATTTTGTATCTTATACACAACCTTCGTCACGGACGTGACTTCTTTTGTTTAAATTATCATTAATTATTCATGAATTTTATAAATTATTTTATAATTCAAAAATAAATCATAGTCGTTGAGCTGAGAAGTTGCATATCTGTATCGCATCATCCTGATCGACATCTTCACCATAGCCACCGTCACCAACATCTACTATCATCATCATCATAGATATCATCATCGACATCATCATTTTACTAACTACATTGAATCTGATTGGCCGAGAGCACACGGCTAAATCTGAGTAGCATGTGAACTTGACAGTGATAAATGCAGTATCTGCTAGCAGATACTGCATTTATCACTCAAGTTCTCAGGCTCTCTCCGTTCTAAGGGAGTTGATGTGAAAATGGCAGCGAGATTTGCTTGTTATTGTTTCTATTGCCTGATTATAATTGTACTTTTACTTTAAAAAATATATAATAAAACAATTATTGAATTCGGTTTTCGCATGATATCATAAATTATGCCAGGAGGCTTCGGCAGATAACACAGACCTCGGTCTTGATAATTTACAATATCATGCTCAACCTCATCCAATAATTGCTTATAATCACCATCATAATTAACATTATCAACATCATAGATATCATCTTCGACATTTTCATCATCAACATCATGTATATAATCATCACCATCATCATTGACATTATCATCATAGATATAATCATAATCAACATCATCATGTACATCATCATCATCACCACCATCATCAGACATCATTCTGATCATCAATAATATCATCGATCATCGTCATCAATATCACAATAATCATACATCATCGTTATACTCTTCACTTCATCAGAACAGTAGTGTCTGCAACATCACCGGGCCGGTCAGTCTAGGAGAGAGGAACTATAGACACAGATGTGATATCCCTCGACACGACTGGAAATTTGTAGACGAATACACTTCACTTGTGACACAGGTAAAACGAAATACGTCCCAGAAAACACCAGTTTTCATAGATACTGAGATTTACTCATGAAAAATAACATAAAAATCGTACGCAATTTTTTTCTAGTGTCAAAAAGTCAAAAAGAATGTCCAAATATAAATGATCAACTTTTTGTTGTTTTCTCAGTTTAATCTTGTCTGTGATCGATCTACATATGGAGCCAACATGTACACCATTTATTCGCTTGGAGGTATGTTAAGTTCTCTAATAGTGGGTTCTATAGCAGACAGATTTGGAAGAAAACCTGCATTATTTCTTTGTGGTCTAATTTCTACAATTTCGCTGTTTTTGGTGCGGTTTTCACCGTCTTATGAAATGGCTCTCGTTTTGGCGTTCTTCCAAGGTGCTGGAGTAGGTAAGTAAAATAAAACACTATATCCATGAAATATAATCAAATTGCTATTGTGGAATAGAGCACAAACACTTTATCCATGAAATAAAATAAATTTGCAATCACTATATATCCATGCAAATAAGTCGAATAGTCCCCTTTGCAGTTTCCTACACCAACTTGAAAGGTAGCCGGGCCTTTGCATTTAAGCGAGACGAACGTTGAGCTTGCAATGATAGATACCTTGTATAGTTTCTAAGATACCTTCACAGTTAGCATATGTCGTTATGGCGGAAGGTCACGGTTTTGTTGTCTCCCATAACTGACGCTATTATGGTCTCACTACACCAGGATAGGGATATATTCTAAAAGAATGAACTCCTATAAGGAGTAAATTACAAGAACTAACGAGAAATTACTTTGAACTCACTTAATCTGTACAGAATATGTCTGATAAGTACGATGATTTGCTCGAGTGTTACCGATCATCGAAAGAGAAGTTACAGCAACACAACAAAGATTTAACAATGCCAAAACAGGATATACAGATAGTAGAGATGAGAGCTAACGAGGCGTTGACAGACCTAGACGAACTATTCTCAAACTTATTAATAATTCATGAGGTAATCAGCCAACCAGGTGTCTCGAATTAGATCACATGATGAACTTTGAAATCCCCGGAAAGTCCGCTCCAAAGTACTTTGAAATCATTTCAAAGTCCGCTCCAAAGTACTTTGAAATCATTTCAAAGTCCTCCGTACTTGGAAATGAAATCATTTCAAAGTCCTCCGTACTTGGAAATGATTTAATATACTATGGTAACGCTTTATATTTAGTGACACTTAGAAATATTAGCCCAGAAAAACATAGTTCCTTTTTAACTTTACTTTTTAAAGGATTAAAAGACTCTTGAAATATTTTCATGGTAACCAGTACCGAGACTCGAACTTCTAACCACTAACTTACTAATTCCTATTGCTTACCATTAAGCCACAAGCTAATTCGTTGACCAGAACGGAATGTTTTAAACTATTATAGAAATTATCCATGCATGCATAACTATCAGATAATAGTTTCATTATAATAAAATGGCTAAATATCTATAGACGAAGATTCCTCCCAAATAATTATTGAGTTTGAGAAGCCGTTCAAAGTCCTCCAATTCGGACCGGACGGGATTTCAAGTCCTTGCAATTAGTTCCAGTCCTCGGCTGCGCCTCGGACTGGAACTAATTGCGCGGACTTGAAATCCCGTCCAGTCCTCATTGTCGGACTTTAAACATTACGTCCAGTATATGCGAGACTGCTTGGAAATAACTGGCATTATTATACATTTTACTAACTACATTGAATCTGATTGGCTGAGAGCACACGGCTAAATCTGAATAGCATGTGAACTTGACAGTGATAATTGTATTGTCTGTAGTTGTCACTGTCAAGTTCCCAGGCTCTCTCCGTTCTTAGGGAGTTGATGTGAAAATGGCAGCGAGATTTGCTTGTTATTGTCTCTTTTACCTGATTATAATTGTACTTTTACTTTAAAAAATGTATAATAAAACAATTATTGAATTCGGTTTTCGCATGATATCGTAGATTATCAAGACCTCGAGTCAGTATTATCTGCCTCAGCCAGGAGGCTTCGGCAGATAACACAGACCTCGGTCTTGATAATTTACGATATCATACTCAACCTCATCCAATAATTGCTTATTGAACCAACAGATAAATTCTCCTCCGAAGACTTCGTTGAATCGGTTGCGCAATGTCTTGGTGTTCACGTTGACTCCATTGAAGACATCTCCACAGCGCACCCCTTGCCATCTTACTCGCCAGATGCAGGCTCCTAAGATCATCGTAACGTTTACAAGACGTAGTAAGAAAGACAAGATCTACGAAAAACTCTAATGAAGGAACCTCAATCCTCAACCTAAATTCAACGTGCAAAGTCTACGTATCTGAATCACTGACTCCCAAAAATATATAATATATTTTTCCTTTACGCTTCTACCACCAAATCCTACTTTATACATAAATATTTTTTTCTATATTTCTTCTAATTAGTAGTTAATGTTGACTTTACGTAGTTTCCCTTAAGCCGGTCTGAAGAAAAAAGGAAAAATCTGATTGGCTCTCCGAACGGTCGGAATCCTGCAGTCCGGACCGATATTTTGGCCCGTCGGACCGGTCAGGACTTGCAATTTGCAAGTTTTTCGTTTGTTATTCTTCTTTTTACTGTAGCATTTTCGTTTGATGCAACTAAAACTAAGTATAAGGGAACAAAACAGCAACAGAATTTAAGACACAGTCTAGACTTTTCCAAAGCTAGAAGAAATAGATGTCGCTAAACTTCAAACATCCAAAGAAATGGCCATCTTGAAAGGGAAAATATATAATAGCCGAAAAAAGTACAGAAAAAATATATAAAAAGGAATAGACATACTAGTCCGTCAAACATTTTTCTGCCTGAAATGAAAAAGACAAAACATACCTTGGAATTATCGAGAGAGCTGAACCTATTTCTTTGTCAAAGGAAGAAAAATGAACTAATTCTCATGCTCTTGAATTTCTTAATATCTTGAATCTTTTCAATTTGTCTCAACATGTTGAAGTGCCTACATACAAAGAGAAACACATAATCGACCTTATTATTACCAATACCAATAGCAATAGCAATTTAATTGATAAAGTTTCTGTCTCTGATCCTGCAATTTCTGACCACTCTGCTGTGTTTTGTGAAATACTTACTAAAAAAAACATCTTTTGAAAGAGTTTCAAAATGCCGAAATATCAGATTAATTGACGTGGAATCATTAAAAAGAGATATTGCTCGTTTCAGTTTTTAAAATAACCTCACCAGCAGATGCTATCAACATCCTTACTTCACAATATCACTCTGAACTGTTCTCTATCCTAGACTCACATGTTCCTGTCAAAGAGCGTATTATAACACTAAGATTATCAGCTCCTTGGTACACGGACGGGACAAAATCTGAAAAGACTAAGCGTCGAAGACTTGAGAGAACCTGGCGAGGTTCACGTCTTACAATTCATCGTGATTTATATGTAGAGCAATGTTGGGTAGTAAAGAAACTAATTCAGAAATCTAAAGATGAACATTTTTCTAACATCATTAATGATAATAAGTCCAATCAGAAAGTTGTTTTCTACTTTTGACAAATGGCTACACAGAAATCCAGAGCAATCCTTTCCTGCTGCACCTACTGCTAAACATCTTGCTAACTCTTTTGGTGACTTCTTTGTTGGCAAAATAAAGGCTTACCAAAGTAGTTTTGTTTCTCATTCATCCCACCTGGATCCCCATTCAGCATTACCAGCGTCTCATTATCTTATTTCATTTTCTGAAATTTCATGTGATGATCTGTCTAAACTCATACTTCCACTTGTCACAGGGCTTCAAGCGGCATCATGCCAAAATATAGGACCAAAAATAGGGTCTTATTCAAAACAATATAGGGCTAATATAGGGGAATTAGGGGAAAAATATAGGGCAATATAGGGATCTATACAACGGGCGAACCATACGATTTTTGAGGGGGGGGGGGGGGGGGGGAGGTTGTTTAAAGATTTGGTCCGTGCAATATTTTTTTTAGCCCGTTTTGCCTTGTGGTATTTCCACGTACCGTTTTCACTACTGACTCAACCCGCCGCTCGGGCTTCCTGTGTCATTGTTCTCAACAAAACCACTAACTGGGTCGGACCTCTTCTTTTGGGTTGGGATTTTCTGAGTTTCGGGAATATAGGGCATGTGCATGCACGTAAGGTTTGGTTATTGGTACTTGACCACTTTGTTATCTAAAGTACGTACGAGAACATAGATCGCAGGCAACAATTCGATTCGCCCATAACTCAACTCGCCAGGGCGAAGAATAGATCAGCTACTTTGGGGGTGAAAATAATGTACTGTTTGCGCTCTATTCTTCAGAACAATAGTCCCCTTCACAGTTCCCTGCGCCATCTTGAAAGGTAACCGAGCCTTTGCATCTAAACGAGACGAACGTTGAGCTTGCAATGGTAGACACATGAATAATTGTACGTCAAGGTGTTACTGAAGAAATAGAAAACGCGCGCTCGTGCTGTGTGCAGATATAAAGCACGCGGGCTTGTCAGAACACGAGAGAAGTGTTAAAAGAAGCGCGACAATCCCCAAGTGCTTTATTACTGCATACAGCACAGAAAGTAAGTTTTCTATTACTTTTATAAAATACAAATTGATCAACATGCAAACGCATGTGCTGTGTGCTCTCATAATGCACGCGCCTCAACCAATCAAAATAGTTATTTTATAATACAATACAATACTTTAACTGCTCATTCATATATTTTACATGATTTTTATATTATGCTATTAAAGATTGAAGCAAAATTTAAATAATAAATATATAAGGATAAATAGATATGTAAACATGATTATATATGTGTGTTATTGACCGAGCGTGCGGTCCGGATACTAGGTATTTTTTTATGAAAGTATGATTTCATTTTAAATTAAGTAACTAATCCTATTTTTTTTCTACAGCGGGTTGCGTTGCTGCTGCATACACAACATTGATCGAATGTGTTGGCATCAGTCACCGTAGCTTTGTGGGTAATGGTGTATGGTTTTCGTACGCGTTTGGTTTTATGGCGTTCAGTTGTATTAGTTATCTTGTACGAGATTGGAGAACTCTTGTCATGATTCTATCGTTCTTTGGTATGCCAGCATTGCTGATGTACTGGTGAGTTATTACCGTTGAAGTACGAAACCCGAAGTTTGATGTCTCTTTTGCAATCTAGCATCGTTGAAGGCTGTCAATCAAAATACTAGGAACGAGTTTGACCGGGTGATCCAAAATGGCGCTTGATCAATGAACTGGCCGATAAATCGAACGGTTATCATTTTATGCTAGCAGAAGCTACTTCTCTCACCGTACAGGCACGTTCAGAAGGATCGGCCCCTAAAATGTACCAGCGTCTTGTCCAAGTGGGCATTTCTCAAGTACGACATACACCTAGTTCATAAAAGGGGCGAACGGCGATTGGTGATTGCACGACCGAAAGGAACTGTGTGTAATACGAATTTCTTCTTATTCCTTTCTAAATTACACAAACAATGCCTACACCGTTCAAAGATGACCTTAGATGGGTGTCTGGAAGGTTTCACTGAACGGTGGAGGCATTATGTAATTTAGAGACATCGCACAGAATGCCCGGACACATCCGGGTCTTTTCTGCTGTTTGAGCGCGAAGTTCAATCAGGCGAAGCGTATTTAATGAGGTAATTTACAAAGAAAACACGCCAAAATTGCTCAACTTCGTGTAATAGAATACATTTTAAACGTTTTTAAAAGGTGATCTCAGTTAGGTAGGGGGTGCAAATCAAAGATGAAATGTTGACCAAACGTTTGTACTATGAAATGTTTAATAATGTCAATAACTAAAACACTCTTTTTTGAGCTCAAATTTGTCAAAAATCAGCATTTTTTTTTTTGTGGGGAGCCAATATTCCAACTGTAATTTGTGGGTTTTAATGACAGGTTAAACTTAGGTAGGGGGTAAACTTAGGTAGGGGGTGCAAAATTAATATTTTGCATCCTTTACTTCTACAAAAACCTTTTTTATAAGACTCTTTTTTTTTAAGCTGAATATTTGAGCTCATTATCTAAGGCTCTTTCGGCTCACGTTCAAATCCTAATGTGCTACTTTAAGTTATGCGGTGTAATAAGTTAAGCTGCAATTTATAATAACTCTAAATTAAGTAATCCTACTCTCTTTGTTCTCGGTAATAAATCGGCTTAAGTCGGACAAGTGAAATGATTCTTTTGTCAACCGTTCAGAACTTAATCTAATCAGACGTTCAAACAAGCAATCAGATAATTTGTGTGGATAATTTATTCGAATTATGCCTATTTTGAATAATTTGGGGCTGTAAGTAAATGTCCAAAAAGACAATAGAATTCTGTGCGATGGGAATAAGAAGAAATTCGAATATACCACCTTGAGCGGTATAAATCTCTTAAATGCAGCGTCCCAGGATCCCCACCCTATTTGGATTCGATTTTTATTAATAATTCTCAATATTCTCCTAATCCATATCAATTTTCTGTTCTTTTTTTTCAGCTAAACGCTGAATACAACAGAGCTTAATTACCAGCTTGTACTTTTATCGAGATATTCATATAATTTTTGAATTCCTTTGTATTTTCGGCTAAATCCTCGTGCGACTCTTACGCTACCATCGTGCTTCCAGAACTGGACTCTAGTTATCGACCATTCCTTTATTGATATAACGATTGTAGAATATAGTAAGAGTATCTCAACTCTAACTCGCTTCTCTGTCTTGTAGGATTGTGCCGAAGTCTCTACGTTGGCTGATTGTCCAAAAACAATTCACCCAAGCTCGTCAAACATTGAAGCGTATCGCTAGAATCAACCAGAAGACCATCCCGGACGATATAGAGCTACCAAACTATGACAATAACAAAACAGCCAATCCAGGCGATATTAGACTACTGTTTCAACCAGGATATCGTGTTTCCACACTGGTCTTGGCCTACAATGGGTAAAGCAGATACATTCGCTTTTATCACAGAGATGCCCTATTGCTTCAAACAATAGATTTTAAATCCATAGGGTCAATTAATTAATTGCCCTCACTTACATGCATTTCAGAACGTCCCAAACAAAGGTTTTCGCTCTCAAGGGAATAAACATGGCCACCGTGTGATAAAAGCCCATACATGTTGTTTTTGAATTTATATTTCAAAAAACTAGAGCGACTGTTTTATGAAAGTGCATATCATCCCTAATTACTTTCTCTATCGATTCTACATTAAATAAGGGTTTATACTTCCAATATGTTAATGACTGTGACGTCATTGGAAGTATAAACCCTTATACCAAAATGATGTTAGCGCTCTATGCGGGAATTAATCCGTTTTTATTGTTTCTAAGGTTTGTCAACTCTGTCATCTACAACAGTTTGCACTTAGTTGCTCCAAACATCGGAGGGAGTGTGTATCTGAACTGGTGTCTTGCAGGGGTAGCCGAATTTTTTGGCTCACTGTTTGCTATATATGTCTACGCAAGGTGAAATGTACAGAACATTTTTTGCCATAATATTGCATGGTATCTGTTAAGGTTACTGCATGTAACCTTAACAGGGGTCAAACTGGGTCTCTCAGTTAAAAAAATCACTAGCGCTTCGGATTAGATATTTTTCCCCACATGTTATACATCATTGTAAAGCTGAATATCCCGCATATCATAGAATACGAATTTGTAGTTTTCGAAATCATAATATTGATCTTTGATAAGTTTGAGAGCTCCGAGTTCAAAAGTTGGTATCACCGATTGACTGCGTTTGAAAAAGTAATGTGGCAACACGTTTTATTTTATTGTCAATATTTCTGCATAGCATCAATCAACACATAACTGGTTATCAGATTGTGTGAGCGTTTTTTGATATATTATCTAGTTTTTGATTTATGACAAAGTTTCAAATTACACGTAAAATTATTAGAGTTATTTGACTTTAACTCCAATTTATTTTTGAAACAAATAAAATATCAATAAACGCTCACACGATCTGATTAACAGTTATGTGTTGATTGATATTAAGCAGTAATATTGACAATTCAATAAAATACGTTGATACATTACTCTTTTAAACACAGTCAATCGGAGATATGAACTTTTGAGTTCAGAGTGCTCAAACTCATTGGATATAAATATTGTGACTACAACAACTACATAATCGTATTCTATGTTTATTTAACTTTATGTGTCTCGAGGTAGTTTTGAATGGCGCACACATCCCTTTTTGAATTCGCAATTACATTATCTTACCTTCGCCCCATGAATGTGAATTTTATACCAAATGACAATCTTGGATGAAAGTTTTGAATGATGTTTTAATTATGCTAATCAAAGTTTCCATAGCAACGATAAACAACTTTTGTGGAAAATGTTTTTTCTTAAATATCTTTTGAATTTGAGCTGATTGCGAAAAAACAATAAATGTGCTATAAACTGCTACGTTTAGCACATCAATTTGGAAAGTTAGAAGAAAAGTTATCTGTTCGATAACGAATAAATCACGAAAACATTTAAATGTGTATTTTGTTTGCGTGTAAATATAAGCGGTCAAAACATTTCATAAGATGAACAAATTATGATTGTAATACTGCAGAATGTTTCCTTGGACCTCCATTTAAACTCCCTGCGGAAAGCTGTGGTTAATATGTAGGTAATGCAGAGATCGAGCTTTTTATTAAAATGAAGTTTTGCTTGACTATTTCACTCTTTCATAAATACGATCACAATTGCGTATAACTCACAAAAGAACAAACGAAAATGAGTGATATCTTCGCAGTACAAGTATAGATATATAGTTAATAATGTTGCAAAATTTCAGTCAAATCCATATAAAAAAAACGTTTTTTTGAAAAGTAGCGCCGAAGTTGAAGTACGAAAGAAGCGCCCGCCGAATGAAAATTTACTACGAGCGTGACATAACGTGTTTATTTCAGTGGCTAATTAACACTGATGCAGTGCACAGTGTTAAATTCCTCTATGCACGCTTAGTCTAATGAGAAATCTTTTTTTATATTGTAATTATTGAAAGTTTCTTAGAAGAGAAGGAGCTTTAGACGAATAAATTATCACGAATTAATTTCAAGCTGGATTAAAACCGGTTTTAACCAGTTTAAATAACAAATGTGCACGGACGCGCCAATAGCCCCCCTTCATAGTTCCTTCGTCATCTTGATAGGTAGGCGGGCCTATGCATCGAAGCGAGACGAACGTTGATCATGCAATGTCCTGCAAGTAGTTAAAAGGTCTCAATCATTGCAAGCTCAACGTTCAAGACGCTCAACCCTTTCAAGATGGAGCTGGGGACTGTGAAGGGGACTATCGACTGGCGACATTTCCCCTGGCGGAAATGACGTTGATATGACGTTAAACAATCGCGCGTGCTCTATATTCTATAGATTGAGCATGTCTGTGCAGGTTTATTTTGAGAAGAGATCTCTGCCAAGCAGGTTAGCAAGCAAGCAAGCAAATAAATATAAAGAAAGACATACAAACAAGCAAGCTGATATTATTATGGTCTTTTAGGTTTGCACGGAAGAAAACTACTGCTGTATGTGAAATTCTCGCTTCTCTTTCAACCCTAGGATCTGCCATTATTTTATACTACGATGATGGAAGTAAAGGTACTTCATTATATTATCATGTCATGCTATCATTAAATAATGTCACGCGATGTCTTGTCATTTGATATGATGATGTCACGGCATGTCATATTTTTAGGTTACATGGCTGTTATATGACTGATACAGTCATGTCACGGCATGTCAGGCTATATGATGTCAAGTCATATCATGTAATGTTATCTGGCTGGTAAAGTCATGCCATACTATAACATACCATGTGATATGATGTCACGTTGCAAAGTTATATGGCTGGTAAAGTCATGTCAAACTATATCATGTCATGTCATATGATGTCGCGTTGCCAAGTTATCTGACTGGTAAAGTCATGTCACACTATGTCACGTCATTTCAGGTTACATGATGTCCAGTCATGTCACACTAAGTCACGTTATCTGACTGGTAAAGTTATGCCACACTGTGACGTCATGTCAGGTTATATGATGTCCAGTCATGTCACACTAAGTCACGTTATCTCACTGGTAAAGTCATGTCACACTATGTCACGCCATTTCAGGATATATGACGTCCAGTCATGTCACAATAAGTCGTTATCTGACTGGTAAAGTTATGTCAAACTATATTACATCATTTCAGGATATATGATGTCCAGTCTTATCATACTAAGTCACGTTATCTGACTGGTAAAGTTGTCAAACTATGTCACGTCATTTCAGAATATATATGATGTCCAGTCATGTCACACTAAGTCACGTTATCTGACTGGTAAAGTTATGTCAGACTGTGACGTCATTTCAGGATATATGTTGTCCAGTCATGTCACACTAAGTCACGTTATCTGACTGGTAATGTTATGTCACACCATAAATTCATGTCACACTATGTCACGTAATGTCAGGCTAACTGACCGGGTAAAGTCATGTCACGTCATGTCAAGTTATCTCACTGGTAAAATCATGTTACACTATGTCACGTCATGTTTTGTCAGGTTATCTGACTTGTAAAGGGATGTCACACTATGTCACATGTCAGGTTATATGATGTCCAGTCATGTCACGCTATGTCACGTCAGGTTATCTGACTGGTAACGTTATGTCATACTATGTCACCTAATGTCAGGTTATATGATGTCCAGTCATGTGACTCTGTCACGTCATGTCTTGTCAGGTTATCTAGCTGGAAAAGTAATTTTTTCCATGGTTTTGGCAAAGTTCTTCATCACCGCATCTTACAGTGGATTTATATTGCTGCAGGCCGAGACCTATCCAACTGTTGCCAGGTAACGTGAAAAAAGCACCGATCAAAAGTGATTGTAATTTCTATACTACCCCCTCCCAAAAAACAAAGTTGCTATTGTTATGAAAGAATACAAGTGTTGAGATGTTTCCCGCGATTGACAATACCGACCTTAAGATACAACTGGACAGCGCCTTGAGGACGGCTACCGGAAGTAAAACGTGTGGAATTAAGTCCTTCATTCCTCCGACGATGGACTAGGGTCCGAAACGTCAGTAAGCTAACTTTCTCTTTTTATACGGTATAATTTACTTTTTTTATTACAAATGTTTCTTTAGAAACACCGACACAGTTCACATTAGATTACCGCAGGTTATTATCCCGTTGGAATTTAATAGTAATTTGCATATCACCTTGCTGTCCTTCGCACGTGGACTAGCTATTGCAGTGGTCATAAGGTGCGAGGTGGTGTTCTCTGGAAAACGTGAGTTTAGAATGTTTTTATTTCTTCCATAATTGGAATTTTCCTCTGAATATTTGCATTTGTAACTTGTATAACTGGTGCTTCAAGCTTCACATTCCATAATGTTGTTTTTATTTTTATCTAGCGTATAAAATCGCTAAAGTTTGACCACGTCAAATTCTGCTTTACACAGCAACAACAGCAAAGTTAAATGATGCAATGAAAAAGTCAAACTATGCTCACTTTACTGGCAAAACACATGGACAAAGAAACTGGTAAATGAGACGAGAACAGGGTATATTTAACTGAAAAACTTTGATGTTTTTGTATATTAATATCATTCAAGCAAAGAAAATATTTCTGCGACATGGAAATAATAATAATAATAATTGTACAATGAACTTCAAAAATTGTACAGTTGTTCTCCAGTGTTTCATCCCTAAATGTATACAAATGTTTCATAAATAAACCAAATAATTGTCATGCAAAGTAATCCTGCAAAGTAGGAGGCTCAAGATCAGGGGGGGGGGGGGGGAGCAAGGGGAACATTTTTAAATGGGGCTTGAAGATGAAGGGGGCTTGAAGAAGCACGCAAAGTCCTTCCATTCCACCACTAATAGAACCCTGATTACACACAAATGTATCTGGAATTAACAAAACATCTGCTAACGGTTCCAAGTAAGCTACACATTCGGAATCCGACAATTCATTAAGGTCGAATCTTCCATAACCGCCATTAGGTAATTCTAGATTTTTGGAGGAGTTTGCATCGTATAAAAGTACAAATTCATCGTCAGAAACTATATCATTCATATAACAATCGCCTAATATGTCTCGAGTCTTCTTAAAAGAACACATAGGTAACGTAATTAATATGCAAATTGGTATAAAATTCCAACGGGATAATTACTAGCGGTAAGCTAATGTGAACTGCGTCTGTGTTTGTAAAAACACATATGTAATAAGAAAGTAAATTATACACCGTATAAAGAAAGAAAGGTAACTTACTGACGTTTCGTACCCTAGTCCTTCGTCAGAGGAATGAAGGCCCTAATTCGAGAGTTTTACTTCCGGTAGCCGTCCTCAAGGCGCCGTCCAGTTGTATCTTAAGGTCGGTAATGCTCATTACACCTCTAACAATATTGTCAGGTGGATGGGGAGAAATAGAAAATTGGAAAATCGTGCCAACACTTTAGTCAATGATTGTACGCTTCTTAGGCTAGACTGTTATCATTATTGACTTGTCTATATTCATTACTAGAAATGTTGCCATGGGATTTTGTTCATTTATTATATACATTGGTTTAATGACGGGCGGTTACATAGCTTATGCGGTAAGTTCATTTATCTATTGATTTAAATAAAGACCCATGGTCATCTACCAGCATGCTTTGCATTGTCAATTATAGTTTGAGTATTTTTGCAGTCAGTCGTATTACGAGAAAACAAATACAACAAAACGATTGAGAGCTTTTAAAAATACCCATTCTCATTGCAAAAAAAATAAGATATATGAAGATATCTTTGAATGTGCGATTTTCATGGTCCACGAAATTCAGTCTTTCGCGCTGTGCATAAGTAAGTGATCGGTAAGTGATCATGGGTCTTGAAACGTGAAATGCATATTAATTTGTTCATTAATTCAATCAATCATTCGTTATTTATTTTGTCATTGATTTATTTATCAATTCGTTTATTAATTCATGTATTCACCCATTCATTATCACTCATTCATTCATTTATTGTTTGGTATACAGCTATTTTAAAAAACGTTGAAAATTGAATAGTGCATTTAAAGACCAAAAGGCATTGTGGGTCTCATGATTTGATAATAGCGGAGCTCCGCGCGGGCCGAAGGCCCGCGCCAGCGGAGCACCATACTTAAGAAAAAATGGTAACCCATCGAGTTGATTTTTCATCGACCGACACAGGTAGCCCATGCTGTCCGTACGTCCGTCCGTACGTCCGTGTACATCGCGATTCTGATTGGCTGTTACATTTCGGCGTGAACGAAATTGACGAGCGCGCTAAATAGCACTAGATCAACAAAGCAAAGTTGTTCTTTTATCGACAAAAAAGTCAAACAAACAACAACAAAATAGTACTTGCTAATAGCAGAGCTTTCATTAATTCAAAATAACAACGGAGAAAGATGAACTTCGAAGAACATAAAGAGAGTTTTGACCGAATAAGAACATAAACTTGAAGGACACAAAAACGAAGAAATTATACTAAAGAAAAGCAAAAGTCTGATTCCAAAAGATCAAGAAAACTTGTTTGTAGATACCTTCGTGGAAGAATATTAAAAGACTTCAGCAATTTAAATAAAATTGATTAAGAAGCGACTTTGTTTGTTATGAAAACTGTCTTCAAATCGCTTCCCTAGCTCGGCACAGTTTATTGAAGGATTTTCAAGGTTGGCAGTTGAACTATGATCAAAATTCAAGTACATACATTTATTCGTCAAAATATGATCAATGTTATTGAAGAGAAGAAAACCACAGCAAAATAATCACCGATAAAGTAAGTTCAAGATTATTATTTGTTTCAAGTTTTTTAGAGACCGTATTTTAATACTGAAAAACTGTTTGATATATGCGTGAAAAAAAAAACACCTAAAAACTTGCAATAATTAAGCTTCAAAAAGGAAAAAAAAGTTTTCTGTTTTATTATTGAAAGAAAAGAGAAAAGGTTTATCTCCATTTTATTTACTTTTTGAGATAAAAACCATACATGAAACGATGTTTGTGCATGTGTAAATTGTACTTTTCGTAGCCTTTGCTCGATTGAAAGAGGTGTTTGTTTATGTACTTTTTAAACCTTATCAACGGAAAACATCAAAGATGAATCGAAATACAAACATAATTTAAATATGGTTGAAAAACTACTGTTTATTTAGCAATATTGATTATTTTATGCTTACGAAACGAGCTTTTTAGTAGTTTTTACTTCAAAGTCGTTAAAGTTTTTTTTTACAGAACAAAATGATGTTTTACACAAAGTTTTTCATAATAAAATACCTTGTTTTAAAATCCTTGTCTTTTCAAATCGATCTTGTGTTTGTTTTGAAGATTTGTCATGACTACTTTTTAGTAAATCTAATACGATAAAAAGGTTTAACCTTTTCTATCCGGAATCCTAACTAACTTTGGAAAATGAAAGAAGGTAAAAAGCGGCCGTAAAACGACTGTTCAGCCACAGCACTTTTTCAAGGCGTTATCAAAAGCAAAATAAGCCTAATGACTTAAAAATAAAAGGGATAATAATAAGGCTATTCACACTATCGTTTGGGAATGGTATTTTCCATCAAAAACATTTCTGAACACTTTTTTGTCTGAACAAAACTATTGACTGAAGTGACAGTTGAAAATTTGAGAAAAAGATGAAAAAGCGCATAGAATGAAAACGATAACCAACCTAAGAAAAGACAGTGAGATTTATTACAATTTTTTACTTACATTATAACCCCATTTACACGACATCATTTTCGGGTCCGGCACTCCTAACTTTTGGTACGCGTACCTTACTTTTCTGGCACGGCACTCGTAAAATTTGCCGTGTAAACGCAATTCAAAGCGGCCCGCGTACCTACTTTTTAAGCGGGCCGAGACTACCTCAGGTAGGTAGTCTCGGCCCGCCAAAACAAGGGTCCGCGTACCTTAAATGCGCCCACGAGTTCGAATATGCAGCGGAAATTATACAGAACATGCTCACTCGTTTGTTTCGGTCTTGATCGTGCAAAATGGCGGCGTCTACTTGCAGTTCTACAAGTGGAAAAACCAGAGGAAAAACGTGATCGGATGAGGCCACAAAAACTTTAATTCAATTTTTGATTAATAATTTAAATGTTTGCTTGTGATTGTGCATGGCCTACGAACATTTCTAGTAAAAACTTCAGGATTTGCATAAATTTAATACCGATCTGATTTGATATAAATGACACTCGCATACTCTCTGAAATCTGAAAATACTTTTGTCTACCTCTCTATCCAATACCTAATTCATTTCTGAGGCGTGCGCACACATTCATTTTACTCAAAACGTCTGGTCGACATTCAAATATTCCTGTACAAAAAATAAATTTAATAGTTACTTAAAAGAAAAAATTGTGATATTCAATACAATACACATGCAAGATATAATTAACCTGCTCTACACAAAATCATGATCAATTCGACCTCTGTTTTTACTTCAGAATTACTCAGTTGCAATGACCCTTGCTTAGATATTTTTTGTGCAAGATAAAAAAAGGCCGAATAATTTTGTTCACAAGTATCGATCTGATCAGGTGTGAAACACGGGCCGCAGTCTGAAACTGACTGCATGTCTTTCACATCTTCACATTTACCGCTATTTTGTACTAATTTGTCTTTTTAACTGGAAATAAAATGCACTACCAGCGGACACATTCTATGATTTTGTTCAATTTCAAAGATTGACAATTCCATGAGACATAAACATCAGATTATGCACACCGAAAGATTAAAGAATATCTAACATAAACCGAAGTGCGTTGTTTCTGCTCTGTCCGATGAGCGTCAGGTAAGTCAGGTACTAATAAACATTTACAAATTCATTTTTAATTGTACGATTTTTAATTTGCACAAGCTGTAATGATACCGTGTAAATTTGAATACAAAAAAGCCGCACGAGATCTACAAAATGACTGCAAAATTAGGCCGAGGGCTCAGAAAATCAGGCGGGCCATTTCAAATTTTTGGAGTGCCCCATAGATAAACTGGCCCGTCTACATTTGTCGTGTAAAAGCGATTTTGACGGGCCACAATCAATCGGCCCGCGTACCTAAAGTTTGGAGTGCCGGGCCAAAAGTGATGTTGTGTAAATGGGGTTTAAATCAATTTCCATTCATGAATTGTCCATTAACATGCTTTTATGGGACTTTTTTCAATGAGAAATCTCCGCCCCTCGTGTAAATGACAAACTTTCCTTTTGTGCGTTGCGTTACATGATGGCGTCATCTTCATCAATAGCCAATGAGGTTTTTGACATTATGTCAATCAAAAAGAGAGCGAGAAATATGTTACATTTTACTGGCTTTTCAAGGGCTTTGTTTTGATTTGAATCTTCGAAAGGTTATATTTTTCGATTAAAGATGCTATAGAAATTACAATAAACAGTTAACAGTTTTTTTTATATATTTTATTGATTTTTTGATAGTTTTTTTACACTTTATACATAAACACAATTACAAAAGACTGAAAAAGTATAACAAAATACAACACTATACTAATAATACATAAATTAAATATAACGTTTTTTGGCTAATTCGCTATTAAATTATATTGAGTAAATTATGAATTAAGCTTTGGATTTTCTCATATTTTTTCAAATGAGTATATAGCTTGTTGTTATATTTTTTGCAATGATGTATTCGATTTTTTCATACATAAACACAATTACAAAAGACTGAAAAAGTATAACAAAATACAACACTATACTAATAATACATAAATTAAATATAACGTTTTTTGGCTAATTCGCTATTAAATTATGTTGACTAAATTATGATAAATTTGGATTTTCTCATATTTTTTCAAATGAGTGTATAGCTTGTTATATTTTTTGCAATGATGTATTCGATTTTTTCATAGTCTATTAGATTTATTTGATAATATTTAATGACAGATAGTAACTGTTTTTGTTTGCAATTATAAAGTACATATTTGTATAGTAAAACTAAGAAACCTTCCATAGTGTCTTCAGAGCTCCCTATTAGAACATTTTTAAAACTTAGCTCTGGTATTAACTTTACATTTGCGCTGCTTAGCCATTGGTTAATGTTAAAGTATAGGTCCTTTGATTTCACATTCGACAAAAAAATGTTCCATAGATTCGTTTGATGTTTTACAAAATGTGCATAAAGGCGAGTCCACTATTTTAAATTTATATAACTTCATGTTTAAGAATAAACAGTTCTCCAGTATCTTATATTGGAATTCTCTTAATCTAAAATTATTTGTTAAGCTATACACTCTTTGATAGACTGATACCCACTCAATGTCCTTATTGCCCAGAAGTCCCCCCCCCCCCCCCCCACTGGGGGGGGGGGGGGGGGGGTACTTGACCCAGTTTCTGACGGGGACGTTACGCTGGTACCTCTAAACCCTGACCCTATTTAAGACGGCAGAATCCTAAAAATATGTACCCTATTTCAAGACAAATTGGTAAAAAGTAGACCCTATCCAAGACTCAAGGGGGAAATCGTATACCCTATGTAAGACAATTTAAGACAAATTAGGCTAAATTGTATACCCTATTCAAGTATTTACATGCACATTTTGATTTTGTAAGAAAAATTTAAACGCATGGGAGCTTCGCTATTAGGTACTACCTAATTTGTATATTAAATAATACATCTAGAGCGTTTTTTACTCCCCATAACTAACTCGTATATTGTTTTGAATAGAATGCACTAAGAATAAAATAACCAATTATTATTTATTTTAGTTTTAACAATATTACACGACCTAAAATGCATTTCGGTCTTGCAATGCACTATTCAGTATTATATGTCATTTGAAATAAGTGTATAAGTAATTTCTTGATCCAATCTTTCCATTTTGTTGTTTGTTGCAGTCTCGCGTCCATCCTGTCTTGCCGTTCGCCCTGATGTCCATCAACGCTTTCGCTGCTGCTATACTGTGTCTTATATTCGCAAAAGAGACTAAAAATATACCGATACTTGAAGTTTTTTCAGAAATCACGAATAAGAATGATAAAGACAGCAACATTGAAATAAAAACTATCTAAAAAACGAGGACCAGTGTTTTATCAGGTATAAAATGATAATATTAAGATTTTATACTTGTTTATCGAAGTAACAATATTTGTCGAAGTAACAATATTTGTAATAGGATCATCCGGGTGGATGTAGCCCTCAGAAGGGCTGTTTGATGTGACTGACGTTTCGACATCCTGTGCGGAATTCATCTTCAGAGTCAAGTGAATAAAAAAGTCAGATTGATTAATATTTATACTCCCACGCTAATTAATGGATGTTGCGTCATTAGCGGCATCGGTCTTGTTGTGTGGCTGAACCGCTTGGGTGTCATTAGCGTAAAATACGTGATATGATCGGGGCAATTCTATATTTCACTACCATACATCAGAGGGACGTCAGAGATCATATCACGTATTTTACAACCACACAACATCAGCGTAGCTCATAAACCCATATCTACACTACGCCAGATCCTGACTAAGGTTAAAGATAAAGACAGTCCTAATGATCGAATCGGTGCTATATATAAAATTGCATGCAATGACTGTAAGGATACATATATTGGTGAAACAGGTAGATCGTTTAATACTAGAAAACAGGAACATCAGAAAGCAGTTCAACAACAGGACAATCGAAACAACATCGCCATGCATTATACCAAGACTGGCCATTCCATTAACTGGGATTCTGGTGAATGTATTTCTTTTAGTGGGAACAGAAAGCAAAGACTAGTCCTTGAAAGTTGGTTTACCAAGTTAGAACATCAACCAATTAATAGATCTATTACACTTCCAACACCATACAACCGGCTTGTAAACAAACTTGACAATCAAAACGCCGCCGAAAAAGTACCGCCACACAAAGGGACTTATGCGGCTAATGACACCCAAGCGGTTCAGCCACACAACAAGACCGATGCCGCTAATGACGCAACATCCATTAATTAGCGTGGGAGTATAAATATCACTCAATCTGACTTTTTTATTCACTTGACTCTGAAGATGACTTCCGCACAGGATGTCGAAACGTCAGTCACATCAAACAGCCCTTCTGAGGGCTACATCCACCCGGATGATCCTATTACAAATATTGTTACTTCGACAAATATTGTTACTTCGATAAACATTCATTCACCTGGGTTCAGACCATTCAATACAATATTTTATACTTGATAAAACACGTGCTGCGAGTTTTTTGAAAGATTTAAAAAAACATTAAATTGATATTTTGTTAGCCCACGTGGGGTTTCTTGGGGATTGGGGAGAGAGATGGAGGGGAGGGGTGGTGGGGAGAAGGAGGGAGGGAAGAGCCTGCAGACAGACCCTACTTTTTTTTTTATTCAAACTACTTTCACCAGATGGACGTAGTTTTTGATTGGCTAAGATCGAAGAATCATTCAGCACGTCAAGGTGCGAGACGCACATTCACAACATGGTGCCATTTTATAGTGAATCTTGAAAACTGTTTGAAACTGTTTTATCTAAGCTAGAAAGCTCTGGTATTATGTTTTCTTCATAAACATGAGCAGAAGAAGACTTTTGGCAGTTTATATTTTAAGAGCGGCTTTCCGTTAAAATCGAACATTTCGTGGCAAACTTCGAAAATCGATTTCGCTCAAATTTTGTCCAAACATAGTCTATCATATTACTAAAAACCCTATCAAGGTTTTAAGGCAAAATATTCTTTAGTTTTCGAGAAAATGATAATTTAGTAAAGTCTGTCGAAATCGCCGTTTTAGCGCTAAAAATTGGTCGACATTTTAGTGGACGCATTGACTACCTAAAACTTTTTTGAAATGTAAAAAATATTTTAGCTTACAGGCATTTTCGAGCTGTCAAATTTACATAGCCTAACATTATGACGCTTTGCAGATTCGCCTAAAAATTAAATCCAATGAGCTTCTGTAAATTGAATAACCCAATAATATGCTTTAACACAATGGAAAATATCTTTGGGCAAATCTCTCAGTGCTGCGCTAAAAAGCAAATTAGCAACAAAAAAGCAAAAACAAAAACGCAACTCGATATGTTTATCTAGGCGCGACGGCGTTAAATGGGACAGCGGTACATATTCACAGAGTATGAAATCGAACCGTTGGAGAGATCGCTAAACCGAGTAAACAAGAGGTCAAACTGATGCTAAAAACAGCTGAATATCGACTATTTAGAAGAGTTTTATGATAACTAGGACCTTTATTAACTATCAACAAAAAGTACACATTAATTTGAACATAAATGTGGCGTTCTAGTGCCCTTGAACTTACAATATTTACATCGTGGTTTGACTTACAAAATGACTCTCACCAGGTATAATAATTTTATTCTTTATAATACTGAATTGCTATAATACATTATCATGATTATATGAAATAATAATGGTTGCAAGAGTTAATATAATAAAAATAATATGAGACAATACATGTACATTGCATAACAAATATATCTATATTATATGATATATCACAAACATTTGATAGTCATGCAATAAAATGAAAGTTTTTGGTACAGGTTTCTAATTTTTTAGTTTGTATATATACTATATATATCTAGGCACTTATTGTTGATATATCTTTTGTAAAAAAACTGCAAAGCAATGTACAGAATATTAAGTTAGACAATTATCTAAACTGGGTCCTATGCAATACAATAACTCGAGATAAATAAAAAACAATTATGATAATTTGCAAAGTATACAGGCGATATTCTTTCAATAGCTCACAGGAATTATAAATCACTGAACTATGATAAGCGTATGTAGTTGTATATATATTGCTCTCCGTTGCCAAAACTTAATCATTTCATTTCAGTTTCAATAAAAAAGAAACAATAAATAGCCGATTTGTACACTCGACAATTTATATCTGAATGGTTGTAGAAGCAGAAATGGTTTAGATAGACAAGAGAATTGGGCCGTAAAAATATCAACCGAGAGTCAAAATGCCCGAACAAATCGATAAGTTAAAACCAAAAATTCACAATTTCTATCAAATATATCACAGTTTGCAAATGCAAAGTTTTCAAAAACATTGGAAATAAAACAGTAACTTACCTCTATAAACGATGGAGGGCAACCTATTATTTCTTGACTATATTCGAGCAGTATTTATCAAAAGTATTCAAGCAAGAAATACACTGATGCCTTTCCAAATAGTATAAACATGTTGCTTTGGTTAGCTTTATCAACATTTTAAAAGGTGGTGTTAAATCATGATCAAGTTATTACGCTAGAGCCAGTACAATTCAAGTTACATGAGTTACATGTCAAGACAAGCACGTCCTTCTCTCAGTACCGATCAATATAATTTCATTAAACGTATGAAATAGGCTACTTTTAAACGTGTCAAGGTTCGTTTTTCGAGAAACTGAGTATTTTTCGAAAAATTCGAAAAAACCGATTTGGACCGTTGACGGTCTCAAATTAGCAAAATTCAAGTGTGAAATATACAGTCGAAAAACTTCCCTTGTGTGCAACAGCAAGGCCCGCCAGCGAAACTCTGTTTGCATGTATGGAACAAATAGATATTCAACGTTAATTTCAGAGTAAAATATTATCGTTTCCTTGTTTTATAAAGGAAAAAAATCGCTCATCAATCAGCACGACTTTGCAGGTCAAAATAATTTACATTTTACTACAATATTATCATGGACTTTTTTCCATGTGTACGTGCTCAGATTAACTTCATATTCTAGCTGCTCAATCTTCAAATGATAAGCTTAAAATTGATGTCAAAATGTGTTTAAATGGGCTTTTACTTTACAGTCCCGTACGAGTAGCTTGAAGTTGACTCATTTTGCATAAATTTCATGTGACCTCTGAACTGAATTGCCTGATGCGATAAGACAGCTGTTACCATTAAAAAGTAGAATATATTTGTTTACAAGCTTGCATACTTTCTAATAACATTAACAAGAGTCTAAAAATGATACACATAGGATTATTTTACTTAATATTTCATTATTGATATCCAACAAGACACTATTAGACTTTTTTTCTGACTCGTAGTATTTTGTTACTTACCGCCGGTCGCTAATTGTAAATAATTGTTCTTTCATTTAATTCATACTTTAGATTATTTTGCCATTTCAAATAATGTCCACTAACCAAATGTAATGTTAGAATAACATCAGTTCAATAAAGGTTTCTTCCTGGGAAAAGAGCCGTTGATATTGCTTTGTATTACGAAAACAAAGAACTGCGACCTCACGGGGTAGCACAGAGGAAATTTGTTTGAGTGAAAACGATGAAAACGCTTTTTTAAAAGCATTTAAGAAATTTAAATTGAGAAATCTTCTTAAATGATATATATGATGAAACATTTTCTTGATTTGATGATGATCATGTACATAATTTTTATGTACAATTCGTTTTATTTAAGTTCCATGTTTTTAAAAATTTTAAATTTTAAGTTTACTGGAAACGGCAAATCAATTTGACATGTCATGTGTCGTGTATATTTCATTGTGTGTAATAAATGCACTTAGATGTCTACTGGCCAAAGGAAACATATTGTGGAGATATTCGTGAATATGGAAAATATATGTTCGTTTTCTGGCAAACCAGGAGGAGAATGTGGGCATGATAGGAGAGACAGGCATATGTCCACTAAGTGTGTATCTTTGTTGACTTGTTCGAAAGATATTACCAACCGTTCGAAAGATATTACCAACCACAAGTCTTTATTGTCACTAAGTGACATCTACAACGAGGTAGATCTTGTCCTTGCAAGATCATCCATTTTCGTTCGCCCTTGTAATATTAAATAGATAACCCTAACCCTAATCCCTGTCCCGGGGGTGTACTCCCTTTGTCCAAGTGGTAGGGGTGTAAGCTTAGCTGGCAAGAACATCGCACACCTTTACCTTTAAGGGTTTGATAGAAGTCTCAGATATTTTTGTCTGTGCGTACCTTTTAGAGGTCGTTTCCAAAACCTCCGCCGATCCTACCAAAGAGAGTAAAAGTTAAGTATTCTCGGTTCGAGTATGCTCACAGTAACGTGAACAGTAATTACAGCTTTTTAAAACATGTTTATATGTGTATATAAATCCCGGAGGGTAAATCAGGGGGAAAGGTATGGATATGCTCGTCGGGAATTTTAAATAAGTTTCAAAAATTTTTAATGCCATAAAAATAAGCTGCGGATTTTTGCTCCCAAACGATACGACGTTCATGCCCGATAGTATTTTTTAGCCCTACGTCCCCCCGGGATATGAATTGAATTCCAAGGCAATAAACATGTTTTACTAGCTGTATATTACAATATCCTGCATGTACATTATATCATTGGATGTGGCAATAAAATAACCAATAGTACCACAAGTAGTGTTTACAACATGAGCGGCCGTGTTGTATCGGCAGATACAATCGCAAGCCGAAGGCGCGCGATTGAATCGCCGATACAACACAGACGCGAATGTTGTAAACTACTTAAAAAATGTCTAGGTTAGCTCTTTCATATTTTACCAAAATTTTCAAGATTAAAATAAATTTTGCCGTAAAATTACCAGTTAAAACTTATGCAAATCAGGATATACAACACTAGTGTTGTATCAGATTTACAACACTCGTCATGGTCATGATTTCTTTTGAAAATGTCTCATTAATTATTCATGAATTTTTTAATAACGAATAACAAATCCATCTACCCAGGGCTACCCCCTTAGGTAAAAGGCGTATGTCTGTCTACCATTCACCAAAACATTAAAACTACCGCAAGCAGAATATAGTTTTATTTCCAAAGCAATATCAACGGCTCTTTTCCGACGAAGAAACTTTTATTGAACTGATCTTATTCTAACATTGTATTTGGTTAGTGGAGGTTATTTGAAACGGCAGAATAATCTAAAGTAGAAAATGAAAAAGAACAATTGTTTACAATTAGCGACTAGCGGTAAGTAATAACGAAATACTACGAGTTAGCATAACAGTACTAGTCTAATTGTGATATCAATAATGAAATATAAAGAAACCTATGTGTATCATTTTTAGACTATTGTTAATGTTATTAGAAAGTATGCAAGCTTGTAAACATATCAATTCTACTTTTTAATGGTATCAGTCTTATCGCATCAGGCAATTCAGTTCAAAGGTCACACGAAATTTATGCAAAATGAGTCAACTTCAAGCTACTCGTATTGGACCGTAAAGCAAAAAGCCCAAACATATTTTAACATCAATTTAAAGCTTATCATTTGAAGATTGAGCAGCTAGAATATGAAGGTAATCTGAGCACTGCACATGGAAAAACAGTCCATGATAATATTGTAGTAAAATGTAAATTATTTTGACCTGCAAAATCGTGCTAATTGATGAGCGATTATTTCCTTTATAAAACAAGGAAACGATAATATTTTACTCTGAAATTAACGTTTAATATCTATTTTTATTTCATACATACTGAGATTTTCTTTAGCAATCAGCCTGTGTGAAAAGCCATTTCGCGACTACGCTTGGCCAATCAGAGAGGCGAAACGATTTTCTCACACGTTAAAAAAGTGTTTCGTCCAATCACATAGCACCTGTCAACACGAACTGGCAGCTTTGCCTCTGTTCATTCAGCTTCTGGTCACTTTTGGTTTTGCAGTCGTTCAAAGCAGTTCGAGTATGTCTGATAATTCAAGAAGATTTAAGTCTTTAGAAAAACCTATAGAAACATTTATTGAAGAACAAAAAAACAAGAACACTCTATCAAAAACCAGAAGAGATGTTAGTCTGTTAACGGAGTTTCTTCTTTCTAAAAACGAGTCAAGAAAAGTGGAGGAAATATCACCCGAGGAGTTGAATGTTTACATTAGTGAATTCATCGTTTCTGTACGACGAAAGGATGGCGAAGACTTCGAGCCGTCAAGTTTAAGAGGCCTTGTTTGTAGTTTTAATCGGCACTTGAAAGCATGTAAATATCCAGCCAACATTATCGAGGATAAAGAATTTGAGCAAGTGAGACAAGCTTTGCAAGCGAGAAGTAAACAGCTTAAAAAAGATGGCAAAGGGAACAAGCCGAATCCAATAGAAGCACTTACCGACGAAGAAATAAAAACTCTGTACGAAAAAAATTATTGGGGATTTCAAATGCCGAGTCCTTGCTAAACACACTCTGGTATATGAACTGCATTCATTTTGGACTTTTTGGAGGTTGGGACGAGCATCGTCAAATGAAGTGGGGAGACGTTCAACTTCTTACTGATGTAGATGGTACAGAATATTTGCAATATTCTGAGACAAACAAAGACAAAATGAAAATCTCAGTATGTAAAATAAACAAATTACAACATGGAAAGCGCTTTGTACGGATTTTTCCGTACGCGCGCGCTTTCCATGTAGTAATCTATATGTTCCATACATGAAAACAGAGTTTCGCTGGAGGGTCTTGCTTTTGCACACGAGGGAAGTTTTTCGACTGTATATTTCACACTTGAATTTTGCTAATTTGAGACCGACAACGGTCCAAATCGTTTTTTTCGAAAAATACTCAGTTTCTCGAAAAACGAACCTTGACACGTTTAAAAGTAGCCTATTTCATACGTTTAAACGGAATATGAGCAAAATCCATTTTTTGAGTGTGGCCACAGGTTGCTCGGTTTTTACTGACATAAGCTCTTAAAACGTTCTAAAATGGTTTAATATGACGGAAGTCGGAATCGAAATAAAAAAAATTGCATATTTGATACCTTTAAATATATGATATTTGAAAGTTTTGGTGCACAAGTGGTTCGTACTGTTTTATCGTACACGATAACACCTATTTAGTCTAATAGGCTTATCAGACAATTAAGTTGCATAATGAACAGCATTTAGGCCTTATCTCCACCTTGACAAAGTCAGTGTTGTTAAGTTTATAGCTCTGTTTTAGTTTGTTTTGGTCTCCTGTATGCTTCATTTAGTTTTAATTCCCTAGACACATTTTTGGTTATTATAATTTATTCGCTTTGTATTTTTGTGCTTATGAATTTTTAGTTTAGTATACACTTGGACTCCGTTATAGTTAGTTGTGTTCGATCGTTATAGACAGTTTTTGGAGGATTTGACACTGTTCCTTCACGTATACTCATCAATGAGTCGTTTGTGCATCAAATATTTGTAAGTATTTTCGTTTAATTAGTTTTCTGTTTAGTATATAGTCTTAAGTTGTTTACTGTTAACTTATAGGAACTGATGTACTTAAGTGGAATATCATGTTCAAGTAAAAATGTACAAATCTACCCGTCTTAGTTAATTTGTGAATTAACAAGTGTATGAATGCGTGTTTGTGCCTTGCAAACGCTAAACCATGGTGCAATACTCATGGGAATGTAAACTTAGAAATAGCTGCGTTTAAACTGCCTTCGCTTCGAGTAATTACGACCATTGAAAATGATTACGAGAAGGAATATAACTGCATCTTGGGTAAGGTATCCAACACGGTATGTCGATAGGGCAAGGTTCCTTTGGTACAGTTTCTCTTTGATAGAGATATCTTTGTAATAATAATAATAATAGTAGGTTCTTGTATAGCGCACTATACATATGTCTCAGTGCGCAAAAGAAGCTCGGCTTCTCCAAGGCATCAACAGTGACCATATCGTGAGTTTAAGTGCATTAAGCCTATCGCCATGTGCTCTGATGTTGGAGTACTGTTGTTTTAAATTTCAACGATTTGGAGGATGCCATTCAGTAAGCAGATAGATAAGTGGTTTAAATACGTTGACGGAAAAAAACATTGTCAATGAATTATATACTAAATCATGCAACTTACACATTTGTTTTACAGTATTTATTTATTGGTAAACTTGTAAAATTATAATCTTATAATCTTATACTTAAAGTTTTCCACTTTAATATAATTTTAATACAATAATGGAAACTGTTTTTCTTTTTCTTTCACTTAGCTACAAATAGGTATTAAAAACTGGCCACTTTATTTGAGGATACAAATACTCTTGCTTTATCATTTTCCTCATTATATAATTTTACATACTTTTCTTTGTCAAACCTATATATTACAATTGTAAATGCCCATACATGTACATATTAGAGCTCATATTGCACATATTAAATATTATATCATATAATTGCTGTTATTATGCATTATGTTTCCCTTTCCCTGTAAGCAAAGACCACATGCAGTCTATGACTTTATGAACACTTTATATGACTTGATTAAATAAGATTAACCTAACTTATCGTAACCAATATACATACCTGTGGCTATTAACATTCAAACTTTTTACCAGGGCTGGAGCGAAAAAGCACAATCCATTCGAGAGCATTTGGACACAGGAATTGCATTGGAAGACAATACATGCCCCACTTGCTAAAAAGTGCTCAGAAAGACTGCAAATATCACAAAAAAGGGTGCAAGCAATGTACTTGTGATGTTTGTGAACTAAGCTTCAATCATACTGATAAGCTAGAGAGGCACAGAAAAAAGGAACATCTAGGAACATTTAAGTGCACAGTTTGCAAAAAAAAAACCTTTGCTGAAAAAAGGAACCTGAAAAGACACCAGTCTACCCACAGTCAAAATAACTAGACATTCACTAATGTGAATGTTTTTTATGACTGGAAGCTATTTAAAGACAGTTAAGAGGCAGTCTCGGTAAAAGCGGTCCACTGCATTTCGGGTCAGAAAAAAGTTTGCCCTCAAACTTTTACCATGAAAAGTCACATACCAGTGAGTAATCACAAGCACTTTGGTTTTTCGAAATTCCTCAAAATGATTTTTTTTACAGCGTATTTCTCCTAGACCACCGTCTTCGCTTAAATTTGCATCTATCGTCAATCCAAAATTACACATTTTCGGCACCTCACAAAATATTAAACGCTTGACCACAATTTTTTATCCAAAGCTTGTACATTTATTGAACTACAAAAACTCAAAAATAATTTTGAATATCAAGCAAAAGGGAAAGAAGGCACATTATACTAAGTAATACGCGTTTTCGACTTTTTTACATTATGAAAAAATACCCCTCACTAAGTAGCTGATATCTCGCAAGTCCAGCACGATAAACTTTCTATTTTTATTGCAATCCACTAACCTAAGGTTGGTTAAGAAAGATCTATAAAAACATTTTGCGCTTTTGATCTGTATTCTGTACAGCAACCTCGAACTTTCTGTGATTTTTACTAATTTGATGCATGAAATATGCAAATTAGGCTGGGAAAAAATTCTAACTAAACTTTATTATTTCTTTCAATTTTGTTATATTCAGTCTTACTACACTAAATACAATCTTGTTTTTGATTTCAAACCGCTCAAAACTAAATAAAACCCAGTTGAAGACAGCTTCGGTGAGGTAGATGTACTGTTTTGAAGCTTATGCAAATTGCTTGTTAATTATGCAAACTTATTTTAACGAAGTAAAAAACTCCTAACTATATTATTCCGTTTCTTCTGCTGTCTCGAGTTAGCATATATACTTGAATTGTAAGAAATATATACAAATATATTTGATCCTTTTAGATCACTAAAGTGTAAGGCAAATAATGAAGATAGACGTACATGTCATTTACTATATACAATGAAATGTCGATAATAGAACGTTGTCGATTTCATTTCACTTTAGTGCAATAACACGTAAAATCACTTAGAAGTTCTAAGTTTAAGACTACAGTCATGACGTGCTTTCTTAAGTTTTCAAAGGTTTTTGGTGAATGTAGCGATTCTAGGGGTATTTCAGGACTATTTTGCCTCTCTGAGTGTAATGAGAACGTCCAGAACGACCTCGCCTCGCTTCATTTGTCAAGAAGTCTACTGACAGAGCTATTGTAGATCTTATATTAGCTCGTGCTGGTATGTTTGAGCAATTAGATGACACATTGATACAAACTATGAAAATATGCGCAAAGCACCGCCACAACATAGGGAAATTTTGGCGCCCCAGTACAGCATGCACATATCAAAAACATCAAGGTGGGCCAGGCCAAAAAAGCTCCAAAAGTCGCTATACAGTGAGCCTCGAAATGTCAAAGACAATTCAACGACTGTATGCAATTCTTATACAAGTTGGTTCAGGTAAGAATTGAATTATCTAAACGTTGAAAAATATTACATGCAGGTAATAAAACATTATCAACCACATATTCAAACCTTGCATGCATTTTGTATTCCATTTATACAGTCATTTGCAACAACTGTCGCAATAGTCATAATGCAAGCGTCAAAGGCCTTTCCCACGATATACCGGTTGAAGAAACAAGCTCTACTCTAAGGTATTATAAAAATAATATTTTTTTTTTAACTCTTCATTTTATAACAATTAAAACGTTTCCATCATGATATTACATAAGACCCACAGTAAAATAATAACAGCGAGCATATAACAACTGCTTGAAAATTATATAAGTTACATGCACATGCTAATACATTTTCGCCGGTGCGTAGTCCAGTCTCCCTGGACGAGCGGATACTAAGATAGCCTGGGACTTCAGTACTTACAGTGCATTAGTGTTTCTTTTTTAATTACTCATGTTCCTGAAAGCGTATTGTATAAAAATAATCTGATGAAAAGTATAAATACCCTCATAAAATTCATGAATAATATAATTAATGAGTAATTGACAAAAGAATCCACGGCCGTGACGGAGGTTGTAAATCCGTAAGAATTTTCTCGGTCAGATTTACTTTTATCTTGACAATTTTAGTAAAATATTAAAGAGCTAATGTTGGACTTTCTTACTATACAATTTTCGTGTCCGATCTGTATGAGATATACAGTGGCTCGTCTTCGACACGCCACTGTATATCTCATACAGATCGGCCACTCATATTGTATATAGTACTCAGAATCATAGACCTATATACATGAATGTGCTTTTTTATTTTGTACACTTCCAAGTATATTAATCTACTGTACGAATGTCATTTCTTTAGAAAAGCCAAAGAAAATGCAACAAGGCTACTTGCTGCTGCATCTTATGTTGCCATGACACCTCAACGTGCACATGTTGGCCTTTGTAACGACAACCCATGGACACCTTCAGACCACTTACTTGATCTTGATGATACCAGAAGACGATCACTTACCTGTGTAAATTCTAGACGATTGTCTTGGAAGATTGTCTGATGCCATCGGTAAGCCTAGAATAGAACCTCTGCGAGCCCAACTATGTAGTCTTGATGAATGTACGAATATCGAGAAATCAAACGTAATCAAGAAAACAGAACAAGCATGCCAACTTATATGTGAAGCGATAGCGCCAAATGACTCAGACCAGTTGTTCCAAGAAGTAGTAAAGAGGTACAAAGAAGAAGATGTTACTCTGGACGTTGGTATACAAGCCCTTCTTGCTGCATATCAAAGTGCATCTTCGAAATGTCTTAAAACTCAAATATTGAGTATCTACGCAAAGGAATATACCTCTAAGGAGCTGAAGGCCATGCACAAATCATTTGAAATACTAAGTGATAGAAGAATTAAAAAGGCCAGAGCATTATCTACAGCAGAACATCCAGGGGCCATTATTGAGAAAAAAACACAACACAGAGTGCGCATGGACAAAACCAAACTTGATCACTTCATTGAGTTTACCTCGCGTCCGTACTACTACCAAGATGTTGCTTTTGGTAGTCGTACCATCAAGCTTGAGAGTGGCGAAGAGCTGGTAATGCCTAATGTCGTGCGCACAGTGGCTAGATGTACCATCATTAACCAGTACCTTGAATATTGTGCGGAAACCTCATTCCAACCATTTAGCAGGTCATCAATGTGGAGAGTCCTCGAAGTACAAGAAGCATCCCAACGAAAATCGTTAAGAGGTCTTGACAATACCGCTGCTGAGGGAGGTGATGCTTTCGATACTTTACACAAGATTGTCGATGAGCTAGAAGAAATTGGTGCCAAAAAGGGCTGGTCTAAAGAAACCCAAAAGAATCTTCGCCAAGGAAAACTTTACCTTAAAACAACATACTGAGATCACTGCCAAGGAGATTGTAGCACTTGTCCTGATCACTGTAAACCATTTGCCCTGAGCGATCCACATGACCCTGACTACAAGACAAAATGCAAACATAACCATGATGTACAATGTGTGGACTGTGAGAAGCTTAAAGATACCCTTCATGATGTAGAAGCTGCAATTCCTACATACGCAAGCCTAATAGGGAAAGACAGACAAGAAGACATGCAGTATGACGCGAAGATCGCCGTCGCCAAAATATCGCAGTGGAAAGCCCATGTATTAAGAGCCCAAAACCAAGATCAAGCAAAGCAGCACGATCTGAGCACTTTAAAGCAAGACGAAGCCCTTATCATCATTGATTGGGCGATGAAATTCACAGCCGTTTTGTACAGAGAAAAACAGTCTGACAAAAATTAACACTTAAATACCATTAAAACTGAATTTCTCAATTAAATTATTGCGTTCCCATTAGGACTAAGTGCAAGCTAATGATTGAGGCTAACTTGTCAATCAAGTTGTAGAGAGTAAATGCGCCGTTCTGACAGAAGTATATGTCAAGCGAACAAAGCATTTGTACGTCTAGACAGAGTAAAACCGGCTTTGGTACTTCGTTGTTCTTTAGAAGGTTTTACAATTTATTTTAAAATTGTAGTAAAACATTGTCACGTCTGAGGTGAAGAGGGAGTCGAAAACAATTTGACTGTCACTTTAGTGCAAACCGACCCTTTTCATAAAACGATTTATAGAGAAAACAGGGCTAACGAGTTAAATTTTATAAGAACATTTACCGCCGCTTCGCGGATCAGAGAACCACAGAGAACCAAAAGAAAAGAAAACCTCTGGAACCAGTTAGAGTAATTAATACTAGTTAACATGTTAGAGTAATTTATAATACGGCAGACTGATAGAGCAAACTGATTGCGTGACAATAATAATTATAGATGTCAATATATCAGTAGCTCAGTCGTTGTATATTTATTATTTAAAGAACGGTCTGTTTTAAAAGTTATAGTGATCTAAAAGGATCAGATACATTTGTATATATTTCTAACAAGTATGTAAGCTAACTCGAGACAGCAGAAGAAACAGAATGAAGTTAGGAGTTTTTTACTTCGTTAAAATAAGTTTGCATAATTAACAAGCAATTTGCATAAACTTCAAAACAGTACATCTACCTCACCGAAGCTGTCTTCAACTGGGTTTTATTTAGTTTTGAGAGGTTTGAAATAAAAAACAAAATTGTATTTAGTGTAGCAAGACTGAATATAATAAAATTGAAGGAAATAATAACGTTTAGTTAGAATTTTTTCCCAGCCTAATTTGCATATTTCATGCATCACATTAGTAAAAATCACAGAAAGTTCGAGGTTGCTGTACAGAATACAGATCAAAAGCGCAAAATGTTTTTATAGATCTTTCTTAACCAACCTTAGGTTAGTGGATTGCAATAAAAATAGAAAGTTTATCGTGCTGGACTTGCGAGATATCAGCTACTTAGTGAGGGGTATTTTTTCATAATTTAAAAAAGCCGAAAACGCGTATTACTTAGTATAATGTGCCTTCTTTCCCTTTTGCTTGATATTCAAAATTATTTTTGAGTTTTGTAGTTCAATAAATGTACAAGCTTTGGATAAAAAATTGTGGTCAAGTGTTTAATATTTTGTGAGTTGTGAGGTGCCGAAAATGTGTAATTTTGGATTGACGATAGATGCAAATTTAAGCGAAGACGGTGGTCTAGGAAAAATGCGCTGTAAAAAATTCATTTTGAGGAATTTCGAAAAACCAAAGTGCTTGTGATTACTCACTGGTATGTGCCTTTTCATGGTAAAAGTTTGAGGGCAAACTTTTTTCTGACCCGAAATGCAGTATACATATCAATGTATTGAGCAGTTTACCGTAAGAATAGACACATCTAGCCATACTAATTAATTGAGATATATTTATACTAATTAATATATGTATAGATATATATCTTTGCTATATAATAAATAAATAAATACATATATAGCAGCTTTGCTTTTTGTTTATTTTACTAGTTCTTTCGCAATATTTTTGCCTTTTTATTATCTTATTTGACGGATTATTTTTTGATGACAATGAGAAAACTACGTTCGCATGAAAATACGGAGAAGAACGGGTCGTAATATTATGTTTCTTATTTATTATAATTTTCCCCCTAAAATTGCTATATATTTATTATAATTTTTTCCCCTAAAATTGCTATATAATAAATATCTTATTAACATCGCTTGCTCGGGCCGTACTGGAAGTTGTGGAACCTCGTTTTTTTTCACTTTTTTCCGCTTTCCTCGCGCTTTGCGCTCTGGCCATAAGACAGTGAAAAAAAAAAAACTCGGTCTATAACTTTCCGTACGGCCCTCGCGCTCGGTTAATAAGATATTAATATATATATATTTACTTATCATCAAATTATACGATAACTCTATTCATTTAATTTCCAGCTGCCCTCCAACGGTACTTCATCTCCAAGTTAGGGACATCGAAGATGCGAAAAGAAAGTACTTATGAGTTACATAAGCAAAGGGCCAGGAAAAATGGCAGGAAAAGAGAGGTAATGTATACAAAATAACTGAAAGGTGGATAAAACTAATAGCCGAGACAAATGTTATTTTCACCTTTTACAACACAGATGTATTTTGTGGAGGTAAACCTCTAGTACTGAACTAAGCTTCAAGATACTTCAGAAATAGCTAAATTGTGTTTAAACTGACTGACAACAAGACAACATGTGAAAGAAACCAATAAATTTCCTATGAAAACTATATGTATCTCTGATTATTTTTCTTTTGTTTTATTAGAAGCTCACTCGACGAACACTTGCCTTGGAGAAGTGTGATAAATGGAGCACATCCAAAAAAGGAAAGGCAGCTGAAATCTTGCTGCCAGAGTGCATGAGTAGCGAAGAAAGCAGCTACGAAGATGACGTCAACAATGGAAAAATTGTTGGGTACAAAATTAAAAAATTGGCATGGGAAAGCCAAGCAATGAAGACAATGAAAAAAAAGCTAGACAAAAAATATGGACGTTCCCTATCTAAGAGAGCAAAGGAGCGCATTCTTCCCCGTATGGACGCTCCTTTTCCCTCCGAAACACCGGCTCCAGAAAATCTGCCCGAATGGGCACTATCATTGTAAAATACTTTTTACATGTACACCTACTTGCAAGAACGTTGTCCTGACTTTTGTAATTCAGTGGAAACGGAATTAATATTTTTTTTTATTCCTTTCTTACCGATTAAGTTCGTTTTAATTGAGAACGTTTTTGCAATTAGGGGTATTAGGGGTTTCATATCAATTAAACATTTATTGTCAAGTTGTATAACAATAGCATTCAATAGAGATGCTAGTTTAGTTATGCATGCAGTTAAGTAAATTTGCTACAGAGTATAGAGAAATTAAAATAGTTTCACACAGGGTTCGTGCTGACGTCAGTAATCAAAATCTAAGGAGTTTTCAAGGAGTTTTCAAGGACCAAAAAGTAATTTTTAAGCACTTTTTGCGATAATTTTGATATACGAAAATTTACGAATATACGAAAATGATGTACAATACTATGATTTTTACTTAACTTTATTTGCAATACTGGAATTTTAACCCTACTCTAGCTAGAATTAAGGAGTTTTTAAGGAGTTTTTGCTGATTTTCTAAAATTCAAGGGCTTTTCAAGTGCCCTTAAAAACGTAAATCAAATCTAAGGAGTTTAAGGAGTAGCACGAACCCTGTTCACATAAGCCGCTTCTTGTATATGTGTTTCTTATATGCTAATGAAGTCTTTGACAAGAAGTATAACGAATTCACGTGCATACGTTGTTACAATATTAAAAACCGTGAACTTTAGAAAGAAAAACTTTAATTATGTTTCCATTGTAACAACATATGCACGTGAATTCGTTATATTTCTTGTCAATGAGCTTATTAGCATATAAGAAACACATTATACAAAAGCGGCTTATTTGAAACTACTCTAATACGTCAGCCAGTTCTGATACTTTGTTTATTAATTTACGAGATTTGTGATAGATATATATGTGTGCTCATCCGTTCGAAGCCCGTTAGCATATTAAAATACACTATGTGAAATCGCCCTATTATGTTGCATGGCTATATTCTATGCAAATTAAGTTAATTATAAGATATGCTATTGTAATAAGAAAGATGAGTGTTATGGTTCTATTAAAAAATGTTCAGATAAAAAAAGATTTTTCATTTGCTACATGTATTAGACCTCCTTAATCTGTATCTTGTGCACAAGCAGAAGGTACAGTTGAGAAGGTCTGAAAGGACGAAATCTATTTTCCCGATATATTTTGCATTTGTGACTGTCCAAAGTCATTGAAAAGGTTTAGAACAAGTGTATGATTACTATGTACGGTTCTTTCCAAGAATCAACTAGAAGGATTTCAATAAATGACCCACTGGGAAGTGAAAAATGAAAAAACGAAAATAAAAGGCTTTTGTGATATATCTTGTTAACGAAAAGCCTTTCAAAAGGTTCACAAAAGGTACATTTACCCAATCTTTTGTATAACTATTAAATGTTACGAAATCTTGATTTCTATAACCTTTCGTGCAAGATATGAAAGGTCTACTAAATGTTCCATTCTTAATATTTTGTACAGCCACGAAAGGTTTACGAAAACCACATTTCATATCTTTCGTGTATGACCAAAATGTTACTAAAATGTTTCATTTGTGAGCCTTTCGTGAACCTTTCAGAAACACGAAATCTCTTATTTCAACCTGTGTGTACTTCCAATGGTTTGGAATGTAACCCTGACAAGAGTGAAGTTGTGCACTTTTCATCGCGTTTCTCCAAATGCAACACTATCCACGGGATTGATAATGATGGCTTTACCATCTCACCAAAACCAACTACGCGAGATCTTGGCGTAATCGTCGATTCCCATCTCCAAATGACAAAACACGTTAACAACTTATGTAAATCTGCATTCTGTAGTATAAGAAACATTAGTAGAATCAGGAAGTTTCTTGACAGAGGAAACTGTGAACGCCTCGTGCACGCGTTTATAACATCAAAACTAGACTCTTGTAATAGCCTTCTTGTGGGTCTTCCAGACGTAGAAATATCTAAACTTCAACGAGTACAAAACTCGGCTGCTCGTCTCATTACTCCCATACTCCATAATCTGCATTGGCTCCCTATTAGAAAAAGAATTTGTTTTAAAATAATCACTCTGACCTTTAAAGCTCTTAATGGAATGGCTCCCTCATACCTTACTAATCTACTGGAAATACGTCGTCCGGCTCGTAACCTTCGCTCAACCTCTTCTGGCCTGCTTCTTCAACTGCCATCTTACCGAACTGAAACCTATGGTGCTCGATCTTTCTCTGTTGCTGCTGCCTCTCTTTGGAACACTTTGCCTGCTGATCTCAGGAACATTAAACTGTTATCCTCCTTCAAAAACAAGTTAAAAACTTTTCTTTTTGACTCATAGTAATTTTTCATTTTTCGTTTTATTTTTGTAAAGCGCACCGAGATTTAATGGGGCGCGCTATATAAGAAATGTATTATTATTATTATTACTGGCACCAGGAAGACTGATCATATCAAACCGATTTTGAAGCAACTGCACTGGCGGCCGATCAAGGCTAGAATTCACTTCAAGATCCTTCTAATGATTTACAAAGCGCTTAATTCCCAAGCTCCAGACTACATAACAGAACTGTTAGTTCCATACAAGCCACTACGTTCACTCAGATCTTCAAATAAACATTTACTTTCAATACCCAAATCAAACACTAAATCATACGGTGACAGAGCATTCTCAGTTATTGCACCGAAGCTTTGGAACGAGCTCCCGGTTAACATCCGGAGCTCTGAAACACCTGGAACTTTCAAGTCAGCCTTAAAGACATATTTATTCACATTATATTATATTTTCATTTTTTAAATCTTTACAAAGACATTGAACATTTTAAAGTATGTAAATTATAATTCAGTAATTATAATGCTGTTATTAATTTGTTAATTAATTTTATTATTACAATCTATTCTTATGTATATCTATAGTATATTTTAGACATTTTTAATATTTATATAGTTATAGTTTTATTCCGTATTCTTAGATTATTATATTATATATTAGGAGGGCCACAAGTTTATCAGTGTAAACTGTTTCGTGTTTTTACCCTCAATAAATAAAGTTGGTTATTATTATTATTATTATGAATAGTTAATTTATCAAACTAGAAACTATAATATTATTTATTAGATTTTCTTGAATATACATAGCTTAACTTATATAGTACTTCTATCTTAATTTTTAAATAACTAACTAGATACTGATTATATATATATATTTCTTGTTTGTATTTACGCATTGTAATTTAAATATTCCATTAGTACAAGTTTTGTAAAGCTTTGAGACTAAGTGTAAAGCTATAAGTTTATTATTATTATTATTATTATTATTATTATTATTATTATTATTATTATTATTATTATTATTATTATTATTATTATTATTATTATTATTATTATTATTATTGTAATTTTCCAAAATGTACATTGTTACTACAGTATCTTAATTAATATTTAAATTTAGAGTTGATTTGAAGTTTTAAATGGCTACACAAAGGCTACTGCGAAGGTGTAGTGGAACAGCCATAACATAGCTTATGAATAATATCATTATTAGTACTTCATTTATTTAAACTATAGTAACTGTCAAATATTTTCTGAATGATTTTGAAAGTGACAGGTATATAACTAACAGAATTAATGCTGCTTTCTATTGACAACCTGTCAATAGCATACACAAAAGCAAATACAATTATTCCCAAACACATAAAATGTAATAATTTACTTGGAACTGTTAGCTTGCAAATAGTGTCTAAAGGAGTTGGAATGGGAAACAGGAAGGGAATAGGAGCCTGTGGACAAAGCGAGATAAAAGCTGTTTCATGGAATGTGACATTTTGCATAGCACTTTTGTTGTGTGTGGCACATCATTTGCCATAGTTTGCCAATAGGATCTCCCTTCCCTTTTCCCAATCGTTTACTTTTTCTCTCCCTTGAGAGCCTATTTGCTATAGTACTGTGTGTGTGAGAGAGAGCAAAATATATATTTTCATTTCAGTCGGTCTACCTTTAGAAACTGCCTGGCGACTACCATTTCCTGACTTCCTTTTCCTGTTAGGCTGAACTTTAATTTTTTTCCCTTTCCTGTTTTTCTTAAATCACTTGATCCAAAATTAAAAAATGCTGTGGTTAGATTGGCATGCATATTATTAGCTAATGCAAGCTTTTTTGCTCTCTTAGAGAATGCCAAGATTCCTCTAGCCAAGTTTGCATCCTTGGTGCTTTCAAGTTTTTCAGTCACTTTTTCAAAAGCTAGTCTCAATGACTGTACAGCAGACTCACACAATTCAGAATTGTCAGAATCAGAAGGGTCCTACTGGTAGGCTGTCTTCACATACTTCCTCGGTACATTCACATTGTTTGTTTGAATTTTCAATTAAACTACTTACAGGTATAGTTGAATTTTCATTATCATCCTGATCATCTCGATCTCGCAAATTCTTGTAGTAGGAAATATGCAATGAGTTACCAATGGCAACCCATGCCAACTTCTTTCTCATATGTGGTTGGTCAACTGGTACAAAGTTTATGCAATGTGCAATGTTTGCTGACCAAAGTAGATACTGGTATTTGCAAGGGCTGCCATCTTTTCCATTCTCACAGCTACAAAAAACCAATTGACATATCCACCGTATAGCTGGAGAAATAAGTGATAAGCATTCAGGACCAAATAGTAGACCAACATATAAACAAAACAATTCACAAAATTGCAAACAATTAGCAATTATAACCTTGAATTTTTTTTAGTGAGGATGATACAAGACATGTCTCAGGCTTTATTTGAGCAACAGTATATTAGAGCCATTTCACATAACGGTGTAAAAAATGCAAATAGGTTTATCTTAGGTTTATCTGCAAATGACGGTGAAATAAGGATATGGCCTGCTATAAGTTTATCAAAAATAATCACAATAATAATCATTATAAGAAAACAGATGGTTTTGAAAACCTTTGACTAGTTCACTATTATTTTCAATAGACCTTATGGCAGCTAGACCTCTGTATTTCACCATAATTTGCATAAAATAAACCTCTTTGCATTTTTTACACCATTATGTGAAATCGTTCTATTATGTCAAAAAGCCTGTATTAGATTCAGTTTTATCATGAATAATTAGTGAGATAAAACAAGGAAAAAAATTGCATTGCAATCGTTGACCTGATGACAATTCCATAATTTAAGCCAACTTTGCTGTGAATTATTCCAATAATCTTTCATAAATTAATGCAGAAATCCATTGTATTTTTAATTACATTTAATAGAGGCCATCAAAACTGCCATCTGCAATAGACAGCAGCTTATCCTTGTAATGATCCTCCAGCTCAGTTGTCAATTTGTCCACTAGGCCAACAACATTGTACTACTTCACTCTCCTTAAGATTAAATCCTTAAGCACAAGGCCCTGTGCCTCAAAACAAAATTATTGGCGTGATTTCCTCTTACAGATAACTCAGCACGAAAACAAACAGCGAAATCTGCTTTATCGTCATAAAGAGATGAAAGATACAGAATTAGATTATCATATTTCTTGCACTTCCCATCATTCAGCATTTCAGTGAAGTATTCTTCAAAAAGGACTTTGGAACTTGCATACAAGCATTTCTTAAAGAGACATATTATGTAAGGGCGATCTGCCTGTTCGATACAATGATCTTTATCATGTAGCCATCTCCAAACTTGTTGTAACACATGAAAGATACAAAGTAGCAAAGTAGCTGAAGGCCAAACATAATTAAGTGTGCTTCTCTCTTCAGTGCAATTATCAGTCAATATTACTTGAGGACCAAGGCTAGGTCCACGCCCATAGAATGCATACTCTGGTAATGATGACTTATACTTGTCAAAGGCCTTTTTCAGTGTGATTTCACGCTCATCACTAGTTATTATTATCCCCAATGGCAGTGCTCCAGCAACACTATGAGTGCAAATCACAAACACTTTCAAATTATGCTCCTCAGTATTTGATGTGGCATCAACAAACACCAATTCGCCTGACTGGGGAATCTCTTTGTGCACTCGCTTCATAAGAGGAGTAATGATTACAACAATAAGAGGTGTGTCATCACCTCCATACACTTGATGACTAGTAGTCCATTCTGGGTTTTCCGTCTTGTAAACTTCAAGTTTGTCAACAAGTTTATTGAACATAAAAGAACCCTTTCCTCCGAAATTCTCACGCCCAAACTGCTCATATAAGTAGTTAAAATCTCTTCTTCTAGGGGTTATTGACCTGTTTGCTTTTTTAATATGGTAGGATAATTCGTCTGATTCACAAGAATCTCGTAGTTCCTTCAAGAATTGCTGGCGAGCAGTGGAAGTAGTGTGTCCACTTTCATACAGACGTCTCACCTTGGCAATAGACTCTGAAGAAATATCTTTAAAATTTGCTGCCTCTAGGCTTTCTATTGAGTGGTTATGCTCCCATTCTATGTCAACAAAACAATTTTCTTTCATGTCAATCTTGATAATTAATTGAAAAGGACAGTTTGTATTTTTCACTCTTGCTGATGGATTTTTTGTTAGTTTTCTTTTTATGGGTCTTTTGTAGGACTCCAGTTGCTAGTATTATGTTGACACCTGTAGTAATTGTGAATCATGCATCCTTTTTTTTTTTTTTTGGTCTTCATTCTCAAAGAAATATTATTTGACTCCTGAAACTCTCGCAGCCAATTTTCATAAGAATTTAGCTGCAAGCCATCACGATCGACAACAAACGAAGCCTTCCATTTCTTTTCATTGCCAGATAACATTTTGAATTGATAATATACATCTTCAGGAAGTTTACTAATTACAAACGATTCTAAATTTTTGCCATTATCTATGTAGTTCTCAAAACGATTCGATATTTCATGAATTGATTGCCTTATCAGTCTTGAAAGACCTTCGTCGGCCATTTTGATTCACGTTAGGACCTAGGCTCACACGATCCACAGGAAACCCGTTAACAAAACCATACAAAAAAAACTAACTTTCGCTTTAATGCGTTATTACCCACGATTCATTGATTCTGAATATAGGCAACGACCGTTTTAAATGGCAACGACCGTTTACGGAACGTGAATTTGCAGAGACGCTCGTATCTTCTCCAGACAGAAGAAAGGCAGTCAGGAAAGGGTATTGCTAATTTGATTGCATATAGCAATTAAATTAAATGCAACTCTATTCCGCTTGCAAGGAGCCAGAGTACTTCAATTGAAAGAGGAAATTTGAGAGATGACGGGACAAATAGTTGTTGGTTTTTGTCCTTCACTTTTCCCATGAGGTCAAGAACAGAGCACAACAGCCGCCTGAATCTGAGACATGGCAGGATATGGCATCCTTGACAGAAACGATTATATCCAATACACCCGCATTGATTAACAAAGTGCGCCAAAAGGAATGCTACTATGATGTAATGGAGGCATATCGCATGCTGAAATGCGTGGATTGATTGTGATTATTCTCTAACGGAAGAAATCATAAGCGATGCACCCGTTTTTTCTTCCCGTGGAAGATCTGAGCTAACAAGAGCGCTAGGAAAAATGTACATCATGGAAGATGTGGAAGCTGGCATTTTCACCTGCGACCAATATATATTTAATATTTCATGTGTGGGAGGCCATTTCGTAATCATGGATACACACAGAATTGGAGAGCTGATGGGAGGACGTGGCGGTGGAATTGTCGAGGTGTTTGACAAGGAGGACAATCCCGTCATGTGCGTGAGTGGATCTGCAAGCGACTGAGATGGTCCAAAGTCAATATCGAGTCACCGATTTCTCTAGCATTGCTGAAAAAGGAAACAGAAAGGTTTGTATATGCAGTATCGTGAGTGTACTTAAAGAAATTGTTCACATGTCAATCACTCCATATCGTATTGTTACAAAAGGTTAGTTTTTAAAATTTGTTTTATCTTCGACAACTTATGTCTTTTTAACAGTGAAAGTATTGATAAAGAAGGAGCGTCTAAGGAAAGAAAAGAAAAGGAACAATCAGTATTGATGAAGACATCACGTTTGTCTTTAGCAGTGAAGGTATCGATGGGGAAACAAACACTAAAGCTAAGGAAAGGACAAGGGAAACTACAGTCTAGGGCATGTTGATGATTACGACAGGTAAGTAAAGGGCGTGGCATTTTGAACACGTGTAGTCTTTAGTCTAACAACTTAACGTATGTCTTTAGTAGTCAAAGTATCGATGGGGAAAGAAACACTAAAGCTAAGGAAAACTACAGTCAACAATGGTGATGACGACAGGTAAGTCAAATTATATTATTAATTTTTCCAATAAACTGTGTCAAGTAAGTTCTGGGTATTATATCCTGTAATTTGGCTGCAACCCATATAAGAACCTGCTTGATCCTGTTTGGCTAAACAGGTTCTTATATTAAGGGGTACTAGAATGGCAAATTTCTGCTAAGAAGTTCTTAATCCACTAGGTTCTTAACTGCGGGTGTTTACTGTACTGATGTGTCCTTTCATTTCTTATGTTCATTTCGACACAACTGCTCCATTTTCAAAGTTCAGTTTTAGGTGTCTAAGTCTCTTATTTGCCATTTTCTAATTTTTTGCATTCGTTAATGCTAATTACGTAAAACAGTTGTAACGACTAAACCAACACATTGACTACCCTGATGCAGGGCTAGTAGGCCAAATTCGAACGCTTGGTTAAAATAAAATACAGGTTGATAATGAATATGAACACAACTTAATTCAAACAATCATCGGTTCGTCTAGCTATTACTATTAATCCAAACTGAAAAATCGTACTCGAAGATTCACCGCTCGGTAAATATTCACCGACCATCACTTCGCCTTTGGCGAATAATTGTTAAATAACAATGATTATATAATTGTACTGTTTGCCTTTACAAAAAAAAAGCATTTGAGTTAATTTTGTTGACATTCTAGCTGACATTTCACATCAAAATGTTTTATTTTTAGTTAAAAACATTAAAAAAAGTCAGCAAAACAAATCGGTCCCAAATTGCACATTTATTCATAGAATTAATATTCCCTTATGAATCGCTAAGGATAAAAATGTTTTGTTTTGTTTTAGTTTTCAGTCAACGTTGAAGCAGGTATTGTTTGGAAAACCTTCAACCAGAGCCAAAGAAATGAGTTTGTAAAAGACATATGTACTCTTATTACATTAAATACAAGATATCCCACAGAAGCCGAAAGGGAGATAATATCCAAGAAGATCATAAAAAATTATCCATTCTTGAAGGACAAGAAAATATTACAATCAACCACCGAATGGGTAATGTATAGTAGTGTGCCTTGATACTGTTGGGGCGAGTTGCTCTTTCTTTACTAAGAAGAACTCCCCTATTTTGTGTCTTCAATCACAAAATATTAAAAAAGCACTGTATTTGGCTTTTTCACAAGGCTAATGAAAATGAACACATAGATTGCAGATCTAACCATCTAAAACATCACAAAAATTGCCTTAATTTAGAAATAACCATGTCATGTTGAATTAAAAATGTGACATGGGTTATTTTGACATCCTCGTTCTAAATTATATGCACGCTATTAATAGCATACAAAAACCTATTCCTCTCAAACCAAGTGTAGTTTAAAAAGGCCAAAGCTCATTGTATGTAATCTTATATTTATACTTTGTTTGATTATTAGGGCTCTTGGGAACTTGAGCTTGTCCAAAAAGATTTCTACAGGTGACCAACCACCAACCACCAACCACCAACCACCAACTTCCTCCTCCTCCTCCTCCTCCTCCTCCTCCTAAAAAATCTGTTTTCTCTGTCTGGTCATCCATACCTGAGATTCCAGATGGAGAGACTGAGGAGGAGTTGGAGGACCAGGTTGCTCACCTCAAAGTACTGTGCAGAAGCACAAGACCTGACCAGTCGGTTGTCCAATCGCTTATGAAGAGCACATATCCAATAAGGCGAAATTCCGGGGCTGGAACAGACAACATCAATGAAGGCCCTTCTTACTGAATATCCTCCGCTGAAGAAGCCATCCCATCTAAGTAATTTTAGTTATGACATGTAGTGATATACACACTTTAGTAAGAAACATTGCAGGTTTTGTTATTGTCTGCTTCAGATATTTCTGGGGACATCTAACAATATACAGTTACTGTAATAGCCCGTGTATAAGAACCTGAATTTTTCAATTTAGCCTATATAGGTTCTTATAAGTTGCTTATATAAAGGTAGTTAAACCTTAATAGGTTCTTATGTGGAGGGGGCTTAAAATGAAAATTAACTTAACAGGTTCTTAAAACCCAGGTTCATAACATGGGCTATTGATGTAGTCCATTTGAAAATCACTTCTGTTAAAATTACATCTTATCCGCTTGAAATGAATGTAAGCACACTGTTATTGGTTGATAAAACAATTTAAAAGAACATTTGGTTATGACTTGTAAATAAATCCTTATTTCAGTTTCCTTATTTTTAGTGCAATAAGTATACAAACTGCGATACAAAAAACTGTAAAAAGCTGCTATAAGCTATGTTAAGAACATGTTTAAATGTTTAATATTCAGATGAAGCTGCAGATGTGTCTTGTCATGTGTTATGAGAGCGTTACAAGGGTCATGAAGGACAATGTGGTCGACACTTAGCTTTTCAAAAATCTTGGGACATTGTAAAAAGCTAGATGTCAGGGCTACAAAGGAGATCCTCAACAAAAAGGATGAAGCAGTAACATTAGGAGATATCCCTGAGAAAGGTAACTATGATTGCATTGTATACACCTATTTCAATTAACGTTGTCCATCTGGAATGGTTGATCTGAGACCGATAGGAATTGTGGGAGCTCATTAAATTCCAAATACATTGTTTTAATCACACTTGAATGGTGCTGAATTACAGATAACAGCATTTTAGAAGTAAACATTAATATTCGAGCGTGATAATAATAGTGCATATGCAGTTTAACGAGCTCCCACAATTCCTATCGGTCTCAGATCAACCATTCCAGATGGACAACGTTAATTGAAATAGGTGTAAATAAGTGAAGTTGGCTTTAGATCAATGAAGTTGTCAATCAAACACAATTTGTTTTTAAGTTTGTCTAACTAGCCATTTGTGGTCCTCCTTCGCAGGATGCTCTCAGTTTACAAATTATGCCTATTCAATTCTCTATAAAAGTCAAACAGTTAATACTGCTTTGCTGTTATTTCTGTGCTATGTCAATCAACACTATGTCTTCTTTTCGATAAAATGCTTAGTTTTCGAGTAATGACCTGTGGTGTCATGAAACTTAAAGTTCTAACAATGAGTCAAAAGTACATGTATGTTATCAAAAACTCAAGACACTGTTTAAAAGATATGTATGTGCTGATTGACATAATGCAGAAATGATTGCAAAGTTGTAAGAACTTTTGGACGTAAATGAAAGCGCTCGATTTTGAGGTTGTGTGTGGAGCATTGGTTACATTTAATTATTTTCATAAAACAAAAAAATCTTATTCTCTGTTAAAGAAGCTCTAAAATGATATATATACTTTGCCAACTTGACACACTAAACAATTTTATTGTAAATTTTAGACATTTTTCAAAAATTCACACAACTTACTTACCTGACATGTACCTATTGTACATGTACATGTATGTACATGTACCCATGTACCTAAGGTTTTTGTGCTAATTGTGTTTTATTGATTAAAGCAAATCGCCAACGTCACTTAAAAAATGTCTAAAATATTAGGCATGTAGCTCTAAATTGTTGGTAAAAGAAACAAATATGTGAAAAGATTTCATAAATCCTTCCTAAAGGAGAATCCGCATGAGTGTAGCATATCATTTTTGTTATTTTATTACTAGAATGTCAAAAAAGAGCTGCAGTCTACCTGTTGGCCAATCAAATTCTAAGAAAAGGAGGGGGCAGAAAAGTGATTGTGACATTAGTCAAGAGGTAAATTATCTGAAAAGGGGGCACTACATACGGTGGCCCACAAGGGTCACAGGATAACCAGAACTCGCGGCAAATGAACGCCGAGTCATGGCAAATGAACGCCGAGTCACGGCAAATGAACGTCGAGTCACGGCGAATAAACGTCGTGTCACGGCGAATAAACGCCGAGTCACGGCAAATGAACGTCGAGTCACGGCAAATGAACGCCGAGTCACGGCAAATGAACGTCGAGTCACGGCGAATAAACGTCGAGTCACGGCAAATGAACGCCGAGTTACGGCAAATGAACGTCGAGTCACGGCAAATGAACGCCGAGTCACGGCAAATGAACGTCGAGTCACGGCGAATAAACGTCGAGTCACGGCAAATGAACGCCGAGTTACGGCAAATGAACGTCGAGTCACGGCAAATGAACGCCGAAATGTCACGGCGGAAGTCAGTTCTCACGGCGGAAGTGGTTTACCAACAAGCAGTTTCAGATGTCTGGGCATGCGCTTATTCCGTGTCGACCTCGCGTTCGATGTTTGAAGCTGAAGATGTTTTGTGCTAACTGTGGTTGCTAAGTTGAGGAAGAAAAGGCGATTTTTTGCAGTATTTGTGGGCAAGGTAAGCTGAAAGAATCCCTTATAATTCGTTTCAACCACCTTGAGAAATATTTGGTTCATATTTTGAGCAAAATGAGGACATTTGATCGATGAAGTACATTCAATCAAGGACAAAACAATCACCATAGTTTTCCAGACAATCCACAAGAAAGTTATTCTTTTCCGGGCTTTTCATGTCTATGTCTATGTATTCATCCTCGACTTAAATTAAGCGTAAATTTACAAATATGCTTTGGAAGGAATATATTATTAACCATAAATTATGTCGGAGCGAACCAAAAAAAGAAAAGCAGCTTTAATACTATTACTTCATGTGGCGCAAGATTATATAAGGGTTGTCGTTTATTATGACCGAAACGTAAAAACTGCACAAACTATCTCTAATTAATGCACTTGATTTAAAACAATTACATTTTGGAGCAATAGACGTTTTACCAGTACGGCGGCCATCTTGAATCCCATTGTTCTCTGCTAGAAACTATGGGATGTTCAGTAAGCAAAACAAAGTAAATTTATAGACTATACAGGTTTTGGGGATGCAATGACATTCAGTTTTCTCTCATTTAATAAAGAGAATGACTAAAAACAATTATATTTTGATATTTTGTAAAGTTTGTTTGATATTGGGCAAAGCATAGATATGTTGTGGGTATTTTTTTATCAGTTTATTTAATAACATAATACATTTTAAAATTTACAACTTAAGGAGTAGTAAACTAAGTATGCTACTCTAGATGTATAAATTGATTATTCTAAATTACAATATTTATTGTTGTTTTTGATATATGTAATACATTTTTTTTTTAATTATTATTATTATTATTATTATTATTTTAAATAAACTGAACAAAAATGTTATTTACAACACTAAAATAAATACTGTTGTAAAGAAGGAAAGAAAAACAAAACAAAAAAGTAATTAAATAAATAGATAAATAAATAACAAAAAAAATGGAAAAAAAAAACAGAAAAGAGAAAAAACAAAAACAAACTAAAATATACTAAAAATAACTAATTATATATATTTATATATATTGTCCAAAGTGGTCAATTGAAAAATATATTTTTTGTGTACAGTATGTGTGTACAAATCCGGACAGTGTGCAAATCCGGACACTTTGGCATTTAAGCGTTAAAAAAGAGATCGAATTTGTTTAAAAATGAAAACAACATTATAGAATTAAGCATTTGTATGTATTGTATTGTTTAAGAAGTTTTTTGTGACAATCGAGATATTTTCAGCTAGGAAAAAGAGCGATTTGTCATCGCATGTGAATATGCAAATTCGCAATAAGTCAGTTTTTAACGCGCTCCGAATTACATGTTAAACTTGAAATGGTGATTTTTCTGCAGATTCAAATGATAACGCCAAAATAATTAGTACGTTTTCAATTGCAAACAATGTTTTATCTTGTGTGAAAAGAAGAGCTTTTAATAGTTTTAAATAAGTGTAGGAGACGGTTTTAGAAATACTTCTAAAATCCACTAAAGGTATGTGCAATTCCGGACGATAAAATAAACAAGATTAGCAATCACTCGTAACTTTGAATTGTAGGTTAAAATTTCGCTTAAAAATATACAATTCAACTGCAGGTTGATTTTGCAAACAAAAGTTATCTTTTGGATAGTTTAATCACCATTCACTATTCATTTATAGGACATTTATATTCATTTGCAGAATCCAGCGCACGAAAGCAATGGGTGTCGGGAAAACACGGATACGGACCGTCCGTCTGCGGACCAACGGACCAACGGACCAACGGACCGACGGACCATTTGGGAAAACGCGGACCAAAAAATTAATAAAACGCGGACCAAAAAAAAATAAAACGCGGACCAAAAAAAAAAAAACGCGGACCAAAAAAAAAATAAAACGCGGACCAAAAAAAAAAAAAAAATAATAATAATAATAAAAAAAAAAAGATAAAAAAAAAATAAAAAAAAAGATAGAAAAAAATGAAAAAAAAATACAAATGAAAACAAAAATGAAAATGAAAAAGAAGATAAAACGGTAAAAAAACTTGCAAATACTTATAAAATGTTTCTTTACCCGAAAAAACCCTCAACAATTCAGAAGATTTAACCTATTAGTGAGTGTCCTATTAGTGTGTTTCTCGATGCGACTCGAGGAATCGGGATACTCGAATTATACTGAGAAACTTTTTCTGAGATTTTGTTTTCTTAAACTGCAACAATCGAAACGACAAGAACAGAGTACGAATCAACTCGTGATGTCGAATGTGTATAATGTCAGTCATCACTTGATAAGACACGCACGTCATTCTCTCAGTACCGATCAATACAATTTCTAACACACCAAATACGTAATAATAAGTCTTAAAATAAGAATGTTGATCGATTGAATATTGATTACTCAACGAATTTGATAACACATTCATAATGCTGAGATCAATGGATTTTAACAAGCGAACATTATAGTAGCCCATTTATTGCCCAAAGTGAAGTTGGCCTGAGATTCGTATCCTCAGATTCAAAGCCATTTCAAGGTGGGAGGTCAACAAGTTCTGTTTATAAAAGCTTTTGATGACACAACTGATAAATGTAAAGTAACTGCAAACAGATAAGTCAAACTATTTATACATTGGGTTTTAATAAATACTTTTTATCAAAGTCAAACAAAGTATGTAAATATTTGATGGTAACTTAACTTTAGTAGTAAATGCCACACAAAAAAAATATATATATGAATTCAACTGGAAATAATTCGTTTCGGTGATGCGAACGAAGTGATGGGCGCCAGTGATAACATTCGCGTTCTCAACCACAACACATTCTTGAGTTGCTTCTTGATGTATATATTTTAATTGAAGCCTGCGTCGGACGAAAAAAGGCCAAATAAATGCCCATAAATGACTAGTGAACGATAAAGTACTTGTAACATATCACAAAATAATTCTAGATTTATAACTATTATCACCTCGAAATGGACACCGAACAATAGGCCAAAGTATGATACGCATGAAATCAAATACAAATCTAATCAGCTTATAATACTATATACTCCAATTTTTGTTCATTACCGATTGAGACTAATTTTTCTGTTTCAAAGTTTCAACAAAAAGGATAAAGTATGTTGTAAGCTTAAACTATTACTTTTAGATTTTTATTGATTTAAGTCAAGCTATGGACCGTTCATTAGTTATGTGGGGGAGGGGGTGGGTGATTCATTAGCAAAGGCACCTTTTTTGTTGAGGGCCCACAATAAACATATTCTTTTCAAAGATCCCCCCCTTATTTCAATAAAAATCACATCTGAAATATTACTTTTTGATTGTTTTCTTTCGTTCTGGTTTCTCAAGTTCTTGGAAAAGTTGAAAAAATAGAGTTCAATTGATTGGGACAACAAATTAAATTACCTAATGAAACAGTGAAATACTTAAAACGTGCTATATACTATTTATTAATTTTTTTATTTTTTTCTATTTTTTTTTTTATTTTTTTTTATCTTTGTTTTTATTATTATTATTATTATTTATTTATTTTTGTTTTTTGTCCGCGTTTTTTTTTTTTGGTCCGCGTTTTATTTTTTTTTGGTCCGCGTTTTATTAATTTTTTGGTCCGCGTTTTCCCAAATGGTCCGTCGGTCCGTTGGTCCGTTGGTCCGTTTGTCCGCAGACGGACGGTCCGTATCCGTGTTTTCCCGACACCCCGAAAGCAATTACTCATGTGTGAAATACTTTAGTGCTCAAACGTATTAATCAAGCAACGTAATTCATGATTTAATTAACACAAATTTATGCTTTAATCTCAAATTTGACTGTGGAAATGGAAAATCTATCATAAGCATTCGAAAATTAGGAAATAACTTCAAAGAATTGATTAAACAGAACCTACTTTAATAGTGTCCGGCTTTGCACACAACTGTCCGGAATTGCACCACTCAAACTACTTCACAAATATATCCATAACATTTTTAAAAATCACTAAAATTGACCAATACTTTATATAAACCTTTATCAGATGTTACCTCATCTCCAGGGAAAATATATTTCCTAAACAATGCATTTAACGTCCGGAATTGCACACACATACTGTATTTATAAAGTCTAGCAGAGGCGATGGAAACAGATTTTTCAAAAGTATTGAAATGTTTTTATTCCCCGAAGACATTGACTTATTTGCTAGTTCAAGCCGATATATTGATTTAAGGTAAATTAGAAAACCATCAAAGTTAGGGTTATTTTTTTTTGTATTTGCTACTCCAAATGTAGTAGCACAAATTTAAGAAAATAAAATTCACTTGGGTTTTATATTTCGAATCATCAGATATCAGTCCAAAAGCCTTTTGGATTTCAAGGTTGTAATCAAGAGAACAAATTTCGATTCTGATAAGCCATATTATCAGATATTAAATTAGACCAAAGGTCTGCTGTTACCTTGCAAGTCCAAAAGATATGAAGAAAGGTTTCTGGTTGGTGGCTACAAAAACTGCATACATCACTCTTGAGAATTTTCATTTTTTTTTAGTAGAACGTTTGAAGGAAAGATTCTATGGAGGAATTTAAATTGAAAACATAGTAATTTAGTATTCTTCGTGCATTTTGAGGCAAGAGTATAGGCATTGCTCCAAATTACTGAATCAGTACAACAATCTTGAGAATGTTGTGGGTATTTGAAAACCTTAAAATTTCCAAAGAAATGTATGCTTGGAGGGACAGCCATTCCTCCAAACGATACATTCTTTAACAATTTTTTAGCATTTTCAATCACCTGTAGTTCAGCTATTTCTTATTCACAGATTACCAAAATTGGGGAACTTACTAATTTTGAGGTGGTCTTTCTTATGGTGGGGTTTATTTATTATTATTTTTTTGTCAATCTGTGGCCAATTTAATATTCTCAATTTATTTTGTTTTTATCCATTTGTTTTTGATGGAGGATTAATGTCCTAAATGTCATCCTTTTACGATGTATAGTTTACAGTACCTTTAATAACAAAAAGAGAAAGAAAATCATCAAATACTTGCACCTTTTTCTTACTGTATTAAATCTGCTTTTTTGTAGAGCTCTTGACAACTCAGTCTGCTTCCTTTGGTCGGCCTACGTCTACATCTTTACCAAACCTTAAGTCCTTTGTGGAATTTAAGACTGGCAAGGGAAGACCCAGCAAGAAGGATCTAACATCCAAAGGGAAAGGAAAGGCGACAAAAGCAGAGGATAGCCCAGAAGTTATAATTCAGATCGGCTTAAGATATATGGATCCCAACGATGAAAAACTGAAGGAAAAGAGGGGGAAACGGCTTTCTGTCAGAGTAAAACGTGATTCTAACTTCAAAGCATTGTTGGAAACTGCACAAGAAAAGTGGAAGACTTACCACAAAGATTTGTATGATGAGGTTGCTGAATACACATTGCTACTTGATGATAGACAGGAAGCTTGTTTCATGCCTGGCACTCAGGCAGAGTTTTTTCAGTTCAATAAGTACAAGGAAGGTATCATGAAAGACTATAAAAGAATAGCATTGTTTCTATGTTCTACAGAGGACTTCAAAGAATCTACAATTGCTAGTGGTGAAGAGAGTGAGGACAGCCCTCATTGTGATCTACACTGTGACGACACAAACCTCAATTGTACAGCAGAACCACCACCTAAGAAAAGAACATTTGTTCAAACAACTTTGCCCACTCAACAACCTAATGTCAATTCTCCAAGTACTAGTGGTCTTAGTGATGCTTCTTCTGATGCCCTAGAATCAGCTTCTAAACAAAAGAGAAATTCAGAGAAAGATCCAAACTGGTTTTACCTTGACGAACTGGACAGACTGTTCAGTGCTGATGACAGTCCCCAGCCTGATCTAAGTACCAACCATGACCATACAAATGTTGATTGTGAAGCCAAAGTTGTCAAAATGCTTAGTGAAAAGGTTGTCACTGATGGTAAAACCTCTCTTTTCATTGTGATCAGAAGGGGTGTAACAGTAAGTAGGGCTATCACGCTATGGCAAAGAGCTGCACCAAAAGTGAACCCCATCCACGTGTGCCATGTAAAATTCGTGGGTGAGGATGGCATAGACGATGGTGCATTGGCACGTGAATTCTTTTCAACCACTGTCCCTGATATAGGGAGAATTGTTTTTCCTGATGGTTGCCCCATCTATTCCACAAATGATGTTTCAACTTATAGGACAATAGGTGAAATTGTGGCAGCCAGCATTGCACAAGGAGGCCCAGCTCCAGGATTTTTGGCTCCTTCTGTGTACGATTCTCTTGTTGTAGATGACTATTCCAGCAGTGACCTTTCTAAGCATTTAACTGAAAAGGAACTACTGATTCTTGAGAGCATCAAACAAGATCCTGCACAGAACACAGATGTAATAGTAGACCATGGCTACACAGGTCCTATAACCACAGCAAATGTTGAATCTATTGTCAATGCTGTTACTGTCAGTATGCTGAGTAGAAGGCAATTGATGCTAAGAGAATTCAAAAAGGGCTTAGAATTGTATGGTTTATCAGAGATTGTTGTGAAGTTCCCACAACATTGTAAAGCCCTCTTCGTTTATCAAGAGGCAGTTGATGCTAATTATCTGTTTTCTTTATTGAAACCTGTATATTCATCAGAGGGAAGTTCCCGACGTTCGATTGAGGAGTCAGTCATGGACATTTTCCAAGACTTTGTATTTAGTCTTGAAGATGGGGAGAAGATCTCTGGTTACAAAGAGGCTTTGGCATGGAATCCATTGAATGATAATTCAAATTCAGATGATGATGCAGCTAGTTTTGAAGTAGGAGACAACGGTGATACCTTAGATCACAATGTAATGACAGGTAAACAAGAAAAAATTATTGTTTCAAATATAAAGTCTAATACTCTTTCGATAAACATATTATCTAAATATGATAATTATTCTTGCAGATGATGCGGCTAGTTTTGAAGTAGGAGACAACGGTGATACCTTAGATCACAATGTAATGACAGGTAAACAAGAAAAAATTATTGTTTGAAAATTAATCAACAGTATAAAAGTAAACCTAATAAATCTAATGGTAATTATTCTTGCAGATGATGCAAAAGAAATGTCTTAACAGCTGACTTAAAACTATTTACACATGGTATATTTCTTATTTCAAAAGGTAGAGCATTCCATAGTTTAGGAGCAGCAGATTTAAAAGCTCTGTCACCTAAAGTCTTACGTTTTCCACTAGCTGGATCTAAAAGTGTGCCGTTTCTATTGCGGAGATTGTATCTTGACACCTTAGTTATTGAAACTAAATCGGACAGATATTTAGGTGCAAGCCCATGTAAACATTTAAATGTTAGCAATAAAATCTTAAAATGGATTCGATATCTGATGGGTAACCAGTGTAGATCGATTAAAACTGGCGTAATGTGACAGAAACGAGGAAGCCCTACAATAATCCGGAAGCCCTACAATAATCCACAGTAATAATCAACAGTATAAAAGTCTATTACTCTTTCGATAAACCTAATAAATCTAATGGTAATTATTCTTGCAGATGATGCGGCACAGGAACAACTACATATTGTGCACAGTCCAGATATATATGAAGATTCAGATGCAGAAACCATCACAATAGCACTTACATGTAACAGCTATAGCGCAGTAGTAGATCACGAAAATGATGAAAACTCTAACGAATTATTACTTTCTAAAAATGTAAAACAACTTCAAAAACAACTAAAGCTTTACAAACTGTACTTGGTTACAAACCTGCAATTATGGAGCTGGAAAGGCTTCGCAATAATAATCCAGTCAATCTATGGTTTAAGATCAAACTAATTGCAACAAAAGGTTTTTCACTGCCAAATGATAGTTAGTGGTCTACTTACTAACATACTAAAAGTTCCCCAAAATTCGGATAGCGGAACCTGGTTAAAATTAGCTTTTTTTTATTTCGAAGTTTTACCACAGGGTACCCAAATCCAGAAAAAAAATATTTAAAAATTATTTCGCTAAAAATAGAATTAAACTTATCACAAATTCACAGATATTGCTTCTAACAAATAAGGAGACACTCTCCAAGTCTTTATTAAAACATTTCACAAATATTGTGTGGCAGAACATGCTAAAATGAGTGATTTATTATTTCTCACTCTTACCACAGGGTGCCCAATTCGAGAAAAGTATATTTTGATAAAACATAGAACTAAAACATAATGAATTTGCAGATATTGTTCCAAAGAATAATCCCATCATTTTTTTTATTAAATAAATATATCTTTGTATTATTTATTAGACATAATTGATTTGTTTTTATTTAATCAAGTGATCCAATGGAATGACTACTAGAATATATGCTTACTTAAATCTTTGCATCTTCAGATTTTCTAAAATGAGTTGAAATGCATTCGGTGTATATAAGTGAAATAAAGAATAGAGAAAAATATCATATGCCCTTGGCGTGAATTGAACCCCATGGTTTCGGCTTTCTAGTCCGACGTGTTACCACTACACTACAAGGACCAACCAAGCTGGATACGCAGCTGGACAAAGTAGTATAGAGCAACTGTGGAGCGTCCCAGGGCGATATTAATCTCTAAGGTAAATTTGAGCACCGTAAATGGAAACGCAGGATTGAAGTGAATAATGGATTGAAAATAAAGTTAGTGAAATAAAGATCATGAGAAATATATCATATGCCCTTGGAGGGAATTAGTATCTCCCTGGGACCCCCACAGTTGCTCTATACTATTCTGTCCAGCTGCGTATCCAGCGTGGTTGGTCCTTGTAGTGTAGTTGTAACACGTCGGACTAGAAAGCCGAAACCGTGGGGTTCAATTCTATGACAAGAAACATTTATATTTGAATGTTAACTAAGCAGCTGAAGTTGGCCGAATACTTTCTGGTTGAACGCATAGATTTCCACTCGCTACTTTATGACAGAAGCGTGTATATCGTAAGGAATCGAGATACTCTGTAGGCAAACCATTGTAGAGACACACTTATGATCGTTCACCTCCGGCTATTACTTCTTCTTTAGAAGCAGCTGTGATGTTAAACCCGGGGGTGTACTCCCTTTGTCCAAGTGGTAGGGGTGATTGGCATACTTTTTAGGGTAAAAATATTTCCTGTGCGTACCTTTTAGGGTCCTTTTAGGGTTCTGGCTTTAAAATAAGTTACGTAACATGATTTTGTACCTGTCATTTTTACTCTGTTTTGTTGCTTTGTTGGGGTAGTAATCAACAAGGCTTTATCAGTTGTTTTTATCTGTGCGTACCTTTTAGGGGTCGTTTTGAAAACCTCCTCCCAATAACCCCTACCACCTGGACAAAGGGAGTACCCCCACCTTGGCTTGGTCAAGAAACAGAACATTTGTGGCACAACGTCGCGGGTACATGGGATTTGGTAAGGAGTTGTTGTCAAGGCGTTCCAGAAGAATGCTCTGTAACGTGACCAAGCCAAGGTGTTTAACATCACAGCTGCTTCTAAAGAAGAAGTAATAGCCGCAGGTGAACGATCATAAGTGTGTCTCTACAATGGTTTGCCTACAGAGTATCTCGATTCCTTACGATATACACGCTTCTGTCATAAAGTAGCAAGTGGAAATCTATGCGTTCAAGCAGAAAGTATTCGGCCAAATTCAGCAGCTTAGTTAACATTCAAATATAAATGTTTGTTGTCATAGCCACACAACAATTGTAATGATGTAAGGTGAATAATGAACAATAGGTATCTAAACTATAGTTTGTCTAAACACAACTATAATTGAAGTAATGCAGTGCAAATGTATATATAAATCTTTTAGAAAATCTGAAGATGCAAAGATTTAAGTAAGCATATATTCTAGTAGTAATCCCATCGGATCACTTGATTAAATAAAAACAAATCACTTATGTCTAATAAATAATACAAAGATATATTTATTTAATAAAAAATGATGGGATTATTGTTTGGAACAATATCTGCAAATTCATTATGTTTTAGTTATATGTTTTATCAAAATATACTTTTCTCGAATTGGGTACCCTGTGGTAAGAGTGAGAAATAATAAATCAATCATTTTAGCATGTTCTGCCACACAATATTTGTGAAATATTTTAATGAAGACTTGGAGAGTGTCTCCTTATTTGTTAGAAGCAATATCTGTGAATTTGTGATAAGTTTAATTCTATTTTTAGCGAAATAATTTTTAAATATTTTTTTCTGGATTTGGGTACCCTATGGTAAAACTTCGAAATAAAAAAAGCTAATTTTAACCAGGTTCCGCTATCCGAATTTTGGGGAACTTTTAGTATGTTAGTAAGTAGACCATTAACTATCATTTGGCAGTGAAAAACCTTTTGTTGCAATTAGTTTGATCTTGGGCTATAAAATCTCATAGATTGACTGGACTATAAGTTATCCACAAATAAGAACTCTCGATATTACATAAAAAGGTATGAAGAACAGCTGGCATCAATCCACATGATATACTTATTAAACAAAAGGCAGCACTAAAATTGCTAGCCTCATGGAAAATAACCATTCATTTATAACATTGCACTAACTTTTTTGTGAAATTTAATTAAGTCAATAAAAATCAAATTTATAACATCATGTACAAAATGTCACATACTGACATTAGCCCTTCGTCAGAGTACAATAGCTTTTTATTGTTAAGGTTATTTAGGTTACTAACACGCGGGTAAAACATATTGAGAAAACTAAACAAAAGGTTTTTAATTTTTTTTTAATTTTATTTAAACGTATTTTTTTACAATATGTTTGCCCAAGAGCAGAGCTCATCTAGGGGCTTACATACTAATTACAAATTTACATAGATACAAAACGGAAAAGCAAGGCGAGAAAAAAACAAAACAAAACAATTAGGATAATGTTACAATAAATATGTACTAATAATACAATAGATATATACGTTATAAATTAGAAAGTGAAATTGATATACTAGTTAGATACTAGTTAGGAAAAGAAAGGAAGAAATTTAGCTGGAAGAAAAACGATTTGTGTCAATAAAGTACTTTTGAACTGCGAGAAATAAAGAGTTGTTCTTTTCAGTACTTAAATCATCAGAACCTTGTAAAAGAATTGTGCATTTTGATTTCAATGAAAGATTTTGCCAATTGACAATTAGTTTGGCAGCAGAGGTAATCAGTAAATCTCGTTGAGCAGCGTATCGGGGACAGATTAAAAGAAAATGTTCAACTGACTCAACAACACCCTGCTGACAGTTGCAATCCTGGCTTGCACAACAATTGATTTTATACAAATACGAATTTAACGCGCACGAACCCAGGCGTAATCTGGTATGTAAAATCGAGGCGTAACGAGTTAAAGAGGTATTATATAACTTGTTGTATTTGTTAGGGTGATAATACTGTTTTAACTTTTGCTTAAATAAAGAAATAGTATCAATACTACGAAGGGAACTATCAAGAGTGTTCCACAGCGAAACAGTCGAAGGGAAAAAAGATCGTTTGAATCGTTCAGTACGAACCCTATAGGAGGTAAAGTTATCTCTATTCCTGAGAGAAAAAGGTTGGTTATAATTTTATTTAATTGTAAATCTGTAAATATTGATCACCTTTTCACAATGTACATAGAGCTGTATTATTACATGTATATTACATGTATATATATATATATTTAAATAGTGTACATAAAATATTTCACATCAAAACTCGACTACACTATTAAAGTAAGCAATTAATTACCTAAAAAGTACTTACTCGATAGCTATTCTCATTTGGAGGTTCATGACGTCTTTGCTGACAAAAAAGATAGAATAAATGAAGAAAATAGCCTTCTATTTATTGCTGCATGTGTTGTTTATTTATATATTTTTTTCTTATGTTGCTGTGATGTGATCTTCCGGGTTTGTGTAGTCTTGAGAAAGACTGTTGGTGTTTGTATCATACATTTATTAAAATACCACCACTGTTTTTTCCTATAATTCTTTACTTTGGAGATGACTTCCGCTCAGATTGTCGAACATTTATAGACACCATACAGTCTTCCTCAAGACTATTAATACAAACCCGAACGATAATACCTCATTTGCATTGCTTGCACCTTAGTTCAAATCATTCACTCTTTAAGAAATGAAATACATGTTGGGCCCGTTCGCACTGGCCAGACAAAAATTGTTTGGCTGTACCAAAATTCAAGACAAAAATTATTTCGAACAAAAATTGTTTGTCTAGTCGTGTTCGCACTACAAGCTAACAAATTGTGGATTAGCAAAAAATATGTCAATCAAAATAGTAATACGACTCCACTGTTGAGTGCTTTTTTCGCGGCAAAAAAAGTTTTGGCGCCAGACCGATTGTTTACATTTGTAAAAATGCGTCCCTTGAACGCTCTCGCATTTGTCTTTGCTTTTCAGCTGATGTTTAACATTCAACAACAAATCCTACTACTTCTTGGACTGCTTAGAATAAATCATATTGCACTAAACCGAAACTTGGTAGCTAGAAATGCTCGACGGCGCCAAAGATTTCAGCCGTACTGGATGCTACCACGACCTCAAAACTCTTGGTTCGAGATCCACTATAATGATAGGAATATTCGCGAAGACTACTTTCGCCGTCAAATGAGAATGGGAAGAAATACTTTCGATCTTCTTCTGAACGTTCTTCGTCCGTATGTTCAACGGGAAGATACAAGGCTGAGAAAATGTATCTCGCCAGAAAGAGTCGTAGCAATAGCAATTTACCGCCTAGCTCATGGAGGGACTTACGAGAATGCTGGTGTTGCCATGAATGTAGGCAAGACTACCGCATACGAGGCTTTTTGGGATGTTGTTGAGCGGCTACATGAAACCAGGGGAGAATACATTAAATTCCCAACACCCGTGGCTGAAACTGCTGCGGAAATAGAGACATTTGAGCCATACTCTGATTTACCGAACATAGTAGGAGCAATTGATGGAACACACATCAAAATAAAGAGACCACGGCAAAGTGGACATGACTACTTTAGTCGATATCACCAGCACGACGTAGTAACGCAAGCTGTAGTCAACGGAAAGATGTTATTTTTAGAGGTGGCGACCGGTTTTCCTGGCAGCATGCATGACGCCCGCGTGCTTCGTAACACTGTAATTTACACAAAAGCAGAAAATGGAGATATTCTAGCCAATGGACCAATGTTTCAGATTGGCCAACAGTCCATCCAACCATACCTTGTGGGTGATAGCGCTTATCCCCATGCACCATGGCTACAGAAGCCTTACCCAGAGGGAAGTGTAGACCCTGATGAAATACATTTTAGTCGAGAGCTTTCTGCAGCTAGAGTAAAAGTCGAATGCGCTTTTGGGGTTTTGAAAGCGAGATGGAGAATTCTAGACTTCATAGAGGAATGCAATGTCCAAAAAATATCTCAAATTATCATGGTTTGCGTTGTGCTACACAACTTTTGTATTCGTATGGGCGATAATTGGGATGAAGAAGACCCTCCGGATGACGATAACCCACCAAACCCTAATAATAATGTTTTAAGAGACGGAGATGATATTCGAGAAATCTTAAGAGCGAGTCCGCGTGAAAACCATGCAGACCAGTCTACACCGTACATCACCGATTTTCTTCAAACTTAGCTCGATTGTACATCTTAGTTAACTTATTACTTTGGTGAATTTTTTTGGCTTTAAATTAAAAAGGCTTAAAGTTACAACCGCTTGAGTATTTTACCCTAAAAACGGTCAAAATTTGCATAAAATATACCTAAAGTTTTACGGCCTCGTATTTCCTTTGCAGATTGTTCCCTGCACCAATATTCTGCCCACGTTTAGCACATTATCTTATTAGTACTTTAAGTTGAATAAAAAGTCGTGAAACAAATATTGGGTTGTTTTATAAAGGGTTGAGTTATTGCTATTTTTCAGCTTTGACGAAAAGTGTGAAAATATACTCTAGAAAAGAGCTATTTGCACCTATCCGGCAGTTATTCATATAACTTTGAAACCTTTATCAGATAGTATGATGATAGAGACAATGTTTTATCGAAAAAAAAGTCTGTAAAGTATTTATTTTTCAAGCGAAAAATAACTAAGAAAATGATGAAATTTACATTGTTTGAAGTTGTCACGTGACAAAACTAAATATACAACAAATCTACAACACGCTAAATATGATCCCAATATAATGATAATAATGATAATAATCAATTATATGAATTAAAATAATGATATTCATCATTATATAAGATAATGTTACAACAAATAACTAAGTTTTAGGCTTGTAAGCCGAATACAGTAATGTTTTGTCTGTCTACCTTCGGCTTTCCTATGTCTGGTAAAAACGATATTTCATAATATTTTTTTCACAATATATTATCATTTTTTGAAATAAAATAATTTTTACAGTATTAGAATTATGCATTTATTAACCTCACACACAACATGTTAAAGAAATTATTGAGCTCATGCGGTTGCTAAAAACAGAAACACACAAAGTAACAGTGTACTATATAAAACTATGTAACCTTTTTGATTTACTATTTTCCTGATTATGATCACTCTCCAGGGATATGAATACGTTTTCATAAAAATGTATTGTTAAAGTTCTAGCAAGACACATTTTAATAAAAGACATATATTTTGCTTCAAGTGTTCTCTTTGTTGTTTTGCATAAATTTGAAATTGACATTCGACTAATTGGCATGTTTGGTAGACACCGACATTAATTCTCATTTTACGTGCATTAGTTGAGGTTAATTTTGACATACAGTATTTATTTTATGTCGGTTTTCTCTTTTCACAATCTTTCTGTGGAAAATTATGGAAGTTTTCGAAGAAACAATGACACCTGTTTTGTTTTGCTACCTTTAAAATCTTGTACAAAGATTATCTGCACCCATCTACTTGGCTGTTTAAAAACTTCTTCCAAAGATGTGAAGTACGAGTGGGAACTTTGTCTTTTAAGAGCTGGTGTTTTTAAAACTGAAAATACAGATGATATGACAATATGTCCGCTGCATAGAGACCACTTTGGTTTAGGCTGGCGTCCCAGTCGAGTCTGTAAGCATCCTCAACACGATTCTAAACAAAAGCCTGCCAGAGGTGGACATGCAAAGCGTATTTCTCAAGAGATGTTCGAAACATGGGGAATGTTATGCGAAATTGGTCAAAGTATTGTTACATCTAAGTAAGGGTTGCATTTTCGATCCCATCTGAGTTTCGGTGAAATTAAAAATACTAATTAATAGTTTATTATATCGTTTAAAGGAATTTTCATTGAATACTATATATATTGACAACTAGTATTGAAGAGCTTTGAATTGAGCCGTTTCTTTTTTACGTTGATATATCTAGTGAGTGAATAAGATGAATCTGGATTACCATCGATTTTTAAGTATTAAAATACTTGCCATTCCCGCCAAACGACTGTGAAGCGATTCTCTTCCGTCAATCAAACATAATTGGTCTAGTCTAGTGATAATTACTATAAACAACTGACAATGTGAACAAAAAAACAGCTAGGTAAAAAATATTATTTCAAATAGTTGGTCCAAAAAATATACATTTATTTAGTTTTAACGTTCTGATACCCGTAGAATACATCGTTAGGCTAAAATTTGTTTTCACTGACATTAGTATGCAAATATTTTAATAGACAATTTGTTTGACGGAAGAGAATCGCTAACTCACTTTACAATCTCTGTTGGGCCGGCATTATTTTATTTTATTGTTATTATCACTATTATTTCATTCCATTTTTTATGTCATAATAACATGCTTTTCTGAAAGTTAACTCTAAAATGGTTAACGACCGGCAACCAGTTCATGACAGTTGATTGTTTAGTACTGATAATCACACTTGGCTACGCTGTCGTTGTCATTTGGATAATTTCCACGTTTTCGACTTTTATTTTATGAATCTGCTGTCTTAAAGATGTAAGTTTCGAATATTTATACATATTAAAATCAACTCAAGGCTCTTTGTTGTAATTTGAACCATTTGATCAGCTTAGCATTATCGTTGATGCAAACTCGGCATGTTTTTGTGTGTATTTCTTTCGGAAAAAAAAAAAAAAAAACAGCGTATAGTTAAGATATTTTAACATTGTACATTTATGACTTCTTAAATCGCCCTACTTCATTAGCTGTTGTTTTTAGGTAAGTATTTTAAAACTTATCGGCTTTTTTAGTCGCAAATGGTCATTAGTCTTATAATTGGATACGTGTAAAAACGCGAAATTCGTGATACTGTATCTCTTCACCCTTAAAACTTTACAGAAATTTTTTTCTTTGTATTTGTTAGCCATTATCAGTTGTACATAAAAGTCAAACTTTGTCGTTTTAAAAAGTTGCCGGATCTTGTATATCGAATTTTTAAGAATGCATACTCAAAATGTAGATTTCATAGCCTGATATGTAAATAAGCAAAAATTTTATTTAAATAAATCTTTTGATACTTTGATAGTGTCGTTGTATTTATTATATGTTGTAGTAGGTCTGTACGAATTCCAGGTAAGAAAAAAGCTATATTTTTAGAGAAATTGATTTGTAAAGTTGGTGTAAATTTCAAGCAATTTTTATCGTTCGTCTGACTACATTCCCTTAAACCTCGATATCTGCTAGAGAATTTAATATTTTTGTTTTATATTGCACACAGTTAATATTTACACTAAAATACATATCTCAGCCAAAAATGAAAGAAATCGGTGATACCCGTTGTAGACACATTTTTCGATTTTGCATGGTTTTCACACGGACTCGCTCTTAAAAGATTATTTGTAATCAGCTTTATTGTCCAGAATACTGCACATTACCTTCATGTTTATGTTCATTTCTTGTGAAAGTAGTAATTATATTGAAAGCTTTATAAATCAAATCACAAAAAGTAAAGTACTTTTTAGGCATGCAATCAATGAATATACAGTATGTATATTGTAAAGACTTACATGATAGAATTGTAACCATAACTGTTAACTATGCTGTAACACAACTGAATTAAAATGTTCAAAATTCTTGTTACACTTTCAACGTTTTCAACTTTCTTTACTTCGACATCATTTTCAACATTGCTTCCATAAACTTTCCCATCATGTCGACTTGTTTAGACTGCGTCTCTTGCATTTTTGAGATCACGTCTGTTATCTTTTCACCCTGTTCCCTAAGCGATTTCGTAGTATTATCTTCATCGTCGCTGTCTAGAGTTGCAGTTTTCTTTCGCTTTCGACTTTTTCTTTTTTTTGCACCAGTATCGTTAGTACTACTAGTACAAGGGGAACTTTCATTAGAGGTTGAGGCAGTACATTCGTCAGCACTCGGCACAGCTTGTGATTGTTCAACGTGTTCGAAGGTAACTACGTCCCTCGTGCCAAGAACGGCATCAATTTCGTCGTAAAAGGGTGATTTCTTTAAATTTCCTCCAGACTGCTTCTTATTCCAGTCCTTTTTCTCTTTATATTTCTCCACAAGGTACTTCATTCTGCGTTTACATTTATCGACAGTTCTTTTGTTTTTGTACTGTTTATTGAGTGTTTCAACAATCTTGCTCCATGTTGTTCTTGAATCCTTGCTCTCTAGGCGGTCGTGGTCTTCTGCCCATAAGTTTACTAGTAGCTTTGTTTCATTAACATCAAATATATCATAAGATTTCGATTTAGCTGCTGGTCCTTTCCCCTTGCCTGTACCGGTTTGCGCGCCATTTTGTACTTGGTTCATATCGACGGGAGTTAGCGGAGTGCTAGCCATTTGCGAGCCATAAAAATTGAATTGACCCGGTTGTATCATGAATCCAGGATAGCCAGGGTTTGGTCTGGTTTGGTAGTTTTGAGAGTCGTATTGATCATAATACGCACTCCATTGACTTTGATCAGCACTCATGGTTGAATCGTGTGAATGATTCGCTGACCTCAATGGCAATAACACTATAAGTAGAATTCGATCTGCTAAATGTCATAATAGTTGACAGTTTTGACGTTTGACAAAAATTTGACCAGCCTCAGAGCAGGCCGACGGCGTCTTTGAAGTTTGGTAGCCGAGACAAAATTCGTCAAGAACCAGAAAATGCGTTCGCATTTGTCAAAGACTCTTGATGACAGATTTTTTTGCAAAACAAACACAAAATTAGCCGTTATGTGGTTCGACACGTTTATGAAAACTGCGATGTGATTATTTTAACTTAAAAGTACACGAGCGAAGTCTTTTATAACGGTCAAACAATCAAAGAAATAACTATTATATTGAAATTTATCATTTTAAATGCAATATTCTTACCTTCAACATTCAGAAAAGCAGTAAATATAAGTCTCCTGAGCTTGAACAAACTATGACAGGTCTTTTTGAGGGTTTATACTGTTAAAAAGTACGCACATGTCCACCCGAACGTCCGCCATTTTGAAAATCGAACAGTATATGTACGCGTGACCTTGGACAACGTGGGGGGTCTCCCAGAAATGTCAAACCCAGGCCTTAACTAGCTTGAGAGCTGTCGCTTTGTACTAGTCACATGGAGCTCGTAAATCCTGTCTAAACCGTCCTAGTGCTAGATCATTCATTCGTTAGAAGGCTTAGGGAGAATTTATCTAAGCAATTTTATAGTAGGGCTAACGAAAACTTTGAATTATCTGATGCGACAATATGCTTACATGGGGTTGGGTGTAGGACTGTTGAAAAAATAGGACTGCATGACTTGCATGTCGTTCGTAGCCTTTCCCCTGAAGTGGTAATACTAGAGATAGGTACCAACGATTTTTTGTAGAAGGGAACTAGTACACATCTCTTTGGTGCTTCTTAGCCACAACAGGAAATATGTGTTTCTCACGGTATTTCCCATTATATTTCCCCGGAGTTGTAGTTTGTTATTAGAGTGATAAAGATCCTGAACCATTTGTTAAAGTTTAACAATATTTACCATCGCCTGTCTGTTTGGCCATTATATAGTCATGGGTATTCACAAGATCGGAAATGAGATTGGTGGGCTTGGTGGTATTTCCCAATGGTCAGCATTCATACCTTCAAGTATGTGAGTTGGTGTGGAAGAGATTAAAATGGTTCAATGTAAAAAGTGATTCGCCCATCTCATTCACACATCTCCAGAAGGAAAGGTTAAAATATGCAATTTCCATAACAAAAAGACAACACCCAAAGTACTAAACCAGTTATTAACACTTTTTACTTGTCTAAAACATTTGTAAACATGAATTAAGTAAAGAAGATGAGAATGGATTCAAATTTAAACTTGAAAATTCGGATATTCACCGATTATGCCACGCAGAAGATATTGAACATTTTATCAAAAGACAACAAAATAAGTACCTGGCCAACATTGTAAGAGAAAACAACAATAAAAAAAGCAATTAATGGTGACTTCCTTACTCCAATTCTGTTGGACAAGCACGATCCAAATTTAGTGTGTGTCTCTCAACCCCTGAACGTGGCCCACAACGCCTGCTTCTTAAAAGATGTCACAAAATTAAAGTGTGCCTGGAAGCACAGTTAAAATGAAAAATGGTCTGATCCAATGCATTATCCCATTAAGAAGGCAACGACCTCAACCTTCTGATGACGTATACGCCTAACCCTAAAACAATTTTATTACAAAAATAAATCAGACAACGATGTGCGCAAGATAATCTCAAGAAGTACACAGTGAGTAACTTTAATTGCAAAAAGGACTTAACAAACACGTTAGCCATATATTGGTTTCATAAGGTTTATTGGCTGGGAAATCGACGATATATTTGGGATCGTGTAATTTTCGGCTTTGGGAACGAAATCTATGGTAGCCCACAAGGGCAATATAATTCATATATATAATTCCCAGTACACAAATTTAATTCCCAGTAAAAAAATATAATTTCTAGTACAAAAATGTAATTCCCAGTACAAAAATATAATTCCCAGTACAAAAATATAATTCCTAGTACAAATATGTAATTCCCAGTACAAAAATTAATTCCAAGTACAAAATTATTTCATAGTACAAACATTTCTTATACAATAATGTGACGTAAGTTTGCCATATAAGGTATAGTTTGCAGTCAAAAATGGGACGATATTACCCCGAGCTTGAAGGTCAAATAACCCGTATTTTGCCCTCCCAAAAAACTGGTTTGACGAGTTGACGTCGGGGTGACTTAATTTAAACACTATCCAAAATGGCTAAAATAACGTTCTTTTGTCTTCTGAAATTCAGCCAGAAAATAAGAATGACGTCTATTTTTATGAAACATCACAGTTAACCTTTTTCTATCCAGAAACCTAACTAGCTTTGGAAAATAAAAGAACATAAAAAGCAGCTGTAAAACGACTGTTCAGTCACAACCTTTTTAATCAGTGGCAATTTCCGGCAATTCTAAATTCAAATGAAAATTTGTTGAACTTCTTGAAGTCTTACTTTTATATGCTAAGCTGGAACGTGAAAATGAACGCTTTTCATTTTAGATATTTTAATTTGAAAGTATAAAAATTCATTCTATTTTTTATTTCAAAACGAAAGACATTTGTACTATTAAACTGCAACGAGAAAATAACAAAAATTGCCATTGTATGTATTTTACGTTAATTCGATCAAAGTTTCAGGTTAGCAAGAAGGGGAATAGCCATTATCACCTAATCGCGTAATAATTGAAAAGTCACATATCTGTAGAAGATAGGGTTCTGAGAAGGGATTGGTTTCCACCGAAATTACTTTTTTACCGTGAACATTATGGCGGGTCTTCTTTCTGTCACGTTCGGTGATCGAACCATTAGATTCAGAGAGCAAAACCTAAATGTTTCTAGCATTGCGCTGATTTTCAAGCTATCTATCTATCTTACATCACAACCTGAAGGAGAAATATTTCTAGCGGATGATGCAGGCCGTTTCCACGTGAATGGACCCAAGTATTGTGCTCATGGCGATGCCAAACTAGTACAACAGTCACGCGAAAGACAACAGCCCACCTTTGGCAATTCACCATCAGGCAGCGGTAATTTGTTTAGCAATTTGGCCGTAGGACCAACAAGTCGTACTAGATTTAACCCACCTCCAGCCGCGAGACAACTGAAAAGGCCACGCTTCACAAGCCCGCCATTTGCTTCCCCTTTTGCCGCTAGCTCCAACTGGAAAAAGGCTTTTATTCACATAGAAGTAGATGAAGAAAGGAATGTTCATGAGTAATTTCACTTACATCTAGTGCTAACTGAGGAAACAGCGTCAGTGGACAAGATCAAAACTATGCTAAAAGACCAACTTTGACTTTTTTAACTTGTAAACGAAAGAAAAATTTGAAAATGAGCTGCATATTTTTAAATTTTAAAGATGTATCAAATTTTAAAAATAGATACAACCTTTCGCAATTTTTGTTAGTTCTCGTCGCAGTTTAATAGTACAAATGTCTTATTTGAATAAAAAATAGGATGGATTTTTAAAATAGCTAAAACGAAAAGCGTTAATTTTCACGTTCCATCTTGCATATAAAAGTAAGATTTCAAGAAGTTCAAGCAATTTTCATTTGAATTTAGAATTGCCGAAAATTGCCATTGATTCTTTTTCAATGCCTTTTTAAAAGCAAAATAAGCTTTATGACTTTATAAAAGGGATAAATATAAGGTTATTTACACTATCGTTTGGGAATGGTATTTTCTATAAAAAAAAAACATTTCTGATCACTTTTTTGTTTGAAAAAACTATTGACTGAATTATAAGTTTAAAATTTGACAGAACAAAAACGATAACCAAGCTAAGAAAAGGCAGTGGAATTTTCTCTCCATGTGCCGGAATTTCCGAAATGCTAAATTTTTCGATTAAAAAAATGCTATAACAGAAATTACAATAAACTGTTGTATGATAAATCCCTTATTAGATATTTTCTTTGGTATTACGGGCTGACATTTTACTCATTGCTCGTATTTCAGAGATTCGGCAAAATACGTACACAACTCGTAAAATATTAGCCCGTAATACTAAGTGGTATTTATTTCATAGTAGAAAAATATTTCACAGTAGTACAAACATATCTTTATTTCACAGTGTTAAAATATTTCACAGTACAAAAATATTTCACAGTAGTACAAAAATATTTATATTTCACATTGTTAAAATATTTCACAGTAGTACAAAAATATTTATATTTCACAGTGTCAAAAAATATTTCACAGTACAAAAATATATTTCCACCTAGTGGACTGGACGCGCTTCCAGTAGACTGAAAGGCCCAGAAGGACCCTAGCAACAGAAAGACAAAATGGTGTCTAATGCGAAAGAACACTTTTGTCACAGGTGTGGGTGCAATGTGGAGCCTAAACTATTACATCCAATCAAGCTTTATTTATCTCCAGCTGCTGCACAGACCAAAAAGATTACAGGTAAATTTTCTTTACCAAGTTTCAACACCTCCAAAGCAAAAAAGGAGTCAGAAAGATCTTCGATTTCGTAAGAAAGTTAAGAGTAAAAAAGTAGGCTTGATGAAAGACAAAGAAACCCAAAAATAGGAGAAAGCCTACTGCCTTCTTTTGGAGGTGAAATACAGTGCTTTTAACACGCGGTTAAATGACAAGGGTGATTACGACTTAGTTTTCAGAGACGCAACTGAAGGGCAATTCATACCTGGAACCAACCCCCCAGAGTCATTCATAATACCATTAAAATCAACATTTAACTGATCAATAGAGCTAGTAAATTATGAATGTCTTATCAGGATTTGTGTTCAATATATAATCATATTTATCAACATGCCAGTAACCACAGCAAGCTAGGATTAAGTATGAGAATTAAAAGTGAATGAATGGGCAAGCTGACATTTTGAGATAAAATAAAATGAAAGATACAAGCAACATACAAAATGATGGTTTGATTCAAAATCAGAATTACACTATTATAAGCATGTATTAAGTGAACTGTATGTCACTATGATTTCATTATTTTTATTATTCATTTGTGTTGGTCAGCTTGCAACCTCTATAACTATTATAGTAAGTTCTCCTCCCCAACTTAAGTACCTGACTCTATGTTTGTTTATCTAGATGGACTATGAAGCTATTGAGTATGCCTCTGACGACATTTTGGTCAGCCTTGGATAACTTGCCAAAACAATGTGCAATTGAATCCCTCAAATAAAAAGGTGGAAGAAATGAAAAAAGGACAAGGAATAATGAAAACGACAACTCTACGACCTAATAATGTCTAAAGCAAGAAAGAAAAAGAAAGCCAACTCTAGTAACTCAAGGCCACCAGTTACAACTAGCACCAGACATGTCAGCCTTGGATGGATGCATTATGGTGAGATGAAACAAAATATGTCTCAGTACGGTGTAAAAGAGGTGAAGGAAGAAGAGAGGTATAACTTAAGTCAACTAGCACAAAGGATGAAACAATGGAGTGTGCCAAGAATGTTTTTTTTTTTCCAGATGGAAACAAAATCTGTGTTTTGATTAGAGTCAGAAATGACTTTTGATCTTGAAAATTTCAAAGAATAAACAATCACTGACATTATTAGACATTATAATTAGACATTAGTTAAAGCTAAACAAGTCAAACTAACAAATAAGGATCTGAAGGAAGCTGCAAGTAGGATTTTTTCAACTATTGATGGAAAATGCAAAGAAAACTATGGGAGATCATTGATGTCAATGACACTGATGCACATTTAAGGCAATCATTTAGAGCTAGAAATGAACAAAGATTATCTCAATTCTTAAAAAAAAAAAAAAAAAGAAATAACAAGAAAGAAAGCCTCGCCAAAAAGGAAAGACAGAACACACACAACAGCAATGGAAAACATAGAAGGTGATTTAGACAGGCTCCTTCAAGATGCAAAGTTATGGCAAGAAGGACAACAAATAAATTGGCCAAAAAAGAGCAGACTAAACAATTAGAAGCTCAGGTTCCCCAGAAGGGTCGAAGAATGCAGGTCAGACAGTGAAGGCACTTTTGCAAGCAAATGGCATTGACACTGGATAGCTCAGAACAGCAAAAAGCCCAGTTGACAGTCTAACAAACAAACAAAGTAAGTATAAACAATCAAACATTTCCATACATTCCGAGGTATTTAATTAGTTCCTTCAATTTTATAATATTTATATTAAGGCTAAGATATGATCTGCTAGCTTAGAAACCTATTCATAGTATCAGATGAAGTACTATCATTTGTCAATAGCTAATGTGACAAACTTATTATGCATGTTTATATATGATATACAAGTCTCATTATAAATTAAAATAATTGATATGCAAGTCTTATTATAAATTCTAAAAAAATAATTATTGCATTGCAGATTTGAGAATACGCCGGGCTATACACAAAACAATAGGGTGGTGCTGTTTTATGTCCCACTTTCAAGAAGCAACACCGAGATAAAAAGCTCATCAAACAAAAGATTAATAATGACACATAAAATATAAGGATTCCTGTGGTAGAATCAGACCTGACCATATTGACCATTACACCAGATGACAAAGTGCAGAATAAAACAATTCAGTGTTCAAACAAGGAAAATACAATTGTTAGAAATTAGAAAAGAGAACCTTAGGAGGTACCAGAACTTAATGAGGAGCTTTGATGAAAGACATTATGATGAGATGACATGGCAACAAGTTGAGTGTCAACTAGAAAAAATAAATGAACCAACATCAAGTGATCTAGATCTAACATCAGCGCCATTAGCTTTTCAAGCATGACACTCCACCATAGCCAATCATGGTCACATGCTATTCCTAACCAGGGAAGAGGCAAAGGAACTATTAAAGAAGGATATAGATGTGCAAGCTACAATTAAAGAGCCCAAATTCTACATTTTGGGCTAAACAACTTTGGAAGATCAGATGCGCTTTGTGCTCACAAGACAAGATGATTTGAGAGAGCTTTTGCAACCAGTGACAAATGATGCAGGTATCCCAATACAAGATAAAATGCATTTCATGAATGGAGACAACCCGGCTATCCAGATGGAGGATGGTACTCAGCATGGGGGGAAATATTGTTGTGTAGGATGCGATGGCAATATCAATTCCTCTAATGACTTTGAATACATGATACAAAGAAAATATCTATCTTTACAACAAAAGACAGATTTAATCCTTGAAGAAAACAAACACCCATACAAAGACCTAAGAAAAAATGAAATTGTACAAAAAAGAGAAGCTCAGTAAAATTGTGTGGAGGGGTTATAGTACGTATACCATATATGGTATAGGCCTGGTGTGCAATAGACAAGCAACTAGCAGTCCCTAACAAGCGAAGAGAGGTACCTAACAAGCACATAGCGGTCCCTAAACTCATACCCGGTCTAATACGAATTCAAACCGGAAAAAAAAAATGGCGGGCAACTTTCTAAGCAATGTAAGTAGACATTTTTCAATCGTGCAGATCTTCAATCCAGACACCTATTTTTTTGATCGTTTTGGCAATGAAAACTGCAGTAAAAATCATTGTCTACTGTGTCCTATAGAAGAGTTGTCAAAGAAGTCCTTGCATATGAGGGAACATTTCATCGATGTACAGGTCAAAAGACGTGTTTCAGATAGAGGTAAGAGTATAGTTTCTCACTGAAAAACCATTATGATAGTAGAAAATAACCTCTGACACCTATGGTATTATCCTCCTAAAAATGTTCGTTATTTAGTAATTCTTTTTGTAAACGCGATAATAATATGTCAATAAACCATTATTTATTATGTGAAAATAATTTGTTGCCGTTCAATCTTCTGTAATAATTCAGTATTACTAGGATTAATTTACTGTGTCGTACCTTTTATATTTAAAGTTAAAGCTTAGAATTACGAAAGTATATTAAAGTTGTGTTCATTAACCCATATGAGATACTCTTTAGTATGTTTAATACTTTTTAAAGCACCTCAATTCCATTGTCTTCTGTTGTGGATTTTTGACCACCACACTTTAAACAATGCACTTTGTTTCACGGGTAAATGAGAACTCTAACCCGTGAAAAGCACTTAAGTGTAAATGCGGTTAAATGCAATTTAGGCAAAGTTAAAATCAAGCTAAAAAATAAACGACAATAACTCGGTCTCACCGCAATCGCTATCCTATGCTAGCAACATACCCCTGCAACACACGCTATCCACATGATATCGCAAATAAGGCTGGTCCTCTGCTACGTGAATGCCATTCGCTATTAATGCTAGCCATTGCAAGCTACGCTGGTCCAGAAGCTCACTAGCAATTTTATTTACCAATCGATATGCCACCAAAAAATTCCCGCAAAGCAGAAGACCCTGAGTTGATTACTCCTGTAACAGAAGCAGAACCAAACGAACCACTGCCCTTTATTATTTCGCAAGAGGAGAGACAGGCGATTGTTCAAGAGGTTGTCCGAGCACTAGCGACCACGGCCAACACGGTGACTAAAGCAAGCACATCAAAGGATGGACAAGGTACGTTGCCATTAACTGTACCATCCTTTGTCAACATGTTCGCTACGCCTATTAACACTTACCTGACTAACGCTACTGCTAGCTCGGCATCGTTGCATGCCCTGCCATTGGGTTATGGTAATTTGCACACAATACCTGCTAGTGTACCAAACGGCATGACGCAAATGGGAGAACCTACGTAGCACGCAGTTGATGTAATGACGTGATATGCTTACTTTCCGATAGTCATTCAAAGGTTGTTCGGGATTCGGAAAGGAGTCGGAAAAATGTCAATTTCCCGCAGCCTTCCCGCAAAAATTGAAAATGGTTTTTCAAGTCGAAGAAAGGTTAAAAACATATTTTGTAAACACTTAAAGGACTATACTCTACATGGAAACTATGTAAGAGGGTTCATAGATGACGAAGATCGTCTCAACTCCTTTTTAAAGGAGTTTGAGGCTTGTACACATACATCGTTCAGTACAGCGAAGTCGGAGAAACGGACAGAAACCTCGAAAAGATATACATTTCAAGGTATATTTTCAGCATGAAATTACTTTAATATAAATTGTATTTCTATAACCTTGCTTTTTCTGGTCTAATCAACACCCTTTCGTGCTTTTTTGAGGGTTTGTGGACAATTTACTTACAGGGAAATTGAGATGTGAAAGTAAAGTAAATCCCTTACTGTTGCATACCATTTATCCTCGAGGGAAGTTTTAGAGTGTGCTTTCGGGAAAAGAAAGCAAAAGAAGAGGAAACACGAAGAGGTAAGTTTATTGAAGATTAAAAAAAAAACAAAGTAAAAGAAAAAACTGTAGAAAAATGTTGTGCTAACTTACTTAAGCTTACTGGGAATAAGTTCGAAAAAATTAAACTTGAAATGAAAAAAATTCGTAAAAGTAAGTAAAAAACGACAAAATGGAATCCTGTATACTGTAAATATATCTACTGTAAATGTAAACAGATATTTACATATAAAAGAAAAAGAACAGTGATCACCATGCTATTGTTCTTCTTGTTAAATACAATAATATACCCAAATTTATGTAAATTTTTCATCGAGTGTAATCATGCCATTAACATAAATCTACAGCATATAGAGAGTGACAAATCACATTATTTTGCATATATTTTATATAAACTTAGCAAAACTGGTTGGCCGGGCTAAGGGTGGGGATTAGATCAACATTGAAAGCCCCAGAGTGGGGCATTTGCCATTAATGCTGCCCCCCCAGGGTGGGGGCATTTGCCAAATATATGAGGCTGATTCTTGGGGTAGGGGCAAAATTAACCGAGAACCGTGGAGAACCACAGGCAACCCAAGCATAGTCTTTTTCGGCAATGTACGTCCTTTTTAGAACAGTTTTAAGAAAAACGACCCACTTGTAATAAAAATAAAATTTCGTTTAAAAAAAAAAAAAAACTGCTCAAAAAAGAATAAAAACCGCAAAGAATGACTTCAAATATTACAACAAAGAAGAAAAGGAAAAAAGAAAAATACATAAAGGTTTTGCAAATTTATTGAATAAGTACTTTGCCGAAAAAGACTATGCTTGAGTTGCCTGTGGGAGGACAGGACTTGAAAGATCGAGAACCCCCCGAAGATTTGTTGAACCGCATGGGCAGTTTGGCCCAGTCTAGCTAATAATGGCCGATATCAAGGTAAGCTAGATGTATGATTTTAATATATACTCTTTTACCTCATATTTATTCTCATATATTACATAAAATGTTAAAATATTATTACTCAATGAAAATTGATCAAAGTTTTATACGATCGTAGCGATTTTTGCTATCGGAATGAAAATATACAGGCCTAGAACGCGGCTAAATCTAGCTCTGAGGGGATTTGCGAATAAAATATTTTATGTTCAATCTTATTGTTTTAAAATTTAAGCTTTAACCTCGAGTCAGTAGTAATATTTCTTTTTATTATATGGATAGTAGTGTTTTACCGGAAACTAAAACACTCGTATTTTCCATATTTTCACTAGTGAAGATATGAAAAAGTTATGTACCAAAAAGTTCCGGATGTACGTACGCGTCAAATCAAAACAACTTTCCCGCCCATTTCTAGTCGATTGATCGCTGAATTAAACATGGCGGCTCGATTTGTAGAAGTCTCAGAGGAAGACTTGGCTAAGTTTTCAAAAGAAAATGAGAACCAAAACACAATGAAGAAAACAGAATACGACCTTCGAATATTCAGGGAATACATGGCCTTTATAAACGAAGACAGGGAGATAGAAACACTGATGTTTTCTGTTAAAAGTTATGAAAAGGAGAAAAATCGTCGAATCTTCCAGCGAGGAGAGCCAAAGTCAGTAAGCTTAAATTAAAAACATTTTTTTATTTTTTATTTTGATATCAATATTTGCTGAACTTTATTCAGTTCCCGGGTCAGTTGTGCGACTTTCAGCACGTTCACTTGTAATGAATATTTCTATACATTGAATTAAAATTCAACATTTATTCTTAATTTTGTTTGCTTCACTTTGTCCATATAATAAAAAGAACATTACACGGTGGCTTGAAGATATGAATTTTATTTTCTCGTGGTAAAAACAACATTTTACTCGTTCGCTGCGACACTCTTAAAATATTGTTTTCACCACTCGAAAATAAAATTCATATCTTTGCGCCATCGTGTAATATCCTCTATATATTTCTGAAAAACGTCAGCGATCATAATGGCTGTCAAATAGCTCGTATTCATCATATACCTGTTGTTTTTAATGGGGCAAAAAAGCAGCTGAGACGAGGAAAAGGAATAAAGAACAAAGACAGAAGGTACAAGAAGATACAAGTAAACCAACAAAGAAAGGTCGTAAAGGTAGCAAAAAAAGACAAGTGGCTAATGGAAAACAAGACAACAAAAAGAAATCTGGGAATCAAGCAAATGAGCAAACTGAGAAAGCAAATGAGAAGTGTCAACAGAGTGAAGAAAGTATTTGCATGGACTGTAGCATGTCTAGTCCCCCAGAAGATTATACGACTGATGAAAAGGAAGATATTGCATGGATTCAATGTGATTATTGAGGGGTGGTTCCACATGATTTGTTTGGGCCTTTTGTATGTTGAAAATGCCAACTCCTGGTTATGTTACAATTGTTACGAAAAATGGTAATGAAGCAATAAACGAGCGATTTCCGTGGTTTATCGGTGTAATAAACCACGCGGGATGTTGAGAGAACACGAAAAAAGGCCTAAGAAAATCTCGAGCCTCCGAGATACATTTTGAACGGCATTTTTCAAAAGTGAACAGGGAGCAAACAACAACTTTTTCGCTGTTCCTTCGAAACTCTCCAAAACCGTGGTTTATCGGTGTAATAAACCACGGTTTTGGACCAATCAGAGCGTGCGTTATAATCAAACTATATTATAACAGCAAATAAAAGCGTTGATACTGGCAACTTGTTGTTTGAAATTATCTATATAGTATTTTAGTAAACATATTATTTAGTCTTATCATTTCTTCTTGTATTAACATAAGCTATCAAAGAAAGCATACAAATAAATATTAAATAACTATCAAAGGGAGCATACAAAATTGTATTAGAACAAGCATATCACCTTCTCCATTACCAGAGTTACATTAAATAATTTCGTATTTGACTGGCAATATTTGCCATTCTGAAGCCCCACCTGGGGACATTTGACCCCTGAATGTGTCCCCACGTGGAGATTTTAAGTTGCATTTGACCTTATTCAGAGGCCCAAGGGTGGAGCATTTGAAAAAAAAATCGAAAAAAAAAGAGTAGTAAAGGAAAGCTTCCACTCACTTTTAGATCAGAATGGACTTCTATTTATAAAATAAGCTTTGTAATCTTCGTAAGGTATGCAAGCGACCCTTATGCCTTTGATATGTATTGTATATTTCACGAAAAATCCCGTAAAATAAAGTATATTCTGCTTAAATTGACTCGTATATGAGTTAGATGGTGGGGAAATTATACACATAAAGGGACTGTTTCTTTCTCTTATCCTTCAAACGTAACATTAATACTTTGTTGCTCAATACCTCGATCATATTTCAACATTTTTGGCGCTGAAATTCAACATTTTGGCGCAAACTTCGCAATACGGACGTCTCTTAAAACATCTCTATATAGTCTTAAATTAATCGCGTTTATTTAATATGTATCGTACATTCCTGGATCCTAAAAGCTGTGGTTTTGCAAAAATTGGAGCTATCAATGCAGGAAAAAAGCAAAACTCTTAGAAAGAGAGAATGACAGCAGTATCAATTATGGCGCTCGAGTGCTAAAGGAGAGATACCTACTCTTCCAAGATATGTTTGAATCCAACACAGACAGTTTCGAAATTCCTTTTAATGAATTCAACAAGAAGGTTAAAACTCTAGATATGTACATCACAAAATGGAGAAAATGTAGTAGAAATAACTCTGAGATGCAGCAATGTTTTTGATACGTTTCAGCCAGAAGTTTTGGTCAAGCTTTACAGATTCGAAGAAAAGAGAACATACACTCTTTGATTGCAAAGGATGTCATCACAGCTATGCTAAAACTCAGGCTTACTTCCCAGTGAAATCACCACTTTTAAAGAATAAAGCAATGCAAAATCCATTCTCAATCACAGAATCCACAGCTCGACGAGTTTTAAAGAACCCAAATAAAACTAAAGCCAATGAATCTGCTAAAGAACTTTATAATAGAATTAATGCAGCATTTGAAAGTGTCTGTGGTCTTTCATTTGGTGAAGCTTTAACCCAAGTTCCAGAAACCAATCTGCAAATAAAACAGCAATGAAAAGAAGGCAGTACGAAGAGATATTTTAAGGAAAAACAAAGAAAACATTGAAACAGAGTGGATGAAAACAACTGTAGAGAGGTAAATAATATCAATTAATTAAGAATTTATTTCAATAAATTAATTGAAATTAAATACTCACTGATTTAGCATAAACACTGGTAATTTAGGCCAAGTTAATAGATGGTTATTTGGGCTAACTTAATAAATGGTTATTTGGACTAAGTTAATAAATGAAGGAATAATTAAGGACAATGTATAACAATACATGTTTGTACATGTATATGTAACACTGGTATATTAAATTATGTACATGCAAATAATAAAAATTCTAATTGGCCTTTTCCATATCGAGCAAGGGACTGGGTACGAGTGTGAAAAACTAATTTAATTATGGTTCTAGAAAAAATAACCCCGTCTCATGGGAGAGTAGCCAAATATAAGCTTATTGACCAAGTTTCAGAACGTTTGGCTAAATAGAAAAAAGATTATGAGCATTCAAACTTTGCCAAAATTACAGAGAAATGTATGGTGTCTTCTAAAACGTCCTTCCAAACCATACATTCCTTGTATTTTCGAAAAAAATTAAGATACCATAATTTCCTTGCAATTTGCACAAACTTGTTCAAACTTTCAATTCTTACGAACTTGGTTCCAGTTCCTTGCTCGATATGAAAAAGGCTAATTGCTTTTAGATGCCTTGGGTCCAGACAGTCCTTCGCTGGCAGGCAAAGAGAAAAGGTTGGTGTTGGATTTGAGAGTAAGAAATCAGCTAAAAAACGTATTGTCAATGAAAATCAGCAAAGGCGCAAAAGATGCCATGCAGGAAATTTTGATAAAATGTCATGGGACAAGGAGAGTTTAAGAAAAGAAGTAGAGGCATATGAGGATGGTACCTTAGTAAACTAGACCAGTCTTGCTACAAAAATATACAATCACAAACAAATCTGGACAGATTGCAAAGAATGGAGGACAAATTGCCCAAGAATTCCTTATCAGTAAGGGTGAGAATATCCATTGGTTCAAGAAAGTTGGAGAACAAGTCGCCTTAGCTTAGTTTTAAAATAGTATCTTAAAAATTATATTAATGATATTGTATTGTTGTAAACTATATTTAACTAGTACGTATATTTTTAACTTTAAGATTGTAAAGCGCATATGGACATTTATGGAAGTGGCGCTATATGATAACTAAATTATTGTTGTTAAATATATTCTTTTGGGCATATAGTTTGATGAGAAATAGAATTACGAGAAGACCAGTTGTCATTTTTGTAATTTGTATATTTCGGTCTTTATCCAAAGACCATCAACTGCAAATGAATAAATTAAACTAAGATTAAAACTAACTCTTAGTTTAATTTATTCATTTGCAGTTGATGGTCTTTGGATAAAGACCGAAATATACAAATTACAAAAATGACAACTGGTCTTCTCGTAATTCTATTTCTCATTATTGTTGTTATTATCAAAATAAACTCATAATAAAATTCATAATAAATTATAAATTGTTTGAAATTTTGAAATAATTATCAGACTACATGACTTCTTTTGTAAAAACAATTTACAAAAAAAGAAAAAGAAAAAGAATACATATTCACAAACATCAGTGATGACAATAATTTCAAAAAAAAAGAACTACTCCTAAATTGTTGCTTTTTTAATTACAGGTGAAATCTCTATACCAATCCCACAGCCAAATACACAACTTAATGAAATGCTGAAATTAAAAATACAGCAGGGAGAGTACACAGTTGGTGAGCTTGTTGTTCCAAGAAAGTATAAAAAGTTGTTAATAAACACAGATGGAAAAATAGTTAAAACTGAATTTGTGGTTGAAGGAAGAAAACAGCCTTTTGAAGAAATTAGAAAACAAATGATTGCCAAGCACAGAATGTATATGATGCAAAACGAAGACATCTATTATGATGAGATGCCAAGGCTTCAAGTAGTAAAAAGGCTCAACGAGTTAGGTGAATTTAATGATGGTGAAGGTCTTACAGCTATGAGAAAAAAGTTAAAGGCATTTGAAAGATCAAGACATTTATTTGTTTGGCATGATCACTCAACTTTAGCCAATCATGGCCACATGGTGTTCATGGTGTAAACAGTGTATGATCCTGCTCTGTTTTTAAGGTTACTGTGAACCTTTAAGCCAAATTTGGCTGATTATTTTTTATTTCAAGATTTTAACGTTTATAACATTACATATAAACTTTTGATTATTGAAACAAAAACATCATAATGTTACATACTTCCAGAGATATTAAAATATATTCGTTTTTATGGAAAACAAATTTACTTGAAAAGTGACATTATAATCCTATAATCCTATTATTGCTTGGTTCGTTTTTATGAGATATCATGTTGCGTTACTTTTTGCGTTACTTTTTTTTTTTCTAACTTTTTTCATAATTTTAGATGTTTCTTGATTTACTTGGTTTACTATTTGATTTAATCTTATTTTTGTTCGCCATGTTTACCGCTTTGTGCTCTAAAAAGTATTTTATGAGCGTTTGTTATCTGATTTATAAAAACGTCCCGCAGAGTATTACCAAAACAAAACAGGATACCACGATCTCTATTGGTTGATTTGTGACCTTTAAGTGACCTCGCTGACATATAGATGAAGTGGGTGTCAATGTTTACAAAACTTTCAAAGCCCGATTTCTAGCTTTTAATTTTGCGCATACTAATCAACTTTAAAACGATAACCTGCAAAAATTACGGTCCGAAAATCTTCGAAATTATCGCAAACACTACTCAACTCATCAAAATTAAAACCGTGTGAGCGTTTATCCATTGATAGCGTACTTTTTTACTTATGAAGTCGAATATTAACCAAACATTGAATATTTACGTTTCGTTACTTAGCTTCTAAACTAAGTAAAATATTGAGAAACGCTCACACAGTTTTAGAGAACAATATATGCTGACAAACATTATGCATTAAAATTTAGCAAAAGACGGATAGTTTTTCCAGGTTATGCTTTTAAACAAAAGACACCCGATTTAACTTGAAGTCTTTCTCACGCACTAATATTTTAAAGAAAAAAACTACATAGACGTATTCTTTGTTTAATAAGCTTTAAAATGATGTATAATGCAATAAAACGCGACGCGACAATCAATTTTTAACGAAAGGTACCCGCGAAGGTTCACAGTAACCTTAACTCCTGACGAGGTATCTGACAATTTGTCAGGAGATAGGGAAAGGTTGTATGGAACGGTGCATACCGCTAAATTTGGAAAAGAAAACGTCGTAAAAGAGCTTGAGCGATGTTCAACACTCAAAATGGCGCAGACTGTGGATCACTTTCTGCACAACGTTAGACATCCAAATCTACCTCTTCTTGTCGGTGTACATTTCGATTCAAAAACAAATTACAAAATCGTCATACCGTTTAACGGTGTGGACGGCACCCCGACTAGTCTTTTCGGCACAATGACAAATAAATTGGTGCATGCCGAAGTACGTAACACATGGATTTATGTTTTAACTCAGGTTACAAAAGCCGTTGCATATAAGCACAACGTTGGAGTGCTGCACAATGATTTAAAATCAAACAATGTGGTACTCATTGACTTTGGCAAGGCATCATTTGTTGCTGACGTTCCAGTACATGTCTCCTCGCGATCGTCCACAAAACCAAGACATATTGCAGCGGAAGCAGAAAAGACCACATCCAGCGACATCTTCTCCCTCAGTTGTGTATTGAAAGATGCTTTCGCTCTTATAAAGGAACTTCAGTTTTCTATTTTACAGGAAATGTATCGAAAATGTCGAGATGCGTCAGCAGAAAAAAGACCAATGGCAACCAGTGTTTTCAAGTGCTTGCGATCTTGCCGTAAACAGTGACAATGACAAAAATGTCTGTCAAGAGTTCCTCATGAACAAGTCAACATTTTATGAGGAACAAGTGAAGGTTTTTATTGCCTATTGTTATTCAAATATATAAACAACCTTCATCACAGTCATGTAACAGCATTATAGTACTACTCAAGCATACAGCTGGGAATCAGCAATTAGTCTGATAAATCAGCAACTTGAAAGTACTACACCGAGATAACATATGGAGTAAGGAATGGATTTGTATCAATATTTTGTAATATTTGAGGTATACATATTTGAGTGGTTCGTTTGTTATGCAATGTGTTCAACATCCACGTGTTGGAAATTATTACTCTAAAAATTCTAACATCAACATTTTTCATTCTATCCCAGCAATACTTCCTGGATATGTTCCCAGTACATGGAGGCATTTTTTTGTTTTGAAAAGTTCGTCATACTTGGAAATCTTCTCACAGGAACATTAAGTTGGATATAGGCATGTAATTACTATTTTCTTGCTGATCAGCAGAGGAAACACCCTGCTGTAAGGAAACGTTCCCAAAATCAAATCCATAAAAAAGGACCAGAGTAAATTAGCTGTTTGGGTTTTAACTGCCAATAACACAATGGTAAAATAGACAACATGCATATGTATGCAAATTTAAAGCACAGTATCATGGGTTGCCAATTACAATGATTTAGTGTTCAAATACCGTTAAATATCAATGTTCTGATGCTTATAATTTTAGAGGTTGGAAAGATGCATAATCCCCGCCACAGTTGAAAATTATGACTAATATTTATTGAATAGCATTTTTATTGTTTGGTGTATATCTTAGTAGTAATAAATTTGTCTATGTAATTGATCTACTTTAAGATCTAATATTGTTGTTTAATCTGCAAGACTATAATGGTAATTTAATTGTAGTAAACCAATGCGTAGCAGTTGCCTATGATGTTGACTGCTACATTGGCAGAGTTATTGCAATTACGTCAAAGGAAGAAATGAGGATCATCTTTCTTATCAAAAAAACGGAGCCACCTTTTTCTGTTGGCCTAAACCTGAAGACAATCACAAAGTAAGTGCCAAATTTATCTTTTGCACAAATCCCAATGTGCAAAAAATTGGCACTTTGTTATTGGCCATGAAGAAGAGCCTCAAGGCAAGTATTTGTAAATAGTAAACATGATAGTAAAGATGATGAACTATAATTTTATAAGATTAAAAGCAGTAGTCTAATTGGCGAGTATAGTAATGAAGAATGCCTGGATTTCCAAGAATAATCAATGAAACGATCCTGTAAGATCAGCGCCATCTCTGACTAAATCCATGACCGCCTGCTCTTCCCACCATGTAAAAAAAGACACGTAAAAACTGATATCTCGAAGGTAAGTTGCTAAAGAACTGTATCAAAATTGTAGAGGAAGCTCTGCCACTGGAGAATATGTGAGCTTATTATCATGACATAGATGTCTGGATAGATCATCTAAATCTGTAAACTATCTTTCAAGAAAATATGACGACCTTCTGAAAACAACTTCATTGGTCAAACGCAAAGCGGCATATGGTGACGGCATTGAAACAGCACGTCAAAACAGTTGACCAAAGAGCAACTGATGCCAGCACACAAATAGACGATCTTGCACAATACATTAGAAGGGACTGCCTAGAAAAACTGCCTTCTGCGTTAGGTTATATGTTTCCTTCATACGCAAAATATAGGACGCACACCTAAAACTATACTGATAGTCATCAGGATCAGAACAAATGGAATCATTGTCATCAGGAATATTATCAAATTCTGGTACATCATGATCAGGTTGGCCTAGGTTTTGTACTTCTAACTGGGCCTGTACTTGATGTCCTTGATCTTGATTGTTAACAAATTGAGTGACATTTCCTGCATTCTCCCAAATTCCCCTGTTTCTTTCTAACGTGGCTTCTGTAACCGTAGAAGTTACGATATGTCTGACCACAGCCACCAATGCTACAGACTACATTAAAATTCCAATCTTGACTATGTACTCTGTGATAGTGTTTCAATAGAAGTGCAAAAGTTACCATCAATGTCGGACCCCCACACATATTACAACTAAGACCCATAGTCCTTTATACCTTGCGGCTAGCCGCATGTGATTGGTGATGTAGTAATGCTTGTAATATAGCTTTAATATGACACACAATTATAGGCTTATGATGTCATCTGTAATGCAGGGGGGTGGGGGCATTATTACTCCAAAAATACCAATGGAGTGATGTTTATTATGACGTAGGTAAGCTGCAATGCACATCTTGCACCCCTCGGTATTTTGTCCCAAGACACTCCCTTCTTTCGCAAGGGAGCACTTAATAGGTCAAAATGCTATTTCATTGCCTCACTCTTATCACTTCTAACCAATGATGACAGCAAATAGGCTCACATGATTTTACGTATAAAATTCAACTCCAAAAGCTATTTCGCCCTTTTCTGTACTGGACTTCACTACTGACCGGTGTCACGCCACCTCACAATACCGAATCCCTTCGTATAATCATGCAGTTCCAACGTTCATTCTCCGATGCTGAAGTTAAGAGTTGGCTGGAATCTCTTGGACTTTCCTCCGGTACGATTAAAAAGATCTCAGGTAATAACAAGTTTATTTAATCAGTATTCAATTGATAACCGGTGCACGTGTCATTGCATGTGTAGTGTAGAAGTGCTAGTGTGACAACTGAACTTATTCCCTTATTTTTCTAGTTGATGACAAAATTAAATGGCGAAGATATTATCATGTCGCAAAAGATGAAGAGGAAATGAGGTTCTTTTTCCCTATTTATAGGGAAAGAAGAATTTTTAAGAGAGCGATTAACCAAGTTTGTGGAAATACTTCGGTAAGTCTCAGCCCGACGAAGGGCTAAAGCTCAAAACGTTAGTAAAGTTACTAAGCATGATTTACGATGTTACAAATTTCATTTTATCTTTTAAACCACTATCCTTCAGTGTGTTGATGTGATCACATGCATCCAAACTCGCGCCTTATTTCTAACGTATGCGCAAGGTATGCATGAGCCTTTTGATCAGCGGTCGGCTTATACTAAGCATGTGTTAACTTTGGGCGCCATTTTTTTGAAGTGAACGTTACTCTTTCTGCTTTTATATAAGAATATCTTCAAGAAACATTCATAAAGAAATCTCTTTTTTGTATTTCGTCACTGGTAAGTGCTTTTGGAGTATTAATTTTGAAAACAAGCATGTCTTTTTTGTATTTTTGCAGGATTTGATGTCCAGAAGTGGCGAATCCACAACCTTGGCAGAGCTGGATGCTAGCAGTAGTATTATATCTGAACCAGTTGGGGAGTCTACTCCTAATAAACCGCCAAAGCCTAGTGAAAATGTAAGGAAATGTTTTTCGAAGTTACAAATATGAACTGAAATTTTCTATACTCAAGTTGGTTAAATTATTGCCGAAGACTCGGACAAAACTAAACTCTGCTGAAACTTTATGCATAATAACTTATTTTTTCTAGGTTGGCCAAGAATTAGAAGTTGAAAGTGATAATGAAATGATAATGAAGAATATTCAAAAGAATGTTGTGTATTGTGAATGTTGAGTTGAAACGATAAATACTTTGCTGTAAAAAGAAACTACATAAATAACAATCGTGATCATAGTAATTTCAAAAATGAACAAACATGATTATTGAATCTAATATTTATAGTCTGCTAATTATTAATGTTCACAAATTTTATGCTTTAGATAAAGCTGGAAATGTGCCGCATCTTGTGTGACGACAGGGGGACTCGAAGCATGAAGAAAAGCCTATCGAGCACATGGCTCCCAAGGGTTCTGGACCATTGTAAGGCAAACCTAAATATAGATGGACTACCAAACGAAATGGATACAGCAATAGCATTTGGTGATATAAGCGAAAAAGGTAAAATTATAAGACTCATATTTGCATATGTACAGATCATACTGGGAAGCTCTTGAAATACTAACAATTTTTTATCACCAAATTAGCATAATGATATCAACAACAATCCCTCAATTAGAAATGCAAAGTGAAATAAAAAAAATGGTGATGTGCACTTGTGTGCAGGAAATCATACTTCAATATTTTGTTAATATTTTAAATTCATTATATATTTCTTTTCAGAATGCCATGAAAGAGTCTCACTTTTTGTCGTAGCAAACCAGCTCCTAAAGAAAGGAGGTGGGAGAAAAGGGAGCGCAAATGAGACAATACTGAAGCTTATTAAGGTATTTGAGATGTTTATCATATTTTATAAATACATATATATATATATATTTAGCAAACCAAGAAATTTTACAACATTTTCTCTGGTAGGCTAATTCTAATTGCCCTATTTCATTATGACGTCACAATGTGTTTACAGTGGGGGTATAGAATTGCCGAAAGCGATGGCAATTTCAACTAAATCTTGATATTATCTAGTTTTTATGTATGCTATGTGTTTATGTTTATACTTTCATATTTATGGCATTTTGTTGTCATTTCTTTCCATTTTCCCTTTGCAATTTCATTATCCATGATCCTTAGCGTTAAGACAATAGAATGTTTTGATGTGATGTCATAGTGAAATAGGACAATTAACCATTGTGCTTTCTAAAAACTCTGTTTCCTATGATTTGCTCTGCAACACAACAATTTTCTTGCTCATATAATTACTGCAGCTTAAGACTTTGAAATCACATTTTAGATTGATTGGTCATCATTAATTTAGTAGCTTTGTCTTATGTCAGGTAATGATGATAATATCAAACACAAACTTCCTTTATAAGAAACTTAACATTAATAACGAAAATGTGAATTAATTTCAATTGCGGTGTAATCTCAACTATATGGCAACTGCTATTAGCCACACTCTAATTTTTGTTTTTAGGGTGATGAAGATATGAATGAAGCCATCAAGAAAAAAATGACTCCATCTATTTTAATTGGAGGGGACAACATTTTCACCTTGGATGTGATAAATGTCGTAACGGAGCAGGAGGTCATCTGCGAGCTCTCAAGAGATTGCAGATTAGTTGAGGCAGTTGTTGTGTTGTTGTGTGTTTATTTTGTTTTTAATTTAGATTATTCCGTTAATGTAATGATTTTTTTCCAATGTATAATGCTGCCATCAATCGATGTTCAGTTACCTGTGACTTTGTCACAACGTTTTTCAGATTTGCAGGATACTGCAAATTAAAGGTATTTTCGTAGAGAATTGAATAATAATAATAATAATTCTATAAGGCTAATATAGATATAATACAATTGTTAATTAATTAATGTTCAAATATTGCCACATATCTAGAACTTAGAAAACTGACTATTCCTATGTAATTTTGGATGCAGAGTTCAAATTTGTGCGTTATTACTCCTCAAAATGAATTTCAGGGGGGTTAATTTCAATTTCTAATTTTCTTCGAGCTTTGCTCGCATCATGCCGAAGCGACATTTTGACCGAAACATGTAGACCCAATAGATTTGTTGACTAACTATACTTTGGCAAAGAAACTATCTCCCTGTGACTCCTGTAAGATGCTTTAAAAAAAAAACCCTCCTTTTTAGGAGGGGGAATGGGGACGAATTACCTTAAAATACCTCTTAACACCATCCATCGAAAACATTTTCACTACCCGCGACTCATATTTGTGACTGACTCATGCTAAGGAATCAGGAAATCAAGCAAAAATTCTGATATCTTCAATATGTTGTCTGTTATTAAATTAAATGCTCCTTTATTCTATAAGGCTAAATACTAATTATTCCTGCATTGCATGCTGGGAAATTCTGTAAAAAATGGAAAGGGGAAAGCCTTTTTTTTTTAATTTACCTTTTTATGAAGTGTCAAGCCACTCTCTCCTATTAAGAAAATTTTGCGTTTGTCATGTTTTTGTCAAGTCATAACTTCCAAATATGGCTTAGTAGGAGAGATATTTTATCAAATTGCTGATTCCCAAAGATCTCTCACGCTAGCTTTATTCACATGTGAGATCACCCGGCTAATTTCTTTTAGAAAGTGGAATCCCTGCATTCAGGCTTAATGATGCCCATCATGCAGTTGAAATTGATGTAAGATGGCTGTTAAAAGAGTAAACCATACATATGATGTACGGCTTCAACATTTAGTTGAATTGTGATAGATTTAATATTAACGTCTCAAACTCGACCTTAGAATGAGTGGAGCAGCTTGCTGTGGTTCATAAAGAAGGATTTAGGTGCCGCAGTCAAGAATGTGGAGCATTGTTTCCCTTGCATTCAAGTAGGGTTAGGTAAGTTGTATTATTATACAGCAGTATTTCAAAAAAACGCTGAATACTGAATAGTGCATTCCAAAACCAAAGGGCATTGTGGGTCTCTTTAATTTGAAACAAAAAATTATTATACAGCGATACTTACTCCCATAACTAAGCTTGTATATTGTTTTTAATGAAATGCAATAAGAATATAATAACTATTCTTTCTGTTAATTTAAACAATGTTACATGGCCCAAAATTCATTTTGATCTTGCAATGCACTATTCAGTATGCAGTACAAAGTTTCTACATTTTTTGAAAAACATGTATACTTATTAATGAGCTATTACCACCGATTTCATTTTACGTGACATCAGACTAAAAAAATTTGTGTGCAGAGTTAAATTGAATTTTTAATTTATTTATTACCTGGGGGGAGGGGGTTGGGGGTATATGTGCTATATAAGTAATACAGATTATTATCATTATTAGAGTACAAATACTAAAAGTGTGCAATACTTTGCACTATTTACCACTAAATAGTGTTGATTAAACAATAGAGAACAATAGAATTAGCATAATTTAGCAGTATTTAGTGGTATTTATGTTGCACACTTTTAATTTTTGTACTCTAAATTTGAGGTTAAGCAAATCAGCACTTTCTGATATTAAATCTATTTGTTTTGTAGACATGAAATAACTCATCATCCTGGGCTAGATATTGAAAGTGATGGTGATCTCAACAGAGATACTCTTGGATACTTCAAGTGCCGAAAGATTGACTGTTCTTTTGTCTTCACTACTAGCGCCACACGAAAAAGGTAAAACTGCCTTTCTGGAGATGAATTGTCAGTACAAAAACATACTAAACACCTATTTCAAAAACGTTCCACTAAGGCAATATAGACTAATTCTAGTAGCAAATGAATGCAATTTTGAAAGCTAAAAAAACCTTTTTCTCATCACTAACCAATGTCAACCACTTTTTATCTATCACTAATAGAGTGTGAAACATTAGTAATACTAAATACCCAACTACACTGGTTTTTTTCATCGTCAAACTAAACTTTTATGCACATTTTAATGTTTCCTATTGTTTAACTAGCACTTTGTACTATTTAGTTATTTGTTTTCAGATTTACTGTTTTTCAAATTACACAGTCTAATTTGCACAGTCTAATTCTTTGGAAATAGGTATAATATTTAATATTATGGTAATATTTTACATTTACCATATATATGGTTACAAAAACATAGTTGTTGAAAATTGGAAAAATATATATATAATCACAAAAACATTATATTGATCATCAATGTTCTCCTTTTTATGGCAGACATGAAAGAATACAACACAGTATTGAGTATGAAACTACAGAGAGCCCTCCTACCAAAATATCTAAAGATGACTGCACTTTCAACTACCATAATGCCAGATTGCAATGTGGCCTTATATTTCTTAACATGACTGATGCAATCAAAGAAGGTGATGTGGAAAGACTTGTGAGATGTTACAAAATAATACTTCTGTTTATGTACAAATTCAAGCACACAAAATATGCATTTGTCTTACTTTTATTCTTTGCAAAAATATTTGCTATATTGTCTGAAAAGGAGGCATATTTACTTGTAAATAATCGATTTGTAAATACAAAAGGGACAAAGGGAGGAAACGTTCCCTTGGATCTCCATATGGAACATCTCAATCTCGATGTTAAGAAACTGCTGAAGGCAATGGGAGGGAAGATCACACAAACAGCAGCCCAGAGATGTGCCAGAAGCATGACCGTAATGAATAAAGTCATAAACAGTGTATATGAAGAATGTGATAAACTACACCGACGTGGCTATCATGGAAATAGAACAAACAAAGAGACAGTACAGTCCATGGCCAATGACCTTGTACAGGGAAATGTATTCGAACACACTCCAGGAAGGGAAATCTACACATAATTCCCAAATTTTAGGTCAAATATTCTTGACATTGATTATAGGGATTTTTTCTCTTGGATTCAAAATCACCTCAAGCAATGGCAAGCCATCTATGAAATGCCAAACAATCGGTAATATAACTTTTGTACAGTATGTACTAAAATTATTATTCAATTTAGAGAGCCCCCATTAAGCCCATGGAACAAATATTATTACTTAGCACAAAATATTGCTAATTAAACAGAGCAAACTAATAATCAGTACAAATGGGTCCATGGGTTTTATGAGAACACTCTGTCAACAACGTGAGTTTTTTGTTTTTTTTTGTATATAGTTGGTTATACAGGAATAATAATAACAATATTCTGTGTCCACAAAGAAAGTAAAAGCAACATATTGTCATTTTTTTAAATAAAAATTGAGCAATAAGCAATGTAAATTTTGTAACAGGAACATGTATACTTGTAACACAGGCGGTGAACGGCCTCTCCCCGAAAAGCACTATGGGATTGTATTTCAACACATTTCGTTGCAAGATGGCAAATGTGAGGTTTTCGAACGGTAAGTTTGATAGCTTTTTTTAAATATAATTCTTGGTTTATTTTGAAAGTTTTTGCATGATAGCAAAGAGGATTTATCATTGTTCAAACCCCGATGTGGTTTTAATATGAGTCGGCTAGTAATTTCGAAATTATGCCTGTGTTGTCCGATGTGGTGATTTTGTGTTTGTCCTCGTGTAACTTGAGTAGGGTTATATTTTTTGCCCAAACTGCATCTAATTTTGAGGAACCTCATGAAAAAATAGCATAAATGTATTCTTTTAATACCTGTAATTCATAATATTTGATCGCTCCCAATCGCTCCCCATTCCAAAGGGACAAACTACTAACTTGAAATCTTGTCATATTTCAGGATGAACTTGTCAACAATGGCGTCGAAGAGAGTTTACCGTGTCGAGGGTGACACTCCTGGTAAACCCAAAGAAAAAAATACAAAAAATTCTGCTGAACCCAAAACATCGAGAAAAAGTCTATTCGATGTCAAAAAGCTAAAGTCGCTAAACAAAGCAACAAACATTCCATGGACTACGGAGGAGACTTCAGCTCTCGTGCAGTATATCTGCCTGTATTGGGACGAAGCTCATACAAACTCTTGGCCAAAAATGAAGAATGAAAATTTTTGGCAAAGTTGTTCGGATGCCGTAAACAAAAGCTGTCAGTCGTCTAGGACAGGTACTTAAAACTACGATTTAATTATTTCCATGTTTCTTTGTTTCCCTTTATATGAGTGGATTACTATAATTTATCAATCAAACCATGTATTCATACTGAGCTAAAGATTATTCTGCCAAACTAAGAACCCCTTTGTAAATAAGCTTGCTATGGGGCTACAGGGCTAGGAATCTAGAAGGCTAGTAGGGCTACAAGACTGGGATAGAAAGAACAAATAAAATAAAATATGACAAAACAAGAAAAAAGTAAAAAAAAAAACCCTAACCCTTTATCATCTTAGTCCTTGGCAAAATAATTATTATTATAAGTGCTTTTGACTTTTGTTTTGTACATTTATTACAAGCTAATGTTATGCCAATAAAGCATAGTTTGATTTAAGATAAATAGACATATGTTATGGCAATTATTGTCATTTAATTCATATGTCTCTTTAATATTCATGTAGACCTGACGAACTGCAACTAAACAAGTAATTAAATGCTTTTTCCTTTATAATTTTCCAGGTTCATCATGCCGCACAAGAGTCATAAAACACCTTTCGAAAGAATATGCTTCTTTAGAAGAAGCTGAAGAAAGTTTGAAAATAGACTATGTTGTCAGCAAGCCTACAAAAAGTTTTGATTCTCCTGAAAAGAGACAGCAAGCACCACTGCACACCCTATCACCAATTTTAAAGCACTGTTCACCTACAAAAACGTCAAGTCAAACCAATGGTGATGCTATTGTACTAATTACTGAGATTTATACTTCAATGTCAAAGAGGATGAAGTCTCAACTTGTCAGCGTCCTCTTCAAGAAGTTTCTTATGGAACTAGGAGGTTACGAACTACTGAAATTTGTTTCCTCTGACTTTTTGCAAACTGCTGTGGATGCCATGATAAATCTAAAAGAACTTGGGAAACGCAATTTGCTATTGGGACTTGCAAAGTGTTTCCAGAAAGATAAGGACAATGGCACCAGAATGCCAACGGACAGAATGCCTTTTGGACTAATAGACTACAACATTCGTTTTTTTGCGTCGAACAATACGCAGATGCTAGGTCAAGAGAAACACTACACCTCTTGGCTGGAGACCATGTTTGCACAGTTTGGTCACAAGTGGTACTGTTTGTTCAGGGGGCCTATGTGGCAATATGATGAAGATGCACCAATAGATTTGATGGCAGATGCACTCAAAGAAAGTGGGATTACTCTTGAGCCAGATGCTGAAGGTGAGGAACATCAGGGGGACATTAATGAGATCCTTGGGCAGATCAAGAACATTGACATTGGACAACAATCTAATATTCAAGACAGCCCAGAAATAACAACCCAGTTCCTCCCTGATGAACCAGTGGGCAGCCAGACACCAATCACCACAGAGTTTGCACCTGACCAATCACCAACTCACAGACAGGTGTCACCTCAAACTGTTCAAAATGATGAAGATGCACCAATAGATTTGATGGCAGATGCACTCAAAGAAAGTGGGATTACTCTTGAGCCAGATGCTGAAGGTGAGGAACATCAGGGGGGCATTAATGAGATCCTTGGGCAGATCAGGAATATTGACATTGGACAACAACAAACTATTCAAAATGAACCACAACATGAACAGATATCCACATTATGGACTCACCTTTCAGCCAGTCAAGAAGCTGAGATTTGTGAAGGATTAGTTTCGCCCGAAAAGATGGAAACTTATCATCGCATACAACCTGTCAACCGACAGAAACCTCCATGTTCTGGTTTATATAACCCATTAAAGGTAAGTTGTACATTGATCTTATATTTTCTATACAGTCCTAATTACAGTCAATTCAAAAAACATTGTTGCGAACAGGCTTCAAGTCTACGCAACTAGACCAAAAGGTAACATGGGTTTGAATCACTGAATTATTCATAATTTGTTGATATATTACAATAAGTAAATGCCGAAGACATAAACCATCCAACCAGCTCGCTGTACGGTCTCATATTGTATCAATCTACTTGGATATTGTACGCATTTATCTGCTTCTGTGATTTCTACCCATGTTAATTACCTTTCGGTCTAGTCGCGTAGACTTGAAGCCCATTGACGACAATGTTTATTGAATTGACTCTATCTATACACTAGATTGCAGACACGTAGTATATATTTATACATATACATAATATATTTATACATATTTATACATTTATTATTTATACATAATATATTTATACATAAATCTCAAAATGACTCAACTATTTGTTGCAATAATATTTTCTTACTTAGAGCTAGAAAAACATATTTTCAATATGCAAGTTACATTTCTGAGAGTATTTAAATAAAAAGCAAATAGCCTTAGCTTTTTTTTTCGTATCCATAATATGCACTGTTATATGTGTATATTTATACAAACAACACTTGATGTTTGTAAGTATTTATTTTTAAGATTTATTACAATATCAAGTCTTAACTAATATACTGTTTTTGTTGCTAATACAGAGCAAAGTGAATGTGGCCTGCACAGGGGTGAGGGCTGTGCAAAAGAATATCCAAAGTCATGGCTTTACAAAAGATGTTGAAATACAGGTAATCACAGTGTTGTATTGCTAAGGTTATTAACCGAGCGCAAGGTCTGTACGGGGAAATATCAGACCGAGGTCTTGACAGTACAGAACAAGCAAGCGAGGTTTATATTCGTTTATTATATGGCTTTTTTCCCTTTCAACACATGTCATTTTGAGCTCTTGTTTTCTATATTTATTTAAAACAAAAACATTGCTTAGGAAGTTAGCTTGTGTTCAAGTTGTTGTCCATTATAAGAAAAAATCAAGTTTGACGTAATTGGAGATAATTTCCAACATAAGATTACTTTTAAGAGCTGTCTTTCATTTCTCGGTCTGTTGCCATAGCAACGGTCACAATACGCCTTTGGACAGACTGTGCACCAACCAATCAATCAAAATTCAGGAAATTATCAAGCCATATAATAATAGAAGTAATAAACTGGATTAGCTTTGAAATGCACAAGATAATAAAGTCTTAAAGCCCGTTCTCTGTGTTATTTGTTTACTATCGAAATCACTAGAGTGGTAAAATGCTTCTTTAAAATTCTGTGTTGTTTTTGTACCATGTGATCGCTTCTGGCCAATCATTTTGTTCAAAATTGGTCATGTGGTACAAAAAAACACACCCCCAAGGCCACATTTTCAACTGACATTTAACCACTCTAGTGATTTTCATAGTAATTAAAATGGGCCATAATATTCCTGTCTACTTGATTCCATTTGATTGTTTTTTTATCATTTGATTTTCCTTTTTCAGATGAATGCCCTAAAGTTAGCACAGAAAAGTAATCCGACAGGTAGATGGTGGATCAAGGCTGATGCCTGTGATATCCGTCAAGGCCTCCGAGAATCTATGTGTGGTGTATGGGCTGGAGACGAAGATTTAGGAGATGGTACAATACAAAAGCTGTATTCAGAGTACAGGGCCAGGTGTGCTGCAGTAAAATCTTTGAAAAGTACCACCATTGACTCACTCTTAATGCGTTTGAAGCTAGACCTTGAGTTCCTGTTGACGGGAGAGCGAGAAGCAAAGACTGTGTATGAGAAAGCCTTGAGTGCTACTCGTATGGCCCAGAATACAGTGATGGAGCTAGCATGGGACACCATTGGTTATGAAGAGCTGATTAAAACGTGCAATTGCTTTATAGAAGAGCTGGGATCCTTTGCTAATTGCCCTCAGAGTGCCACATCTGTAAAGGGTTTGCAGTCATTGCAAATACGTCTTCTTAAGTATCTACGGGACTTATATTCAAAGAAACGCTCTGCTGCCAGCCATCTGCTTGTATTTATGATATCTGATGAGCTCAGGAACTTTAAACCGTATGCTATCCCCGTGCAGTTCCTGAGCTACAAGAGCATCACAGATGCAAAGACCAGAGACCTTGCCAAGCAGTTGGAGGATGCTATGACACGTATTGGGATGATTGTAGTGGGTCAGTATTTTGCATCTCTCTAAACATGAAAAAAATAATAGAATTAATAATTTTTGACTTTCTCACAATGATGTCCAAAAACATTGAGTTTCCTGTACAACTTGAGTGTGGAAGGTTATTTTTTATTAAAATTTCATTTCAAATAATTGTATTGTTCCTTTTCTTCTGTAGGCTTTGGTACTGATGGGGAGTTCAACTCTTTAAGGACCCGAGGAAATTCAAGGCCTATCTCTGTACTGGAAATAATCAAGAATGCAAAAAGAAAAGCGAAAGCTATCAGTGCCAATGTTATTGCAACACACTTCCAGCTGGATCAGTTTGGTATGTTTACTTAGGTTGTTAGATCATAACTTAAGTTTAATAGCAGTACACTGGAGACATCAAATACAGAAGATAATTCAGTAAAATTGCAAGCCAGAGGTTCCCGGTTTGAGTCACAGGACGTCCAAAATAAAATAAAATATAAAATAAAAATAAAATGTTAGGCAATTAGTTAGGTAGGTAGATAAATAAACAGGTATATAGACAGGTAAAAAAGGAGATAGCGGTGGAATAAAGAAAAAAAGAGAGTGAATTGGAATGAATGAGAAATTACTTTTAAGCTAATTTATACGGTGTCTTGATCAGTGTCTTGATCAGTGTCTTGATCAGTGTTTGATCGGTGTATCAAGACCTATGCACATGACTGAAATACAAAGTTGTCATTGGTCCCTGAGATAATGAATTATTAATGAGTTTGAGAAGGAGACATCAATGTGTGTTATTTTTATCACAGGAAATCCTGCAAATCCTCACCCTGCTGTTCCAGTTCAAGATATTAGATGGATATATAGTGACATAACAAATGGACGACATACGTTCCACAATGCTGCACTGAGGCTGCGAAAAAAGCTGTTTCCAGACGACTATGAACCACACCACTGGGTTACAGGTAGGCAGGTCGAGAGGTTGTCAAGTTTGGGAAGGGTACCAAGCCTCCTCAAGGTGTCCCGTCTGCTTACGAGAATGTCGCTAATAGTCCAACTCACGGTTCCTGCAACTCAATGTCAGCCTCGCTAGCATGTAATATATTCTTTACAATTCAATTGTTCTTTGATGTGTGAATGCCTAACATTTCTGCAGACTACACTGAGAACTAAAGAATATATTACATGCTAGCAAGGCTGACATTGATTTGCAGGAACCGTGAATTGGACTATTGGAAAGTGTGAATACAGTGTTTGTATACATGTATGGAAGAAAAAACAGGGTTTTGGAAAGCTGTCCATAACTAGAACTATCCGCTTACAGGAGCGTCCGCAAATGGAGCTTCAAGTGTACTTGACTTTATATTGTAGAGTGTGATTGTTTGAATGACAGTCCCAGATGGGCTATTTAACCACTGGATTATTCACAAGCATAAAAATTGTTTTGGTATTGAAAGTACATTCTGTTGTATTGTAGGCCGAGAAGAGACCACCCCTGACGTACTGAGGTCTTTGTTAGCCATCTATATATATAGGAAAGAGGTGCAAGACCTACAGAGTTCTTTGGATGATCCTGTTGACTTCTCCAAATTCCTTTATCAACCTGAGAGAAATGAAAAGACGAGCGAGCTTATACATCACAGAGAGGATCACAACCACTTGTTGAAAAGAATCACAAACTGCCTCAGAGAAGGGCATATTCCTGGTGTAAACTTAAAGTATTTACGCGATGCCCTACACGATCCTACAACTGGTCTCACATACGAATCTTTGACTGGCAAAAACAAACAGTCAGTTCCGGACTGTGAACGCATGATATCTCCAGGAGTTCTGTCATTCCTCAATCGTGTTGGTCATGTTACTGGTGCAACTATTCTACAAACTGTCCACAATTGGCACAAGGCTGTAGATGGACGAGGACTGTCTGAAGATGTTCGCGCCAGATACATTGCAGAGATGAAGAGATGGATTCTAGACGACTGGATCCCTTGGCACAGGGTCAACCCAGACTACTCAACCATTGATGTTAACAGGTAAATACTACTGATTACAATGTAATATTACAACTTACATACTATTAGATACTAATTGTAAACACGGCTCTTTATGGTGATTTTTGATGGCCAAAAATTGCATTTCAATATGATTTGGTAAATGGTCCTTCATTAACAGAGAAGTTCACAATTAGAAGTGTTAACATTTAGAGAAAGATGCTGTACTTTATAAATTAATTTTGTTTTGTTTGATTGATTCTTAGACCAATCAAAGGCATTTGTGGTTTGACTCGTGAGTTAATTGTTGGTCTTGTGGCAAATTTGGAGAGCAGAGAGTTGCGAAGAACTGAGTATGCATGCAGAGGACTTCCACCCGAACACCCAAGAGCATCTTCAACAGACGATGTTGAAGGATTCTTTGCCCTGATGCATGAACTTCTTGGCCCCATTTTTGATCTCAAGCAGTTTTATGATCAGCTGCCCAAGATCATCAACGAGTTTGCCAAGAGAGTTGATCCCGAATTGCCATTTTATTACTGGACTGGGCACAATGCCAGGTACAGAGACATTGCTTTGCCATCGTTTAATGTCCCCAGTGGTCACGGTGCAGTTGAGCGTCTTGATAGAGTCATTTTATCAAGGAGGGGTGACCCTGGAGTTTTTGTGGCTAACCGAGCCTCCCTTCCTCAGAGGGGGAAACTGACAGTAAGAGCCACATTCCACAGAGCACCTGTTGCACTCCCACCAGCACAATTATGATATTTATATTATATTATATTATGTATAATTTGAATTCATTGACCCAATTTTAGAGGCACCTATATAATCAATAAGTAATAGAACTCCATACTGTCCAATTTGAAAATAATTAGACTTAGAAGAATTTGTCTGACTGTCAATTATTGGACTCGGCAATTGGACAGCATTGAGTCTTATTACATATACTAACTTATACAGAGAGACATGATAGACTTTTGGATTCCAAACATGGATTTTTGATTATTTTGCACAATGTGATGAAACTAAGTATCAAGAAACTTTCTCTAATAAAACATGCATGTGCATGGAAAAGTCTCCCCTGTCTGTAAACAATCAACGACAAGTTGGTCAAATATTTGGAAAGGCTTTACTTTCAATTAACTTAGTTTCCATGTAGTTATACACAACACAGTTAAATTTTATTGTACTATATTTCTAGAAATTACTTGACACAATACACTCGTGTGTTCTAAACAAGAACAAGAAAATGGTCAAGAAAGTATATATATTTATCTATCTATTCTATAGCATGTTTTGTTCAATCCACATCAAGAAACTTTCTTTCTTGTAACTATAACTTGTGTATAATAAATATAACTTGTATATAATAACTATAACTTGTATATAATAACTAGAGTACAAACACTGAAAGTGTGCAATACTTTGTATTATTTACTACTAAATAGTGTTGATTAAACAATATCTAGAGAATAGAATAAGCATAATTTAGCAGTATTTATGTTGCACACCTATAGTGTTTGTACTCTATAACTTGTATTTATAATTAATACTGTGTCTTATACACTCCAGAAAGTTTATGTACAGGTAACCATAACTTGTATTTATAAATAATTAATACTGTGTCTGATACACTCCTTTATATAGCTATTTCAAACAAACGTTGTCATTGCCATTAAGCAGGGATAGGTTGTTCAAAGACCACAAGGAACTATGTAAACGCATTGATAATTTTTAAATGCGTCTCTAATAATGTTTTTTTTATATTATTATTATTATCACAGTGCGACTACACCAACCAAAGCCTCCCAAACAAATTTTCCACAAATTATCTATCTATTTAATTTTTATTAAATAGAATTTTCACAAAATTCAAACTGAACAATTGTGATCTTGAAAGACTAGACTAGTTTGAATGATAAATTTGTGATAATTCTTTTTTTCAGATGCTCGAACATGATTGGATAATTTGTGGAAAATGTGTTTGGGTGGCTTTGGTTGGCGTAGTCACACTGTAAGTCTTTTCAGTCTGTGTTCTTCAATAAATACACACTCCCCACTGTCTTATGGGACAATCCTTATTGAAGTTGAGCTTTGACGATGATGAAGTGGAGATTGCAATGACCTATTGCCGCATGGCGGTGACAACGTTTTTTGAAATAGCTTTATACGTGTAACTTTAAATACAAATTGTATCTATAAGTCTTAATAAATATTGAGAGACTTGAAAATTAGCGAACACTTTTGCTGGCTTTTACAACTGGATTAGGCCAAGCTCCCTTTTTTGTCAGTACAATACATATATAAAAGCCTATTAACTGAAATTTTGTGCTAAAGCGAATATTTCTAATGGTGACTTGAAAATAAGTTCCCAAACAAGGTTTAACATACTGTGTCAAATGTCTATCGATATATCCTACTTTGTAATGTGGCTCGGAAGGACATGACACATAGACTGCTATGGCATTCTCATCATGAGTGTTCTCAGGTTCTAACTCAAGTTTAGCTGATACGTGTCTATTGTGCTCATACATGCACTCATGTGCAGCTTCAAGAGCCTTCTGCCTGGATTCGTCATAACAGGTGCCTAAAACCTTGAATGGCAGAGAGTGGAATTCATCTCCAACACCTTCACCATCGGACACAACAGGATTCTCCAATAGATTGTCATTTTGTCGTTTTGGCTCCCAAAGTACAGTAAAGGCTTCACCATCTATTTCGATGTTGCAATGTGTTTTACATTTCATTTTACCAATGTGGGAAGACTGACCTCTCACTATCAGACCTGGAAACTCGGTGTTATTGAATTGGAATGTAACTTTGTTGAATTCTAGTGACAACACAGGGAAACAGGGGATGCTCCATTTAAGCCAGTGGTCAGTAATTTGTACAATCTTGATAATAAATTCTGTTTTTGGCAGGGCAGCTTGCAATCCACCTGGAAATTAAAAGAAAAACAAATGTAGAGATAAGGGAGTTATTAATGGAATGTATGGTACAAACAATAGACCTATCACATGTGCAACACAACATTGTTTGAAATAGGTACATATATTTTGATTCATAAAGTTCCAACTTTAGATTAACAAAAATAAACCTTTTAATGGTATATAAAAAGCTATCATTATTATTGTTAAAGATATATACCTGGACTGTTCTGGTTGGTGTGATTATCGTTGAGGTCATCAACTTGGTCATCCTGTGAAGTACTTTGCTGCACAAATATAAAATATATATAAATGAAAGCTACACGGGTACAGGTTGGACACATTTCTTGCAAGGAAATTAATGTATTCTATTTATAGATTATAAATTTTTATATATACACTGACTTGCAATAAGGACATCATATGGAAATAGAACATTTGTCATAAAGAAAATAAAACATTGGTGATTTAGTGAAAAAAACAAGATAGTTAAGCTTGAATGCCTTTCTTTTGTCTTTTGATTAATTCCTTTGGCACTAAATCACAAATGTTCTATTTTGCTTATGACAAATATTCTATTTGGTGTGTATATGAACATTTTTTTGAACTCTAACAATCACGTAGTAGTGATTATGATATTCAGTTATCAGGTAATTCTTACACACCTGTTGAAGGTTGCTTTCTTTGCCAGTGTTTATGTTCATATCCCCAACTGCCAGTTCTTTAGCAACTGTGTCATCGAGGCCACTGCAATGTACCGTCAAGGACACAAAAAGTAGATTCTGATTTAAGACTAATAATTGTGATTCTATTATGCACAGGTAGTAAAAACTAACATAAGCCCAAGAAAGGAGAACAAAATATAGTGGCTTGAATTGAAGTGTTTTCACTCTAAATTATAATAAGTGCTCTTGAATTTTTGTGTCTTTTTCAGGCTGAACTACCTCCGAAGTGCTCACACTAAATCCATGAACATTATGTATACACCCACTTGCAATAAGGTTGTCATACAAAAATAAAACATTTGTCACAAAGAAAATAGAACATTATTTTGTGATTTAGTGCAAAAGGAATTAATTAAAAGACAAAAGAGAGAGTTCAGCTTGAGTGATCTTCTTTTGTCTCTTAATTAATTCCTATTCTACTTAAGCACAAAATGTCAAATGTTCTATTTTGTTAATGACAAGTGTTCGATTTCTGTATGACAACCTTATTGCAAGTAAGTACATAATACTCATTAGTATATACTTTTAATAAATGGCATTGATTTTTTCAAGGTTTTTGAAAACCACTATGGTAATTGCAAATGGTAAGCTTTGTACATTAAAGGATACACCCCACAGAAATGCTGTAGTTCTTTTGAAGGTTCACTATGCCAGTCACTAAGTGGTCTAGTCTTCAACTGGATAGGGTCCAGCACCGTCTGGTGGAGGAACACTGCCTTTGCCTTGTTAAACTTATCCCTGTAGTCCGGGGGAGCACCTTTGGTTTCCAGTACTGAAAATATGTCGACTGACTTATCCAACTGTATCTGGAAAGCTCGGTGGATTCCAATGCCACGGACATGGTTAACGTAGTCACAGCCAGCTGTGATACAGCAGTCTAGGAACTTGTCCTGGGTTAGCCTAAGTGTGGCCAATAAGTCAGTGAGAGAAAAATACTCCCCATTTCCAGTATCAAGGCGAAGTTTGACTAAAACCTGCAATTAATAAATAGTACTGAATAAGGGCACTTCCTTTTCCATAGATCTTACACATATTTATAGACATACTAACCTCTTGGGGCACTTAGGTTTATCCCAGACCTAAAATTTCGATTTTTCATACCCTATCCCAGACTAAACCTAAGAATTATACACCATATCCCAGACTAGACAAACACCATTGAAACCCTTTAACAGCCAAAAATTTACCCTATCCCATAAAAAATCCACACCCTAGACTAAATGTATAAAAAGTATACCAGACCTAAAAGCTGAAAAACCATACCCTATAGGGTGGCACATACCAGTATAGCAAATATAGGGGAGTACTCCCCCTTTGACTAACCTTTTTGCATCCATATGCCAGAAGATCTGAGTCTTCTGTAATGGCAAAATCACCATAGCCATTCTGTAGTAGGTAGGTGATTTGCGCATCGGATTCGTACGGTGACACAATATATTCTATGGCTTGTCTTTTACAAAGCTGTAAAACAAATAAAGAAATAAACCAAACTGAAGTAGTAAATTATCTACTTATTTTAGTTTAAAGAGAACCCTGTAAAATGAAAATGATTAAGCTTACATAGTTTTTAAGCTTGACGTTTCGACACTTGCTTGTGTCATTATCAAAAGTGGTTTTATTTGAATAAGCGTTAAGATTTAAATACTGGAACTTAGTTGAAATTATTCAAATAAAACCACTTTTGATAATGACACAAGCAAGTGTCGAAACGTCAAGCTTAAAAACTAGTATTGTTGTCATTAGTTTTATCACCAGAAATCACTAAATGTTTTAAGACCAAAACTTTATAGTTCGTCTTACATATAGTTGCAAATAATTACTACAAACTTCAGCTACAGACAATCAAAAAGACAGTTTGAAATTGCGCTTACATTCCTTTAAGCGTTTTGTTTCGAGAGCTTTTATATCCTATCTCAATGGATTGAAGTTCACTGAATTTTTGTTGTTTTAGCGAGGGTAAGGCGAAGCAAGTCGCAGTTGCCTGGTGTTTAATAATAACAATGTACTTCTTTGGCTTGCCTAAAATCACTTAGGTAACCCTAAGGTGATTGACTAAATAAGACTAACATACAAACTTTGTCCAAATAACATCCAAAATAAGAACGGAGTTCACCTCTATACACTCGGCGACGTCTTCAGTTCGAACACTTGCCGCCTGAGCGGTTAGTCTAGTAGACAAGTATTCGCAAGTTGTCTCCGACGCTCGTTTTGCATTCTTCTCTCTCTCTCTATACGTAAAAATCAAATAAAAAATCATAAGTGAATGTAAGTAAGAACTTTTTTATTGATGTCCGCTTGAAGAACACAAAAGTTTGCTAAAGAAAGTTTGTTAAACTTCAATAAGCTTACACTCGTCTTCGCTCATCTTCGTCTGCTTTTGCCGGGAGTTTCCGTCCATCAAAGACAACATACGGTCTGACTCCTGCCTTCTTCAACAAGTTTAGATATCTTTGGAAGATATCTAGAGACCTAGGGAGCAAACAGATCGTTCAATGATGGAATTAAATAAAGATGTAAATTCGCGGCAAAATATCTCACCTTCTCGCGTCCTTTAGCGAAATCGCTAAACTCTTGTGGATCCAACAAGAAGCGTCCACTACGCCAACTTGACCACGAAATTCCTCTAAGTTTACTTGTTTTCCGCAATTTCTTTTCTTTAGGTATGGAAACAAACAATTTATACCCATAACAAGACAAGGAGATTAGAAATGCACGAGCGCTAGACAATGACACGATGCTCACTCAACCTAGGCAAGATGCAAATGGCTCATATTTCGATTTTATCCCATAGTGCTCTACGGGGAGAGGCCGTACACCGCCTGCTTGTAACAATAATAAGATAGTTTAATATTCAAAAATATTGTACAGTTCTAGTTACAAGCCACTTTCCCAGTTTGCCAAGCCTTCAAACTGGGTGTATATATATTGAAAAGGAATTTGGTAAAGTGAAAAAATATAGAGGATAGTACATGGGCAACAGATATGTTGTAATAAATGTTGTATTATTTCTACTTTACCTGCTTTTTAATTGTTCTCAGTCAATACTGGTATATCACCATAACAAACTGAACATGGAGAGTCTAGTCTTAATAGCAAACTAAGCAGTTGCATCAAAAAGTTTGTTGTACATTGGATTAGACGAAACTGCAAGCTGATATAGGTTATTTTCAATGACAATATCCTCAAAAACTTCATTGAAAACTTCAAGTACAATAATGGAGATGTCACTCCATATTCCATAAGATCAGTGATTGTAAAGTTATTTACAGTTATTTACAATGGAATCAATCACACTTGATGGAAATCCATGATTAATAATACCCGATGAGTCAAATAGTGCCACATCCGCAGAACGTAAACCAACTGATACTTGCACTTCTTATAATGCATCCTTTAGGCATTGCTTATCTTCTTCGCTTGCTTCTCGTGTCCTTTCAGATGCCTTTGTAAGTGTTTTTTCATCCACATCTTTATCAAATTCATATAATGGCATAGAACATGTGTTGTCCTCACACATACAGATGGTGTGGCATCGACTGCAGCAGTTGTGCATTGGGTCAGCACTTACATCCTCATCTGTGAAATGGGATAGGAGCAGTTTTCTTACACATTCGTTGTTTTTGATAACATTCTTTATTTTGTGCTCACATTTACTGAAGTGTTTTCCTTGTTAGATAATTATATTGTATGCTTGCTCACCATCTCTCCCAGCCCTTCCTGCCTGCTGTAGGTGATCAGAAAGGGTTCTCCCAGGGCCATAGTGCAAAACATATCTAACATTGGGGAAATCAACACCCATGCTAAGTGATGTTGACGCAATAACAACTCTAGCAGTGCCACTGTCAGTAAATGAGTTGGTGATTCACGTTCTCAGATCCATTTATCAAGCCGGGATTTGGGCCACCAGTGACCAGCCAATGCCAGTCCTTCCCTCACCTGACGAGTTTGGCTGGAACAGAATCCAAGACTGTTGGACACCAAAATGGATTACTCTACCAGAAGTTTCAAGAGCTTGTCAGGAATTGATCAAGTGTTCTTGCAAAGGCCAATGCTCCCGATGCAAGTGTATACGTGCAAACTTGGACTGCACATCTTTTTGTAAATGCAATTGTAGCGCTAAATTGACTTGAAGGTCAGAACTCTTGTGATAATATTATATCTTTATTTTCAATATTCTTACAAGTTTTACTCTATTATACAATTCAATTACATCAAATTTGTGGCTTACAGCAACTTATCAATAATGTTTACATCTATTGCTCAATATCAAGAAAAAAAAGCGAATTTATATTCTGGATTGGTAACCAGGCCTCTTTAGAATTGGCCATTTTTAAATTAATCCCAAAAAGACAAACGAGAAACGATTTCGATGGGCACCTAGGCTAACTTTAATTGGTAGGCCTTAAGGAAACTTTGTGGCAAATTTGGTGCTTTTGTCACACTTGTAATGATCCAGGCATTTTTTTGCGCTAAGCCACTAGACTATACTTGAACATTAGTCCTCAAAGAACATACGTTTTTAAGCCAAAAAGTGCCTCGATCCCAACAACCTATTATCGTTATTAATATTATTTGAACTTTACATAAACATAAACAGAAAACCAAGAAGCTAGGGATCAAATAATGCTTCGATCTCAAAGGCTAAATAATGTGACGGTAAATGGTGAATTGTTTTCAGTTAAAGAACTGCTAAGTACAAATTAAAGCACCACAGCCACTTTAGCCCTTTTAATGACTAAAGTGGGCTCGGTAATAAAAGTGTTGCTGAACATCAAATCAGGAGGTGAATATATATATAATTCATGTACTTATTGGTTTACAGCTATATTCCCCTATTGAATTTGCTCTTATAGCTAGAATATGCTTTATTTTTGTGGTGCACCTAGACAATCTGCAAGAAGTGGCATTGCTAAAAAAAATTGAAACAAGCCCTGGAAATGTACCAAAAAAGATGTGGAGAATGGTAAGTCTAAAATGTGTATATTTCATTATGTTATATAAAATTCCAAATTGTCATTTTTCACTAATAAGTAATTGTTTCCAGGGAACGATCAGAACAAAACACAGCCTTAAAGGAGCAGCAGGACAAAGAAACATTAGCTTCTTTGAAAGCTGATCAAAATGCGAGTTATGTAACTTTAACTTTTACTTACCTTTATTTTAATTACATAAAATATTACAAACTAACACAATTAATTAATTCACATTCACCAATATCGAGCCATAATACCATGCGTCAACCAACAATTCTTGATTGACTCTTAATGCAAATTTTTAAACAGAAAAACACAAACACAGACAGACACCAGAAAATCCACTCAGGTAAGTATAAAAGTGATCAAAAAGCAATTGGCCATGTTCTAAACAAGGAGGGACGAAGAGGGGACTGGGTACTAGTCTTTAGATTTAATGCAATTAAGAAATTTAGTCAATATCATGTTTTGATATATAAAGATATAGATATGAATTAAGGAGATATTGTTATTAAACTACTTATTTTTTTATGTAGAATGACGACGATCAAGCATCCCATACCGGATTTTTTGAATCCTCTGAAGATCCACAAAAGGTATAGATCTCGCTATATATATATACATATACATATATATATATAGATATAATTATAGCTATTTCAAAAAAGGTTGAATACTGAACAAACATATAAGCACAATTTAAGTTACGTAAAGCCCATTTTCTAGTTATCTATTTATATCTCGAGTAAGTGAACATTAACTAGTAAGTGTCACATAGTTACTAAAGGGCACAATGACCTACAATGACCTTCAATAAGGTAATAAGTTGTAGTTACTACAATCCAGACACACATCACTCAAATTAATTAATTAATGTATTTTGTGTTGAAGAATGACAACACTCTATCCATACATTAAAATCAATGTGTTATTGTGTAATAATTCCAATTTAGCAACTATTCTAGTCACTAATTGATGATTCAAACTGAACAATCTTTAAGTGAATACACAGGAGACATCAAAGATGCAGTAGACATTGTTTTTTTTTTTAATTTAATAATTGTTTCATCATTACATTTATTTCAATATTTTACTTACAGATTGTTCATGTCCGCCATTTTCATTAATTGTCTATAATTAAGTAAACACTAATTTGACTGTTGGTTGATGAAATGTTCTTATTGTTTTATAATAATTAATGATAAACGTACTTCACAGCAACTGATTTGATACATAATGGCTAATAACTACAATTACTTCCAGATCAGAACAGAAAGAAGGAACAGGGTGACTAAAGAGCCCATGGGAGGAATAACAGTTAAAGTGGCCACCCCTGAGGGAGTCCTTCAAAGAAATTTTAGCCACGAGGCCTGTTACCAGGTTAGTGTAAAACATGAAATGGTACTCTGCCAGTGAAAGTGAGCCTCAATTAATTTTACAGCAGTTCTCAGTCACACGTGCACCGCACGCATAAAAGGCACCGCTATAAAACGTGAAGTTGGTGGACGTCAATCAAACTTACGATTTCATTTTAGTTTTGGAATATCTGCGTTTCATCGTATTCTGGAATAAGATGGATTCTCACAACAACCTCTTCGTCAGATTCAGTCATGTTTCGCAGCCCGACTGAAGTAAAAACACCATGTGTCTTGTAAACACAATTTGATTGACGTCCACCAACTCCACGTTTTATAGCGGTTCTTTTAATGCGAGCGGTGCACGTGTGACTGAGTACTACTGTAATTAACCTGGATTATTTTGTGTTATTCATTAGGAGGTCTATGACTGGTTTTGGGCTAATTCAAGTTTGCCCCTTTATTTCGTGTTGCATGACACCAGCGGAAACAGAATGCGTCCAAATGACAAGATAAGAAAAGAGAGTGAGGTGTTGCGTCTCATTGACAAGGTAGAAGGAATTTTGTTTCCCTTCTAATATACCTTTTTTTATCTAGCACCTTTTAAATGTCTCCTTTTAAATGACAAATATAAAATGACATTGTTCTTTCAGGAGAAACACGCAATGGCGATGATGGAGGATACAGTAAGTGCATTTTATATGTTATTTTGGAACTAGTACACTTACAGGACTAAGGGGCGACCCATTTGTTTATTGAGGGGGGACAAAACAGCCCTACAGCAACTGATTAGAGTTCGCTTTACAACACCAACCAATCAGAAGCGCCCCAAGGCCGACAATGTGTCTCGTGGGAAAAGATGATGATGATTATGATGATGTACACAACTTTTTTTGGCCAACCAAAATTGCAATATGAGTAAACATAAAATTTTTCGATGAGATTATTGTAAGGAATATTATAATGTTATCTTAGCAGTGTGCCTGGACCGGATCACTTACAGTATTCTGTACTTTAAGGTTACAGTCAACGTTCGCGGTGTGCTTTCACATGCTCTCACTTAAGAGTGTGTTTACTGCGTCATTTTACTATAATAATAGACATATTATATATCGTTTTAAAGCTTATATAAAAGAGAATAAGACTGTGTATGTTTTGTTATATACAACAATTTTCTGGAAGATATGATCTTCGATAAACCTCAAAATTAACCGCCTTCAATGCGAATTGTTTAAAAAAGTATAAGTCAAAAAGTTCATACTGCTTTGCCGTCATTTCTTCGTTATGTCAATCAACACATATTGGTCTTCAAAACCGTGTCCAGTTTTTTTTGATAAAATGCTTAGTTTTAGAGTTATGGCCCATTTTGCTATTTAACTTGAAGTTTTAACAATGAGTCGACTTTGAAACACATTTATTCAAAAACGAAGCATTTTATCGAAAAATCTGGACACGGTTTTGAACACATGTATGTGCTGATTGACATAATGCAGAAATGACAGCGAAGTAGTAGGAACTTTTGGACTTATACTTTTTTTAATAAAAGTGCTCAATTTTGAGGTTTTACGTGAAGCATTGGTTAAAGATATTATTTTTCTTAAAAAAACTTACATAGTCTTATTCTCTGTTATATAAGCTTTAAAATGATATATACTTTGTCTATCTTTATTGTTAAGTGACGCGCTAAACAATGTTTAACTGAGAGCACCCCGCGAACGTGGACCGTAACCTTAAGTGTGAAAGGGAAGGCGTCTTTTTATAGTTTTATCTTAGCAGTGCGCCTGGACGGGATCACTTACAATATTCTGTACTTTAAGTGTGAAAGGGATGGCGTCTTTTTATAGCTTTATCTTAGTTGTGCGCCTGGACGGGATCACTTAGAGTATTCTGTACTCCAAGTGTGAAAAGGGAAGGCGTCTTATTATAGTTTTATCTTATTTGTGTGCCTGGATGGGATCACTTACAGTATTCTGTACTTTAAGTGTGAAAGGGAAAGCGTCTTTTTATAGTTTTATCTTAGTTGTGCGCCTGAACGGGATCACTTACAGTATTCTGTACTTTAAGCGTGAAAGGGAAGGCGTCTTTTTATAGTTTTATCTTAGTTGTGCGCCTGGAAGGGATCACTTACAGTATTCTGTACTCTAAGCTTGAAAGGGAAGGCGTCTTATTATAGTTTTATCTTAGTTGTGCGCCTGGACGGGATCACTTACAGTAATCAGTACTTTAAGTGTGAAAGGGAAGGCGTCTTTTTATAGTTTTATCTTAGTTGTGCGCCTGGACGGGATCACATACAGTATTTCTGTACTTCAAGTGTGAAAGGGAAGGCGTCTTGTCAGTTGTACAGTCCCTTTGTGTCAAAGGTCAGGGTTCCAAAATTGATTTAATGATGCACATCAAAAATGCTATTTCAAAAAATGACGAAAGGTTCAAAAAGGTATTAAACAAGCTGTGGGGCTGCTGAGGGGGATGGGTGTCCGGAACTTGTCCATGTAATTATTTATGCTTTAAAATTTGTCCTGCGTGCAATTTGTCAGGAGATAGGGAAAGGTTCGTACGGAAGGGTGTATAATGCTAAATTTGGAAAAGAAAACGTTGTCGTAAAAGAGCTGGAGCGATGTTCAACACTCAAAATGGTGCAGACTGAGGCTCACAATCTGCACAACCTTAGACATCCAAATCTACCACTTCTTGTCGGTGTACATTTCGATTCAAAAACAAATTACAAAATCGTCATGTTGCTTTACAGTGTCGACAGCTCCCTGACAAGTCTTTTTGGCGCAATGACAAATAAATTGGTGCATGCCGAAGTGCGTAACACATGGATTGATGTTTTAACTCAGGTTACAAAAGCCATTGCATATATGCACAACGTTGGAGTGCTGCACAATGATTTAAAATCAAACAATGTGGTACTCCATAAGGTTGGCGATCAAAGCTTGAGGGCCATCGTCATTGACTTTGGCAAGGCATCATTTGTTGCTGACGGTCCAGTACATGTCTCCTCGCGATCGTACACAAAACCAAGACATATTGCAGCGGAAGCAGAAAACACCACATCCAGCGACATTTTCTCCCTCAGTTGTGTATTAAAAGATGCCTTCGCTATTATAAAGGAACTTCAGTTTTCTATTTTACAGGAACTGTATCAAAAATGTTGAGACACGTCAGCAGAAAAAAGACCAATGGCAACCAGTGTTTTCAAGTGCTTGCGATCTTGCCGTAAACAGTGACAATGACTTCAAAACTAATGACCAGTTTTACTGTAATTATTCTTTCTTGTGCTGTTTGTTTGTTCATGCATATTTTATTTATTACGATTTTTTGCACAGTTGTTTGTTTCAAGCTTTCAAAACAAGCATAGTTTAAAACTATGTCGATCTGACTTTTGGCGTCAGTCAGCATGTAAACGTAAAAATAAAACTCTCTATCAATTATAAAACGATATGATACTCAGTTATTTGTTTCACAACATTTTATTGTCTTGATTTGTTTAACTGACTGTTTTGTAGTAATCATTTTATAAGTTGAATAAGCTTCATAAAGTTGTAAATAGTTAAATTGATCGTGAGCCGGATATGTGGGTTTAGTACTAGTTACAGTTCAATCGAGGAAATATTTAAATGTCATTGTAGCTTCAGTTATACGGTATCATTATTTCAATATTCAACTGTATTGGCATGTTAATATCAGAACAACTAAATGTTATAATCGATTTGGATGCATGTTATGGCGAATATTGCATTGAATAAATGTAATTGCCTTAGTTTGAATTTTATTACGAATATTGCATTTGAATAAATTTAATTGCCTTTATAGAATAAATAGCTGTTTGACTAATATCAAATTGATTATCCGTGGTGGTTCAGACTCGGCACATTAGCGGGAAATGGTCGTCAGTATTTAATTCCCCCCTACTCTAGAAAGAAAGTATTAGATATGCAGACCATAGGTATCTCCTCTCCCTCGTTTATACAAATATAGCTATTGTATTGAGAGATCTAGTCCATTTGTAGCACTCAAGATGATAGTATTAAGCTCAAGAAACCGCAGGAATGCAGAACAATGTTCTGCATTCCAGGGCGTAACCAAGCGTTCTGGCTTGTTATATATAGAGCATTGTGCACTCTTTACTAAATCCACTAGTACTTCGCTTTATACAAAGAAAAAACTGGTGGGCTCTGAACAATAGAATATGCGTTTTATCGCCAAATTTGTTTGCAAAGCTGGCCTTTGCCCGAAGATTTACAGAGGAAATCATCTTGCCTAATAATTGTTAGTTTTATGTAGCCAAGTCAATTTTGAAACAATGAAACCATTCAAATTTTTATGATTTGTATTAACTAATTTAAGGCAACTCAACTAGAAGCACTTAGAGGGCACTGCATGATGATATGCTCATATGAAGAAATGTTGTACCATGGGGAGTCAGCAGTTGGTGAGAAGCTAATTTTGTTTATCACAAGGTACTTGTACTGCTATATAAAGCAACCACATACTGATCGATAATAAAAGTGAATAGATATACACATGTCAAGTCTGACCAATTATTAAAAACTCTATTGCTTGTAGAGCTTTCAGTCTGGATGCGTCTCCAGCATGACACGCATATTTTAAGCCAAAAGAAAGTTTGCAATGCAGTTTCATGCTCTGGATGCAATTGGTCCGAGTGATAATCCACAAATTCGAGCTCGTCATGCAAAATTATATAGAAATAGTCTGTTTTCAGTTCAATCTACATTATTATTATTATATATTTTATTGTTATTATAATAGCGCCTTATTGAAATTATGTTCCATGTGAAATCTGTTATACTTTTCTTGTAGCAAGCCAAAAGGATAAGGAAGAAGTCTCTGCGAAAGACTTCAGCAATTGTTTACCACCAGATACAGTATTGGATGTTGTCTGTATATAATTGAAACGCTTGCAAGGGTCTTTTCCACTAGACATGCAAAACAAATCAGTAAATTGACTATGTACTGGACAAATATTAAGTCCGCTTTTTTAAAATTGACAAAAAATAATAAGTGCTCAGTTGATACAACATTTTTATTGATGTTTTGTGCATTTTGCCTACCATCAGCGTAATATTTTAATGTGAAAATGACAAAAGCAAACTTTATAGAAATTCCCATTGGTCGAGAGCGACCACGGTAAAATCTCATTGATTTGTTGCTGTTAAAACCCTCAGAAGTGCCAAAATCAAGATGGCGGTCAAAGGTGGAAGATGTGTAACAGACTTTGACGATGTTTTGAAATAAGTTTTAAGCTCTTTGTAAGATATTGGTTTAAACTTTACTCTTAAAAAAGAACAATAAGAAGGTCTTCAACAACTGTACCGAGGAAATGACCTGTTGGCCGTTTTACCAACGTCTACGGAAAAGCTTGATCTTTCAACTACTAATTATGATGGCGCGAAGAAACTGCAATGCAACAACAGCTTTGACACCCATTATTTTGGCCGTTACTCTTCTAGTGAGTATTATATACGATCGAATAATGGAAGTAGAAGTGATGGGTCTCAAAGGCCTGACCTTAAATAATGCCCTTGACAATTTTAAATCGTTGGAAGAAGTGGACATAATATATGCTTTGGCGGAGAATGTTATTTACCAAGGATTTCTAACATTTTTAAAGAAAGGCAACATGTTTTGTAAACGAGTGGATAAACTACTAAAACTTTGATTGCGCAGCCTTCAGAATTATCTAAATCGTCAATGTTTAATTTCGAGTCAGAGTTATCGCTATTGACTTCAGACTGGGAGTGAGGGAATAACGACTTTTTGCTTTGTTTTTCCAAAGAAACACATCAAGTATATTTTGATAAAATTGAAAAATAATTTTTTTTCTTTGGAACGGTAAAAATAAAATAATATTAAAAGCAGTATTCTAATAGGTGAGTATAGTGATGGAGAAATAAGGATGCCTGACTTTCAAACAATAATCAAGGCTTATCGTGCAGGCTGTGCTATCAAACTATTGAATACTAATAATGAAAGATACAATTAAATGCTCCTGTAAGATCAGCGCCATCTCCGACTAAATCCATGACCACCTGCTCTTCCCCACCGACTAAAAGAGAAGTTAACGCTGATATCTCGAGTGCAAGTTCCTAAAGAACTGTAGCAAAATTGTAGAGGAAGTCCTGCCAATGGAGAATCTAGGTGCTTATTATCATGACAAAGATGTCTGTCAAGAGTTCCTCATGAACAAGTCAACATTTTATGAGGAACAAGTGAAGGTTTTTATTGTCTATTGTTATTCAAATATATAAACAATTTCGATAAGGTTGTCGGAATATTGCGGCATTGCATTACATCCCGTCACTTTGGCATCGGGGGGGATTCTACTTTAAAATGATCGCGCAAAATTGAAAAAAGACGTCGTCGATATCCTCACTGGTGAAGATATGGAAAATACGTCACTCCGTTCCCGGGTGTAGTTGAGTATGAAATTTATATATATAATAAATACGCATATCATAATATGTAACAAGATTTTCTGGACATCAATTTATTGATGAATGAATGAATAAATTGAAGGGGTAACTAATTGATTTCTTCTAATTCAAGATAGAAGATATGCTCCCAGAAATTAAGAGACGTAAGCAAGCAATATGATGTTCTTGAAGCTTACGAGTTATTAACAGCTGCCGCTCTTATTCAATCCCTGTACGAATACACCGAAGATAATTATACTAAAGGTATTTTTGCAAGGTGTTTGTTATTTATTGTTATACTGTTTTTGTTATATTGTTATTTCCATTGTTATTATTATTGTTATTTTATTATATTTGTAATCGTTATTCTTGTTGTTATTGATATTGTTATTGATATTGATATTGATGTTAGGTATTTCCACATGGTGACAAGGATGCTCCCAAGAGGTTATGCAGTTTGGTGTGGAAAAGGCTGAAGCATAGTGGGGTGAAGCCCCAAGAACACCAGTCCATCGCTATAGCTGAATCGTCTGGGTACGTAATGCTACACAATAAAGAGTAAACACCGATTGCGAATTCCGTAGGTAGGATCAAATACAATACAAAATGCATGTATTAGTGATCGCTGACGATCACTCAAACGCTAAAAAATGTTCCAATATAATCGCTGACGATCTCTGTCATAATTTTCAGCGATCGAGCGATCATATCAAAATTGTGCGCACATTAAAATTACCTTGTATCTGCGTCATGTCGCAGCAATTCATAACTAGAGTACCAGTCATAGACCTTCAATTGAAATAGCAAAAAAAAATACTTCTCTATCATCATATCATATTTCTTTATTTACATATCCGTATGTAATAGGGCAGTAGGAGGATGCCCAGGGGGGGGCGGGGGGGGGGGGGGGGGGGGGGGGTTGGGCGTCGTCATCACGTTTCACGAATCGATATTTATGATATTCACGCATCACGTACACATTTAACCATGATTAACATAGTATTCACGTATAACAACTAAATTGTTCATTATTTTCACAAATCACGCACTTATTTTAGCCTAAATTACGCGTCACGCGTTACCCCTTGTCCACCCTCCAGTAGATCAGCTTTTGACTACGCCTTAGTGCGCAAAAGGCCCAGAAAATAGGGGGGGATGACACAAACATAATGCTAGAATTCTGTGGATTATGGTCAAGAATATAACAAGGATTGAATGACTGACTGACAAGGAATTATTAAATGACATTAATTTTAATGAAATTATCACGTGACCTGCAATGCCAGGCCTTTTGCTGTAATATCATTTATAACAACAAATGTATTTATACACTGTACAAAATAGTGTTGTTAGCTCTGTTTTCTTTCGCCTGTCATTTTTTCACTGATACCTTTGCTTTGACTTTAGGAATCGGTTTGGGTTATGGCACCCCCCTTCAGTGTCTTGACAGAGTTAGAAAATTCCCAGCTGTAGTGAAAAGATGGCACATCTGTAACTGCCTCATCATAGATGAAATATGAATGTTGAGCAGATCACTAATTATATGTGTAGTAAAATAGCCCTTTCCAGAAGAGCGAGAAAAACGTCCTTTGTTTGCAGGGTTGCGACAAAAATAAACTGAAATGACTTGAATCTACTCTTAAATTGCCCTAATGATTTGGCACTTTTCGGTTGATGATGGTCTGAGGAAACTAAAAACACACATTACTGGAATATTAGTGAGTGCACAGAGAAGGCAACTTCCACCAGTTTGGTACATCAATTGTGAGAGAAAATAATTCTGCTGTGCTAGCCTTCTTGGGGTTGCTTGTTCATTTCGTACAAAGTTGTCTTGGCTCGTGTTGCCAAATCAAGGATTATATTGTCATTTATTTATATTTTATTTTATTTCATTTCATTTCAATTGACTTCATTTGATATGTGGATTTGATTAAATTTTGCATTTTTGTTTGTTTGTTACTTTTTTACAGGTTGGTGTTAGATTTCTTATTGTTGGACTTAAACACAAGGCCATTGGTACTACATTCAGACTTGATACTACTTTTACCCGATGAACTGGTAGTTTTGTACCATTATCGGTGCTTTTGAGAAAGGATCTCTGGTCAGTTACAGTGCAGCAACACACCGAGCTCAAACTCCTCACAGTCACTAACTTATACACAATAAATAAAATATCAAAGTTTTGCCAATGACAGTAAATAAACAAAGCGCAAATTAGAGGTCGAAGCTCAAATGTTCCTGGAAAGGTTGCCATCCTACAACAAACTAAGAAATGTGAAATCATTTCAAATTCATGACGAGCTTAGGACGACTCTAATCTCATTTAGATCTTTACATTTGAAGTGTGTTTGTTGACAGGAAGTCAAAAATGTTAAGTTAAAAATTCTATAAGGTTGTATGAAATATTAGGTCAGTTATAAGCATGACCAAATTCCCGCCAAAACTCTCTACATATTCATCGTAGAGACAAGATGGTGGTGGACTAGAGACGTGTTTGGCTGTCTTCGTATGGTTATGGTATCCACTTTCTATTAATATATATGTAGTTATTAACCTAGTCGATTCACAAAATCATGATTCTTTGAGCAGTTTAGTTGTGAGATCTCAAGAGTAAATAGACAAGAGTTATGGCGGAAAGACAGCTAGTTCGAGCCCCAATTTTTCAGCGCAAAAATCACAGGTAATGTTCATTCCATGACAGCCTATTTGGTTTATTATGATGGCTTATGGGCAACTGTAATGACAAACAATTGGATTCTGCACTATTTAATATTTTCAAAGAGATATTGGTTCTAAATCAAAGTGATGTAGATATAACTCATAAATATAATAATTATTCAGTCATCTGCCTGTCTGATTTAGTTACTTTCTTGTGAATGGGGCAAGCTTAAAATAACTAAAAATAAAACATCTTCGATATACTATAATTGAATATAATAGTTATCTGCCTGTCTAATTCATTTGTTTGCTTTGGTATTTATCTACCTGTAAGCACTGCATGGTATTAGACTTGGGCAGGCTCATTATATTAATATTTATAAAAATTTTGGTATCTAACACACGCTCTGATTGGTCGATGGCCATGTCTATATGAGAGAACAGAGAATGAAAATGACGAATGCTGTCGCAATACTGTCCGCAAAAGCCTGAAAATGGACGAAACATTTTCAATATCGCCGACAACTTTTTTCACGATTATCCTATTTTTTATTTTGACTTTGACTGTTTTGGAAGTCAAGAAGTTGTATACAAGCCCTCTGAGCAAGCCTCGGTTGCAAAAAAAAGCCTGTTTTGTTACATTGACCGACGAGCAGCTTGATAGAGTGGTGGAAACATCGTCGCCTACAAAATATGAAACCAAATGGGTTATCTCAATTTTTGAAGGTAAAAACATTTGAGAATTGAGATTTTTAATCAATTTCTTTAATTAAAAGTCATATTTTTACTGCAAAATAGTAAAATGTACATGAAAATCTCACTTTGTTTGGAAATCGCGTAATGTAACTTAATCATTGAAAAAGATGCCGGCACGGTAAAAATAAGTACGCAATTACTATCAAAATCTGATTGTAGGTGCGATATCTTTTGTTCTAGCCTCGAGTATAAAAAGCTGTTGCGTAAAACGCTTCGTTCTAATTCACTACAATACACGTAGCATTATCAAGCGAATCAAACTATTATCAAGCGAAATCAAAATGTCTAATCTCGAGAAAACTTGTCCAGCTTTTTCAGTTCCTGATTTAAATCCACTTTTTTTGCACATAACATCTCCGTGCACAGTCAGTTCTGACTATATTTTAAATATTAGCAACACCATCCTTTGGACGTTTATACAAGAAAAATCAACCTGCAAAGAAATGACAAGTGCAATGGAAAGCGTGCTTCACAAACTTGGGTTTCGACTAACAAAAGAAGGAATTCAACGAGTTATAAAGAACTGCGTTGCCGTGAAAACGTCCAAATTGAAAAAGAAACTCCAACAAGTTCGCAACGGCAACATCAGGAAATCAATAAAAAGTGAATGGTCGGTGGTTGAAATACGAAAGGAAGAGATTGAGCTGATGCCCTGGAATATTATCATGGACCAACAGGAAACGATCGATAAACTATTAGAACAGAACGGCCTGCTCAACGACGAACTTGAAAAGAAAACTAGTAACCTCTACAACATCCAACAGAAAGACGAAATACAAAATTTGAAAAAAAAAAGTTATTCGGAACACAGTGGCCGGCCTTTTTCTGAAGTGGGCGAAAAGCAGAAATCCCGGCAGTTGAAACAAATCAGGTAAACTGTTATCTTTTAATGGACTTATAGATTCCCGGGCAGTGGCACAAAAGCCACGAGTTCGGCACAAGTAATGTAATTACTTGAAGTAATACCATGCGTTGCTATGGGGGTTTCGCTATGGGAATCTACAAGAGTTGAGAAACTAGCATGATAACATGATGATAAAGTACTAGAGCAAATCTTGAATTATATATTTATGTTTATTTAATTTCTAACTTACATATTTCTTATTCACGTCACTCTTACTGTTCATTGCAGAGAAAGATCTATGTCGGCATTATGGTTTGCAGAATCCTTTGGTTTGTTACCGGAAAGCATCCACTTTAAAAGCCCATCGGGAACAGTCGAAGTTGACTTAAAGAATGACGATATTGATGAAAGTGGTAAGGCCTATACATGAAGTGTGTAAAGAGAGTCAGTTATATGATTAGAAGGGTTGAAGGGAAAAGTTATAATTATATGAAATTAACTAAAACAATAGCAAAGGATACTATATCTTTTTGTTGTTACTTTGTTATTCTCATTATTTTATTTTTTATATTCCCAGTGAAATTCTTTTGAACTATTTTGCTACATTTGTGTTTATCATGATCAGATAAACTTAGACATAAATTTATTGATGATAACTGAGATTATTTTAGTACTAAAATTCTGAAATGTACCTCTTTTTCTCATATTATCAATAGTGACCAATACGAATGAGGACGAAACCAGTGCCACTTCATCCAGTTCCTCAGAAGACAACAGAACAAAAGGTTGGTTTTCTAAGATCTAAAAAAATAATTTAATTATAACAGGAATATTAATAACTTCCTACACTGTTTGAAAAAAGTGAAGAAACTGATCCTCAAAGGTATTCAACGAAATTCGTAGCAGCGAGGATCACAAACTGTATCTTTCACATGTCCGTCCGTCCGTCCGTCCGTCTGTCTGTCTGATTCACTTTTTTTGTGGTAAGTAAGGGTAAAAATGTCATTTTTTAATACAAATGTCTGAATATGTAATAAATAATAGGTAATATAATGAAATGTATAAATATAATAGTTTTATTATTTATCAATTTTCTAAAGGTTCTAAGGAAATTGCTTATGATGGTCTTCCTGATGAAGAAAAAACAAACTGAAAACTCTGTTATTTATTCTTGACCGGTTCTCAATATCATTTGAGGGATATCACAGATTGTCACAGGTTTGAGAAAGAAATTATTATAATTTATTTAAGTAATGATTTAGTACAAAAGAAACTTTGTTCCAAAACAGAGTTTTGCACATTTTATTTTTAAAATGTGTTACCTATAAGCTCAAACACTTTCAGTCAAAAAATTGCCACAGAACAATAGATAGTTGCCTTCTTACATACATCATTACTTACAGAAATAGCTCTTTACAGTGCGTAAAATAATATGCTTATTATATATATTTACTTGAAACCACTTCTATCAATGTTCTCCACATATTCTCATATTCTCATATTTCTAATATCAATGTGTTTGTAGGTTGATAGTTCTTTACCTCATTCATACCTTCTTGAGGGATGTCAAAAGTCTATTGATGCTGAATGTTATGATGATATTGTACATACACCAGGATCCTTTCCTGGAGCTGAGTTCCCATTTAAAGCCACCTTAGAGAAAAAGATTAGAGAGCATGTAAGTTTTACACACAATTTATTACATATAAAGAATAAATGGAAAATGATACACTTAAGGTTACAGTCAACCTTCAGACCTAACATTTGGACGATTTTTTTTTTATTTCATATTCGTTTTACACGATAAATAAACTTAAGAATAAAATCAAAATCGTTCGAGAATGTCAAAATCTTCGCGAGATATTAAGCAAAACGTATTTTATAGCTAAATAAACATAGCTTATGAAGTGTCATAATCTCCCATAATCCCTATGTTGCGTGACGGTCTCCCGTGAAGCTTTTCGCGGCACTATTCACATACCGATCATCACAAAACGTGCGAGATTTAGTATACACTTGAAATTTTCTTTAAAAAACCACATTTTTAGTAGTTTACATGTGCTTATATGTCGAAAAAAGTGAATTTGGGCACCTCTAAAAAGCGAGGAAGGAAAAGTGACAAAAATACAAGGAGTTTTCCTGAAGATTGTAAGAATCTTCTAGCAGAGTCGGACAAAGGTTCGTGGTACGATCAGCCTGCAAGCACTTCGAAGGATGCTGTAAATTTAGAGCCCAGCGCCAGCAGAAAGAAACTACTCGACGAGTTTGAAACCTCTTCTGACAGTGGGACATCATCTGAGTCGGATTCATATGAAAACGAATTCGTTGATGATTTTTGTGACATAGTGAATCGATCGGCCTTGAACCAACGACTTGCCGAGCATTCGGTTTGTTCACGTTGCAAGGAAGGAACTGTCATATTTCTTCAAGAATCAAGGACTGGATTAGGCAATCGATGGTTTATGGAATGCCAAAACAATGATTGTGGCTTTACAAGTCTTTCATTTGACACGACATCCAAACAGGAACGTATTTACGATGTAAACAGATCGTTGGTGCTGGGTTTGAGAATGATCGGTCGTGGGTTCAGTGCCGCTAAAAAACTATTGAGTATTCTCAATCTCCCTCTGCCAGTAAGTCGTGGCCCGTGGGGCAATCACACCAAAGCTCTGAATGAAATTGTAACAAAGCTGTTGGAAGAGGATTTACGCCAAGCAGGCCTTGAAGTAAGACAGTACCAACTGAACATTTCTGAAGAATTCGAAGAGAATGGAGTAGTGAATGCAGGGGTGTCAGTCGACGGGTCGTGGAGTAGCAGGGGCTGGACTGCTAGAGATGGCCTAGTATCGGTCATATCGATTGACACTGGAAAAGTACTTGATGTTGTCTATCTCACGAATAACTGTAGTCAATGTGTTCAGAAAGAACGACAAGTCAAAGAAGGAGAAATAACTCACATGGAGTATTGTAGATGGTGCATTCAACACGAAGAAACATGTATGCTAAACCACGAGGGAAGCTCACAGGTTTGTTGATTTTTATCTTGCTACATTGTTTCCATTGTTTTACAAAATCGATTCCAGGAATTTTTCCACTCACAAACATGTATTGTATACTTGCTCATATTGATCTATTTGTTTATTAATTTTGAAATCAAATCAATGCTTTGACAGGTCCACCAGTATATGATAAACTTACCTGCATGTTGTTGATGCTTTATGTTTGCTAACAAAAACATTGTAATGCTTTTTACGTAAACATGAAGAATTTATTTATTTATTTTCACTTATCTAAAAAGCTTTAATAACTTACAAGAGAGCAAACAGCCAGTAAATTATATATTTTCAATTAGTTATTTTGCTCAATCCACACATAATTTGTATTATATTTCTAAATATTCACACAAAAAATATTGTATTGGAACAGTAACAGTATGATATTTCTTCACTTCACTTTAGTTTTTTATTTTATTCTATTTCATACAAGAGCATAATAGTATTTACAAATGTGTGTTTGGTGATAAACATTTTGAGTCAACCATCCATAATGGTTACAAATACTTAGCTCTGTAGTCGTTATTTGACATTCATTGTATTATATTTCTCCCTAGACAATGGAGTCAGAAGGCGTCGCACGCATTTTTGGACGTTCACTGGAAAAGCACAATATACGCTATTCGCCTTTCGTTGGTGACGGCGATAGCAAGTCGTATAGCGAAGTGTTAAGACTTGCTCCCTATGGCCCTGCATTCCATATACCAAAAGAAGATTGTATCGCCCATGTTACTAAGAGGATGGGTACTGCCCTGAGAAAACTTACAACAGAGTACAAAGGTAAGAATAAAACATTTTCTTCTGTGGATTTCCACTTCAGTTTTCAATATTTGCTGTTACATATGCATGCAAATGAAAATATCTTTTGTTTTCGAATAATATAGCGTAAATTACATACTGTATATTGGAAACCCCCAAAATTGCCCTTATTTTGAATTGCTACATATATATACTGCTATTTCAATAACTATGCAACAGTCACAGAGCATAAGATCATTTATTTCACTCTCACAGTTCAAACGTGAGGTTAAACCCAAGCATTTTATTAGTTGTTTTATTCTAAAACCAAAATATTTTACATTTTTATAAATTTTATAATTTTATATCTATTCATTACTTTTATCATGTTGTCTAAATATATATATATTACTAAATTAAACATAAAATATTTATAAAGTCCAATTAAACATTATACAATAAAAATTAAGTTAATGTTTTCAAAGCTTTTATATTAATAATACATTTGTAAAGCGCAGTTGAAACATGGGGGATTAGCGCTCAATAAATTATAATTTATTATTATTATAAAGGTTGCTTAAGAAAATTGGAGATAAGCAATATCATTTGTGGTTGTAAAACCGAAAGAATCTGGTTCTAATAAAAACGAAAAAGGACCTCCGTAATTTTTGTTTTGAGATTTAGTTTTTGAGACATTTTAGAACAATTGTATGTATCCAGATTTGCTGTTTGTCATGCACATGCCAATTAATCATTGCACTCTCAATGACAATGTTTTATGAAATAGGTGTAAGCAATCAGCACATGCATATTTGTAAGGAAAGTAATAAATATGCTTTAGCATGAAATTAATTGATTGTACAAATATGTTGTGTTTCCTTTTTTTAATAAAAAATTTGATTGTATAAATAAACAATTACATATAACTGAAGATTTTTTTTTAACTTGTAAAACAGGAAAAAAACTGGAAGATGGCCTCGGTCTTGGGGGAAGAGGGAGATTGACTATTGCGAGGATAGACACCTTCCAGAATTTTTACGGAAAGGCAATCAGAGACAATAAAGGTGATGCTGCAAAGATGTCTCAAGCAACGCATGCAATTCTAAAGCACTACTCTAGTACTCCTGAAACTCCACGGCACGAAGACTGCCCCACAGGTCCAGACTCCTGGTGTACTTATAACAACGAAAAAGCAACACATGTGCCAATTGAAAACCCTGTACCACCTGCTGTAGTTGATGTAGTCCTGCCAGTATTTGATCGGCTTGGCAAGAAAGAATTTCTGGTTGGGTGTGAAAAATGTCTTACCCAAAATGCAAATGAGAGTTTGCATCACGTGATATGGGGCCTTGCACCAAAAGAGCAATACACATCACACCAGGAAACAAACTTAGCTGTTGCACTTGGAGTAATGATCTTTAATAGTGGTGCTCAAGCAACTTTGACCAAATTAATGTCAAAACTCAATATCCCTGTTACTGATTCAATGTTAACTGCTTGGAGTAAAATCGACAAACAGAGGATTTACTATTCTGACTACAAAACAAAGCTGGAGACTAAGCAAAGGAGGAAAAAAAGAAAAAGAGAGAAGACGAAGAAGCAGGATGCTTTTGTTCATCAAGAAGGGGTGCATTATAAATCACAGCAATTTTACACAAGCACATAATAAAAGATGGTAAAGAAAATAACTTATGAACAATCATAAAAACATATTGTTATTTTACTAACAGTGATGACATTGTTACCATGTATTTTTCTCTCTTAAATTCATGAATATTTATTGATAGAAAACAAAGAAAAATCACTAGCATGTTTGACACTTGTATGAAATTATTCCAGCTTTGAGTTGAATTTTCAAAGAATTATCCATGAATTTGAGAAGGTATATCCAACACTCAAAATCAAGTGAGATGAGTTTTTCCAACACTTCAAAATGGGAACAAAAGAATTTGGTTACTCTTTGTTTTTCAACCCATTTTTCAGTGTTGGAAGAGCTGATATCACACTCTTCCTCGTGTTGGATATGACTTCTGAACCATCTGGTGCTAACAAACAGAAGCATTGACTTCAAATACTGTTATAGTTCAAATGTTCTTACGACAATATAAAAAGAAGAACAACAATATTTATAAAAAGTTGCTATTTATTTATCTTTATTAAAAATAACACGGGAGAAGCTTGTCCTTTTTTATACTTTTCATACAACGTTAAATGCAGAATGAAATAGAGCGAAAATACTAGAACCATGAAATAAAAACAAAATAATAACTAATAGTTTTTATTTAGTGACTATTTAGTCAGTATCACTCAACCAGAAACATCAAATACAAAAGGAAACAATACCTCATTACAACTTTACTTGTCTTTGATAGTAGTCTAACTAATAGTCGCTAAATAAGAACTATAATTATACACTAACAATTTGATTTTTCATGGTTCTAGTGTTTTCGCTCTAGTAATCAAAACATAGATACAATGTAAATCTATTATTCACATTTTGTAAACTGGAGCTATATAAGACAATTACCTATAATAATATAATTTCCATTGTTTACATTTTCTCAACTGAGATGTTATGAGATTGTCGGGAGCTCCAATGCACAGCAGAAATCATCTAGTGACACAGAAAAGGCATTCTAACAAATAAAACATTTATTTTGGATTAGATGATAAAATCATTTGTCTGACAAATTTATTTTCGTGAGATGATGAATTTGCTGAATGTTTTTGACAAACAAAAGAATAACTTTATTAGTATATTATTTGTGTAATCATTCATTCATTTATGAAATACCTCTTTAATTTCCCCTTTTATGTCTCCTTTTACTAGGTGCCTCGTGTAGGCTAATACAGTGTCTGGATACTTGTATGAGCTTCCTTCGGGCACGATTTTCTTGCGCTGTTGAATAAGATTCCAATAATTGATAGAGTCTGAACAACACTAGGTGAAGAGGGGAACAATGTAACTATAAAAAACTTTTCAGTGAAGAATCTGATAGTCGAGGTGTTGTAATCAAAGAAACAAGAAAACAATGTAGTGAGAGGCTAGTCTAATAAAGAGTCGTAATGTTAAGTTCACTACATCGCGCGTAGGTTTTCCTGTAATTAATTGTGCGATCATAGAGTTATAAAGTGGTTTGAAAGAGGAAATACTCACCATAAGAGCGTACGCCCAGGAGCAGTATTGAATGAATCGAATTCTCCTTGGAGGTTTTCCTCTGCGTTGCATATCGATGCATTTAATCTCGAGATGCTCGGCGAAATGTGTACCGTCGTAACTATATATGGAAGCAGTAAGAATTCATAAACGAATATGCCCTGTTGTAATTTATATGACTAGTCAGTTGATAATAAGTTTATCTAAAAGTTCTTACCCACTCAAACGCATAGCTTCTAGCATTTCATTCTTAGGGTCTACCGTATGATTTGTATGGGGTTCACGTGTTGCGGCCGGGGTTGAGGCATTGCTACGCGACTTTGTTTTTGAACGCGTACGTTTGGCCGCTTTAGTCTTTGCCTTGCTTGTCGTTGCCTTAGGTGTAGATGCTTTCTTCCCCTTCCCGAGGTCAGTGTTTGAAGATTGTTTTTTTCTCTTTGGCATTTTCCTTTACGCAATACTCGCTTGGAGATTAAGAATGTCGCAGTTCTTATGTTACTCGTGATTTCCCGCGAAACACTGGTCATAACCAAACACTCCAGGTAATAGGAGCTTTTATTGGTCGATTTGGTGACCCTTCACGACCTCGATGACAGATGGGGACTCAATGTTTACACAACTTCAAAGCTCTATAACTCGGCTCGAGATTTGCGCTTATAATGCAACTTTGAACGAATTGATTGACACAGGAATTCAAAGAAATTGGCTGAAAATTGCTATGTTGCACCATTAACTCAACAAAATTCAAACTGTGTCAGGCTTTGTCGAATAACAGCTTGGTTTTGTACTTATAGCAAAAAGTATTCAATTTCACTGAATTAATTGAATCACTAACTTCAACTCTAGTTTATATCTAAACTAAGTAAAATATTAAAAAAGCCTGGCACAGTTTTGAAGACACGTGTGTACTGATTGACATTAAACAGAAAACTCGACAAAACAATTAAAACGTTATGTAGATCAATTCGCTCAAACACAGACGGTCGTTTTGAGTTTAAAAAATCATAACTCTTTATACATAAACATTTATTTAAAAAAAATTACATAGGCATTTGCTGTGGTTATTAAGCTTTAGAATGATGTATAGGTCTTTGCAATAACATTTAATCCGGCGCTCTAATGATTTTTCTACTGAGAGACCCCGCGAAGGTTGACTGTAACCTTAAAATGCACAATTGCATTTTGAATACATACTAAACTGTGCATTCCAATACCAAACTACATTCTGGGGCATTTAAGTTTGTTTAATTAAAGTAATTAGTAAGATAATTAGTTATTTCATCCTTAATGCAAATATGGCTGTATACACAAAGCCCTTTGGTCTTGGAATGCAAAATACTATACTGTCAGTATTAAAAGTTTTTTTAAAATAGTTGTATACATACAGACATTTATTCTAGTAATGCATACTAATATTTGGGTTTCTTTTTCTTATGGTCAGATCAAGAAAGCATCAGTAGAAAATGAGGAAATAACAAGCACACAAGAACAATAATGTTTATTCATAGGAATATATTTCTCATCCGATTTTTTTATTTATATATAGGAAATAATACGGTTGCAGTAGTTAAAATTCCAGAGGACTACGAGTGTCTGAGGCAGAGTCTGAGCAACGTCACTGAAGCAGTTAACTCATTGGTCAGTGAGGGAGCTATTATGATAGATGGCAAAAGAGTTAAGCTTGAATTTTTCCTTGGAGGCGATTACAAGGTTTGTGTGTTAGATATCTACATTCTTTATTTTAATGGTACATTTCAAAATTAGGTATAGGAGGGGGTGAATAGGTTTGGCGGAACACCACGCTTTCTGGTTTGGAGGGGGAAAAGAGAATGTGTTTACCAAGTACTCCAAACTGCAGCCAAACTCAGAGTAAAGACCCCAGACTTCATCCGAAGCCTTTAAAAAAAACCGGCTCTTTTAAGAGCCACACATAATAAAAAAGTCACGACCAAATGCTATATACAGTCTTATAATTATGTCTTATGAAAATAAAAAGGAGAAGTCACTGTCCTCTTAAGCTCGCGGGCGCAATAAATCCACATCAAATAATCAGGGAGCCCAACATTCTTTACCGGATGTCGACGCGCAACGTTGCCATCATGGACAATAACAAAGATAAATCAGCCTACATAAGTTTTTTACTTTAGAAATCGAAGTAAATAATTTGTCATAATATTGATTGCCAAAACTTTCTCTGTAGATCGAAGTTAATGATCCAGATATCAACCCCTTTATAGAGGAGCTGGCATCGTATCTTGAGGAATACATGCGTTCATGGGACGGTATATACTTCATGCCAACATGCCATATAGTCGCCCATACATATAGTCGCCTGCCATATAGTCGCCGACTAATTCTTGTACTCACTCGTCCACATAGTATCCTATAGTAGGATCAACTGTCCCTGACCACCATTACCTGTCCCTTGCCCTGATCAACCGTCCCTTGCCCTGATCATCTGTCCCTAGCCCTGATCATCTGTCCCCAGCACTGATCAGCTGTCCCTAGCTGTGATCAACTGTCCCTAGCACTGATCAACTGTCCCTAGCACTGATCAACTGTCCCTAACTGTGATCAACTGTCCCTAGCCCTGATCAACTGTCCCTATCACTGATCAACTGTCCCTAGCTGTGATCAACTGTCCCTAGCCCTGATCAACTGTCCCTAGCCCTGATCAACTGTCCCTAGCACTGATCAACTGTCCCTAGCCCTGATCAACTGTCCCTAGTTGTGATCAACTGTCCCTAGCACTGATCAACTGTCCCTAGCACTGAACAACTGTCCCCAGCCCTGATCAACTGTCCCTAGCCCTGATCATCTGTCCCTAGCACTGATCAACTGTCCCTAGCCCTGATCAACTGTCCCTAGTTGTGATCAACTGTCCCTAGCACTGATCAACTGTCCCTAGCACTGAACAACTGTCCCTAGCACTGATCATCTGTCCCTAGCACTGATCAACTGTCCCTAGCCCTGATCAACTGTCCCTAGCTGTGATCAACTGTCCCTAGCTGTGATCAACTGTCCCTAGCACTGAACAACTGTCCCCAGCCCTGATCAACTGTCCCTAGCCCTGATCATCTGTCCCTAGCACTGTAATATTATTCCAATATTGGTTCAAGCCTTGGTCAACTGTCAGTTTCACGCACAAGTACTTCATGCAAAATATTTTATTTTGTATTGTCAGATTACAGTCTATTTATTCTAGAACAGATTGAAAATATATTCCATTGAATTCATACATATTTTCTGTCTTCTGTCATTTCCACATATTGTGTATAGGTAAAATATTGTATTGGAAAAAAATGTTATTAATATATTTTCATGCAAATTTCTTTTTATTGGCAGATTAATTAGATGCCCATAGACATGAATGTTTTGCATATTTTCCCAAATACCTATAAAAATGGAATACCTGAACTTCAACTATATATTGATCACCTTATATTACAGTGACGACAATCGAACCATGAATACTTGATATTTTAATATTTTTTTATTTTATGAACTTTCTATCGCTCAAACCTTCTAAAAAGGAAGCACTGAACTCCAATAATCTTATTGTTCAAAATAAATCATATTTCCAATCAATTCACACAGGAAAAAAAGTATGAAAAAACCTCAATGTGTTCACGGTTCGAGTAATATCTATACACCTAATTCCAAAATGCATTGCTTGCCCGGCCAGGCTGAAAAATACAGAAGCTCACAATTAAAATGAATGCTTGGTCTAAATATAACCATGAAATTTATTTTTGTATATTTGGATAATTTCTAGACATTCATTGTACCACATTACAATTACCAAATTACAGACAGGAACATTTTCATGCACATGCATGACAGGCTGATCTGCACTCAGTTCCTCATCAGCTTCTTGTTTTTTTTTGTTTTTTTTTTTGGCCCATGCAACTTTTAATTTATTGGATTAGGTGTACTTTTATTTATTTAGTCATGTTAATAAAAACAAATAGTTATTGATAACAACAGATTATTTTGAACATAAACATATAGCTGCATAATATGTTGCCAAGAGAAAGAACGGACTTATTATTGTTTTGCTTATATTGAAGCAATTCCATACAGCAATCTTCTTAATGCTTCTTGTCTTCGATGTGAAAACTCCAGTTTGCCCTTAACCTGTTCTTGGGTCTTCTGGTTAGCACTCACGTTTTTACTTGGTGCTACAGAGCTGCTTATGACAAAGTTGTACAACAACATAATATTATCGACACTAGGAAGGATAGTTGTCGACAGCAAGAAGGACTCCACCGACTCTAAGATACATGTTTCCTGCAATGTCCAGGAGCCTTGCTTCACATGGATTTCATGTTCTTCATGGAAAATCGTGCTACGTTTTCTTTTCAAAGAGGATGGGCTGGATGTACACCTGGGGGATCGTTTTTCTGGTTGATGCACGATGTAACAAGTCACGGGTGACGTCAGACAGTTCCTGTGTCGTTGCAGGCATGTACTAAAACCTGGACTCATGGACGATGGACGATGGACGATGGACGTTGGACGATGGACGATGGACGATGGACGATGGACGAGGCCCAATTTTTCGTGACACACATTTGATTTCTTTTATTTACTATTTTTATCTTGTGAGCAGCTTCAGAAATTAAACAAGGATTTTATGGCTTGTTCGTGGTCTCTTATATATATTCAGCTTAGTAAAACAAAACCATGTCTACGTACTTCAGGTTAACACTGATAGTTTATCTATGGTTTCTTATCTGTTATCATGATAACGAGTTCATTTTTTATTTCACAATACTGACCTGTTCACCTTTCCGAGTCCGGCTTTGAAATACATAACGTCAAAAGTTATTGTAAGTTGCAATTCATTTGGATAAACTGCCTAGTTGACAACAATGGACATTACATATTCTGACGTTGTACAAGGTAATTTTATGGTGTTATTGCCATGTATATTTTGTACATTTAATTCATACATATACTGATTTGTGTTATTATTTATGTGCGTCGACATCCGTTTGGTAATGGTATGTTTACTCATACTTTAGGTAAGAGAAGATCTTCCTCAAGTAGTGATTCGGACAAAGAGTCCTCAAAGTAAGAGTTTTTATTGTGCATGCTAATTAAATCTCAGCCCTATTGTCTTTTAATATTTTACATGTGTTTTTAACTTCTCTTTAAATAGGAGTGTGGCTGTTGCCGTGTCTTCCCACAAACGCCGAAGTCACAAAAAAAGTTATTCAACTGATAAAGGTTAGTAAGTGCAAATAAATGGATGAGATAAACTGCAATGCCATTCAGTGACCGCTCGTTTATACACCTAATCCAAAAAACGTTGTCTGGTCCGCCGCACAGTCCTCGCACCAAGACTGTGAAAGATATTGGTTATATCTAATCAGTAATTAATTTATTTGCATGTTCACACTCTAGTGTGGTACTTTTTTCAACGAAATAGTGTTGTGCCTACTTTTATTTTCTTGTTTTATCACTCTCATCAAAATATTCACTGTGTTTTCCTTCACGGTCTTGGCGCGAGGACTGTGCGGCGGACCCGACAACGTTATTTGGATTAGGTGTATATTGCCTGTCGAGCTTATAGCTATGACTAGCCTCGTTTCTGGTACCGCTCGGATTGTTCCCTTTAGTTCTAATTTGTGTCTAATTCGTTATTGTTTAATTCTTTATTTTAAGGCGCAATATGGAGAAAGGCATTGAAGTAAGTCAATGAAAATTATAAATTATAATAATCTATCTTAAAAAACTTTTAATGTTATCGTTTCACGTTATTTATTACTTCTGTTTCAATTCTAATATCAAGCTCTACCCGTTCATGCAATAACGATGTAGAAGTGATCTCAAGTGGTTCAGAATATGGATCACCAGTAAAGAACACTCCATCAGATCGGTATGTACTTCGTAACCTTTTATCTTTTATATGTAAACCATCAAAGTGTCGGTTTTTAGATGGGGAAAACTCATGGGTGGTCACAGTTCACAAGTCAAAGTGGTACAGATACGAGTGCTCAAAGGCATATCTGAAGACCCCCTCCCTAAAAAAAGTGGAAAAAAAGTGAAAAACTTACTTTGAGCCCCCTGTCTGTGCATTTGTTTTTTTTAATGCCTTTTCTAGTTTTACCCTCCAGACAATCATTGCATCGTCCCTAAAAATTGGGTTGTATGTACATTTTTTACTTCTGCTCTCCAATTCAATTCTCATTTTCAATTTGAAATTAATTAAAGTTATCATTATGTCTATATATCTGTCAGATTGGAGCAAATTATTGTATCCAGTGATTCTGAGTGTGGATCCCCTGCTAAGAAGAGGTTTAATTCTTCGTAAGTGTTCATTTCTGGCTAATTTATTCATTATCCTTAATACTTCTCAGCTAAAGATTCGAAATGTGTTTTATTTTTCAGAGCATACGGAGGTTGTATTGGCCAGCTAAGTAGACCACGTTCCCCACAACTACATCCAATAGGAGTAAAGGTAATATTCATCATTTGCATGTCATGTCCTACGCGTATTATATCAGTTAGGCATAAACATCTGGCATAAACATTAGGGTAGTTTGGGACTCTTGTATTGTGCAGTGAACTTATTTTCAAACTTTGTCTAGGTAAAGCTAAAAAACAGAAATAATAATAAACACAAAATTGGGGAAGGGTTGCCTTGCTCATTTTGGAATTGCGAGGAGTTACACAAGTTCAAATAATCACTAAAAAATGACATGAAAAGAAATAGTCAAGGATTTTGAATCTGTTATATATTAATTTATTATTTAATTGTCAATGAAATCCCTAAATTTCTCTGTTTCAAAAATTCGATATTTTCGATTTTATTTTCACATGTGAAAATATAACCACTATGGTTACACAGCTTTACGGAAACTTTTTGTGTCAAAAAATATTTTCTTTCCTTTTAATTGATAGTTATCAACATTACATGATATGGTCGCTTGGAGATACGAATTTTATCTTCTGCGCTAACTCGTGAGATATCATTTCAACACTCAAAGATAAAATTCGTATCTCCGCGCAACAATGTAATATCCTCTATTTATCTAATGAGTTGTCTAACCTCATTCCACCCACACAGCACGAATTCAAAGTGAAACCTGAATATCGGCAAATTCCATTTTCCTTGGATAAGAAAGAGTAAGTCTTTTCCTTTCTTCCATTAATTCTTCCATTTTTTCTGTCTTTTCTTTCTTTGTGTATCTCTTTTCTTCTTTCTTTCTTTCTCATTTTCTTTTAATTTTCCCTTTCCTTCTTTTCTCGTTTTCCTATCTGTGATCGAAAAATTAAAACGTATAAATCAATGGAGTAGATATCGTTCTAATTTAATGAAATAAATCAATTTGTAGGCCGGAAAGCGACGAGTCATCTACAGTCGAGAGCGAAGATTCCGAAGATTCCTCATCAGAAAATACCAATAGTCCCATTTCTGGTCAGTATTTTGAAAATGACAAGAGACTTCCTGTGTATGAATGGGGACTCTCCTCTGGCAAAAGGATGCATGAAATTGCAAAGATCTTGCTTTTGAAGGCGTCAACGTCAATCGTTGCTACAGGAATCCCAACAAATGTAAACCGGAACGTAACGTTTATAGTTGATACAAAACACCTGGAAAACGTCGAAGATTTAAAATGCGACGAACTTGGCTCATGGTCATGTACAGGAGTCAAAACAGATATATTTAAGAAAAAAAACACAAAAGTAAAAAAAGTTTCCAAGACCGATACAAAAAAGAGTGACAGGTATAAGTTCACCAGACGATACTATGTGAATGACAGCCTAAAATCACTAAAAAAAACTATAACAACTGCCGAGGACTGCAAAGACAACCTTCCATATCGTTTTGTTTTTGTGCAGTATATGTTTTTGCAAGGAGAACAGACCGTGACTGTCATGCCACATGGCAACAGCAAAGATAACAAACCATACAAACGGACAATGAAAAGCACACTAGGTCAAATAAAAGCCGACGTCGAAAAGTGTGTTGACCCTAGAAAAGTAATTCACAATATAATAAACAATAAAGGAGGGATCGAAAAAATTCAGTCTGGCGGGGAACTTCCTAGAAATAGGAAACAAATCTATAATGCTGTGCAGGTGGCTACTAAGAATGACAAAATTCCTGATCCCCTAGAGTATTTAATGAAGAAAAGTAAACTTGAACTTCAAGACGAGAACTCCGCCTTTATTCGCTCGGTGCAAACTACACCCGAACCAATGATTTTTTTAGCGACAAAACAGCAACTTATAGACATCGAGCGATTCTGTACAAATCCTGAAAACTTTTGTGTTTTGGGCGTTGATGCCACATTCGAACTTTGTGACTATTATTTAACATTTGCCACTTATCGCAATCAAATGCTGGAAACTAAAAATGGTAAACATCCTACCCTCGTCGGTCCTGCTATTCTTCATAAGAAAAAACTGGAACGCTCCTACCACGTTCTACCGTCAGAAATGACACGATGGCATCCCCCTTGTGCCGGCGTTTTGGCCGTCGGTACGGATGGTGAACTAAATCTAGCAAATTCCTTGTTGAATGTCTTTCGTAGCGCCGAGCACCTGCGCTGTGACCTTCATATGAAAGATAACTTAAAATCAAAGTTATCTTCATTGGGGATTCCTCATGCCATTTCCAAAGAATATATGGACGATATTTTTGGGCGTGGCAATGAGGCTGGTCTGGTGCATTGCTTGTCGGCAGAAGACTTCGACGTCGCATTTGAGCAGTTAAAGCAAAAGTGGGAAACACGACACTCCAAAGGGAAAGAGTTCACGACCTACTTCCTTAATAAAAAGGCAGGGGACATCAAATCGACCATGACCGTAGAAATACGATCTATGTGCGGCCTGGGATATCCACCTGAAGTGTATACTCAAAATGCAAGTGAGTCGATGAACAAAATTTTAAAAGACGAAGACAAAGACGATCCAACAACCAGAAGGACTAAAAAAACTGTTTGCGATATCGTGGACAGAGTTAGAAAGGTTGTCGAGAGACAGCAAAACGAACAGTTTCTTGCCGTAATTGGTAGGGGGGAATACCAACTTGGCAAGAATTTTAAATTTCTTGAAGTGGGAGATAAGTACTTCCAAATGAATGACAAACAAAAACAGCAAATGAGGAAAAAGTTTTTTAACTGTTCACTGTCAAAAGAGACTGCAACCAAAAGTAGTGGCACAAATGATTTTACCACACACACCAAATCTCTTTCAAACCAACTATCCGTAGCGCCCGAAAAGAGCGAAATAATATCGGTGCCCTTCACGATACTAAAAGAGATGTTTGCTGATGCTTCAATTTTCATCAAATCAAGCTCGAGTATCGTGAAGGCCCCTGATATGTGCACTTCAACGATCAATGGAAGCAGCGAAGAGTTATGGTTTGTGGCATCTAAAGTTGGTCTTAAAAAGCCACATTCCATAAATGTAGCTGCAACAGGGAAAGTCGAGTGTGATAGTTCCTGTGTTGATTGGGCACGACACAGAATATGTTCTCATACTCTTGCTGTTTCGGAAAAACGCGGATATCTTCGACAGTATCTTCAGTGGTTTCGTAAAAACCGAAAAACTGGAAGCATCACAAACATGGCCGATGTTGGGATGCCAAAATCAAGTGGCCAAAAGAAGAAGGCAACCCAAAAGCGTAAGGGGCGTGCTAACATCGCTACACCTGTAGTACAAACGTCACTGCCGGACCAAAACAGATGGTCTTCTGTTCCCTGCAATCCAATCATTTCCACAGCGTCTAATAACAGTACTATCTATCAAGCACCATTGCCAGCACAGACATGCGCTGAACAAGGTTCAGCTGTTTATAACCCGCCAATTTTTTATCCATCTCCAATACAGACCCCGCAAGTGCCAGTATTTCCACGCTTTGATGCATACTCGACCATAACTACAAAGCCAAATCCACATCCTGGTTGCTTTGAGGTGACACTTTTACATCTTTGTGACTCAAGAGTGTCGACCTGTCATGGGTGTGGCCAGCCTATACGGACGCCGGGAATGCCTTTACCTCCTCCTGCTGATCTTGTCGTTGTTACAAAGATGCGTCGAGACTATACCACTACAGTGGGAGAAAAAAGACAAGGAAAACTTGGAAATGTTTATTTTCACGCGAATTTGAGCTGTATTCGTACTAAACATGCAAGCTTTATGCTAAACGTTCTTTATGTGCAGCCTCATGTGCGTCAACTATTAACGCCGTTACACAAACAATACCTGTTAACTTCCATTGGATTTTCAGTTTAAGCACCCAATCACCCAATCACGTTTTTGCATATGAAACTCATTGTTTTGAATGACCAAAATATACAATAAGTAGACTAGACATTTATATGAAATAAACGCATGTGCCTACTGCAGTTTATTACCTACATAAATGGCAGTTTTCAAGTATGTATATGAGTAGTATTCTAATTTCGAAATGAGATTACTAGTTTATTTCTGACAATGTAATAATACTGTAATTGACACTGTCTTGAATATTTGTCAAATAGCAATGTTAAAAATAAAAGAATAATATAAGCCCCAATGCCCCGAATGAAATACAGTTAACTATAAAATCAAATTATTATATTTATGAAGACTAGTACTGATACAAATAGGCTTTTTTAAATTAATTTATTATTTAGCTTTTTAAATTATCCTTATATAATTTTGTTTTGTTTTTGTTTATATACATATATGTATTATCATTTTTGTTTATATATATATATATACCTACTTGCAATAAGGTTGTCATACAAAAATAGAACATTTGTCATAAAGAGAATAGAACATTTGTGATTTAGTAGGATAGGAATTGATTAAAAGACAAAAGAAGATCACTCAAGCTGAACTCTATCTTTTGTCTTTTAATTAATTCCTTTCACACTAAATCACAAATGTTATATTTTTGTATGACAACCTTACTGCAAGTAGGTGTATATGTATTATCATTTTTTAAATAATTTCAAAAATTTGCAATATTTTAGCTATGTTTTTAGTTATGTGAATTATCTTTTTATTATATGTAGTTTTTGTATCACAGGGCCCCACTGAAAATCACTACTGTGAGTGGGCTCCCTGAATAAAAAAATATTTATTATTATTTGACGTCAGTTTAGCAACATAACCTAATTGTTAGTATCATGCATATTCGCCAACTTAAATTTGTTATTGATTTTTACTGAGAATTGTTTTTTCGTTTTCGACTGCTGCATAATAAAATGGCATAAGCATCGACACTATATTTTGATTCATTTTGGTACCGACGAGATTAAATGGCTAATTTGGATAGAAACACTCGATAGTGCACTGACATGATGACATGATGAGTTGTAGATTGCTTATATAAATTATCTACTACGCGTTATCGTGATAACAGATACTGAAGAAACCAGACATAAACTATAAGTACGCAGACAAGATCACGAATAAGCCATAAAATCCTTGTTTAATTTCTGAAGTTGCTCACAAGATAAAAATAGTAAAATAAAATAGAAACACAATCTAAATAAAAGAAATCAAATGTGTGTCACGAAAAATTGGGCCTCGTCCATCGTCCATCGTCCATCGTCCAACGTCCATCGTCCATGAGTCCAGGTTTTAGTACATGCCGTCGTTGGATAGTAATTCAGTAACTTTAGATGTTTAGATTGATGGATTCTTCGATCGATGGAGCCTTAGATCGGTAGATCCATGGATAGATTAGATCGATGGATCAATTAGATCGATGGATCAATTAGATCGATGGATCAATTAGATCGATGGATCGGTAGATCGATGGATCGGTAGATCGATGGATCGGTAGATCGATTAGATCGATTAGATCGATTAGATCGATTAGATCGATTAGATCGATTAGATCGATTAGATCGATTAGATCGATTAGCTCGATGGATCGGTATAGTTCGATTAGATCGGTAGATCGATGGATCGGTAGATCGATTAGATCGATTAGAACGATGAATCGATTAGATCGATGGATCAATTAGATCGATGGAACGATGGAACGATTAGATTGATGGATCGATGGAACGATGGATCGATTAGATCGATGGATCGGTAGATCGATGGATCGGTTAGATCGATGGATCGGTAGAACGATGGATCGATTAGATCGATGGATCTGAAGATCGATGGATCGGTAGAGCGATGGATCGGTAGATCGATGGATCGATTAGATCGATGGAGCGGTAGATTTGTATTGTTTGGGCTACCTGTGCATGAGCGATCGATAGAATGGTAGATTTGGTGACATTGGAGCATTCGGGATCCCTGTATGATAATGGACTGGGAGCCTGTGAATATGACAAGTATTAGCCAATCAGCAAACGAGGATGACATGTGTTCCCTTTCCCGCCAATATCCGGTCTTGTCACTGCCTGGTCTTGTCACTGCCTGGTCTTGTCACTGGCAAGTTAGATTTTTGTGATTGATTGTCTGATTTCGTCTGATCGAGTATAAGTATAAGCAATGGATTCGCCAAAAGAAATCTACTCCGTAGAAGATCTTGAGCACAAGCTGTCAAGAATTGAAATTCCGTGGGAAGATGTGGCTCCGCAAACAGTCGTTGAATGGCTTGACATGTACGCCAAAAGCCATGGGACGTGTAAAGAATTACTGCTGGCAGCGATGCTACCGTGTTCTAGTGCTTTACTTGGGAATGCCACCGTCAAGCTGTTTGATGCTTTTAAAGAAAAAGGAAACTTATTCTTAATAGGACTTGCTCCGTCAGGAACAGGAAAGACGCCAGCATGCAACATCGGCTGTGTGACCCCATTAATCTCGCACCTTGAACCTCGAGTTGAGCGAAGCCTTCTCGTCGACGAAACTTCAGCAAATGGCCTGTTCAATCATTTCGTGAACAATCAAAGAGGCAATCAAGTTCACGTCCCAGTCCTTTGTATTGACGAAGGGTATAGCTTCACCAACAAGTTGGTTTCGACGTCGAAATCGGCGTCACAGACATCACTGACGATGGAACGAATGTGTAAATTATATGATGGAGATTACTGGTTCACTGTCAAGGGAACTAAGGGAAAACGTTCTGGCGTGCAGAGCGCCAGAATGAGTATGATAACCTATACCACGCCAAGGCGATTCTTGACCGATGTGTGGCCAAAAGTCGTGGCGTCAAGAAACGGCCTTGCTGACCGCATACTTCTCCTGTACAAAGGGAACGAACACCCAGTTGACATTGAGGCAATGGAGAAATGCTCCAGAGATTTGCAAAGTAGCTCTTTAAAGGGTCTGGGGACGGTATATGAACAAATGTACCAAGAACATCAGCAAGAGAAAAGTGTGGAATACATACTTAGTCCCCAGGCCCGAGAGCTTTACCTGAAATACTGCAAGGTACCGGGCCAGGATCACCAAAATGCTGCTGGAAATTTTACACCCCAGTGCAATGCGAAAAGGGGAAAAAATGCTCTTAAAATTGCACTCAACCTACATGTATTGTGGCACCGCATTGGAACAGCCCTAATTCAGCGAGTGCGCCCAACGCCTATAATTATCAGTGAAAGCACTTTAAACATGGCCTTAAGTCTTCATGACACCTTCCTAGCTTTTGGAGGAGTGGCAGAAGCGGTAAGTTCGATTGATTTCACCTTTAATAAATCACTTGCTTTACAATGCTTTAGAACTATTTAATCAAGTTTACCTCGGTTTAACTTCCATTCTTTCACGTACAAAAAAATAAACAGCGAAAAACAAGGATGTTATTTTTGTTGACATTTGTGAGAAAACTCGACACCGCGACCTCTAGGGCGCGATGTTGACAAGTAATCTAGTAATCACGAGATACTAATAACTAGAAAAATCCTTCTTTTAAACACATATTTTGATTGTAAAACACTTTAGAAAAGTATTTAATAATATTCTACATAGGTTTAGGACTTTTATCAGTAGTTTAGGCCTTGTTTTGAACGGATAAAATTGAAAAGATCAAGTTTCAAGTTTTGCGTTACACGGTTGTTAAGCATTACGTCATTTGTTTATACCACGTGTTTGTCGAGTCGCTTCGCTGTACAAATCGCGAATTTGTCGTTGATATTCGTTTTTTTACGGACTTTTATCGATCGGATATCGAAGCAACATTGACTGCCTTTGACATGAAACAAAATGGGGTCGAACGGCCAATTTAAACGGTGTATTATGGAATCAATGGTGTTGTAATGACTGTAAAATCCACAAAACTTAACAGAAAAATTTGTCAAACACGTAATGTAGGGATAAAAAAAGGTTTTCACCGCAGCCCCAAGCCAAATAATTTGCAGTTGAAATTTGTATGACTCGCGCAAAGTCAATTGTGCCGGTATAAAAGTATTTTTGCTTGGGTGAAAAAAAAAGTAAAAAGTAGGATTTTAGAAAGTTATTTTGAAAAAAGTCTGATTTCAACTCTGGGTTTCCTGTGCCATATTGACACCTTAGCTGTGAAATCTCACACCTTTGTTTATATTTCTGAGATGAAAATTTTATGGAGAATGCATCTATGAAATTATTTTTGTACAGGTTATATTTTATTTTTCAATAATTTCCAGTAATTTTGTCCATAATTTTCTTACTACCTTAAACTGAAACCTTATCAATTATAATTTCTAATAGTAATGAATATCAGTAGTTTTTGATATAGAATCAGTTGTGATAAAAAGGTAAATTTTACACAGTAAAAAATAAGGAAGGTAAAAGGACTAACGTCCAAAACGTCACTAAGTTACCTTTCTTACTTTTTACAGTGTTAAATTTACCTTTTTATCACAACTGTTTCTTTAGAAACACCCACACAGTTCACACTAGCTTACCGCTAGTAATTATCATCTCTTTGATATAGAAAGTTGGGATATAACGGTGTATGCATGTGTTCGTAATGAACAAACCTGATTGGAAATTTTGCTAATTGGTTATTAATTATGTACAGTGGTCACCCTCTATACTATTAGACAACCATAATACAAAGTCCCAATAACAATTCTTCTCACTTAATTACTGTAATTGGTCCACCCTCTAAGCGACCAAACTCTAAAATAAGCAGCCACTTTAGAAACTCCCTGGGGTGACTGATTAATAGAGGTATATACCACTGTACTTTCTTATTTAAATTCTTTATTTTTATCCCTTAGAATAGATAATTTGTTTAAATAAGATGTCACATTTTTTCATGATATATAAACTGCAATTTATTTATAAATTTTGATTCTATATTTATACATGACAATATTCTTTCAATTGGTGACAACTTATCACATCTTCATTGTTTATGTTTGAATGATATAATATATCTCATGCTACATTTTTTTAAATTTTATTTTAGTGTCTAAAGTTGCAACAAGGCTCTGGTGGTATCAAAATGACAGTCTCTCCAGAAGATATAAAGAATAGAATTTTGACACTACCGGGTCCTTACACTACATCCAAGAGAATCTATAACAGCTTCTCTTCAAGTTCTAGACCAAGTACTCAAAACACACAAGCTTGTCTTGAAGATTTGGAGAAAGAGTCACTTGGCTTCGTGAAAAAAGTGCAGAAGTCCACATTTTTTTACAAAGCCATTCCAACCACTCTGGTAGGTGCCCAAGAGAAATTGGGAATGTACAACATTTCCCTGGAAAGCTACATAAAGGAGTTCACAAAAAAAGATGACCTGTTAACAAATAGTCAAATGGAAAAGCTCGACGAACACAACCCTCAGCCTAATGCATTGAGAGACTATATTCTTGACAGTATTACTAGTTAAACATTATGTAAGCAAATTAGATGAGGAAAAATATTCTACGTTTTTTCTGGTTTTATACAAATTTCAAATTGAAAATCAAAAATCTACTATTTTTATTTATGATAATTACAATGTACATACATATTTTATGATCTTTTTATATTATTTTATCAAAATTTAAATAAAATCATACAAATTTTAAAATCAAATGAAAAGTAATTAGTAAAGTAAGTTTTATTGAGTGTAAATATACCCAAGTCTCAGCTGGGTCTGGACCCAGACCTCTCAGAAAAAAATTGGGAAACTTACTTTACTAATTACAACTATTCCGAGTAATGACATTTACAAAAAATGAAAATTATTTCATACACGTTCAAGTTCAGGTTGAAACAATTTATTCTTATTACTCATTATGATGAATTAATGGGCAATTATTTTTTTGATGGATTTTATATCCTTTATAGCTTAAAGGGCAAACAATATATAGTGAGAATATTTAACCAGTTAAGGTTTAATGTCCTCCCTCAGACTATAAATAAACCAAATGAATATGAAAGGTTAAAAATTAACAAGCATTCTATTATAAAAAAGTAGAATATGCTAATATATTGTTCAATATTGTTTGATTAGGCACTGCTTTATATTGTTGTAATAGTATACAATAAATTACAACTGACCAGAATTACAATAAAAAAATATTGAAAGAAATAAAATATCTTGGGATTCCAACATTTCAAAAAATTAGAAATGGGTAAGAGCTGCTTCAATTTTAGTACCCCATACCATAAAATATAAGATTTCATAACTCATAAATGGAGATATAGAAAAGAATGTAATGAAATTTTGAATAGCTGGATAAGATTTTGACATGTGTAAGAATTAATTTTGGTATTGTCTGTGAATGCAGCTATTCAGATATACATTCACACTTTTCTTTATCTTGTTTTGTTTTTCTTTGCAGCATAAAATAGCTTTTTAAAGATATTATGTGCACAGTCTCTGTTTGGTCAAAAAGCATTGTTTGATAAAAGCATAGAGCAAAAGCACTTGAACCATGAAATAAAATCAAACCATAGGCAGCCCAACCATTCCTCTGGGGAATATTTAATTATTTATAAAGACAAAATAAAAAAATGAGCGCGATTCTTTTCATTATTTGATTAGGCGCGCGCTTGTAGTTTATGGGTTTCCTGTGGTCACATCTGATCCCGCGGGACGCTCAAACTAGTTGTGTCCCGCGAGTCTTGAGGGATCGCACAGGACGAAGGCCACCACAGGAAACCCATGATCTAAAAGCGCGCACAAAAAGCTACCACAGGAAACCCATGAATTACAAGAAGCAAATTAATGAAAAAAATCGCACTAATTTTTTTAATAGTGCCTTTATTCAAAAATAAATACTTGCTCCAGAGGAATGGTTGGGCTGCCTATGATCAAATTAGTTACTAACTATTAATCAGTATTTAGTGACTAATAGACATTATAACTGAACCAGAACAGTTTATATGACACAAAGAGCAATACACAAGAGACTATCTAAATATACTGAAATAAACAAATGCTGACACACCTTACTGCTCATTACTAATTAAATTTTGTACATTCAGATAGTCGCTTGTGTATTGCTCTTTAATTGTGTCATATATACTGTTCTAGATCTGGTTCAGTGATAACGTCTATTAGTCACTAAATACCGACTAATAGTTAGTACTAATTTGGTTTTATTTCATGGTTCAAGTGCTTTTGCTCTAGTAAACACTTGTGCTTATTTGTTAACCTTTTTATCCTATTAAAAACAGTTTTCTGTGTAGAGCGAAAACACTTTTAAAAGGATCCGTGAAATAAAATCTATTTGTAATGTCTAATAGTTCTTAATTAATGACTATTAGTGACTATTTTAGACAAGTAAAGCTGTAATGAAGTATTGTTTCCTTTGTATTTGCCTTTTCTTAGACTGTTCTGGTTGAGTGATAAATAAGAACTACATGTATTTGTCTAGTAACAGTTTTGATTTTATTTCACAAATTAAGTGTTCCCACTGTTTTGTATTCCGATAAAACAACATAAGGAGCAACTACAATGTAGTAATAACAATATATCAAAAAACAGAAACGTATAACACAAAATCCAATTTCACATTATTTCTTATACCAGCTTTGTTCAATTTCCTGGTTTAGAGTAATAGTGAACAATTGTCTTTCTCTCAAGAGTTTGTCTAGTAGTCTCCTTACCTTGCCTTTCGAAGGAACACTGTCAAAACCAGCAGATGACAATACATTGCAAAAGACTTCATAAATGCCATTGCAGTCCACTTGAGATTCCTCAGTATCAGTAATCAATTGTTGGAGCATAAAAATTTCTAAGTCCTCAAACCTATCAGGCATCAATGGTTCATTAATTTGTTCAAGAAATTTCACAGAAGACAAAGGGACATTATCATGTTTTCTTCTCTTGCGCAGTGGAGGTGTACCTTGTTGTTGGATTGTTCTTTTTCCACGTGGATTGCCACAGTTTAGACATCTACAAGATGAAGTGCATCCTGTAAGATTTTGAAAACACTTACACCTGGAGCCATAGCTATCACAGAAGGCCTTGCTTTTATCTTTTGCTCCTCCCTTGCCACATGAACATGAAAGTTGTTTTTCTTTGTCTTCCTTCTGTTTCTCTGACAATGAAGACTGGCTGTTAACTGCCGTTACAGCATCATAATGCCCTTTCCCAGACTGGTTGAAGGCCACATAGATAGGAACATTGCTGAGAGGGTTTTCCCTTGGTATCAGAGGTATTATGGGATAGCTGTTGATTGAGGAGTATATTACAATGGGAATTTTCAGTGCATTACATAATGCTAGTAGCACACTGTTGCCAAGCTCACAGTCAAATGTTCCATGATTTAAGAAAGACAGAGCTGTTTCTTCAAAGGTTGATTGATGTGAAGAAGTTAAAAACAGTGAATATTGTTCACTGTTCATTCCAAGCCATTCATCTACTAAAAGTTTTCTTAAAGTACTTATCCTTTCAATGTTAGGCTGGTTGGCAGATATGTTGATGCTATTGAGATAAGTGCATACTTCATGTTTAGTGTCAAAGAAACTATCGATTCCAATAGAAATAGACGAAAAACAACAGTCACCATCGCCTGGAACAGGTACTCGCTGTAAATCAGAGATAGATAAAGCTCTGTCGAGTCTTGCTTCACCTTCAACATAATCTCTGAGTCCATCGTGCCTATCATTTGAGAACAGCAATAAAACTGAAGAAGAATTCATCCATGAATACCTGTTAGCAAGAATGGGGCTATTTGAAAAATGCTTTGCTGAGATACTTGACATAGCAGCAGCTCTACTTGAAATGTTTTCAACATCCACACTTAAAGTCACTCCATCCTCCTCATCAGTTGTATCAGATTCATAGCTGTCACCAAAAGATGCTTCAAAAAGTGGTAAGTCATCCTTTAGATCCTGTAATGATTGAGAGCTTTCAGCTGTTTGACTATAATCTAGCAGATGTTCTTGTCCAACTCCAAATCGTTCATTAGATAACTTTGCACCTGATGCTAAAAATTTCATATACCATTCATTTACTGGTGTCAATAAAGATCTTCCTTTTCCATCTTTTACTTTGTCCTTACTACCAAGTTTGTAGAATACATTTGAAAGGATTGCAACAGCCAAGGCAATACCAATCCGATCCTTTTTAAGCCACTTTCGAAGAACCTTGTGAAGGTTTTCGTTTCTATTGGTACCAACTCCAGGTGGCATCCCTGACAAACAGCCTTCTCGAACATGTCTTAGCAATTTTTCTATCTCTGTAATAGCTATGTCAGGTAAGACTTTCACGTCTTCAACATTTTCTTTAGACCACTTACTTATGAATTCCTTTAATTTGTGTTCTATCTCATGTGGTGAGGGTGTCTCTTTTTTCCTTATATTGGTGAAATCAGTGTCGTCTCTAAAACACAACCTTAAATTCTTGTTCATCTCTGCTCGGACAGTTCGTAACATAGGGGATACACCCTTCCTTGGAATTTTTTCAAGAATTCGCTTTATAGCATGAAAAATATCCAACTTAATTAGAATGTTTTGGCCAAATATGTTTTTCAACTTGTTGCCTACATTACAACAGTTGTCCACCACTAATCCATCAAAAACAATTCCTGCTTCGTCATGTCTCCGCTTCAATCCAAGTAAGAGGTCTTTGACACTGTCAATAGCCGTTCCTCTTGTCAGTTGCCAAGCCAAAACTTCACTTTTTTCATTCATTACAATAAAAATAGAATTAAACATTTTAATCCATTGGTTATTTTTCCAGTAGCCAATGTTTGCAGATATTTTAAAGGTGTGATCTGAAGAGATCCATTTTGCTGTTTTGGAGGCCATATGTTGAGTGAACATATCTCTGCATTCAAAAAACTTTCGTAAATAAATATGATTAATTAAATTCCTCCCTATGAAAGTCTTCGTTGGCTGGTACTCAGGAAAAGGCAAATGTGTTGATTCAAGATTCCTCCTGTAATATTCACAAGCTTTGCGGCAGTGCTGTGAACTATGCATGTTAATGATAATAGTCTCCACGTCTTGAATACGAACTCCACAGTTGATGCTACTTGAAGCAAAATCAAAAAGTTCGTTTGTGACTCCAGACTTATGGAATAGTACGAAGGGAATCCGGATTGCTTTTGACGATAGAGTTCTTAGTATTTCGGGATCATGTGCTACAACCTGGTGATGATTTTCGCAAAGATACCACGATGAAACCAACAGAACACGTTCTTGAACACAAAACAAAGTTCGAGGCATGGTTAGAGCTGTTGATGCATCTGTCCATCTCCAGAAACGCAATTTACTAGTGCAACGAGGACATTTTAATAAGTCTGTATTCGTTTGTTGCAATGGATTCCACAAGATCAAAGGTGGAATGGTGAACGTCGATGGATCCTCCGGTAAACAATCGCGATAACTCGCCATAACCCTTACTGCTGCACACGTTCCGGTACTTTCCAACTCCTTTATTGACTTTTGGATGAATTGAATCCATGATTGAGGAAACTGAATCGTATGAATAGCGCTAAAAACTAGAAAGAGAGATATAAAAGCCAGGTAACAACTAGGAATGTTCGCCATTTTTAAGCCATGATTTTATTTGACCGCTGCTGACCATCAGTACCGATCGCTCATGCACAGGTAGCCCAAACAATACAAATCTACCGCTCCATCGATCTATAAAAATCGATCCATCGATCTACCGATCCATCGCTCTACCGATCCATCGATCTTCAGATCCATCGATCTAATCGATCCATCGTTCTACCGATCCATCGATCTAACCGATCCATCGATCTACCGATCCATCGATCTAATCGATCCATCGTTCCATCGATCCATCAATCTAATCGTTCCATCGTTCCATCGATCTAATTGATCCATCGATCTAATCAATTCATCGTTCTAATCGATCTAATCGATCTACCGATCCATCGATCTACCGATCCATCGATCCATCGATCCATCGATCTAATCGATCTACCGATCCATCGATCTAATTGATCCATCGATCTAATCTATCCATGGATCTACCGATCTAAGGCTCCATCGATCGAAGAATCCGTCAATCTAAACATCTAAAGTTACTGAATTACTATCCAACGACACAGGAACTGTCTGACGTCACCCGTGACTTGTTATACCGTGCATCAACCACTGCTTGGGAATGCTTGCTTTTCTCTCTTGCCATATTCATTCCCACATTTATGGCAAGAGCACCTTGTGGTACATGGCTGTTTCTGTGAAAAGCATGGGCATTTTGTCCTTCGTTCAACAGGGATATCTAAACAAGACGCTTGTTTGTTTTTTCTTGATTCGCCGCATCGACATGGCTTATCAATTTTGGAGCTGCTTGCAGTGCTAATCCTATTCACACAATTTAGGCAACAGCATTTTGATGAACAGGATTGGTGATTGATAACACATGGGCAACGGGACTTGGTTTGGCTATTTACAGTACAGAAAGACAATTCTCTTGACTTTGCTTTCCTTCCACAATAACACACATTTGGCTTGGATTCTACTGTTGCTGTGTGCTCTTCCTTGGAGTTATCTCCTATGGTTGAGAAAGATGAACTTTTAGTACACAAGACAACTTTGAGAACAACTTGGGACGTAAAAGAACCACTAAGGGCGTAATAAAACCATGGCACTGACCACCCTCAGTGTCTGGAATTTACTAATAATTTATTTCTTAACAGCTAGATTTGTGGGTTAGGTTTGGGGTTTTGAAAGGGTGGGATTGGTTTATTTATTTTATTTATTTTATTATTTTTTATTTAATAGCTTTAACAGAGCACGAAGAGACTCGTGGTCCATATGAACATGCCCCATACTTACATAACATGTTTATAGACCTTGAGTCCTGTGGCAAATTCTCAAATAAAACTTTATAGTGTTTATAACTCTGTCATATAATACGTACTGTTGCTTGACGTATATTGCACACAGCCTCGTCTAATCTACATTATTCTTTTAATGTGCAGTACATTACACTAGCAAACTTACATTTTGAGAATCTACTTGAGATGGATTGGTTAATTTTGCCTGTCCCCGCCTTTTTTTATGGTGGACATATTTTAATTAGTCAATTCCCTTCTACAAGAAATAATGGCAGGTCAAATTTGCTTGGTTGGCTTTGCTTGGTGTGTTGCCCTGTTTTGTTAACACACATGCATGCAGTTTCATACAAAGATTTTGAAAAATTTATTTTAAAGGAAATTGTACCTCTCATTTATTTATCAGCCTTTGTTATCGAAAGAGATGTACATTATTATCTGAGGTTCTCATTGGTCATACCTTATCATTTACAAAATGAAGGATTTTCTGATCTATATAATTTATGTGATCACATGTCATCGCCCTTTGTAACATGACGTGACGCATATAGAAAAATCAAAACAATGTGAGTTTGGTAAAGGTTGGACATAAGAAGGGAAATTATAATTGAGAACAATAATTTGAACAATTTTTTTTAACATTGATGTTGATTTACTGGACATATAACATATATTTTGATTTTAAAAAAAACAGAAAAATCTCAGATAAGTCTTTAAGATTGTTAAGTCTTTACTCTAGAAAGCATGGCTGGTTAATAAGTAATATAAGACCCCAGTACAGTATTATCTATCAAATCTTACCTGCTTTCACTGTTGCATCATAGTGTCCAGCTCCATAGTAGTGATATGCAACATAGATGGGATCATTGGAGATGGGCTGATCAGGGAAAAAAGGTACTTGTGGAACTGACTGACTTGAGGTAATCACCATTATTGGTACTCTAAGGATATTTGAGCAAGCCTTCATAACTACATCTCCAATATCTTGATCAAACACTCCTGATATTTGAAATACTTCTGCTTTAGATACCAATTCTTCTTTAGACCCCGTAACAAAGTTATGATATATCTCTTTTTTCTCAGTCAATTCTTTCACGAAAAGCTGCCTTAATGCAAAAGTGGCTCTGTCTTCATCTAAGCAGGTTAACTGGAGAGTGTCCAAATGATTATGGATGAAAGTCTCATCAATAGATCTTTTTGTAATTTCTCTGATTATACTTCTGAAGGCACAATCTCCATCCCTTTGTATTGAGTCTAACTTGAGCCCAAAACCAGCAAGTTGTCTTTCTAGATTCTTTATATGGGAACTGATTGTTGGATCTTGACTATCATCATTTGCCTCTATCCGAAGAATGTCTGGCATTTTACTGGTATACAGCATATCTAGTGCATCAAATGATCGATTACAGCTCTGTTTAGCTGTGTTTTCTATTGTTTCTCTCAAGTTCTGTGCACTTAAGAGTATAACACCAGCAATAGTGTCATTACAAACATCTTTAATGTCTTCTGCCACAACTACCTGAACTTCTGCATTCAAAGAATTCGAATTAGGTACAACTTTTTCCATTATTGATATCATGGGAGTTTTTACAGGCTTTGGGGCTGGTTTGTTTACTTTGGTTGATGCATCTATTGGGATTCCAGTTTTAATTCTTTTGTTGCATGAATGAGTACAAGCTGATGCCTTTTTTGTATGATAATGGAGCAGAACTGTCAATAAAGCAATGGCAAGTTCTGTAGAAATTCTGGTTGCTCCACTTATCAAAGATCTATTTAGTAGACGGTGCAACTGTTCATTTCGCTCTGTTCCATATCCAGCAGGTATGTCAGACAAGCACCCTTTGGCAATATGACCACGCAAATGTTCAATTTCCAACAGTGTAGAATCTGTCAGAGGACTAGATGGAATGTTTGTCCACCGTTCTATAAAAGAATCAAGGTTAGATTCTATTTTTTCCTTTTTGGGAGTGCTTTTTAATCTTGATTGTCCTTGATCATCATCTTGTCTAAAAATCTGAGTAAAATCTTTTATCATATCACGGTAGAGAGGATTTGTTCGCAACACTGTCCGTACTATTCGTTGGCAAGCATGAAACAGGTCTAATTTAACATCTACATCAGGAAAAACACCATTATATTTGTTTCGCATGTGACAGCAGTCATCCAAGCAAATCAAATCAAGTTTTGAGTTTAAGCCCTCTAATCTTGTCTTTAGTTCATTTAATACATCCTGTATTTCTGAAAAAGCTGTTGATTTTGTTAGTTTCCAAGCTAATACTTCGCCATTCTCATTAAGAGCAATAAATAATTGATCAAATTGTTTAATGAATTTATTGTCTTCTTCCCTGACAAGTCTAATATTATTGCTTATCTTGAATGTGTGATCACATGTCAAAGCAGCAGCAGTCACTCTATCCATCTCCATTTCATATAGATGTTTCTTCCTTCTAAATGTCTCTAAAAATAAATTGATTATCTGGTCATTGCTTGGAAATGCAAAGACTGGGTTGGAGTAAAATTCAGAATAACTTGAATTAACTTCTGTGCAGTGGTCATTTGCTGCGGCTAAATAAATTTGTCTCTGTCTGCAAAAAGTTCGGAAATTCAAAGAAGCCAATCCTTCACTGATAGTTAAAAAATTAACTCCTTGTAAAATCTGTGTCTCTATATATTGAAGCAGATTTTTGGTACAGCCACTTCGCTGAAATAGTTCAACAGGAAAGTAAGCCTGGATATTAGAGGGCAAACACCGTAAAACATCAGGTGAAGTTGATCGAAGAATGTGACTAATTCTCCCATGGACACAATAGTAGATTCTTTGAACCAAAATAATATTGCCTTGAATGTCATATACTAGTCTGGCATCACTGTCTTTCCTGCCTGAGACAGTATTGGTCCACTTTAGGGGAAGCAAGTTCTTGTCATGAACTGGGCATTTCATTTGGATTCCAAAATGTTCTTGAGGGCTCCATATCAGCACCTTTGGCATGAAATACTCAGTTTTTGAAGATACAGCACTCGGAAATGGAGGATGTATAACTGATGAGAACTTGGAATCTTGGGGTTTCTCTTGAAATTCTTTAGTTATTGTATCAATGTAGAGCTCCACATCAGCTGCATTGTTTAGGAGGACTCCAGATGAATTGTATACCATCAGCAGAAGGAAGATGAATACTTGCATATCTGGTTGGGACATTGGTTGGTTTTATATTACTAAAAAATATTAAATGAGATAAAATTATATATAGAATGTCATAGCTATGTAACTATACACTCCAGTGCAAAATCATTTTCGGGTTTCAAAGCATAGAATATAGAAGCTGAGATGGAAAGTAACTGTTATTCTGGGAACTTAGGATATACTTAACACTTGATTTATTCATTAGGAAATGTGTTAATAAAGAGCCTCTACACATCTTCTGTCAGTGCAGAGTTTTATGAACATTTTACATAATTAAAAAAAACATAATTTGTATCTTTTAATGTTCTTGTTTTTTGTTGTTGTTTTTTTACCCTTGAGAGATACAATGCATACCTGATACTTTTACTCAGGAGTGTTAAGACTTAGGGGGGCATTAAAATTCCTCTTAATGCAGAAGAAGGCATTGCGGGGGAAGGGAGTGGCTTTATCAATTTGTTACTGCAATTCTCAAAATTCTGCGAGCTATATGTGAGCTAAATTCTGCAAGCTAATTTGGTTATTCACTACTGCCACTGAGTCAAAAATATAAAAGGTACCGACTGATTATTTTTTATTGACGGCAGTAAAAACCAAGTTTCACAAAAAGCCATTGAAATGTCTGAGTTTTGAGAAATTTGAGAATTGCAGCAATATGTCTATTGTCTATGTCTATTGTTTTTAACTAATTGTTGTCATTGCTATTCAGTACTGTTTTATTCACATATATACATGTAGCGTTTGTACTCTATATGTTGAGAGTGAGCTTGAATATTAGCTGTAATTACAGTTAATGCAAATGAGAAAATCTTTAGTCGTAAAAATCATTCAAGCAAGCATATCAAAATCCTAATCCATGCACATAATATTTACAGGAGCTGGTGATAACTTGCAAGATGCCCTTTCATGTAAATTGCCATTACCTCCCAAAAGAGAAAGAAGGAAACCAAAAAATGTAAGTTAATATAGATATCAAAATATGTGAAAACTTTATCAGAGTGTATAACCAAGGACTGTGGGTCACCCTTAAAAGTTTGGGGGCTAGGATTGGAAAATATAAGAAATTAGTGATAAAAGGGGGGGGGGGGTTAAGCCTCCCGTTTCAATGGTGCCTAGAAAAAGATGACATTAACCAAATATGTTAATATTATGTGATTCAGTTGAATTGTTCATATAAAAATTGTGTGCTTTAATTTTAATTCTTTTTTTTTTCAGGTGTAGATGGCGAGGCTTTGTAAAAATGAAGGAGGTGTAAAAATGCCACACATGCAGATTTTTCACTGTCTTATGTGTTCTTTTTATATGAATAGTGACATTTTTTAGGAATTTTTGCCTCACGACATGGCTCGCTGAGTTGCATAGTGGCTTCGCTCAGTAAAAAAAAAAAAAAATTTTAAAAACAAATAGTAGTGAGCATTTTTTACTTCTTTTGAATTATTTATAAGTACAATTTGCAACTGTTAGTGATAAGTTTTGGCATACTTTATGTTATTCATTGCAATAGTAAATACAGTGAAATTGCCTTGGAAAATGTATATTGAAAACTTAATTTACTTCAAATTTGTTATTAATAGATCTCTTTAGATGCATTGTTTGTCGTGCTCATTTCAGAACACATGATGCCACATACTCTTTTCACGTGTAGATATTTTGATAAAAGAACATTCCTGATCAAGGGAATGTCATGTGGTGTGAAATGAATGCCGGGCAGTTTAAATGTATTAAAAGTTATACGAACCATGGATCTACCTCATTTTCCAAGCTAAGGCTGCTCACTCATTGTGAAGGTGGATAATTCATTCAAGGTATCAGGAGGGGTTGGGGACCTCTACTGTCTCTACTTGCGCAAACTCAAATTATGCGCAAGCTTTGTAAAATATTCCAGTAAAAGTATATATTTTTTGAAAGCTGAATAAATGTAGTTTTTGAAAATTAATTCAAAAATGTCATTATTTAAAACGACAAAAAGATATTCTGACTAAAGCGTGTTTTGACCTTACTTCGTTTGAAAAGACGAAAGCGCTCTAGTTTCCTTGCAATTCAATGGTTTGATTTCAAACTTTGCTCAAATATAAATCAAATCTGGAACCAAAAAACGGTGCCAGCGATTTTTCATTTTCGTTTTCGTTGTTGAGATAATGCTTAGTTTGTACACTTATACGTGATAAATTCGAACATCGGTATTTGAGATTCAATAGCGGCTGATCTGAAGCAGTTATGAGAAATCGCAGACACCGTTTTAGAAATTGATGTATTAGGAGTCTGCTAACGTGATTTTTATCACTGAGATGGAAATCCTGACAGAGTTCGAGCTTTTCAAACGAAGTAAGGTCAAAACACGCTTTAGTCGGAATATATTTTCGTCATTTTATATAATGAAAATTTTGAATTAATTTTCAAAAACTACATTTATATAATATATACTTTTACTGGAATATTTTACAAAGCTTGCGCATAATTTGAGTTTGAGTGAGTAGAGGTCACCAACCCCTCCTGATACCTCAAGGCTTTTGTTGACTCTTTTTGATGGACTTAATAAGCAAATATTGATAATGTCTTTAATCTTTTAAATGGTTGTACCAATTGGTGTATACCAACCAATAACCCTTGATATGTGAATTGGCAATTATTATGAATATACATTATAATGTTTTAAATTTGATTTGAAAAATAAAGTATTTATAATTATAATCTTGAATTCATTTTATTGTGGGTATATTGTTTTCAAGGAAAACAAACAAAAAAAATACATAGAGCATATTACTCAGGGCATAAAAATATCATTTTCACATTGTTAAAAGCATCATTTTTAACGTACAAGTGCAGCAAGCAAAACTTATTTTTGGAGCGACAAAGGAAAATTTATATATTTATTCCACTGTGTAATGTTCTCGGTATTATACCGTAAATCCTCTATTAAGCCCCCCGGGGGCTTATTTATTTCAGGCACATTTGAGGGGGGCTTATTGGAGAGGGGGGCTTATTGATTTTTAGCCGAAACGCACAACACAACACGGTAAACTAAGGATTAAACTGAAGCATTACTATGGCTCGTCTTGCATAATCTATAGGGATGTTAATGACATAGCATATGCATTGTTCAAATTAGGACATTTTCAACATTTGATACACTTGTGTTAGTCTGTGAAAGGGAGGGGGAGGGAGGGCTTAAAAGAGAGGGGGGCTTAATAAATTTCTTCCTTTAAAAAGGGGGGGGCTTATTAAAGAGGGGGGGCTTATTTGAGAGGGGGGCTTAATAGAGGATTTACGGTATACAGTGCATGAGTGCATGCTTAGAAAGTGGTCATTATTATTCATGGGGAGGGGGATTGGTGACAACTAGGGACAGTTGATCAGTGCTAGGGACAGTTGATCACAGCTAGGGACAGTTGATCACAGCTAGGGACAGTTGATCACAGCTAGGGACAGTTGATCAGGGCTAGGGACAGTTGATCACAGCTAGGGACAGTTGATCACAGCTAGGGACAGTTGATCACAGCTAGGGACAGTTGATCAGGGCTAGGGACAGCTGATCAGAGCTAGGGACAGTTGATCAGAGCTAGAGACAGTTGATCAGTGCTAGGGACAGTTGATCAGGGCTAGGGACAGTTGATCACAACTAGGGACAGCTGATCAGAGCTAGGGACAGTTGATCAGGGCTAGGGACAGCTGATCAGGGCTAGGGACAGTTGATCACAACTAGGGACAGTTGATCAGGGCTAGGGACAGCTGATCAGAGCTAGGGACAGTTGATCAGGGCTAGGGACAGCTGATCAGAGCTAGGGACAGTTGATCACAGCTAGGGACAGTTGATCACAGCTAGGGACAGTTGATCAGGGATAGGGACAGTTGATCACAACTAGGGACAGTTGATCACAACTAGGGACAGCTGATCAGAGCTAGGGACAGTTGATCAGGGCTAGGGACAGCTGATCAGGGCTAGGGACAGTTGATCAGTGCTAGGGACAGTAGATCAGTAGTAGGGACAGTTGATCAGAGCTATGGACAGTTGATCACAGTTAGGGGCAGTTGATCACAGCTAGGGACAGTTGATCAGGGCTAGGGACAGTTGATCACAACTAGGGACAGCTGATCAGAGCTAGGGACAGTTGATCAGGGCTAGGGACAGCTGATCAGGGCTAGGGACAGTTGATCAGTGCTAGGGACAGTAGATCAGTAGTAGGGACAGTTGATCAGTGCTAGGGACAGTTGATCATTGCTAGGGACAGTAGATCAGTAGTAGGGACAGTTGATCAGTGCTGGGGACAGATGATCAGTGCTAGGGACAGTTGATCAGTGCTGGGGACAGATGATCAGTGCTAGGGACAGTTGATCAGTGCTAGGGACAGTTGATCAGTGCTAGGGACAGGTAATGGTGGTCAGGGACAGTTGATCCTGCTATAGGATATTACGTGGACGAGTGAGTATAAGTCGGCGACTATATGTATGGGCGACTATATGGCATGTTGGCATGAAGGATATACCCATGGGACAAGGTAATATTTTCTTCTCTGGTTCAAACTTTATAAAGTTAATACAAAACGGATTTAATTTGAAACTCGTCAAATCGATTCGATATGATATAGCAAATATTCTAATATTAAACTATCTAATGAATCTATAGGACAATACTGGCAAGCAACAAAGCAACGAGAGAACGTAGGTGTTTTTACAACATCCGTCTGTCATCATGCATGTTTATAATCCGGGATGTTAATACAGAGTATTTTAGTAATTGATTCCTTTGCTTCTCTACCAGAATAATGATGCTGAATAGAGTCCGCGAGTACATAAATTTCATGTTGCCGCCACCGGAGCTACCGTTAAAATTCAAAAAACCTAGAAAATGAAAGTCATGATTTGTTATGTATAATCGAAGAGAACAACAATAGTGTTATCTTTTACCACAGGCTTCCCACACTATCAATTTGTGGCCACCAAAACCAAAGAAAACCACACAGAAACGTTCATAAACTCATAATCTTTTATTATCGAAAACAAAAATACCACTGACTAAAGAAGAGGTTTCAAACGGGACCATATTTGAACGTTATCTATATTGAACTTCTAAAGAGACGTTAAATACCACAGGAAGCCCAAAACCAAAAATTGATAGTGTGGGACCGGCCTGTGCTTTTATAACTGGCAGTGTAATTATATTTCGTTGAGTGAACGAAAAGGTAATAAAAAAATTAATGACAATTGTGCAATCTTTATTATTATTGGCAATCAAGCATTGGTCATAACTTTTAAGCATTTTAGTGGCTCCTAATAGAGCCGTTGGTATTTGTGATGGTGTCCTGCAGGTTTTAAGCAGTGTCTTTTCTGAATTGGAGGGAGACCCTCTGGATGTATCTTGTCTTCGTTTTGTTGCCGTCGCTGTCGAAGAAGTACGGAGCTTTGCCGAGGTTTAATCTGACGAGCACTGGGAAGATGATTTTATGCCGCTTGTTGGTATACGAGATTATTCTTTCTGTACACTGTAAAAGCTGGGCTCTTTCTAGATCTTCTTCCTTCAGCTCTTGGTAATCTCTAGTTGTTAATGAAGGCAACGATGGGAACAGGTATCTAGTTACGTTGTGGTCCAGCTCTAAAGTTTGTGTTGTCATCAGTGGCGTTTTAAGACCACGTTCAAACATCAGCGCAAGTTGTTGTTTCGCCGACTTGATTAGACATTCCTCTGGGAAAGGATTTTCAAAGTCTATTCTCAATTCAGATGGAATATGGCTCTCTGGCTCCCATGTGTAGTCCTCCTCCGAGTAGTCCTTCCAAATAACAAGGTATTCTCTCTTTTCTCCCGCTTTTCGTTTGGCCAGCAGCTTCTCAACGACATATTCACCAAGAACCGGCGGTTTTCGTGCTACTTTACCGGGGCGTGGAAGTTTGCTTACTTCTTCGTAGAAACCTCTGGAGTGCCTTGTTCGCTTAACTGACATGTTTGTAGTTATCAACTCTCAGCTGATGTGATCAAAGTTTATTTTCACGAGACTTTTTCTACTAGTGGAAGGACGCGAGGCCATTAATTTCCTTTGTCTTTCCTTCCGGTTAATTGTCCGACTTATCACCTCTTCGGTCCTTTGCTGTAATTACGATATTGTGTAACATCACAATGAAGTTTAGTCTCTTTTGTTCATATTATACCTACACGTTCTAACGGGTTAGACAATCGATCATTGTTTTAAAATAAGGCATAAAGATTTTGCAAAGTTGTTCTAATTAAACGCTACCTTACAGATCCTTACATCTTTTGAATGCGTAAAACTAAAAATGTTCATCATTATGAGAATAACATTGTAGTGAAATGTTTTTTTTTTGTGTTTAAGACCTTGTAAGCGGCTTTCCCGACTTCTTAACTTTTCCTTTGCTTATATACTTAGAGCGCAACGTTAAAACCCAGAAATAAAAAGACTGTGTATTATATATAAGCTTTTGTGTGATAAAAGTATCAGTTTGTCGAGTTCGGAAAACATTGTTTTCTGTGGCGATTTACAATTATTGGTTGTCTTTCAAGCTTGAGTTGTTTGTTTTTTTGTGTGTGAAAGACCGTGTAAGCAGCTCTGCCGACTTTTTAACTTTTCCTTTGCTTATTTTATTAGCTAACTATAATCTACTACTGCTAGCTAGATTTCGGTCACTATTAGACTAGAATTGAATCATATAAGTGCCTTGTTACAATAAAAAGAGAAACTTCAGTAAGCTATATTCGTTATTCAATGTGTAATTACTGTTTTATTAGAAACGCAGCTCACACTATAATAATCTTCGATTTGTTAAACACTAGTCAAATGCTATTTGTTTTAGCTTTGATTTCGCTTAAATTTTGCTTCGTTATTTACGAATTAAGGATAAAGAGAGTTATTTTGGTTGGTCAGATTCGTTTGTAGAGAGATATGTGTTAGGCCGAAGAGCGTGTTTTTGGCCCAAAACTTATCTAGCCTCATCAATTAAACACGTCCGATGTATATGAAAATGAATGATAGCTAGTTACTTGGCAACGAATAAGCAATGATACACGATATGTACAAATTACCTGTCAATCATCACCCGACTGACAAGACGCTTAAACATTCACGTGATAAATTTAGCCAATTACAGGAGCATATTTAAGGGCCTTTGTTTCAGGGCGGCCATTTTGAATATGTCCTCGAAACAATAGGCATTCTACGCCATGGTCTATTTCACAACTGAAGGTAAGTCTGGAAATATAAATTGTCTGATTTTATCAATTTCCCTAGTGAACAAAAAAAAAAGCCAATCAAATGGCGGAATTGATTCTTTTATTAACTCTGGATGTGCTTAGCACTTCATTGTCATATTGTTTTTAATCGATTGCACAGCAAGGGATGTCAAGAAAGTCCCAAGATTTGATGTTGATCAACTTGTTATTTCATTGACAATGATACATAATCAATTATCATATCTGAACTTAACACTGATAAAAATTGATCTGCCTAAACTTAAGTTCATCAACGTTAAAGAAAATCTTCTGAACTGCTCATTATTTTGCACTAGAAGAGGAGAAGACGAAAGGAGCATGATGCTATGATACAAATACAGTTTTGACCCCTCATTCCTGTTTGGTCTGTGGAAGACAGTTTCGGGCAAAGATTGGCCTAATTAGCCAATCAAGAAAACACAACTGAGGGTGTTATGGTCCTCTTCGCTGTCGAAGGACGAATAATTAATAATATTTTGCACTCAATCCGCTAAAATGATACAACTTGAAATTATATCAGACTGTAAATGTCAACGGCCAAGATCACCAATTTCACCGACTTCACTATCAACAAAATTTATCGTCAGCACATGGATTACAGAAACTTCACCCACTAGTACTATTCCTCCTGTTATCACTGCTAAAACTATTATGACTGTTTCTTCTTCATCTACTCCTGCTACAACCCTCAAGCATCGACTGACTATTTCATCCACAATTAAAGCTAATATGAATTTTACTACAACTCGCTCAGTGACAATACACAATCATCGTTTGAGTTCAAATCTGAGTTACACTATAATATTATTCCAATCACTTGGAATGATTGCATTAATCTTGTTGATTACTGGGTTAATCCGTAAAGTGTTTAAAAGGTCAAGGAATCAAAGAATCAATGACATTGAATTACATCAACTTAATAATCAACTTGACAATAGTGATAGTACGGTGGCCCACAGCTGGTGGTGCTCAACTTGGATGACTCACGAGTCTCACGTTATTGCTTGAGTTGCGGAGCAAAAATCAATCAGAATGATGCTCGTTACTGTAGCAGATGCGGAAAAGATGAGCAAAAATATAATTCCTGTGTGTTTATACGTGATGAAGGTGTAATAATGATGTTAAGATGTGTTTTTTTATTGTTATTTCAGAGATTGACGAGGACCAGGACGATGAGTTCTTTGATGAAGAAAATGTTATAAAATACTACTTTTCTAGAGGATTTAGTTACAAAGAAATTGTATTGTTACTTGCCAAACGTCATAACTATGAAATCAGCTAAAGTACACTTTTGAGACTCAAAACTTTAGGTCTATTCAGGAGAGATTTATTATCTTCTGATGACACACTTATAGGTAAAGTTCGACAGCGTATTGAACAAATGCTAAATGGCCCTGCATCACCAGGAGGGTATAGGTCTATGTGGCATACTCTCGAAATGGAAGGGTTACGGGTACCCAGGATAGTGGTCCAAGATACAATGAAAGAACTAGATCCTGAGGGTACTGAGCTAAGGAAAGCCCATCGTTTGAAGAGAAGAGTATATCGAAATCCAGGACCAAATTATTCGTGGCATATAGACGGGTATGATAAATTAAAGCCATTCGGTTTTCCAATTCATGGTGCCATTGACGGGTTTAGCCGCAAAATTCTTTGGCTTGAGGTCAATAAATCAAACAATTGTCCTAACAATATAGCTACCTTTTATCTAAGAACTGTTCAAGATCTCAAGGGATGCCCTGTAGAGCTGATAACAGATCTTGGGACAGAGAATGGTTTAGCGGCAACAATCCAGAGCTATTTCTGCGATAATGTTGATGCACACCGATATGTTTCTTCTCCAAGAAACCAAAGGATTGATGGGTGGTGGTCATTTTATGCCAAAAATAGGTCCACATGGTGGCGTAATTTTTTCAAAGATTTGGATTCCCAAAATATAATAGATAAAACTTGTGAAATGAGCAAAGAATGCCTTTGGTATTGTTTCTCCAGTGTACTCCAAGAAGATTTAAATCATGTTAAAGAACATAGGAACACACACTTGATCAGAAAATCAAGGATCGATACAGTATCAGGTCGACCTGAAAACATATTTTATTTGCCAGAACGATACGGAGGAATGTCAGATCTCTTACTAGATGTTTCAGAGGCTGACATCAAATATGTTTCTGTTGATGTTGTTCAAAATACCACAAAATCAGAGTTTGAGGAATATTTTGATTATGTCAAAAGTGAACTAGGCTTTACCTGGCCTGGCATGAAGCTCTTGAGTTGCGGGTTTTTACTGTAGTATAATAGTAAAGACATGTTTATTTTGTTAAACAAAATTGAATAATGTTAAACTATTAATTTCAGGGTTTGGTCTTGACACTACAGTACTTAGAAATGAAGATCTGACATCTGTTCAGTCAGTATCCACTCAAACAAATCAAGCATCAGATATTGATTGCAATAGATGCACTGGATTTAAGGCCAAAATCAAGCATTAGAGTTGGCTCTTGAAAAGAGAGCAATAACTCAAACAGGTACTGACATCACATTTCATAAGGTCTTAATTGTTAGGTCAAGAGGTTATAGAACAGGTCCCCTTGAAAGTCATAAGGGTACTTAATTGTCACTATACTTTGCTATGAAGTATTACATTCTTTATAACTTTAAATAATGTAATGAAAATCACTTTTATAAAAATAGAAAAATGGACTTCTACAATAAAAGCCAAACAATGTACATCCAAAATGGGGTTATAACTTATATGTGTAATAAATGATGTAAAGTTAACTGTAATATGTATAACATTTCAACAGGTGTCACTGCACAGAATAAAGAACTGGTAGAATCAAGAACTCCAATTCAAGATAAAACCCTTAAAGGTGAGTGAGAAATCAATATAAACTAGCAAACACACAATAATATTGTAACAGACTATAGTTTTTTTTTTAAATATAATAATTAAAATGTTACAATTATTTCTTCTGTGCATATAATAAGCAATAATTATTGGGTGAGGTTGAGCACGATATCGTCCGGCTTCGGCAGATAACACCATTGTGTCGCAGGTTTTAGGATTGCGTTTTCTCTGTATTATCTGGTGTATTGTGATACAGCAATACACTGCCAGGTACACCTGCTGCCGTTTATGTGTATGACTGTCTGTATCACTAGAGTATAGGTATTTGTGACTATAGCGTGAAACAATGATAGTTTGATGTGATACAGCAATACAACGAAAATTAACATCTAATCTGCCTCGACTAGCCGTTATGCTATTTGCAGGTTAGATGTGTATCTTGTAAAATAATTAATTAATAAATTGACTTGAATTGAATTGAATAGAGTAAGTTAAGACTATAAATAAGCCAAATTAAAATGAAAGGCATGGTTTGAAGAATACTATAGGAAGCCACCTTAAGTTTTCAGCGACTTTATGAAACACTTGACTAAATCGTTAAAAATGTGCTACTACAATAGAATAAGTATAAAATAGTAGTATTTAGTATAACAATATATATTCCATTGTTATCGTTTGCAATCAGGTTCAAGGTATCTATATTTGAAAATTTGATTAGAATTACAACTATTATCGTTGAGATGCAACCATCAAAGTAGCTAAAACCAAACCAAATAAACATTTTCATCTTTTGACAATTTTTGCATTTCGATTTATTCAGACTAAACTTTGCTGAAAAAAGTCAATTAAGTTAGTAAGTTACACTTTCATTAATAGTAAGTAAATAAGTAAGTAACAATTTTTACAATTAATACAAGTGAAATTGATAACATGATAGTAAGTAAGTAACAATTTTTACAATTACAATTATTATAGAAGACCACGCAGGATGGACTCATTGTTATCTCTCCTTGAAGCTGCCCAGGCAGACACAAGGGATAGTGTACTGCTTGAGGTAGAGCTAACATCGTATTTGAAAGGGACACCCAAAGGAGGTAGGGGACCATCGTACAAAGAAAGACAAGTAAAAACGCATAAACAACAAATATCGACAAATATCGCAAAAGAGCAGCTGTTAATCAGTCACAACATGCTAATACACCTGTTAATCAGTCACAACATGCTAATACACCTGTTAATCAGTCACAACATGCTAATACACCTGTTAATTAGCCACAACATGCTGATACACATGTTAATCAGTCACAACATGCTAATACACCTGTTAATTGGTCACAACATGCTAATACCTTTTTAAATCAGTCACGTGTGAATACATCTGTTCGTCATCCACAACATGCTAATACATATGCTAATCAATCACAATATGTTAATCAACCACCCTATGTTATATATATGGAAGACTACAGAAAAGGCAACTCTGAAACATAAATTGTCAAGGAATTTGCCAATTCACTATATATCTCAGTTTCATTGTGAAGTCTATGATATATTTATAAATTCTCAAGGATATTACAAACAAGATACATTTTGTTCGATCATAAATATAATTACTGTATTTAAGGTTACGGTCCACGTTCGCGGTGTGCTTTCACATGCTCTCAGTTAAAAGTTTGTTTACCGCGTCATTTTACAATAATAATATACATATTATATATCATTTTAAAGCTTATATAACAGAGAATAAGACTGTGTATGTTTTGTTATATACAACAATTTTCTGTAAGATAAGCTCTTCGAAAAACCTCAAAATTAACAGCCTTCAATGCGAGTTGTTTAAAAACGTATAAGTCAAAAAGTTCATACTGCTTTGCCGTCATTTTTTCGTTATTTCAATCAACACATATTGGTTTTCCAAACCGTGTCCAGTTTTTTTGATAAAATGCTTAGTTTTAGAGTTATGGCCCGTTTTGTTATTTAACTTGAAGTTTTAACAATGAGTCGACTTTGAAACACATTTATTCAAGAACGAAGCATTTTATCGAAAAAACTGGACACGGTTTTGAACACATGTATGTGCTGATTGACATAATGCAGAAATGGCGGCGAAGAAGTAGGAACTTTTGGACTTATACTTTTTTTAATGAAAGCACTCGATTTTGAGGTTTTATGTGAAGCATTGGTTAAAGATATTATTTTTCTTAAAAAAACTTACATAGTCTTATTCTCTGTTATATAAGCTTTAAAATGATATATACTTTGTCTATCTTTATTGTTAAGTGACGCACTAAACAATTTTTAACTGAGAGCACCCCGCGAACGTGGACGGTAACCTTAATTTACAGAGTCGCTGTTGTATGAAAAAGGTGAGAAAGTATTGACCCACAGAAGAATTGCAGCTGGAATTCAACAGGCTTCACCTTTGGACCAAATAAGTTCCCTTGAGGGGTTCCATTCTCTTCTCAATCATTTATGTCCTAAAATGATCGCATTCTATTATCCTGGAATGTTTTGCAGGTTTGTCTTTGCCCAACAGGCATAAAATACACAAAAAGTTACCATTCTCACTTAGAAGTAGATTTCTAGTGTTGTTTTTTTTGTTTTGTTTTGCTTAACTTGTACATATTCCAATTATTTAGGCACATCCTAGCAGCCATTCATTACAATCACAATCTTGTGCTATCGAGTCAACACGCGAGGAACAAACGGGTGATGGGCGGCTGGAGGGGGTTGGAGGGAATTACGATAAGTATTCTGGGAAAAGTAAAGAATTGTGGGTAGTATTTACAACTTGTACGTTGTGTCTTGATTTACGTTCACGAAGATGTAGTCGTATTTAGATTCTTGGGGATTCTAAACGAAGAGAGTAGCTCAGAGTAAATGGAGACGGCCCGTACTTATACAAAAAGAGGTAGGAGGAATTGTCCCGACTGTAAAGAGGTATTCATCAGTAGATATAAGCCACAAAAGTGCCCAAAGTGTGGCCATGGATGGGTGGTTCATTTCAATTAAAATCTGCAAAAAAAGTTAAGAAGTCTCTTCCTGAAGTCGTTAGATTGAAATCATCGATTTATTCCGTCAAGACTAGTAACAAAGATGATCGGTGTTTTGTTATCATAGAAAATAGCCAAAAAATATGTCTAAACAATGACTGTAAACTACTAAGATCAACTTATGCGTCAAGTGGGGATGTTGCTGACTTCAAATGTAAGCATGTAACACTGATTGAGACAATTGCCACTATGTCACCCACTGCTATCTACCACTTAAGTGAGGAGGCGATATCTAACTATTCGGGTGGCGAAACTTCACAAAAAAATCTACGTGAACTGCTGCCGCTACTTGATAGTACTACCCAAGGAGTTGCTAAAGTGACTGACAGCTCGCTGGTCGTTCTTGGTGCTCCATTGGCGACCAATACCATTGGATACGTGCACGTGCACATCGACTCTGAAGAGGACAGACAATTTCGATGTAGAAGTCAAAAGCCAAGAAAATGACGTAGACCATGTAATGGTCACCAACGCCATTACAAGTTCACCTTACTCTCATAAAAAAGCAGCTGATTGAGAAGCTGAACTCTGGAGAGTACAGTACTACTCTTCCCAGTTGAGCGAGTTAGTTGTGATTTTTTTGACGATCTCTAGGCGTCTGTTATGATAACGGCCGGTGTGTCTCAAATCAACCACGTGATCTCAATGCTGTACCACGTGGACAAGTTTTTTACATCATGTGATCGGTTTGCTTGGTCGATGGACACTGTTTATAAACATCCGCTACATAAAGCGAAACTGAATCCAAATGAGTTGTTTTGTGTCTAAAAAAGGAAGAACTCTAGTTTCAGGTCAAGCTGTTGACAATTCTTTACGCTGTCTAATTATTGATCACATTGTGGCAAATGGCGGCGATTTGCTAACAGGGTATTTTCCAGGTTCTATGAGTGCAGTTGGCAATCACTTCAAATTGAGTCAGTCTTTTGTATCGAAACTCTGGAAGAAATGTTGCAAAGAAGGTTCGATTTCGCCACAACGTAGAGGTTGCAACAATCCTCCCCATCTTCAGAACCAGGATCTAGAATTTATCGAAGCCTTAAAGAGCGCAAAGCCATCAATGCCTTATTCTAAGATCCTTGAAGCTGTAGACGCTCATTGCAACATACCTTCCGGGACATCGGTTTCTGCGATCAGTCGCGCAGTTCAATCAAGGCTGAATGGAGAAAAATGGACATTTAAAAGAATGGCAAGTTTTAAATGTGAGAAATTTCACCCTGACAATGTTGACTACTGTCAAGACTTCTTGAATTATATTCACGGTGTCGACCCTTATAAGCTGAAGTTTTTTGACGAATCAGGTTTTGCTCTGCATAGTGGAGTAGGTAAACCGAATTATGGACATTCACCTGTAAATACTACCTGTGTGGAGATTGGAAAATTCCTAACCTCGCCAAATATAACGTTGAATATGCTTATTGGAATGGAGGGGCTCTTGTACGCAAACACTGAAAATGGTGCGTCAGACGCAATGACATTTTTAAACTTCTTCGGGGAGGCAAGTAATAACTTGATGCCTAATGGCGAGCCAATTCTGCAGTATGGTGACCATGTTATACTAGATAACTGTCCAATCCACCACAACGAAGCAGGTTACGCACTTGGAGAGTGGTTAGATAGTATCGGAGTTGAAGTTGTTTACTTACCGACATACAGCCCTGAACTCAACCCAATTGAATTAGCATTCAACAAACTAAAAAAGATTGCTGTTAGAGAGGAAATCAGAGGAGTATTCGCAAGAAGTGTCCATGATGGCATCTATGCATGTCTAGAAGAAATAACTGTGGACGACTGTGTTGGATTTATAAAACACGCTCAATATATCAATGTTTAGGCAGTTTTTGTTGCGTCAGTCCGTGAGATAAATTTCAGAGTATTTGTGAGACTTTTTCTTATTTTGGATTAAAAAAATGTACACATATACTAATAATAACAATATAATATAATCGATACATGAAAACAAGATAAAATCACTACTTTATACTATTGTATGAAACGCGCGGGGTCTACTGACGGCGGCTTGCAATTGACAGGCCATGTAGATTTCACTCCGTGTAGTCGTGGGAACAATTCAGTTTGATTGGTTTAATAAATCTTTATTGTGCAAGTTTATTACAAACTTCAATCAGTTAAGTTAACGACAGTATTTACTAGTATACATGCTTGTCTTAAAAATATTTTAAACAAATAAAAGTGACAATAAACGAAGTGACAGTTACTGATTCTTTGTGATTTAAAAGCCTGTGACTTTTTGTTTTTAAATCGAAGCATAACAAAATAAAAAACGCAATTTAACTATGTTCACAGAGGCTCGATTTTACACTCAAATCTCTGGAATCAGGTGAAAAACAACTTTTGTTTTGGCAGACAATCAGAGCTAACACCAATACCCTGCATGAAAATCTAATAATAGATATCAGTTTATAACAGAAATCTAATTTATAAACACAAGCCCAAAATAGCTATAGAAGCTAACACAACAGAAGAGTACTAGCCTAACCCTTTTTAATACTATAGGGGTTACGATATGAACTATTTACAGCCAAACTAGCTGATGCGTTCCTATTAATGCTAGAAAATCGATTTATTTCTTGGAATTTAATTATAAATTCTATTTAATAGATTTGCATAAGTGAATCAAAACTTGTAAATTTCATTTCTTGTACACTTCAACCATCAACCGATTATTCATGTTCCCGAAATCACGATCTGTGGTCAATAACTGATAATAATACTGGTATTGTAATAGAATACTTTAGTAAGTATATATTATATACAATATTTCTGCAAGCCGACTAGGTTTAGCAAGTTTCTGTTGTGCAAAAAGACATTGAAAGTAATGTTTTGATTTGAGGCGGTTTTTGAAACTAAGAATCGATTCATTTATGCAAATTTCAAACCAAATTAGAAATCAAATTTTGATAAACAAATTGAATGTTCTAACCTAGATAGGAACGCATGAACTGGTTTGACTGTAGATAAATTGCTATGAATTAACAGAGGTGGATGAAGTGGTTTGTGGACAGGTCTGAATGTCTATATACATCTTAAGACGCATTGAGACTTCGCTGTATTCCAATAGCGAGTAGACTATCGTCATTCATGGTTGTAGGACTTGTAGGCCACGCTACTCCTCTATCCACCCATAATTTCTTGTATGGGTTTCTTACAGCTGTTTTACCAGGTACAGAATAGAGACTGTTTGAAGCAGTACTCGAGTCATCATCGAGAAGTTCTTTCAAGTTTAAATCTGGCGGAGGCAGTTTCCCTTTTAGCTTAATTTCAAGTTTTTTTGCGTCGCGATTAAGTTGGAACCAGTTCTCTACAGTGTTCCCGTCTTTTCCGACATCTAGGTATCGTTCAGGTATGCTTTCAATGAGTCGATGTCGCACCTTATTTACATAACGTTCTTGTATGGATTTTGCCGCTTTTTCTTTGACATCGATGTCCTGTTGTATTCTAGAAATTTCCTTGAGGACATCTTGTCGCTGCTTTTCGTACTCTTTCAAGTTAGACTTTTCCTCTGGGTGTTTATTGATTGCTCCACAGTGAAAGACCGTTTCACACTTGTTGTACGGGCAATTCAATCTGTTGTGCCCTTCTTGACGATGACAATTACTACAAGTTGGACCCGCGCCATCTGAACCTCGAGAAACATTCGCTTTCGGTTTAGGATAATTGGCGATGGAATGTGAAATTTCTTTTTCTTTCACTGTAAGACTGGACAACCTTTCCCTTTGACTTTGAAGGAACTTTTCAAGAGGAGATTTAAAAAGTGGTCGTGTATCTGGCCGGCCAACGACGACATGAGAACTAGTAACGCATGGTAGGCTCTGAAAATCAAGACTCCTGCGGCTAACGTTTTGCATGCAATGTTCCTTTTTGACTGCGCTTGGTCCACTTGTTGGACTAAATGCACTTTTAGGGTCGCTTGTCCTCTTTCTCGGCAAATTCGTCACATCGCTTTCATTATCAGCTAACGGACCTTGGACAGGTGAAAATGACTCTTCAATCAAGATAGTAATTCTTTTGAAATCTGCGTTCTCAACTAGTACGGCACATCTAAACAGTTCGCTTAATGCAAACTCATCAGATGGAAGATTTACGAAGGTTTTCTCGTCATCCAAGTACTTGACCTTTAGTTCTTTCACATGGTTGAATCTGCTTGTAACAGAACGAATTTTCTCATAGAGCATATCTTTAGAAAATCGTAGAGCTTCATCTCCAGAAATAAAAACTGCACCGTATTTGTCCACATCATATTTAACTTTCAGCTGGTAAAATGCCATGATGTAAACCAGTACTAGTATACACTAGGTAGCTAGTAACTTTTAGTGTGATTTCGCGCGTTCAGATACGCAGCAGTCACATGATGTAAAAAACTTGTCCACGTGGTACAGCATTGAGATCACGTGGTTGATTTGAAACACACCGGCCGTTATCATAACAGACGCCCAGAGATCGTCAAAAAAATCACAACTAACTCGCTCAACTGGGAAGAGTAGTAATGGTGAAATAATTGTCCCAAAAAGGTAAAATAAACATTTTGGTAATTATGAAATCAATAATTCTAGAAAAGATATATTTTAATTTGATAATGAGCGACAGTATGAAATGTAATTTACTGTAAATTATCTTAAATAAATAAACTATATTATAAATGTCTACCTTTCAGTGAATCATTTCTATTTACTACTTACTTACTAATCAACTAATTATATTTTTTTTGCATTTTCAGTATGAGAAACTTGTCATGAATAAAAGTATGCAAATTGAACAAGTAGAATTAACAGCCGAAGGAAGAACAATTCCACAAGATGAAATACGCAAGAAGATGCTCAAAACACAGAAACCATTTCTCAGAGTGATGAATACTATGACATTGTAAAGTGAGCAAGTTCTAAAGGAACGCCTAGGAGAGCTGAATGGACTGCCTGATTCACTACCTCAAGAGGAGGTGAAAGAGAAACTAAAAAAAATTGAAACAACTCGTCACCTACTCGTCACCTCCACAGTGACCAATCACGGATGTTTGCCTGATAACCTGCCTGTACGACCCCTGTAACATTTCTTACCAATGACGAGTACAAGTTAAAAACAGGAGAAAGTATAAATGTGCGAGAGGTTGTTGAAACACAAGAGGTTAATTTCATTGCAAGAAGAAGCTCTGACCATGAACAGCTTATGCACATTGAAGCAAGAATTCAATGCATTCTAGGATTGCATGAGGATGTAATACATGACAACCAAGTAAAGTATGCTGATAAGTTAAGACTTTGTCATGGAGACAGCCCCTTGAGAGCCTTTGAATCTGGTCATCAGAAAGGAGGAAACTACTTCTGTTCCAGTTGTGAGATTCATTATATGAACTAGACCATGTTTTAAACTGTTCACTCGTATCCCTCCAGAAAAGGCAAAACAAAGTGCTGTGTGGCATTGTTGCAACACTAAATTCCCGAACCAAACCCTTAAACAATCTAAAGAAAAAGAATTATATACATATATGGAGGACAAACCAAAAAAGAGTTAGAAAATCTTCTCACCAAAGAGATGTGTGGCATGCAGCGAGTACCTGCCCTGCTTTTAAACTCACTTCTTTGGATGTACTTGGACTGGGTAACTATGAGATCCCACCAGCTGAACCCCTGCATGACATTGGTCACCATAATGAAAATATTGTCATCATTTGTCAGATGAGGAGCAAGAACTATTAAAAAAAAATCTACAGAACTGTGCCTTGGAAACAAGAACACCAAAAGAACTGTTCATTACATAGCTGCCCTTGTCAAGGTAACTGGCCTTGCACACCAGTCCAACAACATGTCCCAAAGAGTGCTATCTTTTTTAGATACATTAGTAAAGTACAAAGAATACCTGCCTGAAGTCGATAGATGTCCAGCAATCAGCCTACGCAATTAAAATGAAGTGTGGTATCACGCTATCCTGCTTAAAGAGTTCCCCAGCCCAAGACCCTTACCCTGAGAAAACTATATGGAACTTACTTTCTTAACTTGCCCATGCTGGGGCAATGCTTCGCATGATCTCTGGACAAGCTGCAAATGCTGATGACTAAAAGCGAATCATCTTAATGAAATCACATAGATGACAAGTAATTATCGTCCTGGGCACTTGATCCCCAATATGCTTGTTCGTCTTCAAGCAGAAAAGGAACTAGGTATTTTTTAGTGTCAGCAGCCAACAGTTTCACGTAAACTTGCCAAGTGCCTCCCTCTGACCAATACCGGCATTCCATTGTACGTGGTTCAAAAACACAGCAGAGATTAGTGACTATGATGAGGCCATAGAATTCCATGATGTATCAAATCCTTTAGAGATCACTGGTCTATGTCTTCATCATTTCAGGTCAAGTAAATTAACCAATGAAATCACTTATCTCAAAGAGTGCTGGCAGAAAGCTTTTTGAATTCGTATATACAGTTTTGATGTTAAACATTTGAAATAGTGATTTTTACTTTTTTGGTATAAATTTCACTTTTTCACCCCAATGGCAACTATTTTAATAGAATACAACGAAAATGTTTTTATCAATAACGTATCAAAAGGCATTCTTTACTTCATAACTATTCATTATGTTTTTCTCAGCTCATATCAACATATTATACAGCATATCGGACTCCAATTAAATCTTCTTCCGTAAAAAAACCTGGATTCCAAATGGGGTTTCAATGCCTTCCTCTATCATGTGCATGAGCTATCCCAGTATGTGATTAAATTGCATTTGAATTTAAGGTTTAGCTGCAGCAAAGATCATAAGAGCTAAAATCAGAGAAAGAAAGTATGATTCCAATTCATATCCACCTAATGATGACATTGCAAATGTTGAAGCAAGAACTGGATACCGCGTCACCTAAACATATTGTTTCGTCAGAACTGAAAAAGAACAGCATTGGACACTGCATTCTTCAGGCAGCCCGGCCAAGATCAGTTATAGCCCCGATCCTGTTTGGTCTAGGTGTTGAAGTTAAAGTTGACCATGTATTTGGGTCGAAGTGGCTGAACAATGAGTTGTCACGCTTGGGGTTCTCTATCAGTTACGATGAAGTGACCAGGTACAAGCAATCTGTTATTTACAGTGAAAGCTTAGAAAACGTTCTTGCAGAATAATTTCCTGGCAACTTTACACAATGGGTGGCAGATATTGTGGACCACAATATAGCTACACTAGATGGCCAAGGAACGTTCCACGGAATGGGAATTATTGCTGTTTCCTCTCCCAAAGATAACAGACCACTTGTTTCAAAGTCACGAATGATCAGTAGACAACAGCGTATGAAACCGGATGAGTTGGTAAAGGATAAGGGGGTGCCAATTTTTCAGTACATAAGCCAACCCGAGAAAGGATTGGCATCAATAACATACAAACCAATGCTTCACTTGCAGGTTCCATACACGTTACCACCAGAACTATGCTCTGATCTGCTGTGGCACTCTGGGTGGATTTTCAGCAAGTCAACACGACCAAGATCTAATTGGTCAGGCTTTATGCAACATGTGTTCTCTGATGACAAGCATGACACTGCAACTAGAGAAGTTACAGAAGAACTCCAAGACTGCTTGTGCGATGTCGAGATGGAAATACCTGCTGCAGAATAAATAGAGACAGATATCAATGAAAACAAATTGGATGCTGCAGAAGTACAGCAGATTCACAAATTGTATAAAGGAACCAAAGACAAATCTATACCAGTTGCCAGTGTTTCTGAATTCAAAGGAACTGAAAAAATTAGATGATTGCTTACTAAAGTATAAATAATTGCTTGCTGAGAGTTCACCAACAGCAAAGTTGTGGTTGCAATATATTCAATACGTGGAGACTTAGAAGATTTTCATTCGCGCTGAAAGAACCGGAGATTGGAACCTGCATCTCATAGCAGTTACGCAGATGTTGAATTTATTTGCTGCAACGGGACATATCAATTATGCAAAGAGTGCACGAGTTTATTTGCAGCTGATGTTGGAATTACCAAACAACAACCCCTGGTTATACCACTGCTTCCAAGAACAAGGTTTCCATACAGTACGCAGAAGCAATCGCTTCTGGGCAGGATTATGGACGGACCTTACAATTGAACAGGTCAAGATGAGATCCATCAAAAGCAGAGGACTAACTAGAGGACGTGGTATAACGGAGACTGTTCGTCTGCAGTGGATCTACAGCATGCACAATTGTGCCGCGGTCCACGACGCCATGACATCTCTGACAGATATAAAGCACAAAACCAGTGAACAACACATGGAACTTGGGACGTCAAGAAGTAACAGAGATTTTGCTGACCTGCATACCATTCAAGGCTGGCTCGACCAACATGAGCCATTTAATTTAAACGAGCCAAGACTGCGATCCTTGTCTTCTGGTTTAACAGCATCTGATGGTGATGGCATAAATTGCGAAAAGACAGAGGAGGTTGGTGCACACATACAGAAACAGCTCGATAATGTGAACATTGTAGACGCATTTATTAAAAGAAAGGAACAAGTGAAGTCCTTAGATCATCTTTATCCAGGAATCCAAGTTGATAAACGGAAAGGTCATATCCACCCAAATCATTTGTTTTATCGCCTGTTAGCTATTGCACAGAGGGAGAATGACATGGCTCCATACTTTGGTTATGAGCTTACAGCGATTCCGACTTCACTATTCAAGGACAGTTTTATGCGTAAACCAATCAAGTCACAACTGGCAAAAGCCCTCTGAAATGGTGTTCAATCGTTTGCACAAAGGGCGCAAGCAATGCATGTTCTTGATGGCGGGGCCCTTGTTCATAGAGTTAAATGGCAGAAGAAGGTTACATACAAAGACATAACTGTTTCAGTTAATTTCGGACGTTAATTAATATTTGCTTATATATTGTGATTTAAGAACTGTGATTGACGTTTCGTTTATAATAGCAATATCATGTTACACATACTATAGTAGTAAAATTAGAAGAACCATTGAATAAGGACGTGACCAGTTGCTAACCAGAGAACAAACTGTTTAAGACGTATACCCGCCACAGAAGTAAGTGTAATAAGTACAGTAATAGTTGCTTCGTGTACTATTCAGTAGTTGTAAGTAATCATACATTTGTACTTTAGATCGAATAATCACCTTTCAATAAAGTTATACGATTTGTGGCGTCGTTACTGCCTACGTGATATGTACTGCAGAAATCAGCGTAACAATAAGGATGCAGTATGTCAACTATGTGCGCGCAAAGTATGGCAACAGTTGCATCGTATTTGATTTTTTTACCAAAAAAAAATGGAACCACCTTTGACTGTTGGCCGAAACCTAAAGACAATTAGACAATTAATTTGACTTTGCATATATTTTCTCTGCAGGCTTCACATTTTCCATATACTAAATCACAATCAAGCAAACATTCACCATCAACTCCATTGCATGTAAGTACACCATATATCACTCCATCACCAACAAGCACACCTTCACCATCAACTCCATTGCATGTAAGTACACCATATACCACTCCATCACCAACAAGCACACCTTCACCATCAACTCCATTGCAACAAAGCACTAAAGAAAAAAGAAAATATGTTGTGGATATGATCAAAAAAGGAAAAGCCTCGGAAGCACAGCTATTTTTCAGGGTATTTCTTATTTTTCAATTTATGATACAAATTCAGGGCAATGTCCTCTAATGAAACTTATGAATTTTAACTTCTTTTTTAGACCCTTATTCGAGATTGTGAAAGACAGGCAGATATATGGAAGAAGGCATACACTCTCCCACAAATACCTGATAGAAAAATTCAGACGTTTTATGAACTAGTAAATAGTTAAGACAAACTTATTCATAGTGTGCATGTATGGTTTGTTTAGGAATGGTTGTAGTTTTATTGTTTAGTTATGTAATTATAAAAATGTTCTCCATATATACCATGGTAAATATCTTTTCATGTAAAAATATGATTGTAATAGTCATGATTCATGATTTTACAAACGAATTAGGTTGTCTCTGACTAAATTTGATGATTTTTAATTAGACGTTTCGGCTAACTCTTTAGCCTTCATCGGTAGGATTTGTACAAGTTTGAATTGAGTGTTCAAAAGTTCACATTGCTTGACAGAACTTTATTTTGTAAATTTTAATACTTGTGTGTTAAAATAATTCCAGCCAAAGTGACAATACACCCAATTGCAAGGGCTGTGTTTAGCTAATGCTGGTGCCTCTGGCTCATTGTCTACTTTTTTACAAAGGTAGATTAACCGGTCTTTTGATTGTATTTCTATCCCCTTTTTTTGTGTATGCATCTTTATTTATTGCATGAACACCTCCTCATTGTAAGTTTTAGCTTTTAGTATAGTCTCGGCATTTATGAGGAGAAGGCTTAATAGAATTTCAGTGTTCTTTGAAGAAATTGTGTCGGCGTATTTTGACGAATTTCAAAGCCATTTTCAACTTTATCATAACACTGCTGAGATACTGACTCGATAAGTTGTCGCTACGGGTCACATTCGTACTGATAACAGATTTGGCCGAACCCAAATACCTCCAGCGAAGCAGGTTCTAGTCTATTTATTGATAATGTCAAATGAAAGAGAAACCACACACCAAGTAGCGGATAGATTCAACATTACTCTGAGTAGCTGTGGTTGAGTCCTTTGCTGAGTAAACACTGCAGTCTTGTCCTTACTACACATAACTAGCCGCAGCGCCTTAGAAACCATTTTACCCCCAAGAGATAGGTGCATCTCTTGGGGGTCCATCTTACATGTGCTGCTAACATCAGTCAGCACGTATTGATAAGACGTTAATTCGTATGCTCAAATCTATTTTGCAACGTTAGAAAATGACTAAGATAAATCATAATTTTACGACAGAAGTCATAATATATATCTTTTGGTAACAAATGCTTAATGTTTTTGTAGAAAATTCTTCTTTGTCCTGAAAAAGGCTCTTTTGACGCAAAACAAAGTGGAAAAAAACTAGAAAGCCGGCCATCAACAGAAAAAGGACGGAGATATTACCGTCACGCAGTCTATTTCTACTCTAAATGGAAAGAGAATGAGCTTGATCCTGGCCACATACAACTATGCAACCAAGAAATCGGCCGCGGCAGTTTTTGCGTTTGCGAATTGGCATTATACGAAGGAAAACAGGTCATAGCAAAACGTTTGGCTAGTTCTGACACAAGCACTTTTAATGAAGAAACCGGTTTGTTGAACATTGGTAGAGGGAGGCCAATTGGATTGACTGTAAAAAAAAAACAATGATTGATATTTTGAATTTATGAAATTTGTTGGATGATTGCGTGATTTACATGTATAAATAGTCACACACTAATGACAATCGATGACAGAGTACCTAATGGTCAGGTCACGATATTGTTTCACCTATTGCACGATTACGATAATCACCTTCGATTGCTTCTTTTTCTGTTACATTGTTGTCCTCAATCATTTTGTCGCCTTCTTGTTTGTCATGAATCTCTGCAAAAAACATGGGAAATGCGGTACTTACAAGTTTGCATCGCCAATAATAAAGTCACCTTAATTATGATACTTACTATTTGCAACCGATTTGTTTTTATTTCCAAGGCCTTTGTTGGTTACACCGAATACTGCAACATTATCTTCCGGAGACCACATCTCCTGAATTATTCCGCTCTCCTCCATGTCCCACTGCTCTCCTCTGACAACCAACATAAGGTTTTCCAACAATATGTTGGTTGTTTTTGCAATTTTATTGCGAAAGCTACCAAATTTCATGTCTGGCGGTACAGAAATGATCAATTCAATCTCTTCTGTATCATCATGGCGAAGCAATTTCATCTGCAAATGAACTTGCGCGTCAATGTTATTTGATTGGGAGTCAGCTGCTTTTGCTCTTACTTTCTTTTGAGCCGCTTTTTCACTGGCGTTTGATCTTTGCTTTAATGGTTTCATGTTGCTCCGGTTTTTCTCCGATCCATCCGTTGCTAATTTATGACCTTGATTTTGATGGGAAGGAACATTTGCTTGCTTTTTCTTTTTTTCTTGTTTCTTTGTTACTTTTTTTTTTAGTTTTCTTAGGAACTCACTTCCATCTTGTTGTTCTTCTTCATCAGAGTCTGAGTCGTTAGTGTATTCTGTAATTTTTGCGCATTTCTTTGATGGCAGTTAGTAGTTGTGTAGGTCGTCGTAGTAGTCGACAAGTCGTGAAGGTTTTTTGCGACTTCTTTCCTTATTGGAAACTTCTGCACTTTCTCTGGATACTTTTAAGAGATCAATAAAATCACTGCATTCTTTTTTGGATCCTTGTTTCAGCTTACTTGCTTCAAAATAAACCTCCCTCACATCTCCATTTTTGTTCACAACACGTGTGTGTAGTTTTCTTCTTCCTTCACCTTGTTTTGGGGGACAACATAGGAACCTCTTGATGTCTTGTCTTCCATGGGAAATTCAACTGCATAACAGACCGCCATTATTGGAATACAACAATGAATCTAGCACAGATCAAGACCAAGCTTAACGTTAACCGTACTCGAATTGAATCTCCCGCTTTCAACCAAGTTAACCAATCTTCTGTCAGAACTGATAAGGAGGGGAAGCGGGGGGGGGGGGGGTGGTGTTCCCTTTATCCAAGTGGAAGAGGTGATCGGCGGAGATTTTAAAAATAACCCCTAAAAGGTACGCACAGATACAAATAAAGCAGAGTAAAAACGACCCTTATACAACTGACTTTTGAGCCAAATCTCTAAATGGACCCTAAAAGGTACGCACTGGAAATATTTTAACCCTAAAAGGTACGCCGATCACCCCTATCACTTGGATAATCCCCCCCTCCCCGGGTGGAGGGGAGTATCAAGCACTCAAGTTACTAAATACCATGAATTTTTTAAGTCAGCAAATTATTTTTATACACAATAGCTCGGGAATATTGGAGTGCCGAGACACAGAAAAAAAAATTGCGTAGTCACACTGAGTAAGATGAAAATTAGAATGAAACATTGTAGATTAACTCGGGTAAGACATATGCCAGTCCTTCCAAAATTAACAATCGATTTCCGCAGATTTAAAATGGAAGTAGTAATTTGTCAACAACAATTAATGTTTGTACAACATTATACGCTTTTACAATATAACCATGATATTTTTTTATATTAAAGAGTCAAAATTGCCGTAAGCTTAGATTTTATAATAATAACTTGTCGTGACCTTTCTTGAGTTATCACAAAAAGTTCGCATTCTTTGAATGCCTCCCTTAGAGAGATAGCGTGTTTTAGCTCAAAAATATTATGTGATTGGCAGATCTATCATTAAACCTCTTGACATTGCTGTACTACTGGCATTGATCTCGTGACATTTCTTATTTCACTTCGTTTGGTGCATGCGATAGCGATACGAAATTATCTTGATTTAAAACATCGAACAGTCAACAGGCACTGGTGTTTAATTTAATACATTGAATTCAGTACCGTTCAGAACAAAACAACATGGACAGTTCAAGAGCCGAAGAATCGTCTTCCATTTCTTCAAGTGAAGATGAGCAGCAATTTAATACGTCAACAAACAAAAGAAGGCCAGCGTCTAAACAACTTCGATACTATTTCCGCAAAACAGCTGGAAAGGCTAAAAGAAAATACACACGTTATTCAGATCAAAAAAATCCATCGAAACAGCTAAGGAGATATCATTTAACTAGGAAAAAAAGTTATACGGAGTTGTCAGCTACACAGGCTGAATCACTTAACGACAACAACGATCCTCTGTTATCAACAGAAGTGATAGACAGTGATCACGACAGTTTAACATCTAAAGAGGGAGCGAACACTTCTTAATCGGAAAGCAGTGACTCAACATTAAATTCCATAGGCGAATTGTCTTCTGAAAGTGAAAGTGATGATAGCGAGGATCAATACCATCAGGAGGGAAATACAGCAGTGGATTCTGATCCGGAAGAGGAGCCTATTTATAAAGGCAGCAAAATATCGAAAGTGTTGTCTTATGTTTTGATTGTGACCTTCGTTTTAAAGCACAATTTAAGTAAATCAGCATGGACAGACCTACTTCGTCTAATTACGATTCTCCTAGGAGAAAATTGCAAGAAAGTATTCCAATCAGTGTACAAGATGAAACTGTTCATGAAAGAGTACTTTGGATCAAAAGATGCAACAAAAATGTTCTACTGCAGAAACTGTTAAAATCTGGTTCAAAATGAAAAATGCGATAATGCAGATTGTCAAGATGCAACAATATCTAGTTTTTTAGACTTACATTTCGAAGAAAAAATTAAAGAACTCTTTAATTCAGAATTCTTAAACTTGTTAAAAAAAGGATAAGAACAGATAAAACATACAGTAACACAAAATATACATGACATTTGCCATGGACTGGACTATCGTAATTTCTTGTATCCTGGAGGATTTCTAACGCAAACCTACAACATCTCTTTTACTGTCAATACTGATGGAGTGAATAAATATTCTTCCTCAACGGCTGGTCACCTCTGGCCAGTGTACATAATGATCAATGAACTTCCAAAGGAATACCGTTTTAAGAAAAAATATTTAATTCCTGCGTATATATATGGTGACATTCTTGAATCCCTTGGTTGAAAAACTGAACGCTTTGTATGAAAAAGGGATCGAGGTAACAAGCACACCAGCTGGAAATATTCATGTGTATTGTATGCTATTTGTGGCCTCTGCTGATTTACCCGCCAGAGCTGACTTAATGAACATGAAACGGTTTAATGGTATCTGCGCATGTCACTTATGTAAATCTACAGGAATGGGTTATGGACCAAATAATATTCATAGAGCATGGCCATACGATGGAGACATTGATAAGCGAACACATACAGAGCAAATCGATTATGCATCAAAAGCTACTCAATTACAAGCTGTAATGGGAGTGAAGGGTCACTCTATCTTTACAAAACTGCTTAACTCTTTTGACTTGGTGCGTTCTTTTGCAATCGGCTGGATGCACTCTGTGTGTCTTGGAGTTGTTAAATATATTATGCAGATGTTGTTATCAGAAGGAAATAAAGACCGTGTGTTTTACATAGGGTCAAATAAAACAAATTTGACTAAAAAACTACTTTCTATAAAACCACCTGACATTGTAGGTAGGCTTCCAAGATCTTTAGAGGATCTTAAGCACTGGAAAGCAACCGAACTTAAAAACTGGCTTCTTCATTATTCAGTGGCAGTTTTTCGTGGAAGCATGCAGCCATTGGACTTTTTCCATTGGACTTTGCTTGTTGGAGGAACTGGAATATTATGTTCTGATTCAATATCGAAACAAGACTTGGAAAATGCTGACAGTATGTTACAGGATTTTGTCCTTTTAATGGGAATGATTTATGTACAGACAAAATGTACTATGAATGTCCACTTACTGCTGCACTTTGCCTATTATGTTACTAGAAGGGGACCACTTTGGTCCTATAGTTGTTTTGCATTCGAAAGTATGAATGCTTTTATTAAGCCTTTGGTTCATGGAAAGGATCACGCCATGGAGCAAGTAGGAGCTGCGGTTGGTCTTTGCTATGGCATATCAGATTTTACTCAAAAAACGTTAAGAAAGGCCAACGTTCCACAAGAGTGCAAGGTTCTGCTTAGGAGACTAACAGGGTGTTCCGCAAAAAGGAGCTTGAAAACAGCTGTCCGAGTAAATGGAGGGTCATTGTGTGTAAGAGAAAAAACACCAAATGTCAACAACAACATGAAGACTTTACTCAAAATATATGCACTGAAACAACAGTTGCCTATCGGAAGTTTGAGAAAGATGATGGACAGAAATTTTATAGCAGTACCATAAAAACACGCAAGACTGACTCTACTGTCATTGAATACATTGAGAACAATACTGTTCGTTATGGAAAAATAATAACTTGTGTAAGACTACAAGATAAAGGATATTGTTTCTGCAATACACTTCACGAAAGTGAGAAACAGTTCGACTTTGACGTCAAGGATTGCGAAATGAGTCTTCCATCTTTACCTCTCAACGATTCCGATAAAAATGCTATCATGAAAACTTTGAAAAAATATCAAGACATTCAAATTGTTAAACACCATGTCTACATAGAACCCCACAGGACCACCCTGCACGTCATGTGTTGAGGAAATAAGACGTAAATGTGTGTTAATTGACTGTTGCCCAGATGTTTGGATTATTTCACGCTTTCCAAATATTATCGAGCACAATTGAATATTTAATAGCTTAACATGTGCGCCATCCATACATACATGGCGCTCTTTTAGCACACTGACTTTGAACTGATTTTGAACTTTTAAATTAAGCAACTCTTCGCTTCAAATCACGATCTTAATCAATTGTAAGTCAATAATTAATTATAATTTTCGTATATATGTCGAATGAAACAAAACACAATTGAATAAATAACAAATGTCACAATTTCTTTTTGTTTCAATCTGTTACAATATATAGTTGCATAATATTCGGAATACTGTAAACTGTAAACAGAAGTACATTATCACAAGACCGCGATCACAAAACCGTGATCACAGGACCGTGATCATTGATCACAGGTCAATCACAATCACAATCACAATCACACCCGTGATCACTCCCATCACGGGGTTATCACATAATGTCAAGGGTGTGATCACGAAAAAGAGAGTGATAATGGGAGTGATCACGGGCGTGATTTGTGATCACGGCGTGATAACAAAATAATCATGCTGGGGTAAGCTCTGTACCCAAATATACCATAACTTATTGGCGTTATCAAAAGCAGTTGTAAAATTGTTAGTCATTTCTACACTGTTGATGGTATACCGCAGACTCTGGCAAATGATCTCTCTTCAAGAGTTGTTACCTGGAATAGACTCTTTTATGGTCTGTCGCAAGGCCTGCAATACCAACACGATGATGCAAAAGTTCTTCATAACGATATCAAGCCAAATAACGTTGTATTGCAAGGAAGTTGGGACGCCAATGTTGTTGCCTTTTGGATTGACTTTGGCAAGGCAAGAGATAAGTGCTATATAAAAGGTCTACAATACCCTTGCAAATTTGCAGAAGTTCCATTATTTAGCTCCTGAATTAGGAGTGAGGGAAGATAAACAAAGCCCAAAAACAGACATATTTTCTTTTGGCTTTCTGATGAAAACTATGTATTCGAAGTACGCCGATAACGTTGAAGCGTCTCTGAGGTTGTGCTACAATGCCTGTGTGCGCCGTGAGCCAAGTAATCGCCCTTCCCACGAAGGATGTTTGTAATAGCTTAGCATTTCATTCTAATTAAACATGAGCAATCGACCGATGCACAATTATCCTTTGTATAATTTCTTTCACGCATAAGTATATTGTTTGTTCTATAAAAAAATTAAATTTAAGCAAGCTTAAATACGTTTTTATGCAAGATCAATTATAAAATTATAGATATATCTTTATTCAAACGCGGTAAATTCAAAATGGACTATTACATTGTAATATTTTATGTAATAATAATAATAATAATAGATTTTTATAAGTTCTACACATTGTGCGTGCTTTGCAAGCTATTTCCGGAATGTAACCTTTTTTTTAAAAATCCAAGTAAAAGCACATTTTTTTACCTATAGCACTACTTATTCGTGCGCTGAATGTCTTTTTATGTCCATTAGCATTTTTTTAATACAGGAAGTTGCTAAACTATATCACGCCCATCAGTAGTAGACTGGCGCAGCATGAGTACTGAATTAGTTGCATAATGATCCGTCAGACAATCAGAGCTACTATTGCTACTTTTTTGCCATATTAAGGGTCAATGAATTTTGGCAACCCATGAAAAATACCCAATGAATTTATAAATCATGGGTTTTTCAAAGGTCATGGAAATGCCATGAAATCCGTGGTTGTATCGCGATTCACTAGATAGCTCCTTTTATTTTTGAGACAACAATATTTTGTGGTATTGACAAAATAATGGTTTCCGATGATTGGCTAACGCGCGGGTGTTTTGACAGCTCATTGTTTAATAATCCAATAGGAATTAAGCTGATTTTCAGTGAAGAAATGTTTTATTCAAATGTTGATGTCGAAGAGTAAAAGTAAGCATTTTTACAGTATTATTTTAGTCAGTTATTTAGCATTTATTTAGCAAAGATTTAGCATAACATAACTTATATGTATTACTCACGTTATACTGGTATTGATAGTGTCATTCGCCACATGTCGGGCGGGACATTCAATAACAAGATTAGATATAACTATTTAAAGCATTAGCACGTATATTGGAGAGTATACAACTATTAGTCACAGAACAAGCATTAAAAACAGGATACATAATGAATAGTGAATAGACTTCACGTACGCAAGAGAAATGATTGTAAACTTAGGTTTGAATGACTGTAAACTTAGGTATGTTGTTCCTGTTAGAGTGTTGATATAAATATAGGTAGAAAATCGATGTATAGGCAGTTAAAAGTTGGATTGCGAATTGTAAGAAATGCAAATGTACCAGTGACAAGGGAATAAAAAGTTTGATGAAAAACGAAGTTGTAGTGGTCTACTTGGATAGACACGTTCGTGGATAGTTCTACAAAACTTGGTCCTTCGAGCCAGATAAGACCGAAAAGACGGATAAGACATAAAAGAAGGAAAAGATAGAAAACATGGGAGACCTGGTAAAGCAGCGAAAATCTAGAGCAGGTCACCGGCCGCACGCCTGAAAGTTAGTGGACAAGGCCCACAAAATCGTGGACATGGAAGGCGCCAATGAGTATGAGTTATAACATCTCAAGGCGAACCCAAAGGAAAAGTTAGAGCATTAGACGAGGGGATCTTAAATCATATGGAGGGCGTCCAAGCAGTGAGCGAGGACAACATCACAAAGGAAATATAGGGTAGCGGAACATTCTGTGGGATGGAAGAAGAGCCATCCTAAGAGTAGATGGACAGCTACGAGCCAACAAAAACGACAAGGCGGAAAGAAGGACACCGTCCAAGAGCGCTCAACCACAACAGCAGCAGGTTCAAGCCAAGTTGCCAAAGCTGGAAGTGAAAAGGTTCAGCGGAAAGATCTGCGAGTGGCAAGAGTTCTGGGACTCGTTTGAAAGCTTGTTCCAAAAGAATACGGGGCTTTCGAATGTGGAGAAGTTTGCCTACTTGAAGGGATTGCTAGGGGAATCAGCCAAGAGTGCCATTGTGGGGTTTTCCCTGACGGGCACAAACTATGAGGCGGCCGTGGAGCTTCTTCAGCGACGATTTGGCAACCGCCATCCAGCATGCACACATGGACGAGTTGATGAAAACAGCACCCGTGTTCTCAAAGAGAGATACTCTACCGTCGAGGGGTTTCTGTGACCACGTGGAGGCGCATTTCAGAGGTTTACAGGCGCTCGGGGTGTCAGACGAGACCTACTCGAGCATCGTTGTACCAGCCTTACTTAAGAAACTCCCTGAGTCATTACGACTAATTATGACCAGGGGCGAAACGTTCTCAACATGGACAATCCTTGACTTCATGGACAAGTTAAGAGAGGAGATTGAGATGAGAGAAGACCACGAATCTATGAAGACAGTGAAGTTGGACAATCAGAGAAGACAGGGACCACCACATGCTTCTGCGAGTGCATTGGTCAACAACTCAAACTTCAAGCGAAAGTGTTTGTTCTGTTGGGGATATCTTCAAGAGGAAGACTGCTCAAATGTTGAGACGATTTAGGAACGAAAATAACTAGTAGTTAAGTATAATAGATGTTTTAAGTGTCTTAAACGAAATCACAGAGCAAATGAATGTAGGTCGGGTCAAAAGTGTTGTGGGAATAATCACCATGTTAGTTTATGTGAGGGTCAGGCCTCAGGGAAAACCCCGCAATCGTCGTTCAATGAACAAAACCAGGGATTAACAAGCAAAAATAACTTAGTCCATAATAGCCAAGATAAGAATTCACATAATATCGAGTCAGGGAATTATTAAGTACACACCAGTATTAAAGTTGCACTGCAAACTGCGCAAGGGGTTCAGAGGAGTAAGAGAGAGAGTGATTTGAGCGTTTGCGCGAGAGTACTCTTTGACGGGACAGTCATCGCTCTTTTATCACTTTTTATCATCAGCAGCACGCGGAGCTAGACTTCCGGTAGTGAGGCGAGAGTGGTTAAGCATCAACGCGTTTGGGGAAAAGAGGTAAGAACAGTGAACTTAGAAATGTTGTAGAGTTAACCGTTAGTCCAGTTAAGGGGAGGAATAGTGTTAGAATAGAAGCATTTGTGGTACCAGAGATAGCGCACATCCCATACAATCACGTAGAGATAGCAAGAAATAGGTATTCGCACCTTAGAGGGCTATGGTTTTCTGATGTTAATCGTAGCCAAGACAAATTAGGGATAGATGTTTTAGTAGGAGCAGATTATTTCTGGCAGTTTCAGAAAGCTAGTTAGAGGACAGAGTTAGGCTGGCTATATATCGCTCCCAGTTTCACCAGACACGGCTGTTGTCGCTACAAGCCATCGATGTAGCATTTTTATCGGCCAAAAAATACTTTGATATGATATTTGATAACTTGGAAGTTCCATGTCGTCGTCAGTTCAATTTTGTTTCGTAAACATATACATTTTATAGCATTTATTCCATTTTTTTTTTTAGGTTAATTAAGATCATTTTTTGAAAAAAGTGGGATTTTTCCTCACAACGTCTGCGGTGAAAAAAGTGCTTGCGTGATCGATTGTTATGTTGAGAGAATTAAGTGTTTTATCATGAGAAAAAGGCACATTTTTGATGCAAAAACCAGCCAAAACTGCAGGAATCGCGATACAACACTTAATTACGATTTTGAGATGGCAATACCACAAAATATTGATGATGTTGGTCGAAAATATATTCAGGTATTGGCTCTGAGGCTTCGCGACTCGGCCAATACTGAATATATTTTCTCCCAACTAGCCGTCAATATTTTGTGGTATTGCCGTCTCAAAATCGTAATTAGTTTAAAGTGTTCACAGGGGATATATCATGGTTTTTATTGGGGTCTCGCCAATCCCAAATAATTTTCATGGGCCATAAAATCAAAAAAAATTCACAGGGAATTCATGTTTTTTTCATGGTTTTTCCATGCCCAACACCATGAAAACCCCCTGGATATACCATTAAAAAACAGTGAATGTTACATGGATTTCCCATGAATAAAGAAAATATGGGGTTTTCATGGGTTTTGAGTTCATAGTGTGTAAGAAGAGACAAGTAATGGTCCAAGTTTCCATTATCCAGAATGAAATAAGTACTCCGAAATGATGTAAGGAAAGCTGCTTGAAATATGTACCACTGGAAGTGGCTGTGACAGAACGAGAAGATTTCTGGTCAAACAAATCTCAGGCCCAACAACGAAACTTTATTATTTGGGCTATCAAAAGTGCTACGCATTCCAAAACTGGTTGTAGACTGTTAAGCATCAAAAGAAGGTGTGGACACAAAGTGAACTAGGTAACAAATATCCCCATATATTGAAAGAAATTTTGAGGCACTAATAAATAACCTTTAAAGAGTACTGCGACAAAAAGGATAACCTATACATATACAAAATAAACAACAAAAGGGGCAATCCAGATATGCCTACATTGGTATTTAAAACAAGTGACATACGCATGAAGATTGCTGGAAATATAAATAGAGTGGGAAAACACTGTATGTCTGATGATTTTTTTTTCGACGGAAAAGTTAAAAGATGTAGAAACTTTGTGACGCTCACGGCTAGTGCATACCACCCCCTACTGAAACGTCAAGTACCGCTGGCCATAATGGAAGCTGAAAAAGAAAACTCAGAACACAGACAGTTATTCTGGGCATTATTTAATGAAGCCTTATCAAAAAGTTTTTTGGGAGACGAACGTTTATACTTTAAACCATGGGGTGGTGTGCCGATATGGCTGGCGCAAATATGAATGGTATAGGACGAGTCTTTGGCAATGAAGCCTTAAATATAATTAAGTTGCGAGTTTCATTTCATATCAAGGACAACAGAAACAAGATGGCTAAAAAATTAGGCACAGATTTTGAACAGGAATTCAAAGACTTATGCAATAACATGCTCTTAACCAGCACTGTAGAAAACTATAAGATTGCAAAACAGTACATGGATGACTTTATTAAAGGAAAGACTGAAAGAGAATTTGTGTCCACCTGGATTGGATTGATTGGTGGGACAAGAGAAAAATGTTCATTTTTCATGAATTTTCCCTGATGAATTGCACCAAAAATGAATCAAGCAGACATGGTGCACGCAGGATGGAATCATTGTTATCTCCTTGAAGCTGCCCAGGCAGACACAAGGGATAGTGTACTGCTGGAGATATAGCTAAAATCGTTTAAGAAAGGGACACACAAAGGAGGTAGGGGACCATCGTACAAAGAAAGACAAGTAAAAACGAATAAACAACAAATATCGAATGCATCGCAATTTGGAAAGGATATTCTACATTTTGCAGGGGTGAACCCGTCATCTGGACATTGACCACCAGTGCCTGCAAATAAAACGTTGACACGCAAAAGAGCATGTGTTAATCAGTCACAACATGCTAATACACCTGTTAATCAGTCACAACATGCTAATACACCTGTTATTAGCCACAACATGCTGATACACATGTTAATCAGTCACAACATGCTAATACACCTGTTAATTGGTCACAACATGCTAATACCTCCTTGAATCAGTCACGTGTGAATACATCTGTTCGTCATCCACAACATGCTAATCACTCATTCTACGATAAACGTGATCAATTTGAATTTAGCATGTCTTTGGTCTACTAAGAGCAGAATTTGCACCCAACTCACAATTTCTCGGTTTGAATATGAAGTTGGGATGTAAATCTATAAATTTGTTGTAAAAGGATATGTGTACAAATACGTTTTGATAGCCAAATGCCTTGTTAAATCACCTTATTATGCCCTATTCTTAATTTCCAAAGTCACAAACGCACAAAATAAGCGGTTGAATGTGTTCATTGTAAAAAAACAAGATTATTCTAGCCTGAATTCTTCTCAACTGAATGTTCCTTTCCAATTAGGTTTCACTCCTGAAGCTCTTGTTTTGCAACAAAATATGAATTTTGTTCTCCCGATGTCCAAAATTTAGGAGTAATCTCCGTTACCTAAACTTGGACGAAAACGCCCGGATTTTGAAAAGTCCCAATAAACGAATTTGTCTAGGTTAATATTACTCTAATGTGATTGCTTAAGAATTATGTATAAAAAAAATAGCTTAAAAGTCACTTATTGCGGAGAAATAAGGCTTTCAAAACACACCACTCAAACTCACGGCCAAATGAAATCTGACCTGCAGTAATTGCGTGACGCGTGACTTATGACATCAAGTACTCCACGACTGATCTTCAAGCAGTACAGTTTGTACGGCTTTGCTTGTTTTGTCGACACAAATATAATACTAATCACGACTATATAGCCAATATGGATGACATATCTACACTGCTATCCTACTCGGATGAATTAGAGCCGGTAGCGACTGCAGAGGAGATTGAAACTTACGAGAAACAGGTTCGTTCAAAAAGAAGAAGCGATGCTGAGAGACAGATTTTCTGGTGCGATTGATATTCGCAATTGGTAAGAAATAAGCATTAGCTATTAAGTGCGTAACACAACATACTTGACCAATTCAAAAATACCATGAAAAAAATACCATGAAAATTATGTACACTATGGATTATTCCAAAATATACTATTTTGTTAACAACGTTTTAAAACATTTAATAACAATATCATATATGTGAACAATGTTCATCATCCACCTGCAACAAACGACCAAAGTTAGTTGTGTCAACTCAAAAAAGAAGGGCCATCAGTAATGGCGAAATGCTTTTTGATGAATCCATCAAAATTGAACAAAACCTCATCAGCGAACAATTTCCCAATATACAAGGTTTGCTCGTTCTTAGAGGAATCATATTTCTTTCCTTTGTTACTGTTCTTGAAATTAATAGATCTGAGATTTATGACAAAGCTTTCAAAAACATTACAAGTAGAATAAATAATTTGAATAAAATGTTTATTATTAATTTTTTAATTATTATTAATTTATTTATTTTTATAAGTTTTTGACCACAAAAATACTATAGAACTCTGCAGGCCAAAATTTTCAGTTAGTGGGACCAATATGCGACTGTAGTAAAATGAGTTGAATTCAATTATGACGGAAATTCTACTTGCTTCGATCAGATTTTTGCTGTTTGTTTATTGCTGTATATACCTTCCCCACTCACCCGTTAACACCTTCGCTCAGTTAGTAAAATGTATGCATCTCTTACATGTAGATTACTGGAAAGAGTCCTACTGATAAACGTTCCCCAAAGAAGCACAAGTTTGCTACTATCAGCGAAATGGTTGGGGCGCTTCTGCACACTTATTAAACGTGTATCAAGTATGGTTGGCAAGGAAATTCGTCAATCACCAAGTGCTCTATAACTGAACATAGCACAGCGAGCAAGTTTTCCATTACTATTATAAAAGCCCAAGCAATGTTCTTGTGTACGATGGAATGTATATGTATGTGGTCAATCTGCTATAGTAAAAATAAAATGTTTGTATTTAATAAATCTTGACAAAACTTTAGCAATACATATTCATATTGATGCATATAAAAGTGAATTTGAGGTGACAATTATTTATTTTTTCTTATATAATATATTTGAGTAAAAAAATAAGATTATAAGATACCAAAAGCAAGGAACCTCTGTTTCTACAAATCTATTTTTCTTGAAATTAAAGTTATGATTGCATGTATACACACTTGTAATCATCTTACAATTTGAAGATATGGATGGTGCTATAACTGTAGGTAAGAAAAAAATAAAGTATTGCTGAAAATGAAAACTGAAGGTTTTGAGTGGGGCTTTCCTGCAGAAATTTATATTAGATTTGAGAAAAATGGAAGTTTATAATGGAAAATATGATAACAATAATTTATAAACAAACCATAGCAAAGATTTAAATATAATGAAACATTTATTTCCGATCTATAGTTTGTTTATTTTGATTTTATATTAATATGATATGTCTAAAAGGTTATTAAATTTTCATTATTAGGGTGTCTGAATACTCCATCCAAAGCCTCACGTTATGTGCAGAGCACCTGGAAATTTCCACAACTTTTAGAGATGATAAGCTGATGAATAACTAGACGCACATCTTAAATTTATTAAACATATTAAATTTTCATTATCCGGATGTCTGAATACTCCATCCAAAGCCTCACGTTATGTGCAGATCACCTAGAAATTTCCACAACTTTTAGAGATGATAAGCTGATGAATAACTAGACGCACATCTGGGTGAACTCGGGCTCGATTATGATTATGTTATTATTTTCTCAGATTAGTTTGAGATGATTTGAAGTGAAAAATAAGTATTCAATGTTGTTGTTTTACTTGTATTTTTTGGTTGCCCTCCATTTCCTGTCCGTCGTTCCGCCAGTCCGTGATCCGCTGGTCTATTCTGCTTATACCTGGATTGCAATATCGAACTTCGGTTCATCGAATACGAGTTCAAAGAGTGTCTAAGGAACAGTGTTATTAAGTTGGGCTTGCAAAATAAACGCCAGAAAAAGCAAGATAGATAATCACTGAAGCAATTGGTGTTATATTTAAGGCGATTAGGTCTGTTGGGTGTAGTTTTCAGCGAGGGTGTAGTTTTCAAGAGGCTGTTTCATCGAAACTAGCGACTTTTACCAATTTTTTTTGCAAACGAAAATGAGGCTTGTGAATATTAAGTAGGGCAGATGATTAGATTCACTGATGCCGGTGACCTTTCACGCGATGGAGGCTCAAGCTGGCCGCTTTGCCATCAAATATTACTATTACTATTACTAGTATTGAATTGTTGTTATAAATAGTTGAACAATGTAAAAGGTTATGGTCCTTGAATTTTATATAGCTTAACTATTTTTATATATTATTCAAATATTGAACCATTTACTAACCATTGATAATCCATAGTTCATCTCTGTTCAAGTTGTTCTCTAATTTCGGTGTTGACTGGATGGTAGAAGCGACTCGACTACAAGAACAAATCAAAATCTACAACACCGGACACCTATACGAAAATATAAAACAAACAAGACAAAAAACTTAACAAACAACAATACCTCAACCCAACCACAACAAAATCACAACACATCACCCAAGCACCAATTGTCTTGAGGTGAAAACAGACAAGCAGCCAAACGAAAGCACTAAGAGATCATAAACTGAAGGAAAAAAGTAAGGAGAAAAGCAAGAACATCAATTGAAAGGAGACAAGAAATTTCAAGTGAAATTTTATCCAAGGTCCCTAAAATGTATCCCTTGATTGTCTTTTAGGAAACGGGTCATTTTTATATTAAAGATGGGGTAACAATAATGACTAGGAAAAAAGAAGATATCAAGTTTGGTGATTTCACTTTAAGGCTGATGTTAAGGCTGCTTTAAGGTTACTGTAACCCTTCGCGGGATCAAACTGGGTATCTCAGTTTAAAAAATCACTAGCACAACGAATTAATTTTTTTTTCACATATTATACAACATCTTAAAGCTAAATAAGCATAGAATACAAGTATGTACTTTTTGTAGTCACACTATTTATATCCAACGAGTTTGAGCACTCTGAACTCAAAAGTTGATATCCATTTGACTGTGTTTAAAAGAGTAATGTAGCAACGTGTTTTATTGAATTGTCAACATTACTGCTTAATATTAATCAACACATAGCTGTTAATCGGATCGTGTGAGCGTTTATTGATATTTTTTTTTATTCATGCAGTCATTTTTGAACCATTAAAGATTATTCTTAGGAATTTTCAGCTTTATCAAAGTTTAAGTGAATTCCGTCCAATCATGCACTCTCTACACAAAGGAAGTAAAAATGTCCATTGTTCCTAATAAAAAAAATATCAGGCATTAGGCACATAATTGATTGAAAGAAAAAGGACAACACTGCAAAGTTTTTCTGTCAATACAGTCTATTAATTTTAAAACTTGATCTTCTTTCAAATTAAAATCATAGTGATCCCAGCAAAAACATTTAACAGTGAGATTAAATTCCAAGAAACACTTTGTAAAAATAACTTGGTGGTGGGGTACTTATCCTTGGCGGTGGGGTGACTGGTGGTCACGTTTCTGAGTACTACTTCTTCCTGAAGTCCGAATATGCCAAGGAAGATGCCCCCAGAAGAGGATTCAAGACAAATCATCTTGGAAAATTACTGGTGTTTTTCACAGCAGGTATAAAAATTATATAGATGTTCTATATTTTTGAGTTCCCTTTTTATCATTAACATTTAACATGACTACTTAATGATAATCTGGTAACGAAAAACATTGTGCAGAGCAAAGCCTTCCAACATGAGCGTGAGTGCAGAAGTGGCTTATGGGCAACTGTAATGACAACCAATTGGATTCTGCACTATTTAATATTTTCAAAGAGATATTGGTTCTAAATCAAAGTGATGTAGATATGATTCATAAATATAATAATTATTCAGTGATCTGTCTGTATGATTCAGTTGCTTTCTTGTGATTGGGGCAAGCTTAGAATAACTAAAAATAAAATTTATTCGATATACTATAATTTCATATAATAGTTATCTGCCTGTCTAATTCATTTAACTTATTTCACTTAGTTTTATGTATCATCGAAATTTTAAGTTGAATTTGTTTTTAAAGCACATTTCAAAATGAGCACGTCTTTCAAGGCCAATTAACAAATCCACCTAAAATTAAAATGTACTAGATGTTTTGATATTACTTAGTGTATCATGTTAAATCATTAAATATATTATCTCAAAAAAATTTGTTTCCTTAATATGGTACTAATTGTTTTTTTATTCTTTGATGTAGGAAGATGCAAAAGTGCTTTCTACCTCTGATTGGAATCGATTATTGAAGATGTGGAGTGTAGAATACAGGCTAAAGGAGAAACACTAGAGATTTGATACTAACAAATAGCATGTGCAAGAAATTTGGAGACTGTCTCGTGGAAGCTGGGAGAAGTACTAGGACTATTTGATGAAAATGTGGGCTTTTTGCCACTATGATGTATAGTGCGCAAAAAAAAAAAAACAAGTCTCAGATACTAAAGAATATCAGGATTTTCTACAAATGTAAACTGCGAAGAGTAAAACACGCGTATATAATTTCATAATATCTTAACCTAATGCATAGCTAGGGAATTGTCATATCACACAGCCAGGGAGAGGGGGACTTCAGGGGTAAAATATGTGGTATGCTCTTTGAAAATTGTCAAATATACCCCTAAAAAAATAATTTTCACCACATTAAGACAGTCACATTCTTTAGGTTGTAGAACCTTTAATTATGCAACTTTACTGGACAAATATATTATTCATCACCAGTAGTTATTTTATTCTTTTTACATTATAGGAATGTGAATTATCAAAATTGTTATCGAAGTTTAAAATGCCAGAAGATAATGAAATTCAAGAAGGACAGCAAACTATTGATAACATCAAAACATTTGCTGAAAAGATTAACAAAACCATTCATTCATCACTTCTTACTTCCACAAATCAATCAACACATCAACCACTTCCATCCACCAGCACCTCAGGCTCAACAGAAGGTGAAATTTTACATGCAATAAAAGATCTTGCAGCAAAACTGGATCAAAACCCACAATTGCAATCAACTATTGCCTCATCTATTGCCAACGTTCCCAGGCAAATTAGTTATTGGTCATCTGTCTTTGTTTCCCTATTTAGTAATGAGACATCATCCAACAGCTTAACCAATTATCTGATGCAGAAATACTGCATCGTAGTTTGTTGTTGTTGTTGTTGTTTTTGAGAAAAAAGTATAATTGATCTTTAACTGTAAAAAAGCCCGGTTAAGAAGTATTGTAAAAACTTTTAATTCAATAAATTCTTAGAGAAGATGATGGCCCTGGTATTTCTGCCATAAACACAAATCATACCTATGTTCCATAAGCTTGCTCCAATGGTGGATTAAAAATAATTGTGATAAGTATCAATATAAGATTGGTTTCGAATAGGAAAAACAAGCACATCCAAAGGATGCAAGGAGAGAAAACTGCCTCCCAGCTACTCAATTGTTGCTCACTTTTAAATGGGCCAAGAGCAGATCAATTTAGGTTTTCACTATTCCATTTTATATTAATTTTATCGTTTTATATCTATTCTTTGTAAAAACATTTGCTTTAATCTGATACATATTATATTTAAATTATTTAGGAATAACTGAACCCTTTGTAAATAGATTTAAGAAAAGTTAGCTACTTACCCCACGCTGAAGTTAGCAGCCAGTTCATCAGCCAGTTCAAAAAATGATATTATTGCTTTATTATGACAGTAAACGTTATTACATTGATATTTTAACTTTTTCTTCACTGCATTTGTCGATGTTTGAAAATTTTCGGAAATTTGAAACCATTTCAATTTTTATAAAACTTCACGAAGTTCGAAACCGACAAGGTTTGACTCAGTTACAATTTGTTTCTGTCTGTTCATCTAATCAAAAGCAATAAACTCAAATTTTACCAAACCTTTTATTTTACAAACTAATTTATCTTTACTCGTGATTTTAATGTCTTGCACCTTTTATGACAATACTTGTAAAGAGTTTACATTTTAGCCGACCTTTAAACTTCTACAGTACGTAGAATGGTTTTACACATTTCAAGCTTTTTAGTGTGTGACGTTTGGTTGAACAACACATTGTCGCTTTCAACAGAGAACCTAGGGCTACGGAAAACCTTATCACAATGAAACAGTTTGTCAACAAAAAATATTAAGGTAATTATAGTGATTGTCTACAATTTAGTCATGATATCATTTTGAAAAGTTTCTAAAGATAAGCGTTATCAGTTTTCATTGATAATTATATATCAAACTAACTGTTGCAGGCCAACCGTAATTTGAAAAGTCATAATATCGACTATTTAAGACCGGGAACAATATTTGCTTGGTGTTATTCTGAAAAAGAAAAACCATCGATCACCAACAAAGATGGTTTTATACTTCGTTCTGCCACAGAGAACTTTAGGAATAACCTTAACACGCCCCTTCCCAGAAAGTATTTTACAATATCTTGGCTAACACGGTGGGGCCAACCACCCCCCTCAATCGCTCATTTAGATTAAATTTTTTCATAACTTTCTATGCTTTTATTATTTTTTGCTGAAACTTTCTCAATGGGAAGGAACTATTGTGATAATTTTTTTTTTGATATTTTGATGACACAAATTTGATATTATGACGTGATAATCAATGTTACGATTTTATTGCAAATTTTGGAATCACAAATCTGAGCATTTCATTTCATTATTATGCAAGGTATGCACAATGCGATTTGAAATCTGAAAACCGTTTTTCGATAGGATTTATATTTGTTGAGTTATAAAGGATTGAAACATCGGGTACCCTCCCCTCCCCATCAACGAAATTTTTAAGAAACATATGGTAAAACAAACCCTTTGGAGAAACTTTTTCCGTATGCATAAAAAGAACCCATTTATCGCTTAAAATACAACACTTAATGGCTTCTAAAATCGTATGGAAATAGATTTTTTAATTTCCCTCTCTATGGAAAGATATTTAGGAAAGTATGATTATGACGTCATTTGAAGACGTCACTCTTTTTTTTCTTTTTTCTTTAAATAGGCAATGGAAGAACCGTTTCTCTTTAAAAGAACTGCATATTTTTGCACTGGACTAGTACTACACAGGGAATCGGCATTCAGCCCTAATACAACAACTGAAAGACACGAAAATAATTAATTTTGAAATTGCCAATAAATAATGACAGTTATTCTTCAATTTTGAACATTGTAAAAATGTTGCATTAAATCTTGTGACGTCATAATATCGATTTTTTTATGCAAAATGTATGTCAAAATATTGCAACTAACCCAAGTTTGATCTGAAAATCATTTTTTAGTGAAGAGATATGGTAACATGTACATTTTGCCCACCATTAAATGAGCGATTGAGGGGGGTGGTTGGCCCCACCGTGTAAAAACAAAATCAGTACTAGGCAAGGACTTTCTCACCTACACACATGACTTCCAACCAAAAACCACAGTCATCTTCACTCTTGCAGTTATTCTTCCCTACTTAGAATGGAAAAGCTACTAGCAAAGTGTGAAGAAATAGATACAAACTGGGAACTTTCTCCAAAACATTTGCATGATGAAAATATTAGGTGCAACAAACCCCTAAGAGATTCCATTTTTAATCAAAAGTTAGACCATTTCTAAGAACGACTGTGAAAAAATTACGCGAATTGAACAAATTCCTGATTTTTTACAAACTTTTAAATTATGTGAAAAGGGGCCTTCAAGCTCCCTGTGGTGGCACACCAGGGCGCAGCACCAGAAACTGGCTCCAATAGCTGTGACGACATCACAGTAGCGTATTATCTTGATAGTTAGTGTTTACGTAGGAAAGTTTTGACATAACAAGTTCAATATAGTGCTAAAAGTGTCGAAATATGCCCAACCAGTACGTAGTTTACGGCTGCAATAATACTCATAACATTAGGGCAGGTATTGCACTACATAAGATACCATTTTGGGCCGACAAACGGCCAGAAGCAAAGAAAAGGAAGCGATGGGTAAACTTCGTCCATGGGAAGTGTGCAAATGGACAGCAGAACAAGGGTCCTCTATTTGTTCGAGGCATTTTCGAAGTGAAGACTTCGCACAGCTTTTCTACCTACTTCATGGACAGAGTAGACCAACCATCCCGTGGTAAATCGGGATGAGATTGGTATTACGGTGTTCACATCTGTTCAAGATGTGGAGGTACAAGAGCAAGTTCTCACCTCTCGAAGTAGAAGGAAGGTGAGTTTTTAGTATTATACATTCATTTTATCCCGTTATATATATTTTAACTGCTTTTTAATTTTCAGTCCTTAAGACAATCATACAGAGTAATAGTTTCAGTCCGAACAGATCTATCTACAAATCTAACAGTTTGGAGTTCGGACAAATTGATGTTCAAGAGGGACTCTTCCCAAGGAACCAATTGAGATTATTTTATCAGCTTTGGAGGAAGAATCAGTTAAAACGAATGTTTTATTTTGAGGTTTATTTATCTTTTTTTTACTATTACTATTAGTCGGTATAGTTGCATTCTTTTAGATTATGTCCATCCATCTATCTGTAGATTTATTATTATCTATGGTTGTTAGGAAATATATAAATAATATATAATAATATATTTCAATAAAACTGTTTCCTTCCATTCACGTGTATTGGCAGAGGTACCAGACTAAGATTTTGGCCTTGGTGAACAACGTAAGAAATGTTGTAGTGCGTGCTGGTTATGGCCGCCATGACAGCATGGGGTACTGTGCAAAGTATGGGGTTTACTCCATATTTTGTTGTACTCTACCAATGATAATTCACTTCTCCCTTGTCCAGGTAAAATAATAAAAATATTTACATGTCAAAATAAATAGTCACTTCACTTAAATATACCACGTTCTTTCACTAATCCCATTACCACTGCACCTTTTCATGGTACAAATCACCTAGAATTATTAATTTTTTTAAATGGAATGAACCAAGAGTAGCAATCTGTATACTTTCTTTATATTTTGGCCCCTAAGTCAATAATAATGGTAACAGCCCAGCAATGGAGCTGAGCGGTTTCCAACAGTGTATGGACTTCCTCAACATTTATGGTCCGAACATCACCACATTGGTTTTAGATCGTCACACTGGGATCATATGCAGCATGTGATCTTTGTTGCCTAACATCGTACACTCCTTTGATATATGGCATCTGAAGAAGAGTGAGTTACAGACATGAACATCAAATGTCAAAATATCTTCTATCAATAAATTCTAAAAAAAAAACATTTTTAATGAAAACATTGTAAAAGATTTTAAAATGTTTGTCCATTCTACCACTCATTCTTCATTATTTACCTGACAGAAATATGAAATGTGCAGAGAAAGATTGCCAAGGAGAAAAATTGCGAAGACTTAGATGACTGGGTGAAGCCCTGTGAAAATCACCTTTACTGGAGTGCTTTGTCTACCTTTGATGTCAATGGGAAAGTGATATTAGCCATGTTTAATTCGTTCCTCAGTCATGTCATAAACGAACATTCTGGACTTGGTGATCCTCTCTTCAACAAATGTGCACATGTGGCGATTGACCACAGAACATGGCTTGATTAGAGTAAGTCATGAGATCATAGAAAACAGCATAAGATTTTAAATTGTTGAAACTATTTTGTATCAGTCTCGTGTATTCGTATTTTAGAATTTCACTACATTGCTTATCATATATTTTACTTAATTTAGTACATTGATCTTTAACCTACATATTATCATTTAATTATCAAGCAACTGTACATACACAGACATTATAGATCTATATAATTATGTAACTATGTTCATTCACCTATTTCAAAGTATCGAAATACAAAGTACGTTCCCAAGTAGCCGATGAAACTCCAAAGTTCAAAACGTACTTCGCAACTTGCTTGGCGCCAAAGTACACAAGTACGTACGGAAGTTCACAGGTTCGAGGTTTGTTTACAAAAATATAAACGATGAGGAAACACGTTCCAAGTGGTGCCTTGATCTCAAAGCCTGGCTTCTGAAGGACTGGATGCCATATCTGGTAAAGGGTGATGGTTACAGCTTCATTGATGTTAATAGTTCAGCTACATTAAGTTATAGCAGATCAGACAACTATATCGCTAAAATTCGCCGGTTCGCAAACAAAACCCGTTAAAGAATATTTCCTTTTTACAATTCAATTTTTCAAATAATGTTTAGTGGCGACCACGTAGTGTCTTAATACCATTCGGCTCTATCAGTCTCACCTTCCAGTGTGCCATTCCCGTCTTTTTCAACGTCAGTACATAATGGAGGCTAAGGTCAAACTTTGCGAAGAGATCGATTTCGATTGGGAAAAGACTGCTGCGGCTCTCAACAGTATAAGTATACAATGTTATTATTACTACCTCACTTCAAAACACGAACAAACGTGCTCCTGGGCATTTTAGCATTGATATATTTTTCAAAGGGACATTGCCAGGTCACGGTGGATGGTATATAGCAAGAGCCAGTCATACTCTGGTTGGCAACAGCGATAAAAACTGGTAAGTTTTCGATTTTTTTTACTACTTTTAGTTTGTTACAAACTCGTCACTCCCGGCATTGCTCGACTTTGATTACACATTTTATCGGGGATGCTTGTTTTTATCATGGTAAAAGTTTAATGATATACTAAAAATAAATCGTCTGCTTATAAAAGGGGCACTGTCACGTTCTAACCTAAATTTTTCTAGTTTGTCAATTGCAATCACTTTAAATCTTCTCCATCCTTATTTTCTTTTGGTTTATTATTATATGTTTTGTATTCTACCAATGCAAAACTGCTATTTTTTAACAATTACAACAATGTTCAGCAACCATCGAATATCAGTGAACTGGGGTTGGGTTCGTATTATGCTTTTTGCTGTTAAACTGTAACCACCAAAGATTAAAAGGAGTTGCCGGCTCCAATTTTCATGTTATATATCGTCGTACAATCTGTTTCAACTGAGATGGTTATTTATCATTTCAAAATGCTCTAAAAGAACTGTGTTAATTTCATTATTATAAAATACAACAGGGAAACCTGAGGAAAACCTAAAGGCGGGAAAGTGGCTCTGGTCACAAGGTTAACGTTATATCAGTTATTTTTAAAGAAACTCAACAGGGAAGCCAAAGCTTTCCAAACTAACTTTTTTTTACAATATTTTAATAAATAATTATAAGGGATTTGTTCAGAATTGGATGTGTGGGTTTCCTGTGTCTTTCCCTTGTGATGACAAATACAATGGCGACAAGATGGCGTAGAATGGCATCAGAAGATCATTTAGTCTGTTTTTCTGATGCCAACTCACCCACCTCCTCCCCTATTCTGACCTCCTCACTTCTTGTTGTCATTGTCGGTTTTTTTCCCACACCTTCTAGGGCCAATTATGTTATTTATGTAATTTAATAGTATATTACATAACTTGGTATATTATTTAATAAACCGGCTATGTTTTTAACATAGCCATATTTTTGCCAACATTGGTCTATTTGTTGTCCCTTGTGAACAGAGCTAAGCACATATCTAACCCTCTTTTGCTCTCATATTGTTTTTAGTATTTTTAAGGCATAAATAAATAAATATATAGGAAGGATATAGAAAAACATATAATTTACATACAATCAGAATCTCATCTCAATATTTTGTTTTGATAGTTACTTTTACTGCTCATTTTCTAACTTTTGCATATTTTATTTCTGTAACGGGAAATGCTAACTTCAGAATGTCACACACAAGCTTTACAATGCAAGGATTCACCCAGCCTTCGTCAGCTGTCCCAATAATAAAGGACATTACCAACTTATCAAAAGGGTTTACATCAAGAATTCTATGGATGTTCTAAAACCTGTGTTTTGTACAATGGCGCAAAGAAGATTAACTGCAACAGAAGATCAGGATCTCCTTAAATTATTAGGAATTTTGAACAACAATTAGCCTAAAATATGAAAGTGTTCTTATTTATTCATATTCATATTGATGCATATAAAAGTGAATTTGAGGTGACAATTATTTTATGGGTGTTGGTTTTGGGGTAAGAGCATGCAGCTAAATATACAGTTCGCGTGGCCCTGGCGGTAGAACTTACTTTATTATATAATATATTTGAGTAAAAAATAAGATAATAAGATACCAAAAGCAAGGACCTTCTATTTCTACAAATCTTTTTTTCTTGAAATTAATTTGATATGTCTAAAATGTTATTTTCATTATTAGGATGTCTGAATACTCCATCCAAAGCCTCACGGTTATGTGCAAAGCACCTTTCCACAACTTTAAGAGAGATGATAAGAAGTTGATGAATAATGATCCTTCTGCACACATGGACAATGAAGACCAAGTAGAAAGAAGTGATGATCTACCGCCAATAAGTGTTTGCAATGAAAAGGCCTGGGTCGCATTATCGACATAATTGTTATTCTGCAAAGCAAAAAGTGTTCACATTTTTCGCAAAAATGACCGGATATCAAAATTTTTGAATGTTGTTGATGGGTCGCAATTCAAGAGATAAATTATCAAACGTGGACAGTTTCACGCTATCATTCTTTTCTCTTTTCCCTTTTTGTTTACATACAGGTCAATGTTTTTTCACATGGCTTTTTTTTACAAACATGGCAAGCCACACGCCTTAGTTAAATCCTTTCGGGTGCACTGAAGGCGTTCGAAATCACAGCAGGAAAACATAACGCCTTTTGTGTTCGCAACCAGATCCAATTATCACTTTGTATCTATCTCTGATATCCGATAGAATGGCTTGTAACAGTGAACTAATTTGTACTCGTCATATAGGGTCAATTTTTCTCGTTATTAAATGTAAAATCTTCTGTTAATTATCACCAACGTTAAAAAGAAAGCAATTATATAGAGTTAGGCATTGATATAATAAATTTACTAGAATCCAAGACACGTGCACCCAGAACTCCACCAGGATTCTCGGACATTGATTTTCCCACGTCCCTGGAGATTATAGCCTCCGGGGGCTTTTTAATTGGTAAGCAAATTTCCATAATATTATTCTATATTATATTTTAACATTTTAGTGGATTTTGTATGAATGAGAGACCATACGGATCACGGCACGCACACGTAGCCTCGCTAGTGAGGTACTTATTTATAATTTATAATCAATAATTTTCATGAAACACAAATTGGATCTTTCCAATGATTGGATAATCCCTGCGGAATTACCTCAAATTACAAAATGATTTCATTATGAAGATCTAACTTTGATCAACTTTCAGTAATGCAATTAAAAAACAAAATATTTACTTGCATTTTCTCTTGCTTACTTGGAGAATCTGATGAGGCACCTGCGAGGCCCGACAACAGTTTCTCTAGGAAACGGATGACAGCGAGCAAGGAAAAGGAGGCTTTTCGAAGAAGAGCAGAAGAGAGAAGAGGATAGGAAAGAAGAAAGAAGAAGAAGATTATATTTGTAAGAAAATTTCCAGATCTATAGGCTTGATTTATAAATCTAGACATTTCCTATCTCAAAAATCTAAACTTTCCTTATATTATTGCCTTATTTACCCTTATCTAACCTATTGTAACACTGTTTGGTCATCGACGTATCCTACTAATCTAAATCGTGTATTTTTTCTCCAGAAACGTATCGTAAGAATTATTTGTTCTGCTGAATACCTTGCTCATTCTGAGACTCTCTTTTTGCGTCTAAAAGTCCTTGATATTTTTTCTTTAAATTCTTTTCAAATTGCCAACTTTATGTATTCATATACTAACCATTTACTCCCTCCTCTATTTTTCTGATCTTTTTACACGAGGCGATCAGATTCACTCCTACAATACCAGATCCTCAACTCTTTTGCGTCCACATTCCTGTCGTTTAAATATAACAAGATTTACTGTTCTTTACCTAGGTCCTAAAATATGGAATTCCTTGCCATCTAGTATCGTAAACTCTTCAACTCTGTCTTCTTTCAAAAAAAAAACACTTCTAAGTTATATTACTTCCTCAGATTATAAAAACATGCCGATAACAAGTAAATTTTTTTCTCCCACTTGAAAGTGCCTTCTAAAATTTATATATATTCATGTTATGGTAAATGCGTTATTATCACATATATACTTGCCTATATAATTTAAACAGGTTTTTTTTGCAGATTTATTTATATTTATATAGATTTATTTATATTTATATAAATTATAAATAATAATCTTAAGGAGACCTTTTTCACATAAGCCTATTGGTTTCCAGAGGCCTCCTTGCCATATTACACCATTTAATATTTATTTATCTATACTGATTGCATTGAAATTTTTCTTATATATAACATTAATTATTTATTTATGTAAACCTTGTAATATGGCAGAAACAATTAACAAACAAACAAGAACGAAAGAGAAGGAAGAATAAGGAGCCTGAGGACAAGGAGGGAGAGAAATGAACTAATAATGCAGTGTATTTGTAATTAAAGTTTAATTTTGAAATTTTGCGTTGTGCTAAGTTGTGAGTTAATACTATTAATACCAATTTACACTAGAATTTCTAAAGCAGTTTATTGTGAAACAGTTATTTCTAGCTATAATAAACAATGCTTATTGAGGAATATCAACATATGTAGTTTATTTCTGTCTTACAAATGTACGCTCATTCCTCCTTGTACATACTACATTAAGTCTCTTACACAATGTTAGGAACGTTTTTTAATCATAGTGATCCTATAACTAGAACACTTTTGCTTTCAAGCTCATTCTTCGAATTATCTACATATATACATTATATTTCTCTAAGGGCTGTGCTATTCATACAATTGAATGTACAATTTAGCAGATTTAAGAGCGGAACACCTGTAACATCTGCTACTCTGCTCTAGAGCGAGTCACCATAAGAGCAGTTGAAATGCTTAGATGAAATAAAAAGACATCAATACATAGAGAGTTTCATATTAATGCAAAAATATAAGAATTTAGCAGGATCGGCATTTTGATATTAATCCAGTTGAGATTTTCAAGCAAAAATGAACGGGTTGGCATGACGTGATACCACCTACTGTCAACCCTCCGATTGGATGTTGCTCGGCTGACATAGTGATAACTTATTCCTAATGGGCAAAAGTTCCAAACGACTAAAGTACAAACAAAGATGTTGATGTGAAAATATGTCTTAATAATTATTGCATTATTGTTATCATCATTTCTTTAGAAGCGAACTATCTGTGATGAATCCACAGTATCTGGTGAGTATTGCTATTCACCTGAGGAATATTAAAATATCAAATATAATTTTTAGTTTAAGTTTATTAGTAAGGAATTAATCATCACATGTGTTTGTACTGATAATTGTAAACAAGTGCTTTTAGCTTTTATTGTAGGCACTGTTCACATTTTTTTATAAGTGAACATTTATTTACTGCTATCATATATTTTATTTCAAGGATGTTAGAATGTACATTATTTGGCCTTTACTTTTTTTATAGAGACGTTTTATTCACGGAAGATCTTAAAACGTATTTACAGATCAGCGAAAAGTGAAAATTAACAAATGCATATAAGCTGAATATGAGCTTTTGGGTGCTACTTTGCTGCAATTTCTACCTGAACACAACGTTTAAAAAGAATGATGTCAGAGAAGAGGTGGCAATTTTTTTTCATAATGAACAAAAGGCAACTGTTCCACAAACATCCACGCTGCGCCCAACGTACAATGTAAAAGTTGACAAGGGTTACATATGGAGTGCCTGTTGTGTTGATCCACAAATATGTTAAAGTTGGCAACCATGGGGGTACCAGGCAACTACTGTACAAAGAAGTTATTCAAGAAGAACTGGAACAGCTCCATCGTGTAAAGAAGGACTCTTACATGTTTGCCAGGAGGGATATATGGTTTGAGTAAATTGTTCTACTTAAAGTATCAATTCAATGGAATTCATGATATTATCCAAGATTTCCTTTTGAATTATGAAAATTGAGAGTGAACACGCCACTCCAAAGTACTTCCAAGCCCCCTACCATCCCTATCTGCACTTACAAGACCCATTATCGCCTTCAATGTGACTTGATTAACATGCCTTCTAAAAAGTACAGGCATTTCATGTGTGAAAACAAATGGGGATATCGATATATGCCAACTGTGAAGTGTTGTTATTAAAGTTTTGCTGGCTCGTTCCTCGAAGACGAAAGACGGCAGTTGAAGTCCACAGTACTTTACATCTTCTATTCATTAAAGAAGGAGCTCCGACCACACTTCAATCTGACAATGGTCGAGAATTTATAGCAGATGTCATCAAGAAACTGGCTGAAGAATTCAAGATCCGTCTTGTTCATGGAAGGCCTTACCACGCTCAGTCCCAGGGACAAGTTGAAAATCTCTGTTTGTTTACAGACTAACATTACACTAGTTTAGTAGCCGAGTGTAACAGTAAGACATTGCTCGAATTACCAACAGTCATTTCAACAAAGTGATAGTCTAGAAATTTCAAACTTTGACATCTCTAAATGTGAGACTAAGTTATTATAAGTTGGAGAAAAGATAAATCTCTCTTGAAAATCATATATTTCTTCATTTCAAGCAAGTTTTAGTGTGACCTGTTATATGAATATAGCGATTAAATAAATAACATGACATATATCTTTCAAGAAGAAAGCTGTGATTGTCCGATTTGTTTACATGGCCAAGTTAAAGCATATCGCTAGGTAGTTTAAAATTGTACATGATTTCCGGTGTTTTTCGTAGTTTTTAGCAGTTTGGTAGGCTGTTTTCACTATATTTCCAGACTTTCCAAGTTAAACTAGTTTTAACTGTCCTAGTGAAAACACACCCCGTGTGAAGAAAGAGGAGCATCTCTGGCCAGTATCAGGCATTGCTGACTTTCAGAACTCCAAGTGGCACAGTACTATTGATGACATCCCATTAAGAGTTTACAGGAATAGAAAACCTTCAGGTCTGACCAGCCATGTTGTCCCTGATGACGACAGGTTTCATGTTCAGATGAATCCTGCCTTCCAGATTATTAATTTTGGGAAGAGGATATGATAAGAGGAGGTCAATCTGGTCTTGATGATATTTAATAACGAAAAGCATTGTGGGTAATTATGCAAATTTTCCACACCACATGGCACAAACCCCAATTCTTTACTGATTTTTTAGAAGTGCCCAGACACCCGCTCCAACCGGACAAAAACTGCACTGATTGCCATTTTTACATGCAACTCGAAACTCACTAAAATTGCCTTTGTCGGTTCTAGTATCTACTACAAGACGACCAGGAAAGCGATTTTACTCCTATAACGTCACTGTCAATGGACACAACGACTGAGAGACCTTTGAACGTCTCCACCACCTAGACAAACTTAATGATGCATGACTAGGGGCTCTTGTAGTAGCAAATGACTGAAAAAGCACGTATAAACTGGATTTAGGGTCGAAGTGCTGGCTCGAAATGTGATGAGCTAAAATCCGAAAGGAGTTCCCGGAAACCTTGAGCCATCAGTAGTTCGAAAACAGTTAACATGAATAGCGTCCAATGCCATATTGATGGCAAGGTGTTAGATGCATCTACAAGAGATGTCTCTTCAAGGAATTTGGTCACCTAACGTAAGTCTTTAGTTTCCTTGACAAAAATATCCTCGATGTAAGCATCCCGAGGTAAGGGTTTGTTAAATTGACTACTTTTAAATTGGTAATCAAGAAAAAGCACTTATAACTGGATTTTAGCTCAATTCAGGGTCGAAGTGATGGCTCGAAATGTGATGAGCTAAAATCCGCAAGCAGTTCCCGGAAACCTTGAGACATCGGTAGTTCGAACACAGTTAACATGAATAGCGTCCAACGCCATATTGATGGCAAGGTGTTAGATGCATCTACAAGAGATGTCTCTTCAAGGAATTTGGTCACCTAACGCAAGTCTTTAGTTTCCTTGACAAAAATATCCTAGATCTGAGCATCCTGAGGTAAGGGTGGTTAAATTGACTACTTTTAAATTGGTAATCAAGATTTTATTGCGTACCGCAGCATAAATAAGAAAGCAAATATTCCGATTTTTTCAAACAAGCCAAAAATCAATGGTGGATGCTAAAACAAACACTCTCTGAAAGTTTGAACAAATTAAAGCTATAATATTTATTTGAAATCGTCAAAAATAACAAGCCTTGCCAGTCAGCTATACAAACTCTTGTAAATTTGAAACGTACACAATAAAGAAAAGAATCTCGTCAATATTTATTGGGAATTCACTAAAATTAATGTTGCCTTTAATTGATCATAGATGACATATAGATGAATGTCCCAAGTTTGAAAAACCTCAGAGTTTTGAGCCTGTTCATCTGCAATATCCAAAAACCCAAACAGCATCAACTGAAAAGACATCATGCTCTGGAAATACATTTATGGGAATGTCACATTAATTTAATCGATTATGTGAAAAGATTGGCCATAAATCCTAATATTACATATTAAATAACACCATTTTCACCATTATCATCTGTTCTATCTAAACTAATTAAAAAAGTATTTTCTCAAGAGTCAATTTAATTATATTGAAAAAAATGTCTGTAATGTGACAGTTATCTACTCCCACTACCTAAATAACTTTTTGAATACTAGACATAAAAACAAGCTAGAGGTTTCACAAAATGTTAATTTTGTATCACATTGATTTATTTTTATTATTTTCTTTCAGCAATGTGGTTCTTCTACCGTGGACCGCATCCCTCGACTAGCTGTGTGGTGTTTGTCCATACACAACAACCCATCGTCAATTACCATTTTTAACGGAAATGTAAACCATGTCAGCTTGAATAAGCATCTTAAAAGTTTCATTATGTTATGCATATTTTTATCATTTTTATTGAAATTAGGTTTATGCCTTTACACGCTTGCTATGCAGCATTGACTGGTGTTGAAACGCCAGTAGGTCAAGTTGAAAATTGCAATACAACTGATTAATTACATACTAGTAAGAACTTGTAGTAAGTTAATAACACTAAGCAGTTTTGTTCATAGTATTGTTTCTATTATTTTGTAGGTAAAAGACGTAGTTCAAGAAAAAAGCAAAGGAAATTTTTGGTTTCACAGAAAAAGGAAAAAAGAAACCTTGTGATAAACTGTTTTTATATGATCCTGTTACTGGCGTGAGTGCATGTCAGTCTCATCGATTTTGCTCACATTTGGACCAGATGTACTATATTATATCCCAAAGTGCACCGTATAGTTGTTTTAGAAAAATATATATATATTTTTGAGAAAATGCCGTTTTTAACCGACCACCCGAAACTCGCCATTTTTATCGCTCAAAAGTAAGTTGACTTGTCGACCGCTCTCTTTAATGCACAACTATTCTTGATTAGTATTTGTTTGCTTTGTCAAACAGAAACGCCTGGACCTTCATCTCAACCAGATAAAAGTCCAAGTAGCGTGTTTGCTGCCGTTTTGAATACCACCTTGCAAAAATGAGGAGGATAAAAACATAAACAGAACTGAATATGAACGCTGGCCAATCCCATCTAGAAAGAAAGAGAAGACAATTCTGGAATGAAAAGGCAGAGCAATTAAGCACAAATCCAGAAATTAACATAAGAGAAAAACGATTCTATATGGCCTAGTTGAAGATTCCACATCCATGAGAAAGACGACCATGCTGAAAGTAGAAGCAAGCTTTGTTGCAAGTCATAAGGAGACTCTGATTAACCAAATTGCAAGTGCCAAGATAATTTGCAGACAAAAGAAAGGTACAACTGACAAAAACTTATCAAGAACGACAATTGCCCAAAAAGAGGTAGAACTGTTAGATGATCAACTAAAGGGAATGAGAAATCAATTTTTTACGTAACAATCAAAGAAATATCGGCACTTCAGAAGGATTTCAAAGTAAAACCAACAATTATTGATGGGGCTTATTATGAGCCTTCAAAATTTTTAAAAATGGCGGCCAATTTCTATACAGTCATTCAGGAAGTCTTGATAAACCGGATACCAGATATCAATCGTGAAGACTTTGACTTTCCGAGAGGAAGGGGAAGAAAAGTAACAACGCCAGTCTTCAAGAAATCGGATACTAATTAATAATGTAATTTAGGCTAAGTTAAAACCGAGCCAATGAGGTGCTGTGCTCAGCAGTATTCCTTTACTAATACAGGTATATGCGGGGTTCCCCTTTGGGGTAGACTCTTTGGGCGTGTGGACCAAATCATAGACACGCGCCACCCAGCAGTATCGTCTGATATAACATAGTTATGTGCGGGAGGCCCCCAAAGGGATAAACCCTTAGGGCTTGTGGCGCTCTAGAAGGTTAATTTGGCTATAGCGTGCCGAGCTTGCTGATCGTGTTTTTTAAGGTTTTCCCACGTCCAAAATTTTCACTCTTTCAAGATGACAGACTCTTAGGTCCCAGCGGAATCAGAGTTGGCGTCAGCTGCTCTGCCGTCCACAGCACCAGCTCTGCAGTCGGAGGTTTTGGACGCCATTCAAGCGGCGGTCAACCGTGCCATGGCCTCGAGGGAAAACGCCGCTAATCTCATGGCGAGAACAACTTCTCTCCTTACTGCTGGAGCACCTGGCCCTTCCACCACACTGGGTTTGAGCGGAGGTAAGTCTCCAGTGATTGTGATTGATTGATATTTTTTTATATTTTTGGCCCATTAGTGCTATAAGAATATTAGATATTTACTCGTGCCCAGACTCCGCTGGGACACGACTCATAAAATGCAACGCATTTGTTTGTGGTTTCAACGTCAAATTGAATACCATTTTGAATTGGAGACAGCCGAGATGGGCCTGGGAACAAGGTCTAATGATGGGCTATGGGCTTCCTGTGCTCCCGTCATTCCTTTCAGATTCTTGATAAGTTGTATTTTATTGACAAGGAGACCTCGAAGATGGGTAGAAGTGGAGAAAACAAGAAGGTAAGCACTACCAGGCTCTCAAAGACAACAAATACAGGGCACGACTCAACACTGCTAACAGAGTCTAGTTTCTTTAAAAACAGTACAAAATATATTTTTTTAAATAAGGAATTTTTTTTTTTGAACAATTTTTAAATTTTAAAAATTAAAAAAAAAATGCCTGTGGCTCACCAGTGCCATAGGCCCATCAGTGTCATATTCCACAATGCAGCTCGGGCAAGTTTTGAACATGTTGTTGTAGTCTTGGAGTCAATCAACCCTTGTTTGCAGACGTCAGCATATGCTAGTAGATTTTCAACTTTAGATTCGCCATTTTGGAATCATTTAGACAATTTTATATTATTCAAGATGGACTCAAACATCCTTAGAGAGTGAGCTCAGCGCTTGATTGAGACTGCGCAACTCATAAACACAAGCATATCAACACCATCCAACAACAGCGTCAGTGCCCACGTCCTCGTCATCAGCAGCCAGATCGGCCAGAGAAGTCAAAATTGATGTTGAAAGTCAAAATTGAAGTTGTAACACATATGATTTAAAAACAAATTATTTCAGTCTCAGAACATTACCATGTTATACACGAATTCAAACTGCGTTGAACGTATAGAGTCTATTCGAAAGTAGTAATGTGTGAAGTATTAACTTCAAAAGAGGTTTGAATTCAAAAGTAATCGGATGTAACTGATAGGTTTTCGAAAGTAATCATACAAAGTTTTACATGTTTTCAAAAGTAGTCATGCATTGTGAGATTACAATTAGAAAGTAATGAAAGGAAATTATACATAGTTAATTTTGACCCCGAAAAAAACGCACCATATCAAACAAGCCTGCAAAGAACACTTCAAGTCAAAACTTGATTGTGACATTCTGGCTGGAGAAAGAGGCCCTTTCGTACACAGAGGCATCCCAAATAAACAATTGGAAAGTAATTCATGTGCGTTTTGTTGACCTTGAGCCTGAGGTTTATGTCAAGGCAAGCCATTCTTGAACGACGACAACACAACAGACAAAGAGTGCTCCATTAGGTTCATTAAAGCAACAAGTAAATAGTAAAACTGTTGCAGCTTCTGTGCCTCTGAGTGAAAAGTTAAAGCTTGGGAACTGATTGTACCAAAGGTAAATTGTGTTTATACTATTCAATTGTTTACCCATATTTATACTATCTATGGAAATATTATATGGGCGAGCAACTATCATGAGAGACTGAAAAGAGTATTTATATTACAAAAACGAATGGTAAGAATAATGACTTAGGGACGGACCATTATGGAAAGCTGTTACTGCCAAAATACATTGAGTTTTCAAAAGTTGTTGAAATCACCACACTATATATTGAGATGTTCAACAACATGTTGAGATTTAAAATAGACTTTTCATTTACAAAATAATAGCATTGAAATCTCGACAAGTTTAAATTATCGAAATTTTCGACAACGAATTCTTAAGGCCGGTTTACACGGTACAACTTTTCCCTACAACTGTCGCACGCAACTTGCTTACGCCACCCTTACAACACGAATTGCTTCGTGTAAATCAAACCTACAACTTGCTTACAACTGTTGTGTACGACAAGAAAAAAGTTGTAGGATTTTAAAACATGTTTTAAAATGCTACGACAATCGTAGCCGTCGTAGCCAAATATGGTAAAAAAGTGACGTATCATGTAACAAAACTTCTTTGTGGGGTACCGTGGAGTGTTTTTACACAAAATGGCGGTTAAAAACAAAGCTGCCGGTTATGCTGATATTTCGACGAAAAAGAAAGGGAAAAGAGTCAGAAAAATATCATTCTTTACTACCGAAAGAACAAAAAGACTTATTACCTAATGGAGCAAGGAACCAGTACCTTTCTAATGCTCATATAAAGATTATTTTAAGAAAAAAGCAAGGCTGGCTTCACTCGAAATCGTACGAGACTTTTCCGTGTGTTGTGCGACAAGTTGTGCATGTGTAAATCAGCAGTAAGTCAAGTTGCATGCGATAGACTTAGGCGAAAATCGTGCCGTGTAAATCAGCCTTTATAAACTTGTCAAAACTCTTATAAATTCGCCAAAATTATGTAAAAACTCGTCGAGATTCTGATGAATATGTCAGGATACCTGTGTCCCATAATTATTTGCAAATCATCCGCCATTTTGAAAATTCGTTTCTCAGACATGTGACTGTGTGAGTTGGCATAAAAAAATGAAGTATCGAAAATCTGTTAGTAGTGAACAGAAGAAGAATCCGGCCAAAGACGAGGTTGCAAGTAAGCCTGCAACCATGGCCAAGTCCTGCTACGAGACCATAGCCGGTGAAAGATAGTACGTATCCAGTCCTTTCCAACAAGTGTTTGGCAGTGAACAAAGCACACGACAGAGCGCATACGATGAAATCAACGTGCAAACAACAACACAACCACCATTAGTCAAGGTGTGAGAAACTATGCCAATTTTAATTGACGCATTAGGCTTATATGACCTTGCATGTATTCCTTGTTCAACTAGGTATTTGTCGGGTATCCAGCGTCATCTCAAGTCTTGGAGAGAAGCTGCGAAGAAGCTGGTGGTTTAGCCCCCAGTGGTTTAGCCCCATGTTAAAAGTGCTTATTGAACTTACTGCGACTTTCACAAACATGCGAACTCCAAGGCTCAAATACTGAACTCGTTTTTGTAGTTTTCGCTTCCGTCAATCAAACGCCCGATATTTCCCGACTACTTTCCGAAGTATCGACATTCAATATGGACGAGTTTATAAAAGGTTTGTTCATGATGTTGAAGAATCCTCAGAGAAATTAAAAGCCATGAAACTCCTACATTTAGAGGAGACTTTTACATGTTTAATCGTCGATGAAGAGGGAGAGCAAGTAAGTATCACAATACTTCTAAGTGAGTGGAATGTCTAAAAAAAATGTGTTCGATCATTGCTTTTGTTGTGGAATTTACACTTCACTTCAATCGAACTTCAAACGATTTGAATCTCCTCTAAATAGGAGTCGTTTCGATTCGCAGCTATTATTTCCTCTAAAAAAGTCTTCAAAATCGTCGCAAAATCTTTCAAATTCCACCATATTGAATGTCGTTACTACGGAAAGCATCCGGGAAATGTCGGAAGTTTGATTGACGGAAGCGAAAACTCATAAAACGAGTTCGGTATTTTAGCGTTGGAGTTCGCATGTTTGTGAAAATTGCAGTAAGCCAAAACAAACTCGAATCTCTTTCAAAATAATACTTAGTAAAGGTAATTTTTTTAAAGGGAAGTTTTTTAAATCATTTATCAAGACCAATCTGGAAAATGTGTAACAAGCAAAAAATGACTATATGTATTTTTGTTTGTCATTAATAAACAAATTCAAATATATAATTGTATATAATGATGTTTCTTGTATGTCAGTTATCGAACGTTATTTGACTTATTTGGTTTTCAATATTTTTAAAAGACTTTCATTTCTTAAAATATTATTCTTTGAACAGTTTTAAGCGAAATTAACAATCAATGAAATGTCAATAAAAAATATTATCATCCTACCGAAAATTATCGTTATTCATAATGGCTGATCATCACATTAATACATTAAATATGTTTCGGCCCGGCCGGGTTTATTAAAGCGCTTTCAAAACTGATTGCTTGTCGGCAATAAACTCTGCAAAAACTCACAATTTTCAAACTTATTATCACACTAATACATTAATTTATGGTCTATTACCATTATTGGAGTGTGTTTTATTTAAGTAAACACCGCAATACCATAATAAATCAGTTTATTTCGTATATTTTTGTGTTTAAGTGACACTTGTTGACTGCTACACTAAGACGATTATTATTACAAAAAAAATTTTCCCTAATAATTAATAATCAATAATTATACTTTACAATGTGTTTGTATATTTTTATTAAGCTTATATTATTAAGAAATGGAATGATTTCTATTTTTACACAAGTTAATTAACAAGGGGCTAAAGCACTTTAAGATGGGGCTAAAGCACTTTAAGAATGGAGCTAAACTATTTTCTTTGTGTGCAAAATAAAATAAAATTGAAATTGAAATGAAACCACTGGGGGCTAAACCACCATGGGGCTAAACCACCCGATACCTTCCAATCATGGAGTGTCATGTTCGCGTCCTTTTAGAATCACAACGTTTTGAACTTTTGTAGGCTCTAACTTGTAATTACTGATCGTTTTTAACTCCTTCAATAGAGAGAATTTTAACCATAGCTGTAGTTTAGCACACGGCATTTGTAAAACCACCGGCATTTGTAAAATCACCGGCATTTGTTAAACCACCATGGCGCGAAACCAAAGTGCGGGGTTCCGCTTTTGCATTCAAAACCATGTGCGAATGGACGCCAAGCTGACGTCTAGATTATTTTACATTAGTTAATAACAGAATTTTTGATCAAATTGTTATGAATAAAGTAATCTTAGAATACAAATTTTGGGGTACTGTCGCAGTGTTAACGTTGAGATGCAACTTTTGATTTACAATTCATTAAACATTCAACAACTTTCAAAACTAGAATATCGAACTTTGCTTACTTGTTAAGTCTGCCAGATTTGCTAACCATGATGTCCAAGGTAATAAGAGTGAAGCCAAACGATGTAAAAACCAAATATTTTCACTGCAAATCCACAAACACTCAGCTTTGGCAAGCAGAGAGTCAGTTCTGGAGACCGGATATAGAGGTATGTAAAATCTCCCACGTTACGACCCAGAGTCCATTGCGCTATTTCGCGCCTATTCTCACTCGGTATCATTTCCACAGGAAGACCAACGTATAAACAACAAATAAAGGAGTAAATAAACAGTAAAGACGACCTTAAAATAACCCATGCACAATTCCGATTTATGTAGTTCTACTGTTCAGTACCAAGTGGTCAACCAGTCAGGATATTTGCGTGTAGATTGTTTGTACATATATAGTATAGGTATGTGTACCCTGAATAGTTTGGACAAATCTCTAAGGCAGAGGGGGAGGAGCAAGGTGTATTCATTATCTAGAAATTATCTGATTGGCAAAGACTCTGCTTGTATTTCTATGTTCTATTATAATTTTGTTTTAACATCAATCAGTCCTATTATCATTCTTAATGGGGTTTATCGATTGATATTAATTATTATAAATACAAACTCAACAGATATCAGACAAAGCAATTGCAAATGATCCCCTCCCAGGGGTTTTAGGGAACAAGCGCATTTATTTTTAGGGAACAAGGGATACTGCCAAATTATTTTCAGGGAACAAGGGAGCAAAATATGAGTAGTGTTTTGGGATCATGGGAAATAAGGTAAAACATTTTGGGCACAGTTATTTTAAGCAAATGAAGGGCTTGTAAGGTGTTATAGGGGGGTGTCGGGTCCTGTAATGTCTTAAATATAATAGGGATAATTTCAGTGCCATGGGTGGGGTGTCTAGTGCCACTAGGGACACCCCCTAGATCCATCCCTTAGACAGCCTGGGATCAGATTCAGTTAGTTATGTTCACTGGCAGTCTTTGACAGCCTTCATATATATTACCCAACTGATTAAGCAAATGAATATGATCTAGTTACTAACCTCTAGGGTGGGTTAAAATATAGTTATCATACTATGGTATAATAAATAATAAATGCCCATGCATGCCACCCATAATTTGAGGTCACTGTATGCCTTTTATTGTACCTTGGTGGATAAGAGATTTGCCTTGAGTTGATATATCTCACATCCGCCTCAGTAACGATATATAGAGCTATCAGAATGAAAATCCCATGAAACTAAATCAAACTGCTACTGTGTAAAAGTTCTTATTTAGTGACCAGCATAGTCACTATCAAGGACAAGTAAAGTGGTAATGAGGTATATTTTCCTCTTGTATATAATGTTTCTGGTTGTGTGGAAGTGACAAAATAATCACTACATAAGAAATATTAGTTATTAACTATTGTGGTGTATTATTTCATGGTTTTAAGGTGATTTTCCTTCGTCTGTGAAAGAATAGTCAATATAATACATAGTATAATACACACTAATCCCATTGTTTACTTTTGTTTTATTTCAACTATTACTCACTAGTTTACTTCATTGCATGAACGAAGGAATATCACTAAAAAAAACTGAAAAATACTGAATAGAATTAGCTGAATTTAGCATGAACCTGTGCTACTTACTATGTTTACTTGTTTTATTCTGATATATCTTACATTTGAAATATACACCTTTTTTGTCTTTGTGATTTTAAATCTTTTTTTTTTTATGTATTGTTTCTTGTCCTTCCTTGTACTAACAGTTAACAATACAGTATGAGTAAACCACTTCAATGTAAGCAAGTAATCATCTCTCATTTTAAAGAGTTTGAGGATTGATCCATATGTCAAACTTGTCTGCATAACTTATGTAATTAATTGCAAATAACATTAGTTCAACATCAGTTTACTTGATAGCCTGTGTTGCCAACAGTTCTTTCCTTTTCTCTTACTTGCAACCCTACGACCACCGGCAACACAGGATATTTACTTCATGAATCAGTTACCATGCAGTATGGGAGGCCTGCTTAACTTACAAAGGTGATTTACCTAATTAAATTGCTATATCAAATCAGTTCAGATGCCATACTTTTTACATACCCAAGTTTTGTTAGGACGACAGCAATACATTTGCTGATGAATCAGGTCAAACTAAAGACTGGAAATTATTGAGTTTACATCTCAGCTACACTATAAATTACCAGGGATATTTATTAATGGGAATGGTTTCAAAAAAACAGTAAAAAAAAACTATCAACGATTGTCCTGCGAGTAATCTTTCAGCACGCTCTCATCCAAGTGATCATTCAATTTCTTGAACTGTTTCCTCTTTCTGGACTTTTTACGTTGTGGTGCTTGTTTCTGGCCAAGACCAGAGTCATGCATAGAAGTAATACCAGCATTACTAAGATACTTTTCAATATCTGCCTCACCAATGCCGTCCACTGATATCGCTCGCCAATGTTTCTGAAATTCCTCGTCAACTTTGATATTATATGCCTTGTTTTTATTGAATAAGACAACCTTTTTGTCTGGTTTAGTAACGAATATAATTCGACTATGTATCGATCTAATGACCTTATCAGCATCAGGAAGACTTTCCCTGATATCATCTAAATAAACACCCCCATAACCTTTTTCTTCATGTTTCTCTAGCAATCTCAGTAGCTGTTTTCGATCTTTGATGATGTACTTAGGACTAAAGGCATATTTATCATCTTTATAACCTAGTTTGGGGTTTTCTTTCAAAGCTCTATCTCCAAGCCATACTTTATCACTTTGACTTATGTCTGTGTAGTTTATATGATCGAGAATTTCTGCCAAGGTTAACGGCGTATATTCCTTTTTTAGATGCCTGTTTTTCATAAAATCAACAATAGCAGCCATTACTGCGAACTTGTGTTTACTTCGGAACTTGGGAGTCTTGTAATCTAGCGAAGTACTCGCAGGTTTTTTCGGCTGTAAAAGCTCTTTGGGAAGATTTGCTGGAGGTCTTGATTTTGTTGAACTTGATGTTGGTTTAGCACGCTTTGATTCAACGGTTGGTTGACTAGCAGCTCTTTTCTTAAAGTCAGCAAGATCTTTCAATAAGGCACTATCCATTTTGACTTTGGAATACTGGCAGAAGCAAAGGTAAAAACTAATTTATCGATTGACTTTTTCTTTCAAGTGAAAATAAAATGAAAGAGACTAGTGACTACTCGGACGAAAAGGGTAGTGTTTACTGGTGCCGAAAGTGCCGAATCGAAAAGGAGCTCTTCGTGGAGCATTCGGAGCATCGTCGACTATCCGAATTTTCTCCGGTCAAATATCAAAGATCGATTTGGCGGGAAATTCGCTTGGTGAACTAAAATGCTTTGAATGTGTTCTAAGAAGGACTAGAAAACTGCTCGAAAATGATGGCCACAGCAAGCATTATCGAGGTAATGTTTGCTCAACAGAGTCTTAGACATATTCGTAAATCTTACTTTTGTACTTTTTTATTCCCTAATGCAGTCTTTTCCGAAAAATGATGATATTTACGACGCCGAAGTGGATGAAGACAGTGATGGCGGACAACAACAAGCGAGCGACGTTCACGAATCAAGCGAGGGTAAATCCGTAGACCAACACAAATCTCTACAAAAAGATGATATTTTTGATGATGAAGGATCCCTAGAAGCTCCTGGCAGTCCAAGTTTTGACGCTGAGGAAGAGAACAGCGATGGCCAGCAACAAAAGAGCCAAAACAGCGACAGTCAACCGAACACGAACAATGAAAACAAACCTTTAGAAAAAGACGATATTTTTGACGATGAAGGATCTGAACAAGGTAATGTGAGTAGTGATGGTTCTGAGAAAGAAAACGAGGAAATGGATGAACTTCCAAAATCTTCAAAGCCAAGGGTAAGCTTTAATTAGTAAAAACATTTGTAATAAGATATAGAATAAAAAAGAATATTTGAAAATGGGTAAACTTCAGAATAATTGGGATTTTAGTTGATATGCATCTAACAAATATTTTCTTTATAATTATTAATTGCTGCGAACGAAGTGAGCAGCGACACTAATCTCGCAGATTTTCCATTGGGATCCCTGTGTAACACGATCAATACCCAAGTCGAAAGTCGATTTCGTGGGCTAGGTAGCGATTGACAATTTTTGCGCCTGCCGTAATCGTAATCAGCGGTTATTATCAAATGGGATCCCTGTGTAACACGATCAATACCCAAGTCGAAAGTCGATTTCGTGGGCTAGGTAGCGATTGACAATTTTTGCGCCTGCCGTAATCAGCGGTTATTATCAAATGATTAATGCGCCGTAAACCACATGGTCTCTTGGCGAAGGTATGTATGATAATTACTTTATGTTAAATGGGGATTTATTTACTCGAGGAAGTATTCATCAAGGTGATGGTCGTTTTAGCAACATTTCAAGAGGAAGACAATGTGCTTTTATGACTCTTTCAGCTCTGTTATGTGCAAATTGTGGTAATATTTCGAAATGGACAACACAGACGGTGGATCGTCTTTTAGCCGAAGGAGATTCCATGTTTTTAAAAGCTTTCGAAGAACGCTCTGTACCTGATGAAGAGACGATTTCTCTGAATTATCTGCAAGATCGAGTCCTTTGGTTTACGATGACACAGAATCAATCGCCCAACGAGGCAAACGATCCAAATCAATCGCCCGACGAGGCAAACGATCTTTACATTCTGCCTTGATGAATACTTTCTCGAATGATAATTATGCATTTATGATACTAGATGGTTATACGATGGCATTGATTAAACATACTGACAATGTTATTTATGTTTTTGATTCTCATGCACGTAACGATTATGGTATGCTTGATGATAATGGCACTGCTGTTGTAATGAAATGCTGTGATCTAACCACATTAGAACAATATTTACGTTCACTTTCCATTGAATTACAGCGCAACGCGTAAAAGTATGGTCACTGATAATGTATTCGCATACTTCTGTCTCGCCATCGATCCAATCCGAGACAAGATAACACAATCCTGCAACGCTGATTGGATCGATTGCGAGACAGAAGTATGCGAATACATTATCAGTGGCCATACTTTTACGCGTTGCGCTGTAAGTAGTGAATTCTTTGAAATTATGCCTGTTCAATTTGTTAGTAACACTAGTAAATCACCAACTCACCAACTAATGTCGACTAACAATAAAAATTTGTGTACGAGAAAAGTTGTTGAATTTTCTGAATGTAAAGAGGAAAAAAATATTGAAAAAAAAAAAAAAAAAACCAGGCTAGAAAAGATGAGAACATATCAAAAAATAGCAAATTAACACAAACTGCAATTGAAAGGCAAAAAAGATTAGATGCACAAAAAGTATACTTCAAGAAAAAAACATCTGAACAAACCGAAACTCAATCGCAGAATAGTTTAGATGCACAAAAAGCCTACTTTAAGAAAAGAATCATCGAAAAAACTCATTTTCAAAAACAAACTAGATTGGAAAATAAACTCACGTTTTTAACAAAAACAACTTCAATAATAACAACTTTTCATTGAACCATAAGCTACAACCTGAAACTCTACAAAGAATACAAAAGTTTAGGCACCGTCAAAAGTAATGAGTTTTGAAGCGTATTTCTATTGTTTCACAGTCTTAACAATACGAAAATGCTTTGAAGCGCATGAATGTCGACAATAGCTTACTTTAAGTGCATACAAATACACATCGCAGCACTTCACTTCTGATAAGAACCGCTAGTTTAAAAATTACTTTTTCCTACATATATTTGTTCAATAATGTTCTTGTAATTTAGCACACTTGTTCTTGCATGTGAATAATATTTCTGTTTCTGATTGGTAACAAATCCACTGACAAATTCCTGATGTCGTTTTTGATCATACATTATTCGATATATAGGTGACATGAGAGAGTGACATCATAATACATCACATGATTCACCTATGTTTGAAAGCTTAGTCAGGGTTCGTACAGAATCCTCAGAGAAAATTTCCAAAACTTTTTCAAAGCCTATTACTCAAAATTCCAAAACCACACAAGCGAAAAAATAAAGTGAAATTCATGGATAAAAAATATTCAGCATATATTTACCAAGTTACCGTTTTTTAATTACAACGGAAACAGTTCTTTGCAAGGTAGGAGCTGGGCAACCGACAAAAAATTCATAACTTTTCCATAGCCCAGCAGGGGAAAAAATAATTTTCCAAAACTATCCAGGTCCTGGAAAAATGCATTACCAATTTCCAAAACTTTCCAAGACTTTCCAAAACCCGTACGAACCCTGTTTAGCTAAACAAAAACTTCAATAAAGTTAATTTGCCTAATTTTGCTTCTTTCTAAATTCAGAATATATTTTGAATGGATAATAGAACAATTATTGAGTAGGCTTTTGTATCATGTGAAGTCTTGGGTGTGTTATTGACCCCAAAAGATAACACCCTTCATGCATAATTCTCCATACCATTGAAAGGGTATCCTCCGAAGCTCAATGTCTAGTTTGCAAACTAGCATTTTGCCGACCGTCAATCAAAATACTAGGAAGGAGTTTGACTGAGTGATCCAAAATGGCACTTATGTGAACAATCAATTGTTGGATACTGGTAAATGGAATTGTAAATGACATTTGCTGTGCACTGTATGGTGGAAAAAGTAACCTCTGCTGATCAGATTTAACATTGGATGTACGGTTATTCTCAATCGATCAATCAAGCGCCATTTTGGAGCACTTGGTCAAACTGGTTCCTAATATTTTGATTGAAACTTCAGGGGTTCACCACTTCACCAATAGCGGTAATAATATTTTAATTTTGATTTGTACACTCAGTCCCCAAAGCCAAGGAAACTAAAGAAGGCTGCTATACAGTCCATCCACAGTGAATGTCAGAGAATGTTACGAGGTATGATATACCCACAACCTTAACTAAACATATTTGCCACTGGATATTTGAAGTTGTTTGTAAATAGGATTTTTTGTTTCATCAGTGTTAATTTGTGTTTCAGATTCATGTGTGAAGTTACCATATTACACTCCTCCTGTCAAACCTATCACTCATTTTCTCAAGAGAGTTCCAAATTCTGCACCTAAAGAGAAAAAGTAGGTTGTTGATAATTTTAAAAAACATAGCTACAATAATAAAGTATTCATTCTGACCATTTAGATACCAGTAGACAAAATTGGCTAACATGTTGTTGTAACAAGTCAAATCTTTTGGGAATAAGATTAATTGTAATTCGATCATAGCATTCAAGCAAATAAAAAAAAGCGTAAATATATTTACTTTTTTATAATATACACACTTCATAGGACAGCAATTTTTTTATATTTTCAGATCTGAATCAAAAAACACTGAAGAGGCTTTCCAAGAACCTTTTAAGACTCCACAACCATCAAACCAAAAGACTGTTGCGTTAGAAAAAGATGTTACTACAACTCCCAAGCTATCAGATGCAAGTGATCCATTCTTTTTTGATGCCACACCAACTGAGAGTCTACCAACGAAGGGAGTTAAGAAACTAATGCAAAGGTTAGCAATTTTGGTGGAGAATGAGAAGAAAAGGGCATTAGTAGTGGTGTTTGTATGCAAGGGAGGGGAGGGAGGGGAGGGAGGGTGAATGGTTTTATTCAGAAATGGTTAGTTGATGTGGCAAACATTCTTTAAAGATCTTTTACTATACATGTAGTTCCAGTCACCTTCAACACCAGATTTTTTTTGCAGGACATTTGAAGTGGTCAATATTTTTGTGTATGTCTGTTTTTGACTGCAGCTGAAGTATTCAGACACTTTGTTTTCAAGCCATTGGACACTAACCACAACAATGTTTCTCAAGACCATACACACACACACACTAATAGCTGTTAATACAGTCAAAAGAAAATGATTTTGAACAATGGATTCAAGTCAAGGCTTGAAAGCCAAGGCTTGAAAGCCATGACTTGAAATCCATTGTTAAACATTTGCATATAACTCAGTAACTGGTTGCCATCCATTCAAACTCTTATTAAACATGCATAGGTTGAGCATCTTTAATTGTTAAGACCTTGTAGGATCTGGTAAGATCATCCAAGATCTTATTAAAACCTTGGCAAACTTGTAAATTTGTTGGAAGGATCTTGGGAAGATTTTAATTAAATCTTGGCAGAAACTTCAAAGTCAATGCAAGTTGTTGTAGATTGAGGGTAACATGCCAAGATCTTGCATGATCTTACATGGGTCTTGTTAAGATGTTCACCTGGGCAATTACACCAAATATGATAAGAATTACATGTTATTATCTGTAGGTTTGCTAAACACACAAAGAAACCTAAAGAACCAAAACAGAACGAAACTGTAGTCATTTTGGATGATGCCAGTGAAAAAGAGAAGGCAAATCCATCACAACAACAAAAGAAAACAGATATTCCAGTGCCAGGTATGATAGTGATACTCATTGAAACCTTTTAAACTGGCTTCTTTTTACTTACTAGCACTCTATTTATTTCGTGAGAAAAAGTAAAATTAAAGCCTTGATTCTTTGCTGAGGAAATGAAATAGGATTTCAAGGGAATCATTCTTTTTTATTTCTTCATTCATTCCTTCTTCTGATGATTCCTTTTTTGATCATTTCTTTCTTTTAGCTTATTATTCATTTATCAAAAGTCAAAATGTGACTTGAGTGTTGTATGCAGATTTTGTATGACTGAAAAGCTCATGGCACAAAGGGGGACAAGGCGCGCAAGGCACAGCAAAACATTCTAGAAACATCACAGTTGCGTCAAGGATGCACACGGCACTGAACTTTTCACAGTCATACAAAATCTTCTTGTAGTGGTAGTCAGCATGTACAAACCTCACAGAAGGGAGAGAGTAATTATTGGTTGTAAAAATATTTATTCATCCATTCAACCATTTTATCATCCATTCATTCACACAGTCATTTCCATTATTTAATTTCAGCTGGACGACTTCAAACTTTAAAACAACAACTTGAGGTCAAGATGAAAAAGCAAAGAGCAGAGCTACGTAAAATTCATGAGTCACAGAGAAAGCTTGACAGTGAAGAAGTCAGTGATGAAGAAGAGGCAGAAATGACTGACGGTATGAAGATTATGGAGTAAAATTATAATTGTTAGTTTTACAAGAACTGCTGTACAAGAAGATAATAGCCCTCTTTTGATAGTTTGGTTGATTGATCATGCACAAATTAACCAATAAGGCTCTGGGGAAACAATAAATTTGGTTGACTCTCTCTGAACAACCATTCTGACTCGTAAGTGACCATCTCCCATAAACAACCACTATTTCAAATTCCTGTTTTGTTTACCATTATATAAACTCTGTAATAAATCTCTCTAAAACGACCACTCTCATAACTCGACAGCCTTTAGGATTCAAGTTTTTGACTTTTTCATTGTTTTTCCTTTGTCTTAAGCAACTATGCCAAGTCATTAGACTCCTGACTTTTGGAAAACCATACCTCAAACACCTATAGACTGAGATAGACTGAGCGAAAAGAATTTATGCCAAACAAAGAGTTCAGATAAAATAATTTTGAAATTTGTTGATGAATTTTGACATGTGTAAGGACTTGTTACAAATTACACATGGTTTGTGCATGCATGTCATTCTCGTGGTGTGGGCCTCCTGTGTTAAGGTTCTTATAAGCGACCATCTCCCATAAGCGACCACTTACTTCTACTTCTTACGAGAGAGTCAACTGTATAATTCAGGTTATCGAAAAGTCATACACCAACACCAACATTCTTTTTCAAGACTACACAAACCCAGACAGTCACAACACATCAACAATTTTTTCCTATTAAATTATATGATCTGTCTTTATTTCAGGATCTTCAGATTCTGACTATGAGCTTGACAAATGGAATGATGACGATGAGCGCAAGCAGGAGGAAGAGAATGATGACCAAGAGGACGACCAATCAGCTCAAAATGAATTCATAGAGGGAGAGGCAGATGAAGATGATGTTGTCATGAAAGATGATTCCGGTTCTGATGGTGATGTCAGCGATGAAGGCAACAGTGATGACGATGACAATAGCTCGGTATTAGGTGACAAAGCCAAACACCACACAGTTAAAAAGCACAAAAAGTCAAAAGAAAAACACAAGAAATTATCCAATGAATCAACAACAATTGATCTTTTAAATGGAAACAGTAGCAGCCAAACTTGTAGCGAAACATCACACACAAACATAGGTGAGAAAGGCAATGGACAGAGCCTCTGTCTTCGACTTGACAGCGTGGAAGATGACGAGGGAACTGAATTTTTTACTAAAATGAAAGATTTAAGTACACCAGGTACAAGTCTTAGTTTACATGTTGCATCTGATATAAACAGTGATAACAGTAGGATAGAGCCTGCGCAGTGTGGAGGTGGCCAAAGAAAGGTTTCTTACCAAGAGTCTGACTCAGAAACATCTTCGATGCTGCCTAGGGTTGCTAAACATGTTAGCAGTAAGGGCAATAATCAACCAAAACCTAAACAGGTAAGATATTGTCAAGTACTAAATAGAATAATCCATAAAAACACCAAACATCAGATAATTGTATTAACAGCAAACGCAACAAGAACAGGTTACACACAGCAACCACAAAACAAAATATTAATGTGATTAATGGTGCGTTTTCTCTCTGTCATACATAGACTGGAAAGTTATCGCAGCTTACACTTCCAATAGAAGATTCTCAGGTCAGTGTAAAAAATATCAAAAACCTTTACATTTGAGTAGGAGTACAAGTTTACTTAATACAGGGTTCCTGCTACTCCTTAAACTCCTTGAAAACTCCCTAGATTTGATTTACGTTTTTAAGGGCACTTGAAAAGTCCTTGAATTTTAAAATATCAGCAAAAACTCCTTAAAAACTCCTTAATTCTAGCTAAATGTAAAAATTCTAGTATTGCAAATTAAAATTAAGTAAAAACTCTAGTATTGTACATCATTTTCGTAAATTCCGGTACATTTTCATATATCAAAATTGTCTCAAAAAGTGCTTAAAATGTATTTTTGGTCCTTGAAAACTCCTTGAATACTCCTTAGATTTTGTTTACTGACATCAGCACGAACCCTGTTAATATCAATGCTGTTAGTGCGCATGCACCAGACTTTGACGAATTCTCAAAATAGGCACTTACATGTAGCCCAAAGCATTGGATTAGATAATGTAAAAAAAGTTGATGACTCTTAATTGATTATATAATTATTCCTACCTTCAAATCAACACTAGATTTCACACTTGTTTATAAAACTTGCCATTGTCCAAGACAAGTTTTTTAACAAAACTTGTACTGTAAAGTACCTCGGTTTTGATGGAGGTGTTTCATCCAGAAATCTTGGCCTTTTAAGTCAAAATCATTCAATACAATTTCCTTCAAATGACCTGTCATTCCAAATATTATTTTTTGGCTGAGAAAATAATGAAAAATGGTGAAATATCATTTTACTGTATTCGAATTTAAATTTTGAATTTGTGCAAGCACATCTATGACAGCAATGTAGCACACAGAATACTTGTACTTGTAGTTGTTCTCAAATCTAAAGGCATCTATTACATTCTTTTTTCATGTATTGATTAATTTTAACTCAATTGAATGTAGTGCAGTTATTTATGAATGTTTCCATTATTTTAGGATTTGTTTGATGAACAAACTATGGACACTGAACCCCAAGAAAAAGTCAGTGTATCCAATGGATTCTCTTTTGCCTTTGAAGAGGAAAGTCAGTTTTCTCAACTGCTTGACACCCAAGGGTATGTAGCAATAAAGAGTATTTGAATGAATATAATTACAGTAGCTTAGTCAATGTTGGCAGCACAGGTTATTGGAATTGAATACTAATGCCAATAACTGAAACTAGGCTTGTAGTAGTAATAATTTGTAGTTTGGTTATCAGAGGTAAATAATAGGCCTTTTACAAAACAAGTAAAGGACTGGATACTAGTTTCCCTAATTAATGTAATTAAGAAATGAACCGCATAATATGAAAGAGCAGATCAAGATTTGTAAGATTCCTCAAATTTGGTGCTTTTGGTTGGATATGAGTGAGTTAGCATTTCAAAACTGCCCAAAATTACAAAGCAATGTACGGATTGGAAGGACAGGCGTCCTTTCAAATCATACATTTCCTTCTATTTTTAGGCATTTTTATTAGGCTGTATCTTGGTCAGAATACAACCACATGCAACCAAACTCAGGAATCTTACATATCTTGATGTGCTCTATTTAATTATGAGGTTCATTTCTTAATTACATTAATTAGGTAAACTAGTACCCAGTCCTTTGATCGTTTTGGAAAAGGCCAATAATGCCTTTCGCAATTCAAGGTTGACCATGACAATAATTGCATCAATTTTATTGAGCAATTGTACATTTACAATCATGTTTCCAACATGTGTTTACACCAAATCGAAAAATGGTGCCAACAATTTCAATAAGGCCAAACAAAAAAATATGTGTGTTTCCTGTTGCATGAGAAATATAATTGGGGTCGGTAGGTCAGATTTCTTTTTTTTATTTCTTTTTTTTACTGATATAACTTAATTTAATGCACGTTTATATTAGGTCATCTCCAAAAATCCGTTTCTCCTCCATGTGGTTGCATTTCCTAAATTTTAATGCCAGCACACTTGTTGACGCCATTTCTAAAACAAATTACTAAAAATAAACTTCAACAAATCATTGTCAAAATAAATGAGCTTTTATGGGTACCCTGTGGTACATTCGGGAATGGGAAAAAAAATATTAGGGTCGGCAAAAATCGGTAAGAAAATTAGGGTTGGTCGCACAACAGGAAACACACATATTTTTTTGTTTGGCCTAACTATTCTTGAGTGAATGGTCTGATCCCAGGTGTAATCGATGTAGATGTAGCCTTTCTCAAGACTTCATTACCCTGGATGATCATACCTCATTTTACAACTATTCTTGACTGGCTAGACTCTCATAGTTATGAAAACTTTAATTTATTGTATTCCAATATGAACACAAGACTAGCTAGTCAAAATATTTGCAGGTTGCCATGTTTTGATTCAGTCTATTATCAAACTCAAAATAGATATCAGTATTAGTTGTGTGGAAAGTTCCCATTTTACAGGGTATTTTGTTGTTGACTAGAGAAACATTTTGTTTTTTTATCTTCAGGTTTTTGTTTTCCACTAAGAAGCAACAAAAGCAGAATCCTAAAAGTGGTGAAATCCCAGTAGAAAGCTCTGACATGGCAGAAATTCTTGGGTTATGCTCAGGGCAGTTTACAGGTGCAGAATCCAAGTCTGATTCTAACACTATCAAGAAAAAACCTAAATCCTTGTTTGGTACTCCCATAACAGAGGCAAACACACAGTCCAATATGGATGAATTGCTTGACTTGTGTTCTGGGATGTTTGGAAGTAAAGATAACACTAAGACTCCTTCACATAATGCAACTGCTGATCTAGAGGATCCTGTTAATACAGAAAATAGCAAAGAGATGGACAAAGATGAGATATCAGCAGATGATGATGATAGTGATGGTGATCATGATCATGATGCTGGTGATGATAATGATGATGAAGTTGGTGATGATAAGGATGTTGATGCTCATGATGGTGATGATAATGATAATGATGGTGATGATAATAAAGATGGTAATAATAAAGAGGAAGGTGATGATGATGATGATGATGATGATGACAGTAATATCGACATGGAGAAGTTCAGAGCAAATAAGAAGTGCAAGAATACTTATGGAAAACCTAAAAAGTAAGTTTAATCAATCATGTAAACAAAATATATCAGCCCAAGTTGTCGGTGCACTAGTTACCCAAAAAATTCTGATTTGAACAGTGAAACTTCATGTGGTTGTTGGAGCATAGGTATCCCTGCTCCAAGCAATCATGCCCAGAGCCTGATCACGTGCTGGTGTATATTTTCAGAGGACAGGGAGTGGATCGTCATTGAGATAACTATTTGACATCAGTAAATCTTATGAATCAAGTACAAAGATCAGATCAAAGTCTCAAGAGCTAGATGCTATTGAAATTACTAGTTTTAATCGAGAAAGAATCACTTAAGTTTACATAACTTATCAAAACAAGAACGAGAAACTTAACACGAGGGATCTGACATGAAATCGAGGTTTCATACATGAAAGCGAGGTTACATAAAATATTATGAAATCTACATGTTTTTAAAAACAACAATGCATTTTTAACACTCCTTCTCATTGTCTCTTTTTAAAAAAAAATGTTTGTTATTGCTTTAAGGCTTCTGTACAACTCCAGCTAATTTTCTAAGTTTAACAAATTGTCCTAAATGTCTCATCATAATCAACTCCATACCTCTGTGAGTAGCCTTGTGCGACTAGTCTGGCCTTAAGCCTCTCCATTGAACCATCAGCATTATACTTCACACGAAATACCCACTTACTTCCAATTGCCTTACGACCTTCTGGCAATTCAGTGAGATTCCAGACATCATGTTTATGGAGAGAGTCCATTTCTTGCTGCATAGCCTTATGCCACTGATCAGCATCAGGACCATTTAAAGCTTCACTCACAGTGGTTGGCTCCACAAGTGCGTCACTTGCTAATGTCACCCACTCACCCAGACGATTAGGTGGTCGTCGTTCACGTGATGACTGTCTCATATCGCTTTGACCTTCATTCACATATGTATCAGCTACATCATCGCTTACATCGTCATCAATTGACAGTTCAACATCAACAAACTTGTTGACAGTTTCATCAGGTTCATCATTCTGAAGAATTCCAAACTCATTCTCATTAAACGTTACGTCACGGCTGTAGATCACACGCTGTCGCTCTACATCAAACAGACGATATCCTTTGATCTCAGTTCCATATCCAAGAAATACACACTTTCTGGCCTTTGGATCAAGTTTCTTTCTTTCATCCTTAGGAATATGTGCATACGCAGTGCAACCGAAGCACTTCAGATTTGACACATCAGGCTTTAAACCGGTCCAGGCTTCATAGGGAGTTTGACCATCAAGTGCTCTCGTAGGACTTCGGTTATGCAAGTAGACTGAAGTATTTAGTGCTTCAACCCAGAATTTCCGAGGTAGCTTAGCATGAACCAGCATTGATCTCACTGATTCAACTAATGTCCGATTGAGACGTTCTGCCACTCCATTTTGTTGAGGTGTATATGGTACTGTAGTCTGATGAACCACTCCTTCTGACTTCAGGAAGTTATCAAAATCTGTTGATACATACTCGCCTCCATTGTCTGACCTTAGAACTTTCAGTGTGTAGTCGCTTGATTTCTCTACTAGTGCTTTCCATTCTTTAAACTTTTGAAAGGCTTCATCCTTTTTCTTCAATGTATAAACCCACACATAGCGAGTTTTATCATCAGTCAGTGTCATAAAATATTTTGCACTTCCTGCTGACTTTGGAGTGATCTTTCCACACAGGTCACTATGCACTAGACCAAGGGGCTCAGTTGCTCTCTTTGCACCAGAAGTTGGAAAGGCACAGCGGTGTAACTTTCCTTGCACACAAGCTTCACAAAAATCAATATTCTTCTTGGGATCAAAATCAAAGCCAGTCACTAGAGATTCGTTTGCTAGCTTTTTCAGATTTTGAACACCCAAGTGTCCATATCTCTTGTGCCATAGCATTTCCTTTGACGTGTCTGACTTAGTAGTCATGGCATTTGACAGTTCCACTTCCCGACGATACTTTAGATGAAACAAGTCTCCTATTTTCTTTCCAACAGCAATAGTCTCTCCATCAGGACGAACAATCATGCATTCACTGTCGTCAAAACTGACCTTTAAACCAGCACCGGTAGCTTTTGGTACACTTAGTAGACTATAGCTGAGTTTTGGAACAAAAAGCACATCTTGTAGATAGCAACGTTTTTCTTTTTCATCTGACAGAACAGTGTACAAGATCACTGTACCACGAGCAGTAGCATTAAGTACTTTTCCATCTCCAAGTTGAACTTCTACGGGCTTGGACAGTTCGACAATGTTCCTCATCAAAGTTCGGTCGTGTGTCATGTGACACGTCGCTCCCGAATCAATGATCCACACGTTATTACTGCAAGCACTTGCTGCTAAGGCCTGTGTCACAAGTCCCAGGCTCTCAGATTCAGAGTCAGCTGCAACAACATTAGCTTTGTGCTTTACTGATTTAGATTCTTGCTTACTTTGCTGCTCCTTCTCATTTTCCTTCTTGAGACTCCAGCAATTACGCTTTAAGTGGCCAGGCTTTCCACAATGGTGACACTTCGGACGATCTTTCGTCTTCTTTCCCAGCATGACTTTCTCAGTGGACGTTTCAACAGTCCCGCGTTCCTTCAGCTTGTTCTCTTCGTGGAGCAAACGTTCAGTTACTATTTCCATGCTTGGTACTTCAGTATTCGCCTCCAAAGCAGTTACCAGCATATCAAATTTATCTGGTAGACTCGCAAGTAATGTTACGACTTTATCTTCGTCCTCCATGGGAGCACCGATAACTGCCAGCTCATTGAAGATCTCTGTTATTGCTTTTACATGACTCTTCACCGAGTCCTCTTCTTTAAGGCGCAAATTGTTCAATTTCCTTCTTAAAGAAAGCTTATTGGCCCAAGTTTTCTTCTGAAATTGTTCAGACAGCTTGTTCCAAACGACCACAGGATCCTCCGGGTCTCCCAACAAGTATAGTAATGAGGTATTTACGGAAAGCACGATGGTCGCCAATGCCCTATTTCGTCTGACTACGAACTTTGCAAATTTATCGGCTTCCGTCTCAGGTGGTGACACTTCAGTTCCACTTACTATGCCCCACAAGTTTTCTTTAATCAGGGCCATTCTGCACTGAACTTTCCAGGTGACATAGTTCGAACCATCGAGAGGAACAACGGCGACTTGGCTCCTCACAGCGTAGTCCGCCATCTTGTTTATACCAATACAACTTTAGATCTGCTTTCTCGACAACAATTCCCAGTTTCTTCACAGTTTTTCTTCGTAAGAATCTTCTACGAACTTAAACTGACGCAGTGGGAGGATGCTAGGCCCATAACCTATTGAAATTACTAGTTTTAATCGAGAAAGAATCACTTAAGTTTACATAACTTATCAAAACAAGAACGAGAAACTTAACACGAGGGATCTGACATGAAATCGAGGTTTCATACATGAAAGCGAGGTTACATAAAATATTATGAAATCTACATGTTTTTAAAAACAACAATGCATTTTTAACAGATGCAAGTCCCTAGCTTTGCTTTTTCACCAACAAAAAATATAGAAGATTATGGGTTATATTACAGCACACATCAAATTATATTTAAAAAAATGTATATTTACAACCATCACTCCCCATTGGGGCCCTTCCGTCAGGTTTGCTCACACTCACTACCACTACATCCAATATTTACAACACACAACTCTGCTCCCATGTTGATTTTTTCGGAGGGAGGAAAACCAGATAACCCAGAGAAAGACCCCTGTGGCATGAGATAGAATACCACATCAAACAAACAGTACTATATTCACTTGTCGCCCGAGCCGGGAATCCAACCCAGGTTACAGTGGTGAAAGGCCAGCGCTCTCGCTGCTAGGCCACTCATGCCTACATTGACTTTCTATGAAAGTGAAAAATGAATACTTTATATAGATTTTAAATTTTATAGGGTATTTGACAAGAAGCTGTTTTATGAAGAAGAAGCAGAGTTATCTGGTAGTGATATTGGTTCTGATGAAGACGATGATATTGATACTGATGATGATGTCTTGGAAGAAGATTCTGATCAGGAAGAACTTCCATCAGATGAAGAACTACAGAACCAAATCAATAGAGTACACATGTAAGTATAGCATGTGATATTTCACATATAAATATGAGAAATTATAAAATACAGTAGTAGCCCAGTATAAGAACCTTAAATTTTCATTTTAGCCTAAATAGGTTCTTATAAGGCTCTTATATAAATAGTACTTAAACCTTAATAGGTTCTTATGTGGAAGGGGCTGAAAGTGAAAATTTTAGCCTTACAGGTTCTTATACATGGCCTATTACTGTACATAATAGAGCCCATGGAAGTGGAAAATATTACTTTAGTCCCGAGGGGGTACTCCCTTTGTCCAAGTGGTAGTGTCGATCAGCGTTCGGCTTTGAAAATGACCCTTAAAGGTATGCATAAATTAAGAGAGCTGTTAAAGCTGTGTTGCTTTCAAGCCCTGAAGTACGACTGTGTGAAGTTCTTGACAGCCTACAATCATGTGCAAAATACATATGCACATGAAAATATTTTCAACCCTAAAAGAATCTCCAATCACCCCTACCACTTGGACAAACCAAGTACCCCCTGGGACTTTAGTTATATGTGTCTGTTTCCTACAGGAAATCCATCCTTGACCAAGACAAAGCAGAGCTAAGAATCATGCAAGACATTTATCTTCAAGATGGTGATCTACATGGAGAGGGAAGGAAAAGAAACTTCAAATGGCGTGGCATTGATTTCAATTCCCAGGCTGATTTGTTTGACAATAAAATGTGGAATGAAGATGATGATAATGCAAATGTGGAGTTGTTGACAGAAGAGGAGAGCAAAAGAAGAAAAGAGAGGTTTGAAAGAGATAATTTCCTGCGAGAAGAGATGGTAAGGGTTATTACCACAATACTAAGATGCACTAAATGACAAAGATCTTAAAACACCATAAAATTATGCATAGATTTACTGATGTTTAGAGCTTGAGCCCTTCATCAGAATAAAAGAGCTAAAATGAAGTATCATTTGTTACATTATTACACATTTCATTATATTGCCTATATAGTCCTTAAAAATGGTGACTTTACAATTTGTTTGTTTGAACTTGTGGCTACAAGTACTTGTTTGTCATTTGCTAATGTATCTGTCTGTCTGAATGTCTCTTTGTTGGCCTTTTTTTTTTTTGCTAATATGTTTGCTGGTTTGTTTGTTATCATTAGAGTATATAGTGTCGCGACAATCAAAAGAAAATAAACAACGATCATAATCATACACAATAACCACAAATCAGACTAACATAATTATATATCTACATTAGAGTATAGTTTGTATTGATTCTGCATTTATGTGAATGAATATGAACTCACAAATTGGAAGATTCCATCTTAATCAATCATGCTATCAAACTGATCATTGTCAGTGTTCACTTAATGTATGTGTGTATTGTTTCACAGCAAAAAGGTGCAACCAATAATAGCATTGTGGATATAGATGATAACAGCCAAGTCATTCTCAACATTATCAAAGACACAAGTAATGCAGCACCTGCAGGTAATGTGGTTGGATTTACTGGCATTGTTTATCTCTGGGTTATGCAGTCTATCTTCCTCTGCAAAAATCAACTTATGAGCAGAGTTGTGTGGTAAAATATTTAAAGTATGGTGAGTGTGGGTCTGATTCTCCCCAGTTATCAGGGCTCTTGTGTCTGGCTAGAAGATTGGAACATTAAAACAAATTTATGATTAAAATTTATCAATTCATTAATGGGTGACACGGACAAGTTAGTTTTAAAAACTAGGAGAAAAACACTCTTCCAAGCTCTTGAACTGGCTTCTCAGACCATTAATAGTTCTTGGAGAAATTCAAAGCAAAAGTTGGCCAGATTTATCTAAATAAAAATCTCCTTCATGGTAGTGATTCCTTTGAGAAGAATTGATGAATGTACATTAAGTAAATGAGTCAATGAACTTAAAAATTTGGGTGGCATGGTTTACAGCACGCCCTTCACCGCTGTCATCCAGGTTGGAGTCCCACCACAAAAATGAATGTTAGCAAGTTTTGTGATAAAATATTTAACTTAGAGGTTACGTGAGTGTGAGTCTCCCCAATACACTGGATAAATACACTGAGACTTGTGATTTATAATAATGACATTTTATAATCCTGTTGTTTGGTTTATAGTCTCATCTACAATATCTGATAAACCTCAGCCAATTTGTAAAAAGCCTGTTACTCCAGCTCCTAGGATTCAAAGAATACCAGTAAGTTCAATACAATTGGCCATGTTCTAAACGAGGAGAGGACACGGTACTAGTTTCTAGAATTAATGCAATAAAAAAAGAGAATAAAGAATATAAACTGCATAACATGAAAAAGCAATCATTATACCATAATAAGTTATAACGTGCTCTCTGATTGGCTTTTTAGCTATGAACAAAAAATGAATGGAGCACGCTGATGTCAATTTTTTTCAAATATTTTTTTTTTTTTCCGATAGAACGCGCGTTCTGATTGGGTGCTAAACAGTTCAACATCATTTTTGAGCGAACGTGCGCAATCAACAGTCAGGTTTTTCGTTGTATTGACTTTTCGTGCGCGCTTAGTAGTCAGTTTTGAGAAAAGGTACACAAAAAACAGTTTTTATCATGTAAATGTTCTAAAGAATTTACTGAATGAAGTTGTTCTAAACAAATTTGAGCCATTTGTTTTAGGAGACAAGTCACTTGATTGATTAAGCTCGAAAATTTTACAAGAATATGTGATTTGATCAAATCAAAATTATGCATTATGATAACTTTTTGTCTATGTTATAAAAGAAATGGTTCATAAATATTTGTGCGTCCATCGTGTTATGGGTGCACTTAGGAGGTTGCCTAAGCACTCAAGAAGCTAGAGTTGCACTCCACTTTGCGTCGTGCAACTCATTACGCTTCTTTCGTGCTTAAGCAACCTCCCGCGTGCATCCATAATACGATGGACGCACGCTACTTATGAAACATTTCTTTAATCAAAATATACAACATAAATTTTCATACTATTATTTTGGTTGTATATTTCCATTGCAAAAGTCTCTCATAGATCCATAAATTTACAAAGAAATGTATGGTTTGTCCCTCCTTAATAATTTTTCACATATTTGAGAAGCTGCTGCTTGGTTCATTATTCAACAGAATATAATGTTCCTCTGCAATCTTGTATAATTTGATGTGCTCATTCATGCTATGGACTATATTGGCCAATGCTATACCCCGAATCAAAATATGGTGTACAATTTTAATAACTATTGTTCTTGACTAACTAGCCTCGTGTTTACGTTGAAACACAATGGCGTTTTCACATGTATGAGAGGCTAGTCAGTCAAGAACAATAATTATTAAAAAGAAACGCCACATTTCGATTCCGTGTATTGTGAACGGTCATTGTGAACTTTATTGCTGAAAAAAACTTAGCACTTATTTTCTGTTTTTAGTCCCAGAAAGGCTCTTTTCTAAACCGTAGCAAGGCCACACTTACTCGCCTATCAAGCATCACCTCCAACACACCAAACGCTTCAGCCAGCGGTAGAGGATTTGTTTTCAAAACAGTGGATGAGAAAACAAAGGCTGAAAATAATTCAAAGGTTTGTCTTTTTTGTGTGTAAACTACAATACAATCCTTACTTTTATCTGAAAACTCTAAGAAACTCCCCTCTCATCTGTTAATCCTCCCCTCATTCTCTTTCGGCCAGAATTTCACTAAATCAAACTTCAACTTGTTTCTCAGAGTCAAGGTAAAAGTAGGGACTGTTTTACAGTCAGTTTTGCAGTGTTTTTGTTTGTTCATAATTATGTCATTTTCTCTTCTTCTTTTTTCTCCATGTTTAATCAGTTTCTCCTTTGAAATATTTAAAGGTAGCTCTTTCGCTTATTTGTTCATTGCTATCTTCATTTATCCATTCATTTTTTTCAAATAACTATTCATTCTGTCATTTATCCATTCATTCTTCCATTTATCCATTCATTCTTTCATTTATCCATTCATTATTTCATTTATTCATTCATTCTGTCATTTATCCATTCATTCTTTCATTTATCCATTCATTCTTTCATTTATCCATTCATTCTTCCATTTATTCATTCATTCTTTCATTCTTTCATTTATCCATTCATTCTTTCATTTATCCATTCATTTTTTAATCTAACTATTCATTCTGTCATTGACTTATCCATTCATTCTTTCATTTGTCTATTTATTTATTAATCTAACTATTCATTCTGTCATTGATTTTATCCATTCATTCTCTCATCCATCCATTCATTCTTTTTTCCATTTTTCTTTTATTCATTTACTTTCATTTCCTTTTATCTATGTGTTGTTCTTTCATATATTTATTTGTATGTATAATTTATTTAGAAGATGCCACGAACCACATCAATGGTAGAACCAGCAGCCAAAAGACCAAAGTTTGACAGAAGTATGAGTGACACCTCAAAAAATAGCATATTCTCAAAGTTTTGATGCTTATATTTGTGCATAGAACAAATCTTAATACAAGCAATATTATTTGCAAATTGCTTATCATACATGCAAAAAAAATACCTCATTGTATTAAAAAAAAAGAAAACAGGTCAATCATTAATTATGGTGACCAAAAGATCAACCTCAGCCTAGAAAGCGTGTGATAAATTCTTTAGAATTTGACTAAAGTCTGTGGTAATTAATTTTAAGGGATATACATATTATCAAACAATTGAAACACTTAAATATTCCACAGACTGTAGTCAAATTCTAAAGAATATATTACACTCTACTGAGGTTGATCAATGAGAACCGTGAAATGTTCCTTTTAATACTGTTCCTGACTGACTAGCCTCTTCTTTAAAAAACATCAATGAACAGGAGTCAGTGAGTAAAAGCTGGTACACACTAGGTGACAAGTCGCTGCAACACAACTAGGCGACACGTTGAGGCAACAATTCCCCTCATGTGCACAGAGAATTTTTACAGGAATTTTTGTCCCCAAAAGAGAATTTTGTCCCTGCAACAAGTCAGGTCGCGGCAACAAAATGATTGAAAGTAGTGTCACAGGGACGTGCTTTGGAAGCATAACATACTAAACTATGTGTCACCATGTCGTGTTGCAGTGACTTGTTGTCTAGTGTGTACCAGCCTGAGCAATACTTGTGTAATGGTTTTTCAGTAAGCCTAACTTAATGCTCTCATTATACATCGTTACTGCTTGTTGCACAAGTATATACAAGTTACAAAGCAGTTTTATTAGTATATTTTTATAATCAAACCCATACATTTGTAAATAATAGTCTGTTGAAATATTTAAAATAAACGGTTTGCTCCGAGCTCTTGTTGTGTCATTTCATATCCTGCTATTTAAAAAAAGGGTTGGTGAGAGCTGTTATGTGGCATGTTGCTTACCAAAAGCGACTACCCAAAGGATCAGGAGAAACTAAAAACATGCAAAATTTGCTACACGTCCTGGCACATGTAAAAGATTAGAATGATAACCATGATAATGGTACTGTTACTGTTAAATACTTTAGTATAAAAAGTACAGTATGTCATTTAATATTATTTTATACAAAAGACTGAATTTTCAAATTCTAAACGTTATCATTCTAATCTTTTACATGTGCCAGGATGTGTTACAAATTTCGAATGTTTTTAATTTCTCCTACTCCTTTGGGTGGTCGCTTACGAGAGTCAACTGTATTACACGTTATCAAGGCTGAGATTGTGGACGTAAACAGTGAAAAGCTATATTGTAATTAAATATATTCATAATAATGTTGTCATTTTGTGGTGTTATCTTGCTCTGTTGATGTTTCATGGGAAATTGTCCATATCCTCAAGATAGGACCGAACATAAATTGATGTAGTGTTGCCATGTTGAATGGATCCTCCCTGGAATGTACACCTGGGCCTCTTCTTTGGAAAATATTGACATATTCATCACTATCATCATCAGTTTCTGTTCTTTGAGCGCAGTCTAACTGATGATTACATAGTTTGTCTGATGGAAACAGCTTTTCACAAAACTCACACGGCAGAGGCATTTCATCATTGTTCACATATTCATCATCATCATCATTGTGCTCATCGGCATCATCACCATGTCCACACTCTAGCTGATGATTTTGCAGCTTATCAGATGGATAAAGCTCATCGCAAAACTCACATGGGAGAGCATAGATTGAGTTGTTTCCATCACTAAAGCAACCATCTGATGTCTCTACCCCTCCCCTGGGCGTGAAGTTGTGGTCATTGGAATCGTAGATGACTTCGACGTCGTCTTCCTCTGTTGCCGCTGGACATGTTGATTGGTGTGTTGCAAGCTCGTCTAGACCAACTTGTTGTTCGCAGAATTCACACGGAAGTGTGACGCTTTCTTCGTCTTTCGAAATTCTCCTGTGCTGTTGTCCTTGAACATTACATACTTGTGACATCCATCGCAAAGCTCAGTTCTTGATCGGCAGAATAATTCATGGTCGTTTAACTTACTAAATGGTAGCTCCAATCCGCAAGTTGAACACTCGACTAGTTTTTCCAAACACCAATTTTCCATATGATCCTCTAGTTTCGGTTTAATAACGTCTTGGCCACACAATCCACACTGAATAGTTTCATGGTTTTCTTTTCTGTGTTGTTCTTTTAGGGAAATGTGTACAGGTTCGCCACACTCGACACAGATCTCCAAGTTTCTTGAACAGTGAGCAACATGCATAACATAGTTCACACTTGGGATTTCTCGCTTACAATTTCTGCAAACCTCTACAGTATCCATCTCGCAAGTAGAGAAATATTAAGTGAAATAGTTTTGTTCTGCTTATATACAGTGTACATTGTCTATGATGACGTAAACTTCTATTTTTAGAAACTGCAAAAAAACCCTGAAATTCGAACTAGAACATTTGGACTTTTTCGTCTAGAATTTTCCAGAACAGTCGATTGACCTTGTTTATCCTACCACAGGGATCCCAACTTACCTTATTATAGGAAATTAACGTTTCACCTATTTAACGCGAATTTTAAAAAATCGCGTTAATTTAGGTCGCGAGAATTTCCTTTTAACGTTAATTAAAAGGTAAATGATAAAGTTGGATGTTAATTTAAATAACACTATTTTAATTTTTATCCAAAGTCTACAAGAATGTGAAACGACCCACAGTGCTTCCTCCGGGTCTATCTCATCGTCACTACTCGAACCTTCTATTAAATACAGAGACTGGCTGAGCATGGATATTTGCTGACCGTAGGTTATCACGTTTGTCGTTTGTTTATGCCACGTCAAAGAACTTTGCAGCTGTTAATAAAATTTTGTTTTGATTTGTTATTTGGATCGATCGCGTTAATTTCCTTCCTTTAAAAATCTTTAGCCCCTTTTCGCGTTAATTTTCTTCATTTAAATAATAATAATAATAATAATAATAATAATAATAATAATAATAATAATAATAATAATAATAATAATAATAATTAATAATAATAATAATCACTTTAATAATAATATAATATTAATATAAAAATATATAAAACTATCTAAAAAATTTACAATTTCGATTATATATAAATATACAAATTACAATGCATTCAATTTATAAAAAGGATCATCTAAGAATGTTCTGATCAAACTTATACAAACAAATAATACAGATCAGAATAATAATAATATAAAAAGATATAAAAATAAATAAAAGTCTAGCTTATTCGGGCAATAGCGTTATCGAGGGAAATGTCTACATTTGTAGTATCAACAGTTCTTCTTATTGACCTTGATCCTCTAAGGCATAGCAAAGCAGAGCGTATCAGTGCAAAGGAAACTTTGGCCCTAACCCATGACATCGTATTAGCATAGTTCTCTCCCTTCTTAATCGATATTAATTCAGCTAAGCGTTTATGGTATAATAATAATAATAATTTATGGTATAATAATAATAATAATAATAATAATAATAATAATAATAATAATAATAATAATAATAATAATAATAATAACTGAATAATAATAATAATAATAATAATAATAATAATAATAATAATAATAATAATAATAATAATAATAATAATAATAATAATAATAATAACTTTATTATAGCCCTTTACACAAGTTTCAAAGTGCTTTACAAAATTACATGATCAAAATTTCCTAGAAATAAAATGTGATAAATATATATAAAATGATAACTATTTACTAATAAAACTATCTACAAATAAGCATTTAAAAGGAAAACTACAGATCTAATATATATATTATAAATATGCTTCTTTATTTTGAGGAAGAATATTCCACAAAATGGGACCACAGACGGAAAAAGCTCGTGATCCATACGTCTGTAATTTAAACTTAGGTGTTACGTGACAGAATTTCGATAGTTAACAGTAATATGTTGCGTGAAAAATTATGATAACTCTATTGACATTGATATGATCGCAACGCAATTTATGAGCCTGCAATATTCTCCTACACAAGTCTTAACCTGTTTGTCACATGAAGGTCGCATGATGTACAACGTACCTAGTATTTGTCCTTGACTGACTGGAAATTCGGATCTGTACAAACATGTACATTATGCAATATCTTCGAGTGACCACCTAGGGTTATTAGCCTTAAGAGTAAGCCTTTAAACTGTCGCTTAGCCTGTTTAGCTACGATTAGTCTTGACCTGTGACTTTATTATAAATTGTACTTTAATTGTCCGCCAATTGATTTATGCATCGACAACGCCTCCAAATATAAATTCCTAGTTAATAGAAGATAAAATCTGTTTTAGATCGAATTATTGTCAATTAGTAATTAACACCTTATAAATATCGAGTATTCAACATTGTAAGTTAGTTCAGCTGAGTTCAGCTTAGCCTTGTAGTCGTTCAGTTGACTACATCCAGTTTACGAATAAAAGATCCTTGGTTGCTCGAATGAGTAGTCTCCTCGTAACACTCACAAAAGAAGAGGAAAAGAAAATCATAAAAAGCCGTTAAATGCTAACTTTTCATGTCAAAAACAATATTTCAAGGGGGTAAGACGGACGACAGGTTTATAGAGGAAGAATTAAGTATTAGATTGAATTGAAACTTCAAACTTCAAACTAAAGAATAAATTATCTCATCATGGCAAAGATGAAGCGTTTTGTTTTTCGTGTTGCAATTTTTTTTACCCCGCAGGCATCTTAGCCTGAGAAAACAGACGTTAACAACGTCTGTTTTCTCAGGCTACAGGCATCTGTGCCCTCCAAAATCATCTAGGCAAGTCACCAAGTCCTGCAAAGGTCCTATTAATTAGGTAAAATCAACCTTCTCCCTCCCTTTATATTTTGATTTTCCCTCCTCCCTCTATTTTTACCTCTTTTTCTCCCTCCTCCCTGATCCCGCCGTTCCTCTCCTCTCTGACAAACTGTGGTTAACTGTTTTTCAAAGCATAGAGTCCTATCAAAAACTACCCCAATGTTTCTTGCATTATCAGAGACTTTAATGAGTTCATTAGCAGCATAAATAGAGTCTAGTGGTGGTGTTGGACGATGCGGTGCATGAAGTAGCAGGAATTCTGTCTTATCGTTATTTAGTTTCAAGTTGTTATACTGACAGCATCCAGCTATCAATATCACGTATGCATGCTTCAACTTTGTGCTTACACGATACCATATCCTTTCCTACGGAGCAATTAAATGTGTAATAGACCTGTGTGTCATCTGCGTAAAAGTGGAAAGAATATAATAACGAATTTTCCCTTCTGAATCGCGTTAATTTAGGTCGCGTGAATTTAAATTATGTTAATATGTCCGAGCGTTAATTTCCTATATTAAGGCACATCAATTTCCACGCATTTAAAACCAAAGTTTAGAAATAAACATTTTTTCTGATTTTGAAGCTAGTTTCAAGCGACAGTTTAGGAGCAAAATTGGCAGGCCATTTATGGTAAAAAATATGATGCTACTTTTAGCCTATGATGTCAAAGTAATTATTGACTTTCATTTCAAATGGTCTAGAAGAAAGCGCAATTGTGGTCAAAACTGCTTTTCAAAGACTATTCTATATAGACACTTTCTAAAAGATAGCAATTCCGTTTTCAGTTTCCAAAGGAAGATTGGCTTTCAAGTTTACTTAATCAAGGAAGAATGTTTCAACCATCCAAAGGTCATTTCCTACAGAAAACATCTTAAGTGAATCAAGTAAAAATATTGCTTGACTAGAGCAAATGCACTTGAAATAAAAACAAAGTAAATACTAACACATAGTATCTACAGATGATTCTCTTTTAAGACGGTCCTGAAGAGGGGGTGCGAATCCCATTTCCCAGTTTATATTTGGACCAAATCCCAGTCAAAAATCCCATAATCCCATCAGGTTTGCTCAAGTTTTTAATCCCATTCCCATTTTCTATTGTTCTTTTATTTGTAAGTCCCAGTCCCAGTGCATCGAATCCCATTTTCCCAGTCAAAAATAAGGATAATCCCAGCTCCCATTTTACCTTCAGGACCCTCTTTTAACGACCATGCACTCTTGTTTTATTTCCCATATAAACTCTTAATACATCTCTCTCAAGAAACTGCGAACCATGCAACTTTAGGGTTCAGGTTTTGGACTAGTTCATTGTCTAAACATAGTCACTTACAAGAGAGTGAACTAGTTGACTGTATTTGGTGACTTAATTAAATATAATTCATGAGAAATTGACAAAGGAAAACATGGTGGGGTGGTGGTTGCATGTATATCTTATACAGATTCGTCCTGAATTGAATAGTTCTAAACTGAATTTTCTCTGCCAGATTTACTTTTTGAAAATTTTAGTAAAATAATATTTAGTTTCATACTCATACAGAGTATTTTACAATATTTGCTTCCTATCTGAAATACATACAATGGTTTGTTTTCACTTTGCCACTGCATGTCCCATACAGATCGTCCCCTCATATCATATATAGTACTAATAGTTGCTGCCTCAACCAGAAAAACATTCCTGAGTCAGAGTATAATGTTCTCTTGTATATCACTTTTTTTCATGAGTTGTTTGTTACTATTAGTATCTATTTAATTTTCTTTCATTGCTAAACTGTATTTGTTTCATTACATGGCAGGACTGTAAATGAACTGCAAAGTCAACTGAGAATAACTTTAATTATCATAACTATAATACAATAAATATTACATGTGATCCATCTCAAATGATGATAGCCTAACTCTGCAAAATTATACAAAGTCACATTAAGGTAGAGCTTACTTTTAAAACTAACAGACTCTTTCAAGGTCCACATGGAACAACATCAGCCTGGATAGCATGTAATATATTATTTAGAATTTACTAAAACCCAATGGAATTTTGAAGTGTTTCAATTGCTTGATGTGTACATTCCTTAAATTATCAAAAACTGCAGTCATGCAAATCGTAAAGAATATATTAAATGCTATCGAAGCTGAGGTTGTGGACTCGAATATGAAAAGGTCTGTTTATAAAAAATGTATAACACTTTATTGCCAAATATGGAAAAGTGCAAACATTTCAGCTTGTTTTATGGATGACAGAAGAAGTGGCAGTAATTTTTTTAATTGGTAATTTCTTAATAATTATTTTAAAATGCAACTAATTTTCCAAATGAATCAAGATTAAGAAATTACTTTAACTCATTTACTGTCATTTTTCCTGTATATTTGTAAATTCTAAGGTGAATCTTTGCACTGTTACCAATATGTGCTCTTTCCGATTTCTTAGTGCAAGTTGCCTATTCTCTATGTGCACATTTGAAAGGATTTTCATAAAAGAACAATATTCATTCAAGTTGAACTGGTTGTCGCATATCAATAGTGCTCTTCACAGTTCCCTGTGCCATCTTGAAAGGTAGCCGGGCCTTTGCATTGAAGCTAGATAAACATTGATCTTGCAATGATAGAGACACATGAATGGCAAGGTGTTAAAATGTCTCTATCATTGCAAGCTCAGCGTTCGTCTAGCTTCAATGCAAAGGCCCGACTACTTTTAAGATGGCATAGGGAACTGTGAAGGGGAGTATTTGTAAATTCAAACATGACTCTAGATAATATAATTTTTAAATTAATCTTTTTACATGGTGTGTTATCGTACAATTTTCTTGAGAATATCATTCGCATCCTAAGCAGAATATTCTTTCATGTCTTTCATCATAACTGTTGATATGAAATAAATCACAACATTGATTAGATACATGCTTTGAAAATGAAAGAATGCCACTACATTAAACAGCAAAATTACTAAATATGGAAATATGAATGAATGAATAAATGATAAAAATAAACAAGTTAATAAATCAATTGCATGTAACATAATAAAAAAACTTCAATAGACGAATGAACAAACAAATGTATGAAAGCATGAATGAATATATTTTAGTTACACCTGTAATTTTTTTTATATTTATACACAGAATCGAAATATGACGTCCAATTTTAATAACTATTGTTCTTGACTTGACTATAGCCTCTCATACGTGTGAAAACGCCATTGTGTTTCAACGTAAACACGATGCTAGTCAGTCAAGAACAATAGTTATTAAAATTGGACGCCATATCTCGATTCGGTTTATAGTTCATTGTTTAAGCAAATCAGATACTAATAAAAAAAAGAAAGCTTTATGAATTTGTATATTTTTTATCTGTTCAGTTTTGATTTTAAGCTTTTGAAATATTGTGATACCCCTCAGGGTAGTAGGTTCATGGCGGTACTGCTGGTTAGTGGGAATGTTGTGCTCATCCATGATAAGGGCTATTAGATGTACTTTCCAAGAACAGTTTTCAGGAGACATGCGGTTATTCTTCATGTTCTGGAAACTTAGTTCATTGTTTGTTTGATGTAAGTTACACAGGGTATCCAATCAATGAATTTGATAATAATTATTAAATAACAGTTAATGCCAATCAATACCAATCAAATATAAATTAATCAATAAATATTGATAAATATCAATGAGCAATCAATAAAAAACCATGTGTGATTTTTGATTGTAATTGATAGCAGACAGTGTTACTACTAAAACCTGGGCCTCCCAAGCAAATTTAAAAATAGAGAATTTTTGAGATCAAACAAAAAACTTGTACAAGTTCTTATAGGCTATTCAATTGTTTATTTGTAGAAATTCTATTGTTCATATTCTCGATCATGATTGGATAATTATGTTTTAGTGGCCCTGGTTTCAGTAGTCGCACTGTAATTAGCATATAGATTGCTATTGATTATCTTTATTTTCAATCAATGCCCTTGTGATTATCGATTGGCGAATATCAATCAATATCAGTTAAAAAATACTATCGATTGATACCGATTTATCGATTGAATTTCCAATCGGTTACCCTGGCAGGTTAAGATTCCCCCCCCCCCCCCCCCCCCCCCCTCCTCCTCTCTTGCATGGTATGAACCAGGATCGCAAAAGATAATATTGTCTACCCCGTATTTCTGTGCAATACCTACTTACTTTAGTATTGAACACAATCCACAAAAATTCCCTCGGCAATTATAACAGTTTCTCGAACAAGCAGAACAGATTTTCTTGCTACAAAACACACACACATCACTGCAGTTAGCAACGCTACAACTTTGACATTTCAGCGAGCTTTCCTGTGCGTTTAGACAATTGTCATCGAGCTGTGTCCCGTAGAGTTTAGCTGAGGCTTTCATCAGAAGATCTGTTGTCTTTGCTGCGAAGAAAAAGTACATTGTAAGCGAATTAAGAGCATTGCTTGAAGAAACGCGAAAACTGACAAAAACGGCTTGCAAATTTCGACTTGTCGTACCATAAATCTTCTTCAAATGCGACTCTTTTTCGACATGGAAGTTGTTAACATGTATCTTCATCTGAAGTGGTGAGTAGCTGTCGAAAGGAAAGGCTCTTTTGGGCATGATTTCTTCAATAAAATCGCATAAAACTCAAGCAAACAAAATTCAACTTCTATTTCGATTGATCCTCGACTGATAGTGACAATCTACGCCATCTGATTGGACAACTTTTCCCGCCAAATTTGATGCTCCTTTGCTGCACATGTGCAATGAGAAAAGGCGCTGGAATCAAAATAACAGGCTCAGTGATGGCGGATGTGTTGAACAAATTATTAACAGGAGAAATAGCCTTAGATGATTTTCTTGCAACGCTTACCGATGGAAATAACAAGGTAGGGCTCTAGTTGAAGTATTTTATGTCCTTGATAAGTTGTCAGAGATTTTAGAAACGTGTCTTGAAGTTGATCAATGATTTATATTATCGTTCAACATGAATCTATTCCCAGGATTTATAAAAACGTCGAATCATCAAGGGCCGTTGTAAAGATAATAATAATAATGAAAATAATGATGGTAGTGGCGGCCATTATGATGATTAATGTTGCATGCTATTAAGGACATTCCGTAGTAATAGATTTTGACATCACTTATTATTGAAACTTTGTACAGTTATACTTTAAGACATGGGCATTTCAAAAATGAAATAAAAAAGGGGGGTCACCGTGTTGGTTTTGGCACTAGATCACGTCAAAGTTACTCATTTTGACGGCGCGAGAGTAATATTTCGATGTATAAAATGAGAAGAAAAGGCGATTAATGGCACTCTTTTTTGATATTAGTATTGAAATATTAGGTTTAATTACATCTTAGCATCCCAAGTCTTCATTCACACACAATACTTGGATAGTAAAGTGGACCTGTTAAAAGAAAATAGCGATAATGCAATACACAAGCGTATTGATCGCGAACACATTTCTGAAATATCTAGAAATCTGGACATAAATTTTTATTCAAACTCGGATATGTGTTTGCAAACCTGGATACCATTAGTTTAACACCATAAAAAAGATAGGTCACCGTATTCGTTTTGGCGCTATGGCACTTTGAATGTACGAATTGAGATCTTTTAGTGATACCGACATAGCACGCGCAAGGTGCGCGAGCTGTAGCGCGCGCTCTTGCTGGTCAAAATTGTGCGCAGTAGAGCGTGCGGAATGCAAAACTACGGAATGTCCTTAAACTATCATCAATGGTTGCAATGATGATAATATTAGGATAAATAATTATGCTGATAATGACATGGAATGGTGAGAATTATTATGGATAATAAATAATAATAATCTGGACATTTTAATAGAATTTTCTAAATTATTCCAGAAAAGAATATATATTTTCCAAATGACAATTACTGATAATAATTACTGTGTTGACAGGAGAAAGATGTCCAAGGAACAGTACTAAAACTTGGTGAATTCATTCCCTTTTTTCTCAACTATTTACGTGAAAAAACAAGCCATCACCTTGCACCACGACACAACACTACAACTCCCAAGAAACTCAAACCTCACAAACATGAAATCAACCAAAGCACGCCAATATCTTCAAACCAACGAGAACAAATCCCTCACAAACATTCATCACGAGGGATTAATTTCTATTCTCCAAGAACACCATCACCACATAGATGGTTGCCGAATGGAGAAGGTCGTTTATCTCCGTCTATGAGAAGAAAATCACCAAGGGGGACTCCAAATAACCAGAGTTCCACACAGACACCTTCGCCGTTGATAGCTCAGTCTAAACCTAATTTGGATAATCTGGATGATTTTCCTTCAATTGGAGCAACACCAACTCCAAAGAGGTATTACTGATAACAACTTTGATAGACAGGCAGTCCCAGGTTGCGCATATTGTTAATTAACATCTTGTAAGGTCTTGTAAGATCTGGGGTGTGAGGTCACTGGGAATCTAACTCGGGACCTCTAGCACAGTAAGTTTACGCACTAACCAACTGCGCATCCTTGATCCTTATAACTAATTTTACTTCGACAACATCAGTACATAAAATAAAATTGTAATACAGTTCTCCTTGTTTTAGTTCTGGAAAGAAGACACCATCAAGAAGAATAACCCCAACACCAATCAAAGGAGACAATAGGAAGTCATTATCACCATTTACAACATCACCATTTATGTCAGCTAGTCCAACTGACTCAAATCTCAGCCCAATCTCTTTACAAGAAGAACGTAATATGCTGAAAACTATGAAATCTAAACGACGCAATAAAAGAGACGATAACAACTCTTGGGGAACTAGGACTAGTCCTAGTCCTCACTGTAGTTCCAAGCCTGTGTTAGGAGATTTTATATCTCCATCATCACTAGACCAGAGTTTGAGCAAGGATTTGAATATGTCTGATGTTAATTCTCCCTACTCAAAGCAACACAAACAGAATATTCAACCAAATACAATAAAAAATGATCATGAAGTACAAACTAGTTCAGATATGAACAAGACAGCTGAAAGTTGCTCAGATAAAGAGAATGTTGAAGTAAATGATGGCAAAAGTACCGTGGAAACTACTGTTAATGTTATCGAACCTGATAAAGTGCAGTTTAAAGACAAAATTGATATTCTCAGTAGACTACATTCAACATTACTAAATGGTGAGCATCTAGATCCATTTTCTTTGTAAGATTGAGGTCCCAGGTTGAGTATCTTGTTAAGATCTGGTAAGATCATCCAAGATCTTACTAAAACCTTGGCAAATAAATCTATTGTTGGCAGAAACTTAAAAGTTCATTCAAGCTCTTGGAGATTGTGGGTTACATGCCAAGATCTTGTAAGATCATGCCTGGTTCTTGCCTGGATCTTGTATAATCTTACATGGATCTTGAAAGGATGTTCAACCTGGGGAATTTCTGAAAATTTTATTCTGTTATGCATTTCTTGTTTTTCTTTCAGAATGTTTTGTCCCAAATATAACTTCTGAGATGTATTTTGTGGCTCAACTACTCAACTCTACAACAGTTAGTCCAGTTGCAGGAAGCAGTTCTGGTAAGCATGCATGTGACTTTTAACTTTTGTTCATTATATATTAAGGAAGATGCCTTGTGCGACATGTAAATTTTCTTTTATTTCTCTCATTTTTTTTTTTGAATGTAGTATTTATCACTCAATAAAATTGTTGGAAATAAAGTGTCATTCATTGGTTCATTCATTCTTTTATTCATCCACCTATCTAATAAATGTTATCCATTCTTTCATTCATTTACTAATTCATTCATTCATTCTTTCATTAGTTCATTCATTGATTCATCCATTCTTTTATTCATCCATCCATCTATCTATCCATCCTTTCATTCATTCATCAATTCATTCAAGATATCCATTTATTCATCCATCCATCTATCTATCCATCCTTTCATTCATTTACCTAATATTCATTCGAGACATTCATTTATTCATTGGTTCATGCATTCTTTTATTCATCCATCCATCTATCTATCCATCCTTTCATTCATTCATCAATTCATTCAAGATATCCATTTATTCATTGGTTCATTCATTATTTTATTCCTCCATCCATTTATCTATCTATCCTTTCATTCATTTACCCATTCATTCATTCATCATTTCAAACTATTTTGTATCAACCATATATATGTAAGTTATTTTTGTTGCCCTATCTTTTCATTATTCAATTATTTGTGGTATGTTGGTTGTTTTTTCTAACATCCATTGCAATACATTTCTTTAGAAAAGCTAGATGAGGACAATGTTTTGCATTCTATTCACAATACAGTGTACTTTGCAGTTCTTGTCCTAGAAAAAACTAAAAAGTGAGTAAAATAATATACCAGTACATGTTTGCATACTGCCATTATTTAACTAACTGTACCCCAAATAGCAAAATGGGGACAAATTTGAATAACTATTCACATGACTGGCTTGCATCTTATACATACTCTGTGTTCTAAATAGGAGTAACAGTGATGGTGGATATTTTACTACTTGAACTGTAATAATTAATTAAATTACTTCAAACGAGAGTAAGAAGCCCATAAAATAATTTTCAAGCAAGCCAGAGTGATAATTAATATATGCATTTTTGGTTATTTGACAATATTATGGTTGATTTGTGAAATGTGGCTTGATTATGTGGATCTGCACCAGTCCATGGGATCCTGCTATGTCCTATTATAGCTCTCTATAATAATTTATGTAAGTTCTACAATTTTTGTCATTTGCAGAGTGATCTGTCTACTTGACAAAGGGACTCTAAGACTACTCGCACAAAACCAGAGGGTAAGAAATACATTATATATACACCTACTTGCAGTAAGGTTGTCATACAAACATATACATTTGTTATAAAGAAAATAAAACATTTGTGATTTACTAGGATAGGAATTGATTAAAAGACAAAAGAAGATCACTCAAGCTGAACTCTCTCTTTTGTCTTTTAATTAATTCCTTTCGCACTAAATCACAAATGTTCTATTTTCTTTGTGACAAATGTTCTATTTTGTATGACAACCTTACCACAAGTAGGTGTATATATAATAATGATTATGATTATTTATTATTATAATAATGATAGTCAATGATAATGAGATTAGAATGTTTATAATGATGATAACAATGATGATGATTATGTTGATGATGATATGGATGTCCTCATTCTCCCTCAGCCAAAACGTTTCTCCATCGGACTTTGACTCCTTTCTTGGGAATTTTCACATACAAGTAGACACTGTTTTGCAGTGTAATGGCAATGATAATCTTTTCTTTTTTTCCAGATTGCAGATTTGTCTCCAACCTTCAAACAATGGCTTGATGAAACATTTGAGGCTCATTCTGTTCCAAAGGTATGCACGTCTTGCAATTGTTATTCACAATAATTTATTGCGATCAAGCTATCCTGTGATCAAGCTATCATGTGATCATGCTATCCTGTGATCAAGCTATCATGTGATCAAGCTAACCTGTGATCAAGCTATCATGTGATCAAGCTATCCTGTGATCAAGCTATCATGTGATCAAGCTATCATGTGATCAAGCTATCATGAGATCTTGAAAGCTATCATGTGATCAAGCTTTCATGTGATCAAGCTATCTTGTGATCAAGCTATCATGTGATCAAGCTATCATGTGATCAAGCTATCCTGTGATCAAGCTATTATGTGATCAAGCTATCATGTGATCAAGCTATCATGTGATCAAGCTATCATGTGATCAAGCTATCATGAGATCTTGAAAGCTATCATGTGATCAAGCTTTCATGTGATCAAGCTATCTTGTGATCAAGCTATCATGTGATCAAGCTATCATGTGATCAAGCTATCCTGTGATCAAGCTATTATGTGATCAAGCTATCATGTGATCAAGCTATCATGTGATCAAGCTATCATGTGATCAAGCTATCCTGTGATCAAGCTATCCTGTGATCAAGCTATCCTGTGATCAAGCTATCATGTGATCAAGCTATCCTGTGATCAATCTTTTCCCCTCTCTCTAGCCTTTAGATACTTCAATCACGTCTCCTATGGGTGGAGTACCATTTAGCGCTGACAGAGACAACAAAAACAACTTTCCCAGTGATAAGGCATTCCAGAACTTTAGAAAACAAAGGTTTGTATATTACAAAGCCATTCATTTATCCATGCATGCATTCATTCATTCATTCATTTTCTCACTCGCTTATCATACTACTCATTCAATCATTAACACACATTTTCAGTGAGCATACTAGAACTGTGAACACTTGACTTTTTTCATGTTATCATTTCTGAACCTTCTACTGCTTCAAAACCTCTTAAAATGAAGTGCTCATTATAAATCTTCTTTCTAATCTACTTCATCAAGTGTTCACTGTTCCTTTACTCACTTACATACTTGCTAGTTCATTCACTACTTTGTCCATTAATACATTCATGAATCAGTTTATCAATAATCCATGCTTGAGCATAAATTATATGTCTGAGTTGACTTTGTGTGATGTGTTGTTCTTTCCCATGTCATAAGGTTTTTTTTTGCTGGCTCTCCAGTTTCCCTACCTCCAAAGAAATGAGTTTACTAAACTATTTAATGTAGTAGTAGTGTGTGTGTGAGTCTTCCCAATGATTAGGACATGTGTGTCTGGCAGAAGATTGAGACATAAAAAGTGATTTATTTGACAATAATGTAAATGTGTTTTAGGGATGTTTTCTATGAACTTGTACGAGAATGGGAAGATTGTCACAATAAACCAGGATGGACAATTGAAGAAAGCATGGGCAACAGAATACGGTAATTTGCTTTTTCATGAATTAAAAATCTATAATGTTTGTGGCTTTTAGATTTTAGATTTATATATGTTATTGTCAGAAGGAGATTACATATTTGTTTCCCGATAATCTAAATGTTTGCCAAGGCTCTATTAAATGTATTCATTGATTGTTTGAGTTGATGTTAGCATTGCTACAATCTTGGCAAAAACTAGTGAGACACTTCAATCTACAGTTTTCTCTATTTCACCTTTGACCATGTGATTTTGCCATGATCCACCCCTCCCCCTCTATGCAATGTTTTCAGTTTTCCTTGATGACTGCAATGCAAACATTGTGTAATGGCAGTCCTGAGAAGTTTGGTTTTAAAAAGCATATGCATTAACAATAAAGACTATAGTGTCCCTTTTTTGAAGCAGTTCTCTCACTTAGCTTTTGCTGAGATTGTAGTTGTTTCTAGCTGTGGTACAATGATTTTTGCTGTACCTTGTATACATATTGTACATGTTTATTATTGATTCACCTTCCCATACTAGGTCCCTTGTCCACCAAAGGCCAGAATTAGCAAACCATTCATCATTTGCAAGACTCTTCCAATCTCAGCTACTGCAGGTATAGAAAGATAATTCAAGACTAATAACTTGATGATAAATGAGAAAAGGATTGATGAAACACATATTTTGAATAGGGAAATATATCATTGGATATGGGTCCAAAAGAGGAATAAAAAATAAAAAATGGATGAGTGAACTAATGAATGAATGATTAAACATAAGAATACATACATGGATGAATAAATGAATGAAATAAATCAACCAATCTTGAAACCAGTAGAATGATGGGTAAATTATACTGATCAAATGTTTTTATCTGTCAGATGTGCAAAGGAGAAAGTCCAGGCACAAGTGGAAATGCAATGCTGGCAAGTTTTTCCAAGTCAAACCCTGATAAATTCCAAAGGTACTATCATACCATCTGATTATGTTTCGGTGTGAAGACTTAAGTTTTTAAAAGGATTATGATTCTTTAATTGTACATTGAATATAGGCTTCCTAGGTTGAACATCTTACCAAGATCCATGTAAAATCATACGGGATCCAGGCATGATCTTACAAGATCTTGGCATGTAACCCTCAATCTGCAAGAATATGCATGAAGTTTCAAGTTCTTGCAAAGATTTTAAAATCTTGAAATAAGATCTTTCTAAAAAATATTTACTTGCCAAGGCTTTAGTAAGATGTGACAAGACCTTTCAAGATCTTAACAAGTTGCTCAACCCGGATTACCCTGAGTGTAAAATTAAATTCAATAAAATACTCTTGTAAGCAATGCTATATTCAAGCCACAACTAAAAAAGTATTATTATTTAAAGGTTATATAATCGTTTCTTAACGCCATTGTCTCATGGAGGACCATGTCCACCACCATCATTCACTGATGTACAAGAATTCTTTAAGGGATTCATATCCTCTGCTGAAAGGTAAATAAATATAGAGTACTTTCATTTAATTATTTTCCTCTTTCTGTCTTTTTTTTCTTGTTGCTTGGATGTATGTTTTTGTCCTTTCAATAATTTCTTTGTTTCATTCTCTCTTTAACTTGGAATGTCCCTTATTGTGCTTATATTGATTGTTTTGTTCATGGCTTTTTGGTTATTTTTTTTTTCAGTCATTCCTTCAATCGTCATCTTATGGATCATTTACTTAATAAAGTTGAGGAGGTTAGTAGTAAATATTAAAACAAACAAAACAAAACAAAACAGACAAACAAACAGGCAAACACCCAAACCAGGTAACAAGCAAAAAAACAACAACAAAAAAAACAAACAAAAAAAAACAAACAGGCAAACAAACAAACAAACAGCCAACAAGCAAACGATTTAACAAGCAAACGATTTAACAGCAAACACATACCACATTTAAAAGTATCCATAACCATTTTGTTGTTTTTAGCTTGAAAACACAAACTTCCATCTTGATGAACAAAGACACGATTCTACAAGTGAGAAGTCCATTCAAGCAAAGGTAACTTCTTCTCACAAACAAATATACAATATTAAATAATGGGATAATGTGATGTGTTTTCTTAACCAATATATTATCTTTTTGATAATATATATATCTTATTAGACAGTTTGATGTGTAATATGGCTGGATATTTTACGAGTGAAACGCTGTATTTTGACTCGCCTCCGGGCGAGTCAAAATGTAAGTTAACGAGTAAAATATCCAGCCATATTACACATCAAACTGTTTAATAAGTTATTTATTATCCAATCAAAAGGTTTTTGTTATTTTATAATGGAAAGTATTGTTTTACTTCAGGGCTAGATAGACGAGTAAAACTATCGCTGGATATTTTTTACTCGATCCAGTCCTACTCCTGCGATATTTTTACTCGTCTATGACTTATTGGATAATAAAAGACAGAACGCTTATTTCACAATGTTTCGATGTCGCTGAAATCATTTTCAAACGAGGTTTATTCGATAAATTTGAATATTACATTGAAATGGAATTATCCTCTTGGGATCAATAACACGCGTGACAACTTATTAAACATATATAATATATTATCAACAGATCTTTTCACAGTTTTCATTGAACAACCTCAGCCTCGATAGCGTGTAATATAAATTCTTTTGACTACTCATGGAATTTTGAAGTGTTTCAATTCTTTGATAATGTGTACATTCCCTAAATTACTGCGAGCTGTAGTCAAATTGTAAAGAGTATACTACACGCTATGGAGGCTGAGCTTGTGGACTAGAACTGTGAAAAGGTTTATAGGTAGATGTAAAGTGACATATTTTGTTATGGTTTTGCCAACCAACTATTATTATAAGAACAGAGAAAATTAAAAAAAAGATCTGTTGTGGAAATTGCTGGCAAAATTACATCTGAATATTACCAACACTTGTAAACACTATGCTCACACTATTTTTGGGTCTTGATTGAGATTTAAAAACATGTTATTTCATTTCCTCCATCCAGGAGGTTCAGCTAAGCTTCTCGACATGTTTAAGTAATCTTCGTATTTTGGCCAAGTTTCTTGGATACCTCATCTTTCAACCATATTGCGGCATTACCAACCAGTCCAACCAATCACAGATGGAGAAAATCATTGCATTACGTAATAAGGTAAATCAAAGAAATAGTCATGAATGAAATTCTTAGAAAAGTATAACCGGAGAAGAAAAGAAAGAAACACACTTACAAAGGATGCAACAACAGCAAAACAGCATTGAAAGAAAACATTGAGTGAACGGAAGCATAAGGAAATTGGAAAGGAACAGTAAGTGTCACCAAGGTTGAACATCTTACCAAGATCCATATAAGATCACGCAAGATCCAGGCATGATTTTACAAGATCTTGGCATGTAACCCTCAATCTGAAAGAACTTACATGAACTTTCAAGTTTCTGGAGTGCCAAGATTTAATAAAAGATCTTTCCAAGATCCTGCCAAGAAATGTACTTGGCCAAGGTCTTAATAAGACCTTGGACGATCTTACCAGATATTACAAGATCTTACAAGGTACAGATAATCAAAATCTGTTAGAAGAAGGAGAGAAATACTAAGTACGATCCCCAAAAAATATAATTCTTCAATTCTGCATAAAGGAGAGAAGGAAGAAGACAAGGATGAATGGAAAGAAAAATATACATTATTGAACTCTACATTTGTTAAGAAATGCAAAAATCATACATCTAGTACTGCTGAACTATTATGACAAAAGGTGCATTTGCACAGAGATATACTCAATTCAGATTAAATTTAAATGTGTTTTCTATTGTTTAGAGATAGCATTTTCCCGTGCTTTGCTTAAAATTTGTGAATATTTTGCCAACATATCATGGTTTAGCCTGTGCAAATCCGCTCTATGTCATAAAGTACAGCAGTGCTAGATGACATGGAACTGGAGTATCACACACATACTCTCTATTGCATCTTTAAAGTGTGTTTTTGTTTCTCTTTCCAATAGGTCCCTCAGCCATTTGATGTTCATGTGTTCATACAATCAGCTCTCAAGAAAGGTCGTCTTGTCATGACAGTGCCCTGGGTCGTTGACTTCCTAAGTATGATGGACCTTGTGGCTCCTTATCTTGACTATTACCAGACGGTCCTTATTCTGCTGGTACAAATATACAGGTAAGGGGGCCAATATTTTGCTGGTACAAATGTACAGGTACGAAGGCTCGTACAAATAAGCAAGTTGATTTTAAGCACATATTACTAGAAATAAGTTGTCTAAGTTGACAGGACATTCCAAGGTGAAAAGGAATTATTGATGTATTTTGATAAATGTTGTCTGGGATGATAAGGCATTCCGATCATATTATCCTCCTGCGCAGACAATCTTGTATAAGCGCATTTCACATACTTCTCAATGCGTTTTACAATTATCATACTGGCGGCTTACAATCATGAGAAATTAGTAGTTAGTATGTATTAGTATGAGCCAGTAACTGATGGTGGTCACGGCCAGGGTTTGTTACGTCCTCAGTGGTTCTTTAACGTCCCTCCAATGTAGGTTAGTGAATGTAGTGTGCATAGGGGAACATGTTCTTATATGTATAGGCTAAACTTTTTATGTATTTTTTTATAGGTTATCTGGTGTTCGACATGGAGAATACACCTACTGTAGGTTGCTGATAGTGACATGTCTAGGATGGCTTTTTGAGGTTTGGTTTATATTCATTCTTTCATTTCATTCATTCAACATGCCATGAGTGTTTTGCAGTTCACTCATCTTTCTCACTCAGCAAAATTCAACATGTAAGCAGTGTTGTATGCTAAAATATTTACTGCGGTTTTCATCTTTCTGTGAACCCCGACATTCGAATGGCTAGTTGTGAAATACATAGCTTGTTGTCTCTTTCTAACCTGTGTATTTTACCTTTTCAGACGCCTTCAATACCGGAGTCTTTATTCTTCAAGTCGTTCGAAGACCAAAGTATCATTGACGAGAGCATAGCAATGTCAATTTGTTTGGTATGTTGTTGCTGTATTTGAGAAAGATCATTGAAGACTTGATAATTACATTCATTTCTTTCTGTGTAGCTTTAAGGTGTTTCCCAGTAGTTTTTTATTGACCACACTTCCCATTTTCATTTAGCGAGATGATCAACTTTCCCTGGTCTGATCAATATATATTTTGCACCAGATACAAAGCATAGATCGAATTTTTGATTAGGGTGAGCTTTAAATACCCGTAAAACGGAGCACTCCTGGAGAGAAGGGAGTAAAATGATCACCGTCGGCCCCAAGGGACTATGACTGTCACGAGTTACCAACTTTAAATAAGGTTACTTTATTTTACTTTATGTATTTCTTATAGGACTCCTCTGATATCGTTGATCAGCAAATGCTGTATTCGTGCTGTCCTTATCTTGGTAAGAGTTCATCAACTATACAAACGGGTTTTTTAAATTAGAATAATTAGATAGTATATACAAACATGCTAAACATGGCGTGGTTGCATGTGTTTGTTGTAGGAGAGATAAAGTCAGTATTATCAGAGACGTCCACGGGTATGTCAAGCCGAACAGGACAAGTCAAGAAAATAACTCCAGTCTGTACTGATCGGCCTGCAAAGATGTCATCTAGCAGCAAACATTTATTGGTAAGGCTACAGGCCCGTAGCCGGGGAAGTGGCCAGTGGGCCAGGGTACCCCCAGATTTATGTCCACTAAATTTTAAGCTAAAACATTCCAAATATTAAAGCCAGTCAAATATCAGAAAACATCCAAAATGTGGTGTTTTATACCATCATGGCTGATAAAACAGCAGATATTTCAGGTAAAGAACAGCTTGTAGTTGTTTTTGTTGGGTGGAGGACGATAATTTTGCTATACATGAAGACTTTATAGGGATGTAGAGCAAATAACAGCAGATGAATTCGTAAAAGTACTCAAGGATGTCCTAGTCTCCATGAACCACAACATCTAGCATTTAATCAATGGGAACTTAGGGGATTTTTGGTAGTTCGGCTAACAAATTTTGGTTGTACGTGCGGTTTGTGTTATATAATCATAACAAGTTGTTGCATTTATTGAAAAAAAAACCTTAAAAATAAATAAAAAATCAATAAATAAATCAACAAATTGTGCTGATATTACCGATACGGCTCCAATGATTGTGCAGTCATTGGACTGTTGACTGTGTCATCGGCTGTGACAGCAATAGGTGTATGTTGTGAGGCCTGTTCGAAAGGGGCTTAGAAGAAATGTTTGTTCACAAAGCAAACTTACTACAGACTGTATTTTGGACTAAAAGTACAAATATCATAACAATTTTGAACATAATAGCAGGCACATGATTTGATCTTGACTATTCTTCTTGTTGATTTTATTGGTCGTACTGTTTGTTTCAGGAACAACTCGAAGAAAACTTTTATCGGATTCATCCTGAATTCTTCAAAAGAACTTCAGACTTTACTGTGGATAGGTGAGCATACAAACAGATATAGTTATAATTATAATAATGATGATGATGATGACGATGTTCATGATGATGGTGGTTGTGGTGATGGTGATGGTGATGATGATACGGTTTATCCATAGGCATTCGCATTAAGCGTGTCACCCAAAAATGTATTTTTGTACCGGAATATCTCGCAAAGAAAAATGCAAAACTCATTTTGTTTAGGGTAAAAGACTGACAAGACACTGAAAAATCACTTGATGTTTTTTCAAAAAAACATTCAATTTTTTCACACGCTTTCTCCCGTGATAATGATTATAATACAGTGGTACCTCTATTAAGCGGTCACGCATTAAGCGGTCACCCCCTGATAGGCGGCCACAATAAAAAGTCCCAAATATGTTCCTATACCTATTCTATACCTCTATTAAGCGGCCACTTTGGAAAGTCCCTAGGGTGACCGCACAATAGAGGTACCACTGTACAAAACCTTTATTTACTCACCTTTCCAGGCTGTGTTCTAATGTACTGCACCAAATCAAGACATGCATCGTGCCGACAGCTATAAAGACAGGTGCACAAGAGATTGAAGCCTACCTTAAGAGTATAGGGTTCCCTTCTGAAGGGGACAATCAACAGGCTAAGGTAAGGAATTATGTATATAATAATAAATAATATTTTCCACAGCAGATCCACCTCCACAGTTGCTCTTCGTCTGCTAGCACCTACACTCACTACCTCTACATTAAATATTTTTCATACATCAGTCCTTGTATGTTGATTTTTCCTGAGGGTGAAAATACTGGAATACTCAGTGAAAAAAAAACCCTCGTTGCATAGTAGAGAACAACACATCAAACAAACTCAATTCACATATGATTTGGTGCCTGAGCTGGGACTCAAAACCGGTACTCTCACTCACCACTAAGCCAACCATGCCACCCGTATGGATTAATCGAGAAATGAAAGAGAGATTGAATGCATTAATGAATGAATTTTATGAATGAAAGAAGGAACTAATTAATGAACAAATGATTGTACATCTGCAATAAAGAATGAATAATAGGATGAGAGAATGGATTTATGGTCCTTTTCACTGTTCTCGTCGATCAACTTCAGCCTCGATAGCCTGTAATATATTCTTTAGAATTTGACTACAGTCCGTGGAAAACAAATCGGCTAACGCGTTGCTATGTATTTTTCAAACCAATTCAAAATCTTTGGGAACAGAACCTTGTGTTCCAAGATTTCCACGCTATCAAGGCTGAGGTTGATCGACGAAATCAGTGAAAAGGACTATTATCGAATAGCTTCCATTTTATAAACTGGGAATCTGGACCAAAATCGAAAAATACAGATCAAGTGCATTGACATGTGATCGATATACCATATTTTATGTGATATTTTATGTGATATTTTATGTGATATTTTATGTGATATTTTATATAATATTTTGTGTAATATTTCCATGTGATATTTTATGTGATATTTTATGTGATATTTTTTTAGGAAAAAAGCAGACCACGCATCCTTCAGCTTATCCATTCAGTAACCAGTGATACAGTAACGAAGGCTTTAGACATCATTGAGTAAGTTAAGGCGTGTGGTCAAACAAACATTATATTATCAACATTCTTTCACATTTTTACTTTAACCATTATCATAATAGGAACAGCAGTGAACTGTCCCGAAAGTCTTTCGAAGTCCTTTGCCCTGAAGATACCAACCCAAAGGTAAAATAGAATTACTTGTTCTTGCTGCTGTTGTTGTTGCTGCTGTTGCTGCTGCTGCTGTTGCTGCTGCTATTGGTGGTGATGATGATGGTGATGTTGCCGCTGATGATGATGATGATGCTGCTGCTGCTGATGATGATTATGAATCATCATTATGATGATAATGTTAAGGATGATGTCAGTGATGATAATGATAATTGTGCTAAGTGTATTTAGAGGGATTCCATGGCAGCCATGTTTGTGGGCAAGTATAAAAGAAAGTTTTTGAATGACAAATGATTTCAGTTCCCTTGAGAGAAAAGCTCCATTTTTTGACCACAAACATGGCTACCATTAAATCCATCTATATGTACTATATACAATATGAGTGGCCGATCTGTGTGGGATATACAGTTGCGAGTCCAAGATGAGCCACTGTATATCTCATACAGATCGGACTCGAATATTGTAAAGTACTTATGAAACTCCAACATTAGTTCTTTGATATTTTACTAAATTGTCAAGATAAAAGTAAATCTGGCCGAGAAAATTCAAGTTAAAACTTATGCAAATCAGGACGAATCTGTATGGGATATACAACCTCCTCCAAGGTTGTGAATTCTTTTGTCAATTTCTCATGAATTATTAATGAGTTTTATAATGATTATAGTGATGATGATAATCATAGTGATGATGATGATGATAGGATGGTGCCAGTGATGATGATGATGTTAGTTATGATAGTGCATGGATTGTGTTGATGTCTATAATGCCGTTGGATGATAGTGATAACAAAGTGCTGGTAATGATGATAGTAATGATAAGCTAAGGTGGCAGATTGGACAATGTTGTCATTATGATAATTCAATATTATAGGCTATTGCCATCCATCTGTATTTGTTTGTTTATTGTACAGGTCATAACTACCGCAGCAAAACTCACTGCACGTCACGTTAAACAAAAGTCATCAGACTGGATCCATCTATCGCTCGCAGGTAAACAAATCATGTACAATAAGGATACAGTCCACCTTTGCGGTTTCAAAAGCTCTCAGTTAAAAATGTTTAAAGTTTAGCGTGGCGTTATTTTACATTAATGATAGACAAACTATATATAATTTTAAAGCTTATACAACAGAGAATACGACTGCCTATGTTACTTTTTTGAAAAAAAGGTGGACTGTATCCTTAATACATCCCTTTTACATGTTATCTGGAGAAACATTAATATGTTAAAACTGGATAAAAATTAAATGAATGCCTAGCGCTGATAACTTGGTCGATTGCTAATGTATACGACTCTTATATCATCAATCGTGTACAACAAGAATTGACATCATTTTTACACAAAATTAGCGCTTTTTACTCCTAAGTACTCATTCAACTCAGTATTAACACAGGGAACCCAAACAAGTATCATTTCCAGAACTTATTACACAATGTCTCCTCAATCCCCTCGTCCTTTAGAATACAGGGAACCCAGTTAGGCATACCTGTTCTGTTTATTCTGTATAGGTATTGTCGAGAAGGATCTCTTCAGTCATTTTGACAGACACACCAATGCGTTATTAAATGCTAAAGCCAAAGAAACCAGGCTGCAAGAAGCCCTACAACAAACAAGCCTCTAGCCTGCAAAACTGAGGGTTTTTATGGAGTTATTTTGAAAAATCTATTTGTGGGAATCCTCTGTTGTAGCGAAAAGAAAGCGAAGGCCCCATGTTTCTCGCGGTTATCTAGATAACACAGGAACCCCAAAGCTCTATTTTCCCAAAAACTGCACAAGAACGCCTGTTCAGCCGTCTAACAAGCGTCGACACAACCAAACAATCTAATGAGTCCCCAGTATTAAATCGGACTTGCAATATAATAGAATTTTAAAAGAATAATTGTCAATTGTAAATAATTATTCTTAATTAATTTTAATTATTCTTAATTTATTACTTGTAAATAGAAATAGAGAATATATATTTTTTTCGTATTATACCAATAAACCAATGTTTTCCAAAGTGTTTACTATATAAATGTTCTTTTCCGTTACTTAAAGATGGTATAGACCTCTTTAACTTCCTTGTCTGTTTACCCATTTCAGATCACGTGATGCTAGGGATCGGGAGTTGATTCTTTCACATGTGAATGTTTAAAGACAAATTCAGTAAAAAAAAAATTAGTAAAGTTAAGTCAACATTTTTTATGCTGTTACAAATTTCATTATATTACTGAATGTTTGAAGACGTTCATAATAAAAGAACAATTCTCAAGAGGATGTCACGTGGTCTGAAATGGGTAATTTGCATACGGAGGTAAAGAGATCGATTGGTGGTATTTGTGGTGGTGGTATTGGAAACAAATAAGCATTTTGAATTAGTAACAAATAAATAAAATCGAAATATAATCAATGAAATCAAAACAAAATGAGCTTTAATGTTAAGAATCCAGTTGAACAAAAATACTTTGTTTTATTTTGTTTATTTATTGTCACATCTTTTCACCATTGACTATTAATACTGTTTACCACGGTAATGTATATTTTCAATGTAATTGTTTAAAACCCCTTTAGCAGCTTGTATACTCATTGAGAATGATGCTCTGTTTACGTGGATAAACGCGTTTGTTTTGTTCTTTATATAGTCTACGTCGTATGACTTTACGTAAGACCGTAGCCGCTATATGTTTCTGTGCAAGGTCATATATAGTTTCAATGTTTTAAAATCCTTGATCCGCTTGAGTACCCAATGACCATATATAATTCATATATAGTTTCGATGTTTAAAATCCCTTCAGCAGCTTGTATATATACTCAATGATCGAAATTGCTGTTTACGTGGCAAAACGCGTTTGTGTTCTTTATATAGTCTACGTCGTATGACTTTACGTAAGTTCCTAGCCGCTATATGCTTCTATGTAAGGTCATATATAGTTTTCCTAAGTAGTTTGTACAGAATTTCAACAGAATGATGACAAATGACAAAACTTTGTGTTTGTGATTTACAGTATGTTGAAGTTCTCACTGATACTATCAAACTTATAAACTGAAAAATTATGTGCTAGTATTTGCATGTATTTTAAACGATTTGGACCATATCTGTAGTTGTTCAAATTAACGAACTGCATACAATGTAACTTGAATTTTCATTTTTTGCAACATTTTAGTTTTATCATATTTTCAGTTTATTAGTTCGTTATCTATTTATCAACGTAAGTTAAATTCAGTGAAACCTTCTAATTATGATACATCATATTGTAATGACATGGACGTGTTGCATGTCGGGACCTCGGTCCGCCATCGCTCAAGGAGGCTTGCTGCGATCTATTCCATCCAAGGATGAATATCCATAGTATCTTGTTACCATCATAATCGTAAGTTGCGCGGATCGAGCTCGATTCCCCGATGGGGTGAAAGAAGTTGAGTGTTTGCCTTCTCTTGGTCGACTTTAGCACAAATTTCGTTTATACTGTTCAAACTTGTGCTCATGCCCGATTTGGAGTGAAAAGCGTTGTATAAATCTTTCTCTTCTGCTTCATCTTGTTCGTCGCCAATTCCACCTTCTTCACTGCTGTACACACTGTATAAAGAAATATCGTCCTTTTCGTTCTGTTCAACTACCCTTTCTGGTTCCTGCTCGGGCTCAAATATCGATAGAACCACGGAAAGAGTGCTTCCTACTTGGAAGCTTTCCTGGCTCTTGTTGTCCACCACATCAGCGTCAGCTTCGTCTGAGAGATCTTCGTCGTTGGTAGCTCGCAGGAGATCACGCTCTATATTTCTCAATGACATTTTGATTTCCTCCAGGCAAGCAAGTTCTCCTAGAATGTCATCTTCGTTATCGAACGTAGCCAAGGGCACAAGGAAGCGGATTATATCACCATCTTGGTTCTCTACAATCTCAAACAACGGATGCGACTCGAATATTTCTTCAGCGCCAGAGCAAACTTCTGCATCGTAAACAGTGTCCTCTGAAGCATCAATCAATCCATCAGTTTCCATATCCTTAGCGCCTTTTCTTTTCCAACGTTTCCCAAGACCTCTGAATTCTTTCATAAGTTCCTCGTAAAGGCTTTTAAGGTAGTCTTCGATGTATTTTCGTAAAGCAATTCCAATAGCTCGTTTGCGTCGAGTCTCACGAATTTCTTTGTACGAAGTGTTGAGAATACTGAGGAATACGTTAAGCAGTAGAAAAGCAACGGTTAAGGAGTAAGCCAGCGTGTATATCGACCCCAGGGCGTTGTTTACTCTTTGGACTTTTTTCAGCTGCATTGAAGTACCAAGAAGTTTCTGGAGAACGATACTTAAAGAGCCGATGAAAGTCGAGTATGATTCGATGTTTTTACCAAAAAGAAGCATTCCTACTTGTGTAAATGCTATGAGAACAATAAACAGTACAACGTAAAAGGACTGTAAGTTTTTAGTCGAGTGTTTTAAAGTTTCCATTAAGTTCCCTATATGATTATTAAACCTTAACAGCCTTAGGAACTTGATGGTCATAATGAAGATGACAAACGACAACAAGTAGACCTCGATGTTTGACCATAACACTATGAAGTCAGTGCTGGTCGATTTAAAAGGGTTTTCGTGTACTCCTTTAATAAAGTCACTCACGTACTTTTCCTTAAAGAATAAAGTCCCCATTGCTAAAAGTGCTGCTGTGATAAGAATCAAATCCAACCAACTCCAGAACCGGGTGAAATACTTACATCCTTTCTTATAAACTTTGAAACATTCACAAAAGAACAGGACGGTGACGATTAAAACGAACAATAATTGGCACGTTTGGTATACTTCTTTAAAACCAGGATCTGTCGCTCCATACACTGTAAGCGGTTCCACTCGAATGTTTGGCTTCAACGATCCGGTGGGAAGGCGTTCAAAGAGGACTTTCATTGCGCTGTAAAGCAAAGTAGCAGGCTCAAACACCGTCATTTCGACAAACACTGCCGCAGTCATGTTATCTATCCAATCGTTGTTTTCTAAGTTCTTCACCAAGGAAAATGCACTTTTATTATTGTAACCCAAATCAGCCACGTATCCTCCACCACTATAGCTCCCATAAGTCCCTGCATAACCAAGGGCGTTGAGATCAACAGCATCTTGGTACCTCCATGGACGAGGACAAGTTTCCCTAAGATCGAAAGATGTTTGGAACATGGATACGTTTGGTACAGGACTCCAGTCTGCTTTATTGTATCTAGTGTGGTACTCGACCTTGGAGTTGTACGAAGGTATACAACGCCGGAAGTGGTATATGAGTGCAGGATAGTAGTCAGCGATCATACATGGTACTGAAAGAGAAACAACATGGATCAATACTAGAACGGAATATTACACTCCGCAGTATAACCCCTTAAATTTGCCCCTTGAGTTTCGTCCCATGTAAGGGGAACGTGAAATCCACGAAAAAATTGACTTTGCAATCCGGAATTCAGCCTTTGGAATCCGTGATCCCACATAATTCCAGATCCCCTTACATGGGACGATACATTGCATGCTTCGTTTGTCACGAACGGTAACTAAAGCATCAAATAATTCAATTAATTAAAATTACCTGAAACATTTTCAGCGAAGCAGTAAACTGAGTGCATAATTTGTGTGTGTTTTTTATAATTTGGATCGGCTTTTTTTCCTATCCCTGTTGTTTTTATATTTTTATTTTTATATTCTTTATCTATACTCGGGTTTTCAGCAGCAGATATTGCTAATTTCTCCGAGTGCACTCCCACACACTAACACTACATTAGAATATTTTATACACCACAACTCTACTTATATGATTTTTGCGATTTGTTGTTTTTATTTTATTTAAATTATGTGTAAGACTTATTCATTTGTTGGTTAATTATGTGTCTTTCTGTTTGTTGGTTTATTGGTCTATGATGAAAACAACTTCTGAAAATACTATACCTGATTTTACTCTGATTTGACGAATCCTCGGCATTCCAACGAGATAACTCTCTCTATTACTAATGAACCCTTCCTTGTACTCAAATGACTTGCCGTTATACCATGTGGAGTTGTACATTCCAGGAATAAAAACCTTCTCTGTCCAGTTCCAAAACCCACTTATATTTCTTACCTAATAAGGACATAAAAGTAACTTAGAATAATCCAGCATCCTAACTGCTATTACTTTCGTCATTACTACCACTATCATAAACATTATCTTAACCATGTCGGTATTATCGCATTCATCAATATTACAGCGCAAATCGAGACACGATGGGCACCGAGAATATTTCAGTAACCGTTTATTGTTCGTTGAACAATGTGAAACGACTCTCTAACTACATGAAGTTTATCTGTTTACAAATCAGTCAAACGTCTTCCAGTTAGAGATTTGTTTCAGGTTGCTCAATTAACGATGCACGATTTCTGAAATACTTCTGGATGCCCATAGTTTTTAATTCGCACTGTAATATTGTCATAATCTTTACAAATATTATTGCCACAGCCATCATCTTCATAATTTTCACAGTCACTATCAATACTATCATATTTATTTGTCCTTTTCACTCGAAAGGAACGTCCGTATTTTTCATCAAATGTAAATTCGACAAAATCAGACGTCTTTTTCGCCTCAAGATGTGTTTGTACCGTTTCCAAACCAGACGACTTATATCCGTCATAAGACGATCAATGTTATCATCCCTTTTATCCTTATCATTACATTCATTATTCTGTTTATCAACACCGTTGCCACCAAGATTGCGCATCATGATTTTGTACATTAAACCGACTTATTTTAAAAACAAAACAGCTATATATCATCAAGTATCCTCTTCGTTGTGATCCTTAACATCATCATTATGTATGACCATCTTAATCTAATTAACAATTCTTATAATCATTATCACCATCATTATCTCGTTTAATCGCTCGCAGAGCCTCGTTCGTTCGTTCGTTCGCTCGAGGCTCGTTCTTCAAACCTCGTGAATATAAATCGTACGCGCTCACTAACCGTGAGTAGGGGATTGTCACCCGGTACAACAGTTAGGTCTCGGAGGCATACACTAATCCACACTCACGATTGTAAACTGTTTCTAGCAATCTGATAAGTTCTCCATATGTAACATAAGAAAAATTGTAAACAGTCACTGAAAAGCCCCGAGGGGAGTGTCTGTATCCTCTGTATCTGGAATCCTTACATCATCATCACCATTATAATCTTGTTTATCACAACCGTAACCCACATCATTGTGCGCCATTATTATCAACTCACCTTATCATATCCTCTGACCACATGTACCATCTCATTCTTAATGTCAAACCTTGATGTTTTGCGGTTTCCATAGCAAACAATAAACAACAAGATGGCAAACAAGACATACGTCACAATCTCAGTAAACACTCTTGCTGTCTTAAAGATCTTCTTCCTGACCAAACGAGCCTTTTCAAGTTCCTCTCCTTTGAGTGGTGTAATACTCTTCTGCTTGAGCTTATTCTTCCAACGTGGTGAGCCACGGGCTTTTTCAGGATTTGGCGGTTTCTTGAGCAACAACGCGAGTAATGAAGCTATTAGAATGACTTTGATAGGCTGGGTTAAGAAAATATCTTGGACAAACGAGACCAGGATTGAAGTAAGCCATTCATTTGCTGTGTCACCTCCCCATGATAAACTATACAGGATGATGACAATTGCTGAAGCAATAGATGTGCCGATGCATAGGAACCAGCCCAGGTAAACAAACCCATGCCGTAGACCTTGACTCTTTGACTTTTGACCCTTTACATTGCTTGATATGGCTTGGTATTTTTGTGGGGTATCATCTCTAGGACGGGCATTTCTGAATATGGTGACAATGATCGCATTTACAGGTATAGCAATGAGAGCGCTTTGGAGTCCAATCTTCACCTGAGTCCAGCTGATCTTAAGAGGACCTAGTCGAAATGTATCATGCGTTTTGTTTCCAAACTGATAAAACATCGCATTGGTTACCATGGTTGCAAAAATGATTGACAGACAGCATGACAGTCTTTGTACCCTTGTGAATGTTGATTGAGGCGGACGCATGAAAACGGACGCCCACAAATGACCGTCAGCCAGACTATGCGAGGCTCTTGAATGAAAAACGTTCTTGAATCCTTGAATCTCTTTCTTTTCTGCTGCACGAACTTCAGCTTCAATCTCACCGTCACCTTTCTCTAGTGCAATCCACTTGTTCGCTAAGAATATCCACTGTGCATTCTCTTGTTCATCCTTAATCACTACCTCTCTAAGGAACCAAGCAGGACTAATACCATTATTGTCATGCCAGATATTGATCTTGTACAAGTTCCCAAGACCTTTCGGCAAGTAAAGCATAAATGTATTAAGACTACCCCGTGCAAAGAATCTTTTGTTTATCGTGGTGTCGTTCAGGTATATTGGATCTGTGTAGCCGTTTTCTCCATATATGATCATTCCAACGTTAGCTGTGGTACCATTGCCCCTCCATAGACCAGTAGCTACAGATATCTCGTAGAGGTTGTCACCACGGTCAGATAGGTAAATATCTGGAATGGCCTGTAAAAGATCAATAATTATATTACCAAGAGAATATTTATTGTTCTGAGTTCTCACAGTATCATCATTCTTCCTTCTTTTTATAGATAAGGTGACACAACATTTTAATTTCACAAATAACATTTTTTCAAGAAAATCTACTAATGGTTCCCTTAACAGTTCCCTGCGCCATCGTAAAAGCTAGCCGGGCCTTTGCATCGAAGCGAGACAAACGTTGAGCTTCGATGATACTGAGAGACCTTTTAACACCTTATGGAAAAATTATACATGTGCCCCTATCGAAATCATTGCAAGCTCAACGTTCGTCTCGCTTCAATGCAAAGGCCCAGTTACCATTAAAGATGGCGTCGGGAACTGTGAAGGGGACTATCCAATTGGACGTACCTTTCGTTCATCGTTCTTGTCCGCTCTTCGCGCGAATATCAAACCAACCAGGTAGAGAATGACGATTGCTATGATAGTTACCATGACGACAAAGTCTTCTACTTTAGGATTGGTTAGTGTTAGCCATACTTTATCAAAGTCGATTGGGTTGGGTTCTACAAAGAAGTCGCCCCCAAAAGCAGTGAGATGGTTGCACAAACAGTGGATTGACCCTTTGACAGTTAAAGGTCCTGGCTAGAATAAATAATTCAGTTCTATTTAATTAATGAACATTTACATTAAATAATTAATTGTACAAATGGCCCATCACACTCAATTGATCAACTATTATGCACAAATCTGCAGTCCACACTTTGGAGCATGCAAATGATGTCCGCATTTTTCTCTTGTTATCGAATTCACAGCATATATTTTGGTTGTGCATGTTTGTGTTAAAAGACCATAACAAACTTTTGTTTCGTCATCTGATGAAACAAAAGTTTTTTGGAACTTGAAAAAAACGTAATAAATCACAAATTATGCTCATATTACTGACAACCTTTTCAGGCCTGTGGACTGTAGCTTCGGCTGCATCAACGAACTTTGAAACAGGTATATATTCCTTAGCAGTATGAAAAATTTACCTTACAGCCATCATCCGTCCAATTCTGGGTTTTTTCCGACCAATACATGCACGACGATGATGAGATTGACAAGGTATAATTCACATCAGTAGTTTCATTATAAACTGGTATAACAATTCGTGTAGGCATCAGCATGGTGGGAGGATCCTTTACTCCAACACATGATCTCTTCTTTCGTCTTCCTGACCCACAATCCCTTCTCAACCGATGCCGCATTTCTATGCTTTTAGTCTCTAAATACCTAATGCCAACAAAATGCTTTCCAGTTTTTCCAGTTAATTTACTTGAAACGTTGAACATGTATGGGTCCGCAGTACAGTTTATATATTGCCTGGCTCCATCACTAGAATCACTTTGGCAAGAACTATAGTCAGGGACTATAGTTGTGTAGTTGTACTGCCATGGTAGAGGTCTTTGCAGCGCTCTGACGAACACTTCAAACTTCTTTCCTTGACTCGGCTCGACTCTGATCATTACCACAGAATATGGACTATCAATGTTGAATGTGTGGTAACGCAGCTGTGAAGTGTCTGAAGAGTTTTTCGTTGGTTTTACAAAGTTAGGTGTGATAGGTACATTTGATGGGGGAGTGTCTTCTGGGATGAAGATACCAACAGGACTGTCTAGGTTGGACACTTTAAGGTAGTTTCCTTCGTTGTAAAGGTTGATATCGATGGCCCAGGAATTGATCAGCTTGGATGTCTCATCCCAGGTGTATGGGTTGTTGGTGAACATTATGATCTGAAAATTAATACAAAAATGTGTATCCTTTAAAAATATTGATTCATCACTGAGAAAATGACATCCTCTCTCTATAGATGTTTTTCTTTTCGCTATGCTTGCTTTTGCACGGTAGCTTGTCAGTTTGTGTCGTTCTTTTGTGATATGCTTTGCTTTTCCTACAATATTTTTGTCGTCAAGTTTTGGCCTGTTTAAATGTGTGACTATAATTTCGAGAAAGACGCATGGTTTTAATGTGAAAAACTATCAAAGCATAGACAAAACCCGATTTAAGCAAATCCATCCGGTTGGAATTCGAATTTTGTTTGCAAATCAATTGAAAGCGATTTTCTTATCAGACAAACCGGATGGATCTCCAGGCGAACCTTTATTAAGAATAGTAGAGACATGCGTACCATTTGTTTTCCAACCGGAATTTCTGGGTTTTTTCCGTGTAAAAGGTGCAACGCGGGACTCACCTTGGACTGGACTGCGGATAAGGAACTTGCATTTCCACTGTCGAAAATCGCTCCCAATGACGGAAATTGCACTTCTCTACCATTGCCTGATTTCATTTTAGTTCCTGATATTTTACGTAGCATTAAAGGAGAGTTCTTTGAAATAATCAGTGAAATAGTTTTGGTACTGTATATGCTTGGATTCTCATCCATTTGTTTGGTGGTCAATAGAGTATCTGCCATATCTTGCAGCTCTTGTAGAGCTTTCTCTGTGTTTTCTTTGTTCTAAAAACAACAAAATGCTTTCAATTTAGTAAGAGTTACGTTATCATTTGTACTTTTCATGCACAGTTCCATTCAGTGACAGCGAATGAATTGGGTGAGAGAAAGAGATTAATGGCCTTGGGAAGATTTGTCAAGATGTCACTTTAATATTTCGGAAGGCCTTTGACTTCAATCGTAGGATTTATTATTGAATGCAGTTAAAGCTACGGAAACTCATGTCGATCCCAAGAATTTTTATTAATTGGCACAGAATCAATGTGATTAGTTTAGCAATTTCAATGGAACTGAGGAAGGAATCGGACTTTTCGTAGGATCGTGCTCTCGCCTTTTCCTTTTGATAAGTAATACAAAACTGATTTAGAAAATTTTAAATTTCTTACCCTCTTCAAGTCGTCCATTCCAGGAGCCTGACGCATCGCGTTAGAAAAAGACTGCAATAGATTCCCAATACCCTGTATAAAACTTAGAGATGTAGTGTTCTCGAGCTCCGATAGGCCATTCTTCATAATTTGCTCTTTAAGGAAGTCTTTTGTACCGCTCAGCATTCTTAAGGCTTTTTCCTGTGGAAAGCGTTACCATTAATGTCAGCAGTGATATCGTTATCATTGTTATAATTATCATTAGAGAAGATTTTATTTCGTATGACTGTGAAAAGCTCAGTGCTGTTTGCGCGTGTCTTAATCGCGTTCGTGCCTTGAGCTTTTCATAGTTACACTAAACCTGCTCTATTAGTGATAGCCATAGATCAGATGTAGTATGACAGTGAAAAGTTCAGTGCCGTGTACGTGTCTTGCCGCGACCGTGATGTTTCAAAACATGTTTATACCTTGCCGTGCCTTGACTGCGTTCGTACCGTAAGCTTTTCAAAGTTATACTAAATCTGCTCTATTTACCATCAGTAATGAGGAAGAACAAACCTGTACGCTTGGGGAAGTCTCCTCTGGGTTCACAGTAGCAAGGCTTACTACGGTCAATACTTGAGTTGTTTCTACCCAATTTGTTGTTTTTTTGACGTCCAGATTGTTGATAATCTTATTCTTTAGCTAATGAAAAGCAATTTTAATCAATATATTTATTATACATTTATTCGTACAATCAACTATTTACGGATTTGGGCATATAAATGTATATAGTTATATAATGTGTTATCCAATATTGTGTATAAATCAGTGTATGTGTATTTAATAAAATGCAAAATACAATGAAATGAGATTTATAACGCCGTAAAAAATGATACTTCATTTTACGTAATGTTTAAAGCCCAATAATGAGGCTGGTCGGGATTTCAAGTCCGCGCAATTGCAATGACTTTAATTCCCGTCCGGTCCGAATTGGAGGACTTTGAACGACATCCAATTCTCATTAAATATTCAGGAGGAATCTTTGAATTAAAATGAACAATAAGGAAATCAATCTTAGATCTATCGTAAAAATACACGAATTACGCTGTCATTTATATTTGACCAATAGCAGGATTTCAGTGCCTTCAGGTCCCTTTGTTCAGTCCTTAAAGCATGCCGCGACAAGTAATCTCAAAGCAACTGGAAATAGTCCCAAAGCAACTGCAGGAAATCTGTTCCAGTTGCTTTTGTTCTATTTCCAGTTGCTTTAGGACTACTTTCCTGGTTTCAGGTATCTGCATAATTTGACCGAGATCACGCCATTGGGTTGGCTAATTACCTCATGAATAATTAATGAGTATTGGATTGATGTTTGGAGTGTTAGCCCTTTGTCGGAGTAACAATGAAAATGTAATGTAATGTGGCTTACAATCGTCACCAAGCCAATACCAAGTACAAGTATAAGTACAAGTAGTCAGTAATACTCACCAGTCGAAAGCTTCGTTTTGGTTTATTGCCCCCCTATTACAGTACCACTATTATTTGGTTAGGTTTAGGGCAATAGTCCTCTTGACAGTTCCATGCGCCATCTAGAAAGGTATACGGACCTTTGCAACGATGCGAGACAAAGCGAGCTTGCAATGATACAGACCTTTTAACATCTCGTGGGACAATTATTTACCTGTCTCTATCATTGCAAGCTCAGCGTTCATCTCGCTTCGATGCAAAGGCCCTTTCAAGATGGTGCTGCAGGGAATTGTGAAGGGGACTATTGTTTGGAGATACTCTATTGGTTTTTAAACCAATCCTAAACGATGTTCATCTTCGGGAACCCAGGGGTATTCTTCTGTCGCTCGTTTCTCGCTTCCACAACATATACCCCTGGGAACGTAGTCTGTTGGAGCTTGTTCCGGAAGTCAAAATTCAAACTTATTTAACGACTTTCTTTGAATGGTTATCTTGATTTTCATTGGTCGACCTAATAAGGTCGACCAATCAGGAAAGAGCTGATTTTTGACTTCCGGAACAAGCTCCAATAGACTACGTTCCCAGGGGTATATGTTGTGGAAGCGAGAAACGAGCGACAGAAGAATACTCCTGGGTTCCCAAGGATGAACGATGTTTCGATTTGGTGCTGAATTGCTCCGAATAGTGCCGGCTTCCAACATACCGCTATCGCAACGCCTTTAGTGACTCCAAGTTTATTCCTTAAACTGGAGTTACTTTCATCCTTGTTATGAGAGTTATCCACTACAGAGAATAATGATATGGCCAGTTCGTTTGCCGAGGTCGTGTCGTTCTTTTTCACTAGGTTTTCCAGTTCCTTATCTTTGTCGCTAACAATGTTTTGGATTTTCTCAGCAACATCAGTATAATCGAGAACCAAGACCTAAAATATCAGAAAACATCAGTGCAATCGAGAACCAAGACCTAAGATATCTGAAAACATCAGTATGATCTAGAACCAAGACCTAAGATATCAGAAAACATCAGTATAATCGAGAACCTAGACCTAAGATATCTGAAAACGTGAATTGATAAAGAGATAAGTAGTTGGATCAATGCACGAAGAAAAAGTTTAATAAATGTTTTGGCATTTTTGAGTCATTTTAATTGAGATAAAAATATGACTCAAAACTACCAAAAACTTAAATGATATATGAATGACAGATCTGAAGGAAGGACAATGACTTCAAACATTACACGAGCCCAAACGAATTATTGGCACTAAGAAGAACCATATCCTTATTGTCTTCTACTGTAAAGATAAAATTGATCAAACGTCGCACTTTTTTGGAGCCGACTTGAGACGTAGGTATTTTTTTGTAAAAGCAAAACACAAATGCCTAAATGTAACCGAAATCGTTTATTCCTCGAGGCGCCATTTTGGAACTGTTCGTTTTGACAAACAATCCTTTGTGCGCTTGAAGCGAGTTCACCTGCATGGTAGTTCGTGTTACTTACTCTGGGTTTCTTCGTCATCATTGCATAATCACCAAGAGTATCATGTACTTTAATTTGTAACGATATCTCATCGTTATCTTCTTTAATACCTCGTGGTAATCTAGTAGATACAAAAGACGAAGACCCGGTCTTGATAATGACTATATTGCTGGACCACTTATATCTGAATTCGAAGAACACTGGACTGTCTTCATCAAACCATTCACCACATTTGACATGAAATATTGTTGACCAGGCCTTTCCATATGATGGTGTTAGCTCACATCCTTGTTTGTTCGACTCTGCAGGTCGAGGCGGAGAGTTTAGAATCAAAGTCAATTCATCTTCTTCTTCCATTTCTTTCTCTTTGACAGTTAAGTTAATAGTTGCACGGATTTTGATCCTTTGGTCTCTGGTACTCGAGTTTCCAATTAATGCGAGTCTGGTCATGATCAGGGTTTTTTGCCCTCTGAAACCTTCGATGAAGCCATCGAGATGTTCTACCTCTTTCCACCACGATCCGTTGATGTCATTACGTTGTTCTGCGAATAGTTTCCATTTGTAACTGGATATAGTAGGACATTCTTTACCCAAACATTTCGTGTTCAGGAAGAGGTTTCGGGACATGCTGACTTTGTTGGCTTTGTTGCAGTTATTGGTGCATCTGATGGTACAGAAAGAAACATCGTGAATACGTACTCCAGTTTCACGTTATCTAGTACCGTTGTTCAATTTGACAAAAGGCGGGCATTTGTACAAGCGGCACATATGTACCTGCTAAACCTCGATTTAATTTGTTGTAAAAATATTCACGAATTCCAAGCCAAGCACTGGAAAATACTAACTCCAAATAATGGAAAACAAATTTAAATTTATTCGATTCCGGATCGAGATTATCCCTGTGCAAATGCACCTTTTGCCAAATTGAACAGCTGTGCTAGATAACATAAACTGGAACATTTATTGTGAAGTTTCGACGTTATAACGTTTTTAACATTAAAATGCTTTTATGATTATAGTTAATATACAAATTAGGTAATACCTAATAGCGGAGCTCCCAGTTTAATTTTTTCTTACAACATCAATATGTAAATACCACTTATTAGATATTTTTTTAGGTATAATGTACGTGCTGATATTTTACGAGTTGCGCACGTTTAATCAGCAAGCAATGAGTAAAATGCCAGCCCGTAATACCCAAGAAAATGTCTAATAAGGGATTTATTATACAATTTACTGTTTATTGTAATTCATATAGCATTTTTCATCGAAAAATATAACCTTTCGGAGATTCAGCGCGCGGAGAGAGAATCAAAACAAAGCCCTCGAAAAGCCAGTAAAATGTAAGATATTTCTCGCTCTCTTTTTGATTGACATAATGTCAAAAACCTCATTGGCTATCGATGTAGATGACACCATCATGTAACGCAACGCACGAAAGGAAAGTTTGTCATTTACACGAGGGATGGAGATTTCTCATTGAAAAAAAAAAAACGATAAAAGCATGTTAATGGACAATTCATGAATGGAAATTGATTTAATGTAAGTAAAAAAATTGTAATAAATTCCACTGCTTTTTCTTAGGTTGGTTATCGTTTTCATTCTATGCACTTTTTCATCTTTTTCTCAAATTTTCAACTGTCACTTCAGACAATAGTGTTGTTCAGACAAAAAAGTGTTCAGAAATGTTTTTGATGGAAAATACGATTCCCAAACGATAGTGTGAATAGCCTTATTATTATCCCTTTTATTTTTAAGTCATTAAGCTTATTTTGCTTTTGATAACGCCTTGAAAAAATGCTTTGGCTGAACAGTCGTTTTACGGCCGCTTTTTACCTTCTTTTATTTTCCAAAGTTAGTTAGGATTCCGGATAGAAAAGGTTAAACCTTTTCATCGTATTAGATTTATGAAAAAGTAGTCATGGCAAATCATAAAACAAAACAAAATGTTATTTTGAAATGGAATAAAACGCCTCAAGAATTATAAGTTCTACCAACACAAGATCGATTTGAAAAGACATGGATTTTAAAACAAGGTATTTTGTCATGAAAAACTTTGTGTAAAACATCATTTTGTTCTGTAAAAAAAACTTTAACAACTTTGAAGTAAAAACTACTAAAAAAGCTCGTTTAGTAAGCATAAAATAGTTAATATTGCTAAATAAACAGAAGTTATTGAACCAATTTTAAATTATGTTTGTATTTCAATTCATCTTTGATGTTTTCCGTTTATGAGGTAAAACTACGACAAAACGAGTTGAAGATTGAACTAATTTAGGCTGCAAAACAGACCCTACTTTTACACAAAAACTATGACAAATCGAGTTGAAGATTGAACTAATTTAGACTGCAAAACAGTCCCTACGTACTTTTACACGAAAACTACGACGAAACGAGTTGAAGATTGAACTAATTTTTGAGTTTTGTCTCTCAAAAACTTGAAACAAATGATAATCTTGAACCATGGATAATAAAAACACTTGAACTTACTTTATCGGTGATTATTTTCTTGAGGTTTTCTTTCTTCAATGACATTGATCATATTTTGACGAATAGATGTAAGCTTGAATTTTGATGGATTAAACATTGGTCATAGTTCAACTGCCAAGCTTGAAAATCCTTTAATAAACTGTGCCGAGGGAAGCAATTTGAAGACAGTTTTCATAACAAACAAGGTCGCTTCTTTATCAATTTGTTTTGAATCGCTGTAGTCTTTTAATATTCTTCCACGAAGGTATCTACAAATACGTTTTCTTGATCTTTTGGAATCAGTCTTTTGCTTTTCTTTAGTATAATTTCTTCGTTTTTGTGTCCTTCAAGTTTATGTTCTTCTTCGGTCACAACTCTCTTTATGTTCTTCGAAGTTCATCTTTCTCCGTTGTTATTTTGAATTAATGAAAGCTCAAGTAGTATTTTGTTGTTGTTTGTTTGCCTTTTTTAAGATAAAAGAAAACTTTGCTTTGTTGGTCTAGTGCTATTTGGCGCGCGCGTCACTTTTGTTCCCGCCGAAATGTAACAGCCAATCAACATCGCGATGGGCGCGGACGTCGGACGTCGGACGTACGCTTGGGATACCTGTGTAAAAAACATCGAAAATAGACTCGATGCATTACCATTTTTTCTTAAGTATGGTGCTCCGCTCGCGCGGACCTTCGGCCCGCGCGGGAGCTCCGCTATTATAGTATTATTATAATGGTCATGGTGCAATATGGAAATGGCAAAATCTGACCTGTACTTATTTTAATATTTAATTGCATTTTCAACAGAGTTCTGTGACACTGTAAAATATATTTTTTTACAATGATAAGTTTTTTGTTGTACTTGTTATATTTTATTTGTTCTGTATTTATCTTACCTGACTTTAAAAAAAACTGATGGGTTGATCTTCAATTTATGATACACCTTAGTAGACCTTCTCCCTTTAGACACGACCAGTGAGAACACATAGGTATACTTGGATTTCATCTTATTAACATCTACTTTAAGAACTGATTTGTTAGACGACAATCGTCCGGGTCCAAAGCCAAAACAGCCATCGTCGGTGAAAGGTCTTCCATTGGAAACATCAGCAGGAATAGATCGCATGAAGTGCTTACGATACCGATATTGAAATCGGTAGCGCTGAAGACGACGAGCGGAGTACTGCGCGTAAGTAAAGTCATCTTCACGTTTACAGAACCAGGTGTAAGTTATCTCGCCACTTCTGTCCCTAAAGGACGAGATATCAGGATCGTTGGATTTAGAAGCATCAAGGGTTATCACTCCTTCGCCTTTCCTGGCTTGAACTGGACCAGTTATCTGGCCAACCAAGGGTGGGCGGTCAATTTGTACAAGACCATACGAGAATACTTCAATCTGTTCTGTGCGGACTACATGTCGAACATACAGCAAAGATGAAGGCAAGTTATTTCCTTGTATGGTCACTTTACCACCATTTCCAGTAAGAGGTATGAGTTGAGAGAATTTATCGCTTGAATCATACATGGCAGCCGCTTCCCAACGACCGGTCGTTTTCTTGAAGAGTTTGCATTGGTGCTTGGCTATCACACTAAGGTTTCCAGTTGTAAAGATTCGTTTAACGTTGGACAGGTTATGGCTCAAGCTGATCTTCATGACGCATTGATAATCTCTGTCATCTGAAAATATTTAATGTTTAGGAATTATTCAGATGTAGTCAGATTGGTTATTTAAGAACAAAATCTCTTATGGCGCTGCGACCTTTTATGTCGGCTGGAGTTTTACAAGCATGGCTTACTTTGTGTATTTCGACAATGGCATTTTTAAAATACACCAAATCGAAATATAGCGATCAATTCAAATAATCAACGTTTATTTTTAAATAACCGGTTCAAAGGACAACGTTTTTGGACTGACTAGCCTCCAATACATGTGAAAGTTCTTTTGTGTTTCAAGAACATTAGCAGGTCGTCATATTTCGACTCGGTCTTTAGTAGCGATTATTTGGAAAGCAGAATACTCCAGTTTCATGTTATCTGTACAACTTGACAACAAACTAAGGCGAATTTGCACAGGGATAATCTCGATTCGGGGTAAATTTAAATTTGTTTTCTATTGTTTATCGGTAGCATTTTACCGTTCTTTGCTTGGATTTTGTGAATATTTTTACAACAAGTCGAGGCTTAGCCTGTGCAAATGTGCCTTTTGTCCAAAAGAGCAGCGGTACTAGATAACGTGAAAATGGAGAATGTGCCTTTTGCAGGACGGGGCACAAAATCATTAAAAAATACTGGAGTTTATATAGAGTGGCTGACAAGGCTTGCCAATCAATCATACAAAACCTTACCATTTTTGGTGATTTCAAAAAATTCTCAGAACCTTAGTTTAAAAAACATTGATGTAAAACTTTCAGAGAATGTTTTTTCATGAAATTCTCTGTTGAATTCTGGAATTCATTGTTAATTTTTGAATGGTCAAGTGACCATGTCATGCAAAAGGCCTATTTAGACTAGACGTTTTTACTCAGGTAATTTACTGGACTTACTTAGATGGTGAAAGAACACGCGTTTTGGGTCCAGGAATACTCTATCTTTAGCAACCTTTTCTTGTAAGGCAGCCTCTAGGAAGTCTGTTATATTTATGATACATTGGATCTCTAGCTCTGCCTCAGTTTGTACGGTTGGATTATTTGCTTGATTCCAGGGGCTGCCAGAGAAAAAAAAATTCTTAAATACCATACAATTCAATATTTTTTTGACTTCTTCCCATAAATTGAAGTTTTTCAGAGCCAATAATATCTATTTATAAATTATAATATATTTAACAAAATATATATACTATAGTTTCTAGTTTATCATCACGCAGCTTTTAAAAGCCTCGATAACATGTGATATATGCTTTGTATTTAGTACAGCCCGTGTAAGGCAAGGCACGGTTTTGTACTAATTTACCAACAATTGAAGCAATGATGAGCTCTACATGGTGTAGGTCTTTTTAAAAGTAGTCAACGATATTGTTAGTTGTAATAAACTTACTTGAAACGAATAACTTTTGCAGACAAGAATCCTGGTATTGTTCTTGATAGATATGTAACCTAGGGAGAACAATGCAGTTTCATGACTAGATCAATACTCTAGTTTCATGTTAGTATATAGCACCGCTTTACAATTTGGCGCATTTGTACAGTGATAATCGCAATTCGGAGTAACTTCAAATGTGTTTTATATTGTGAAGTGATAACATTTTCTCGTTCATGGATTGGAATTTGTGAATATTTTCACAACAAATCCAGGCTTAGCCTGTGCAAACGCGCCTTTTGTCAAATAGAGCAGCGGTGCTAGATAACGTAAAAGTGGAGTATTAAAATAACTCTGTACAAGTTCCCCGGCCGTCTTCTTTTCTCTTATGGAGAGTGTATCTCGGCAAATCAAAGCGTCCTTACTATGCGTGTTCATATGAAGCGAGTACCATAGCCAATACGAAAGCGCGTATTGTGTGTCTCAGCCAATCAGTGCGCGTATTGTATAAAAGTTTTGCTACCTCGTGTTGTATATCAGCTGCTAAGCTAACGTAGTCAACACTTGTTGGATCTAGGTATGACCTCATGAATGGAAAACCGATAGGTGACACTATTGCTTGTATATTGTAACCTGGAACACAAACAAAGAAAACCGTTACTTTTTAATGATAATATATCAAAAACTTGAAAGGCAATATTTACACAATAAATATGTTTCCTTTTCCGTGTGCTGTATTTTTGTTAGCTAGCTTCGTTCATTGGTTAAAACTTAAAAATAGTTATTCAAATTGGTGGCATATTTCGATTCAGCGAATTTCTGTCTACGCTCTGAAGGGATCAAGCAGTTTAAATAGGGGTACATTAGTCCCCTTCATGGTTCCCTGCGCCATCTTGAATGGTAGCCGGAACTTTGCATTGAAGCGAGACGAACGTTAAGCTTGCAATGATAGAGACCTTTTAACACCTTACCAGACAATTATTCACGTGTCTCTAACATTGCAAGCTCAACGTTCGTTTCGCTTCAATGCAAAGGTCTGGCTACCTTTCAAGATGGCGCAGGAAACTGTTAAGGGGACTATTCATTCATTTGATATCCCTTTACCTGGTTTGCATCCATATAGCTCCATGCGAAGTGCTATATTTTTGTGCCATTTAGTAGGGTATATCGCCACAGATGAGGCAATCACTGGTATAGGAAAACCATTGAACTTGACTGATGATCCATTAGTATTACCTATGAAAACCTACAAAACATGGCGAAACAAATTAAGATCGTTATCTTTGAAAACCTACAACAAAGCAAAACAGATTACACTAGAGAGAAAACACTATATCCATGAAATAAAACTAAATAAAACAATGTAAGATCTCTTATTTTAAATGGCTATTAGTCACTATCAAAGACAAGTAAAGATGTAATGTGGTATTGTTTTAAAGGCCGGTACACACGAGGGAGCTTGCTCCCGCAACACGCTCCAGCAACATGCTCCCGGAGCAAAGCTCAAAACTTTTGCTCCCGTGTTTTGCTCCCTCATATTAAAAATCTTGCAAAATGAGCCAGGATCAGCCAGGAGCATGTTGCGGGCGGGTGTTGCGGGAGCAAGCTCCCTCGTATGCCTTTAAATGTAATGTTTTTGCATGGTTGTACATGGGATGGTGACTAAAGCCTGGTTCACACTAGCGACATAAAGGCCGGTACACACGAGGGAGCTTGCTCCCGCAACACGCTCCCGCACATGCTCCTGGGTGATCCTGGGTCATTTTGCAAGACCAGTACACATGAGAAAAACGAGGGAGCGAAACGATGCAAACAACCCGAACGGAGCATGGGAACTAGTTTAAATCCAACAATTTGATTGGTCAACTGGAGACAGATTGTTGCGCGGCAGAAAAGTTTTAGTACACACGAGGGAGCTGGCTCCTGAAACACGCTCCTGCAACAGATTTGCTCCTGGAGCTTGCTCCCTCACATTTAACCAGTTTAATATGAGGGAGCAAAACCCGGGAGCAAAATGTTTGTTGCGCAACAATTTTTTTTGCGTGAAATCGTTGGTACACACGAGGGAGCTTTGCTCCGGGAGCATGTTGCGGGAGCGTGTTGCGGGAGCAAGCTCCCTCGTGTGTACCGGCCTTAAGCATAAGCATAAGCATAAGCATAAGCAACATACGCAGACTCAGTGGGCTTTGCTTATTAGCCGCACTTGTCTTTTCTCACACCTAGTCCGCGAGAAATGCTTCACTGAATCTGCATCGTTAGTTTCTTTAGATTATGCTTATGTCGCTAGTGTGAACCAGGCTTATATATTCACTGAATAAAAATGGTTAGTTATTAATTATTTTGTTTCTATTTCATGGTTTAAACATACAAAAGTTGGAAACAATAATGCACGAATGGATATCTGATTCTGATGTATAAGAAATTATATAAACAGACTACCAATGTGCAGTCAAATTGTCCTGTAACAAAACGAGTAAAGGACTGGGTACTAGTTTCCCTAATTAAAGTAATTAAGAAATGAACCTCATAATATAAAATAGCAGATCAAGATATGTAAGATTCCTGAGATTTGGTGCTTTTGGTTGTGTAATAAGTGAGTTATAGCCATTCAAAACTGCCCGAAATTACAAAGGAATGTATGGATTGGAAGGAAAGGCGTCCATTTTTATGAGACTGCATTTTGGTCATAATACAACCAAGTACCCAGTCCTCTACTCGTTTCGGTACAGGCCAATTATAAATGCATATATTTCATATCATATATCAATGCATGGTTCACCTTGATCAATAGTCCTTTTCACAGTCACGCTGAGTGATCACGAATAATAGTTCCAAGTCGAGGTTCGCGTTGCTGCGCATAGCAAAACTATAATTATCATGCGCAGAAACTCGAACCTCGACTTGGAACTATTATTCGTGGTCGCTGATCGAAAATGTGAAAAGTACAATTCGGGATGAATGGACTTACTTTCTTACGATCATCAAGACCTATTAGTGTCTTGTAATCTTTCCCAGACGATGACGTCATAATGACGTACTCAGTTACCCATTCCTGAATATCCTCGTCTCCAATCCCCTGCGTAGAGATCCCTGTTAGGACCCAATCCTCCCCTAGATCGACTAAAATCCAGTTATTTGAGTAGTTTTGAGCGAGCGGATCAGCACGGTAGCCTGGGTGCTTGTGTAGTCTCGCTAAGTGAGGCCCGTATGTTGCATAGTCGCCTTTGTATACAGACAGAGCCTTGAATCTCTTGTCGGTTATGATACTGCTGTTTGATAGGCCTATTGTCTTGCCACATATTCCTAGAATTAGAAAATGACGTCATAATGTCATAACAACGTTATAATAAATAAGTTAAATATTCTAAAATAGGCCGTTTTCATGATGGCGTTATTTTACTCCAATATTTTAGTTTACGATTTATGCCTCCCATCATGGACAAAAAAATGTTGACAAAGTGTGATTTAAAAACAAAAAACTGCACAAAATCTTTATTTGGTCTATAAAATTCGCTAAAAAAGAAGACCAGCGAGGGAAGAGAGAACCATCGCCTAGACTATAAACGTTTAACCAGCTTTGCGCTAACTAAGCAGCTATCAATTAATCATATTAATCGAAAAACTCATCACTCGTTGACATGAACATGATATTTAGTAGCGCAGCGCAGGAATGCTAAAAATTGCTCCAAGACTCGGACAAACATTGTGTTCAGTTTTACCGTGTTGAGCAATATATGAATCGATCTCATCATTTCCTGCTGAAATTAGAATAACAACATGATTAAACAAAGATTTGCTTCGATCGGTATTGAAAATAGTCTGCTGAAAGTTAAATAAAAGTTTGTTTGTCCGAGTTAGGCTTTTGTCTCCATATTTGTGACGTCATTAATGCGCTGCGCCATTATAGACATGGATGAAATAATAAAAATCGCCGCGGGATTTAAAGTAATTATATAAGAGAAGCTCGAAAATAATTTCGGGGCTTCAAAAGGATTTGAATCCATGATCTTTGCATTACCAATGCCATGTTATAATGCAATTGGTAAACTTTCATCATTTCGAGGTACAAATTGATTCATATTCATATAAATACCTTAAATAAAACACAAGCGTACTATAAACTAGACATAACACTTCGGAGGACGAGAAACTAAGGGTATATGAGCGATAATTTCACAAGCATTAGCGTCAGAGGCAATAGGAAATCATTTTTCACTTCTGATACTGTTGCACTGGTTAACCAGGGGCGGATTTAGGAATCAAAGAAAAAATGGGCTATGCAAATACAATTTAGAAAATAAGATTCCCATTGAGAGTAAGGGTTTGGGAAATATTAAGAGGCAACAAAAATAATTCTGCATCTGTTAAAAGGTCAGATCACCCCTAAATCCACTCCGTGTTAAGGCAAATACAATAAATATATGTAGCTTGAGTTTAATGATTCTTGGTCACTTGCAAAAATACAAGATGGCGGTGTAGTGTTTCTTGCATTTTCCTCAAACTGTCAAATAATCGACTGGAAGTTGGTATAAGATTTTAAAAATGTTTAAAATAGTTCACAAAAATATGGAAATTTGACGTTAACTTTGCTAAAATTAAAACACAGGTGGCGCTAGCTCACATCCGACAAAATTACAATTATGTAGGCTTCAATAAAACCCTTTTCACCAATGTGTCAAAATTCAGAAAATATAATATGAAACAAAAAATAAATAATAATACTGAATTCGGAGTTCTCTCGGCGGTTACCTAATTGTGAAACATTACTATCGTCTTTACACAAAAGACTTCAAAAGTAAGACGGATTATAAAATAAGATTTTTCGGGCTTTTCTATCGAAATATAACTTTTTCAGGACCTGGTCACGTAACCTTGTCAATCAAAAAAATAAAGCCATACCACAAAATCAATACCAGGCTTCCAAATATTTTTCCAAAACAAATTTTTTTTAAAATTTCAGATTTATAACTTTATAACTGGAGCTATGGGAGTTTTCTGAAATCACCAAAATAGCTGTTATTACAGTTATATGCAAATGATTTCAAACCGAATGGATTCAAATCGAGGCTTTCGGGCAAACCTATTGTTTTCGCCCGAAAGCCTCGACTTCAACCCATTGTTCAAAATCATTTGCATATAACTGTAATAACAGCTATTTACAAGAGTTTATTATTATAGTTGACTGGCAAGTCAATCACACAAGTCCTACGTTGCTCGCAAATTCTTGGAAACTTTCAGAGAATGTTTGATCTGGTATACTTTTTGAATTCTGGCAATCATTTTGTGCTACTCTCAAATTTGTTGATTGATAGGGTCACGTGACTAGGTTCTTCAAAAGGCCTGTTGCTTATGTTCCTTAAGTTACCAAGGATCATTGCATAATTCCGAATGAGCCGGATCCAAATGGACGGGATGCCAATCAGTAGGTACTGAGATATACATTGAAGGATTTGCTTGTCCCGTGGCTACCTCATTATTATCCAAAAATGCTAAGATAAGTATTACGTCAGAAGAAATGTTACCATCTTATTTACAACAAAACAGTAGAGAAACAATAGAGACATTTCACATGCAGTTCTCTTCCTTCAACCTCAGCCTCGTTAGCATGTAATATGTGAGTACAGCCCGTGGAATTTTGAAGTGTTTTTTTTTTAATTGTCTGATAATGAGTACGTTCTTTAAATTACCACGAGCTGTATAGTCAAATTCTAAAGAATATATTACACGCTATCGAGGCTGAGGATGATCGACGAGAACTGTGAAATCGAATACATCATTGCAAAAAATAACAACAAGCTATACACTCATTTGAAAAAGTATGAGAAAATCCAAAACTTAATTCAAAATTTAGTTAATATAATTTAATAACGAAGCCAAAAACGTTATATTTAAATTATGTATTATTTGTATAGTGTTGTATATTGTTATACTTTTTCAGTCTTTTGTAATTGTGTTTATGTAAGTGTAAAAAAACTATCAAAAAAATCAATAAAATATATAAAAAAAAGAAAACTGTGAAACGGACTATTTAAATTAGTCCGACAGAATCTATTTTTGGACTGCAGTGTATCAATTATTTTATTTTTAATTTGCAACGATACACATATATGGGGAGTCACTTGCATAGTTAATGCAAACTTTCATTTCCACCAAGAATATCATGCACTGAACATTCATTTTCGTTCGTATTTACTTTGTACTCAATTTTGCAGTTAGATCAAGTGATTTTAATAAATATGTAATACAAAGTGCATTAAATTTCCAAGAAAACACAAAATACTGATGAACTAAGTATAGATTGTTTCACGGGTTTATCGTATCAAAACACATTCCATCAACTCGCATGGAAATTATAATTTCTATATTATTAGAGTGCAAAATCAGATTGGTGAGATAAAACAAAATCAAAGTGCATTTCATAGGTTTATGACAACCACTCTATACCATAAAAAATTGGAATCTTTTTGCTAGTACTAAATGAGTTAAAGTGTGTTTTAAAGGTCTATAAAACCACTGTACAATAGAAAACAAAAGAATTACATTGTAATAGTACTAAAAGTGTATTTTGCAAGTTAATGAAAAACACTTCACAATAGATAACAAAATATTTCGAGCGCAATGATCTAAATAAGTATAGAGTGAAGTCATTTAACCCGTGAAATAGATATTAGAGTAATGCACCTTAGCAGTTTCTAATTCCATTGTTTTCTTTTGTGTCTATTTGACTATTACACCTTGACTATTTAATTTTGTTTCACGGGTTAAATGTCTTCACTCTATAAGAGCAGTTCTCATTAACTCATGAAAACACACTTTTGTGTATTACTTTTTAATGCATCTTTTCCGGCCATCATGAACTTTTGTTGTTGTTTGTTGTTATCACACTTTACCTTATACACTTTGTTTCACAGGTTAATGAGAACAACTCTAAAGCAATAGCTATATAAAATACTAAATAGTTTATTTTTAACTGGTTAATAAAAAACTAAAGCGTAAATAAACTCTATTTTTTAAAAATGCTTGTGAATTTCAAGAACTACTCACCAGAAATGACTTTTGCAGTTGGGAATTTCAGACTAGCCGCGACACCAAAGGTCACCACGATAATAACAATATAACATTTTAGATACTTCATTCTTTCAGCTAAATATTCTGGGGTTTTTGAGTCAAGCTCTCAGTGTTTTGTTTAGTTTGGCGATGTACTTCTTTGTGAAGACTTTGTGATCATTTCTGTTGTGAGGTCACGCTGGGAGCTTCATAACGATGTCATCTGCAAACACAAAAAGAGAGAAAAAAGAGAAAAAATTAACCTTTCAAACTAATTGACTTATAGCCTTATTACCGTTAGTTTAAACTTAACCATTTCAATTTACTCATTGGATCATATATACTTGCAAGTCAACATTATTGAAGAGTTTGTTAATAAGCATTCTTGGAAGTATTAAGAAAATTCCCCAGTTTGATCTGCGAGAAGCTTCTAATAAATATTTATTAATTATAATTGATTGTATTGTGAAACGATCTCATATAGTGCATTGTGCTTTGAACGATTTTAATTAAATAGGCATATCACAATTACACCAATACAAAATGATCTGTCCTTTAGATAGAGTAATTGTTATTTTGAAGATGATGTGATGACGGTTAGAAAAAAGTTCAATGGAATCGAAAATAAACGAAGAAAGCAAAGAATATTCTAGGGAAATTTTTTTATAAATTTATCGCAATTTTAAATAAATTATGGACTAAAAAATAGTGAATTTTACACAAAATCTACATATTCAAAATTTTAGTTTTCGAAATTGTAAACATTTAAAAAGGCAATGATCACGAAAAAACAACGTTATGAAAGTAAGAAAAAGGTCAAGGATATACATAATAAAATCATTATAAAAAATGACAGTGATCAATTATAAAAAATTAATCTGCTAGAAAAAAACCGTAAAAACATTGAAATGATAAAAAAAATAGTAAAAAAAATATTTAGATGAAGTACTGTAGCTCATTTGCATTTAGGCATTTTTAGAAAGAGAAATATTTTATCAACAAATAAAACAAAAAACAAAAAACAAATAATAAAAGGAAAAAGAAAAACGGTAAAAAACATATCAGAAAAAAAAAAGAAATTAATTTTCCGCCTGACAGTAAATGTTTTAAACTGTTCCTTTAAACCAAATATTCCCAGAAACATACCAAAAAACGATATTTTGAACAAATTAAAAGAATTGAATAAGGTACATTTTTCGATCTATTTTTTTTTGTATTCTATTTCCGATACATTTTTACTGATTCTAGTAGATTTCTAGAAGTTACTTTAACTCAATATCTCCAGGTAAACACATCTCAATGTTTACAGTTCTTTTTTAAAACAATCTCATGTTTGCCTACACTGTTCGCTTCCGCATAAACACGCCGCAGTTGAAGGTAACATAAACACCATAAAAAGCCTATTTCTTTTCTTATATGGCACAGGTTGCAATAATAGAAAAGCTTTGATTGAAGCGCAAAGTTACATATGTTAAAGTTAACACAAATACCAAAAAGAAAAAACAACATTTTCTCTAATATAGCACAGGTTACATTAATAGGAAAGCTTTGATTGCGGCGCAAAAGTACATTTGCTAAAAATGCATAAAAAGGCCTATTTCTTCTCTAATATGGCACATCTTACAATAATAGAAAAGCTTTGATTGCAGCGCGAAGCTACATATGCTAAAGTTAGTTTTGAATACTGATTTGGGGTTTATAGATGGGTAGCTAGTAAATAATCGAAAATGGAACAAAACAAGACCCATAAAACAAAACAATAGACACATAATAAATGGAGACTAGCGATCGAGTAAACTAGCATAGGCTGCGTCGGTGTTTGATTTAAACCGGCGATAGGTAATATAATGAAATTTGTAACACCGTAAAAAATTATTATTTTAAATAGTGTATTATTCTAATAGAACAAATTAGCAACCTGCAAAAACGACAGTGTTACTAAGTATTACTTAGTTCTTTTCAAATTATAACTAGCGAGTAAAGGCTGCGTCGGTGTTTGGTGTAAACGATAGGCAACTGAGAGAAGGTCTAAAGCCCGAAACGTCAGTAAAGTTATTACTCTTATGTCAGTAAAGTTAATTTAACATTTTCTACGGTGTTACAAATTTCATTCTATTGCCTACCGATTTTTCAGACGTTAAAAAGGTTAACTTGATTATACATCTTATTATATAAAATCATGACATATACACCTTAAAATTAACGCTACTTACTGACGTTTACAAGGTCCATCCTTCGACAGAACAAAACATAGACTGATTCCCTTATATTATTGTACGCTGGTTGCTTTGCATTGCTTCTAAAAACAACGGAAATGCGATATACTAACGACTCAGCTAATACTAATAACAATCAAGAAAATTGCAAACCCGTTTTGTGGCGTTTTCGCGCTTGTGAAGCGTGTTCTAGAGTGCATGTGATGTGTGTTCTCGCGTGTTTTCCCGCAGCTAGTGACGTACAAATTGTTGTACATTGTTGCTGTATAAATATTTGTATTTGTGGAGCAAAATAAATGGTATAACGTTTTAAGAGTTTATAAAAAATAAAGTTATCGTAGATGGAATAGTCATACATCTCGGATAAGGACGGTAATTCATAGGTCCCGTCTCTCCGCACTACACACACTAACTTGCATCTGAGGGACGTAAAAGATCAACTGAAGACGTAACACACCCCGGCCGTGAACACCCTGAGTGATTGGCCCATATTAATACATACTACTAATTTCTCATGATTGTAAGCCAGCAGCGGTCCGTACAAATGATTAATTGTAAAGCGCATTGCGACGTATGTGAGATGCGCTATAAAAGCACCACATTACAATAGGTTTCATTGTAATAATGATAAAGCGAGATTGTATTCGCGCGCGTGTTCTCGCGTGTTTTTCACGCAGTTATAAACGTGCTGAAATACTGTATCTTGTAGTGGCTTCGTGATGATAATAATCATGACAATAATTATTGTCGTGATTTTGATGATAAGAGGAGATTAGGACTGTTTTATTCAGTATTAGGGCCGTTGGTTTGTTTGCGGGATGCCTGATTGCCATCGATAGGCAAGTATTACATACAAATAAACAAATTAAAAACACTGACTAGTTATTTTGTATGTGAATTAGCATTAGTATTGTAAACAAGAACATGGACAGACAGACCGAAACACACACACAAAAACAGAGACAGACAGACAGACAGACAGTAGACAACGCATGAGCATGAGCATAAGCAGACAGACAGACAAAAAAAAACAGACATAAAAAAGGGCAGGTGGAGGGTACAGTGACAAACAAAATTACACTGGGCAGGAAGGAAAAAAAAACATCTTTGAGATAATCTACGAAAAAAAATGACTATATTGTTTTGACTATATAGTCTTAAAAATTGTTCTTTTTATGAAATCTGTAAAAAAATGATTAACCGGTGATAACAGTAACAAAGAGAAAATGATAATAACTCTTATTAATAAATATATTAATAACTCTCTTTAAAACTATTCATACACTGCAACGGCTGAGTCAAAATATGGAATAAATCATTGCATTCAGGATGACACTTTATAGTGAGTAAAACAAATTCATCATAAAGAGTAAACGTAGATGTAAATGTACCATTGCGTATAATGTACTCAATATAATGAGTAAAACCTGACCTGAAAGTGTTGGATTAACGTTTTCAAAAAGATGCCAATTTTGCGGTGCAGAAAAGATGAGTATTGAAATAAATTAAACCAAGATATATTATTATATATTATTTAATTATATTGATTAAATGACTGGTGACAATCTTTTATATGTATTTGCTTAAATTGCTTCTTGTCTTTTATAAGCCTTCATTCTCTCATCTAAATCGTTTTATTTATCGTTTTTATTTCATTGTAAGAGCATAGAGACAATAGTTATATGCCCCTAAAACCTATTATTATTATTAAGATGGTTTCATTTAAAAACAAACTCTATAAGCCCGACCTGTTGATCTCCATATTGAAACCACAGTTCTGACCAATCTAAATAAGCCTTCATAATTCAAAAACCATAGACAATATGTTATAAACCTTAACGTGACGTGGAGGTGACGTGGAGCCTGTGGTATGGTTTGCAGCCCCCCGCGTCGTTGTATCATACATTCTTTCTTCTAAAGGTTTGTCGCGAAAAAATATGATCACAATAGTCCGTTTTAATATATTTATCTTGCGCATGTAAATTATCTTCTCTCTTGCTCTACAACTCCCAGATTGTGTATCACAATATATAATATATTTAATATCAATAATATTTATTAACTTATAGAGTGCAAACACTTAATCCGTGAAATAGAGTGAGGACCAGTTTAACCCGTGAAACAAAATTAAATAGTCAAGGTGTAATAGTCAAATAGGCACAAAAGAAAACAATAGAATTATAGACTGCTAAGGTGTATTAGTCTAATATATTTTACCGGATAAATGACTTCACTCTAAAAATCAAAATTATTATTAACAAATAGTTCTTATTTAGTGGCTATCACTCAACCAGAGCAGTCTAAGAAAAGGCAAATACAAGGAGACAATACTTCATTACAGATTTACTTGTCTAAAATAGTCACTAAATAAGAACTATTAGACAGTAACAAATAGATTTATTTCACGGATTTTAATTTTAAACACTTTTAAAAAGTGTTTGTGCTCTAAAGCGCCAATGTCAATATACATTTTCATCGTATATAATATAATAATAATATGCCTCATTTATATAGCGGTATTCCCAAAGCTCATAGCGCTTTACAACTCTACGGTTATGTGGAGGACTTATAGAGACACACGCCTATATTGCTTAACTAGAAATTAGAATATATCTCTTAGAAAAACAACACAAAGATTTAAAGGAGAAATGTCTAAATCTGCTATTTTTTTTAATAATATCATCAAGTTCGTCTGAGTTTGGATTCATTTGAAACGAATAGTTAAAAAAAAAGCATTTTCATTTGATAATTTTTTTTGATAAATTTTTACCTGCATGTTCGTAATACTTTACTATACTTTCATACTTTCATTTAAGATCATTGTCATGAATTCAGTCAGCTATTTTCAATGCTTTGATACAGCTTTACAAATAGTATTTATGTCAATAAAGTGAATTACGTTATCCGGCCCACCCTAAACAGTCTTGTTTAACATCGAAAAAAAACATCACTTAATTGTACTTTAGATAATATAATTTGTAAGGAAAACATTCACTTACCAAAAGATGCCCAAATAGCAATTCCATAGCATTTTAAATTGTATTTAGTTTATAGTTAATGGCCAAGAACAAGAATACAAAGATTGTTTTTATAGGTGGAAGGTTTCTAGCCTATATTTCTGGAAATTACTTTTTCTATGGTTACGTGTCAAAACACTATGACTATAGTAAAACCTGATTTAATTAAAACACAATTTCTGATTACGAATAATACATGTACTCTGATTTAAAATGAATGTACTTAACCATAGTCTCTACACATTAAATAGGACATCTTAGATTACGTTAACTAACAGTAAAATGCAACCTAAAATACAATTGTATTTAAAATACAACCTTCGTCACGGACGTGATTTTAATTTCATAATTAAAATTCTCATTAATCAATCATGAGTTTTATAATATCACTTACTTTTTGATATGGTAATTGTACGCTTGTGCTTCCAAAATTAAAAGTTAAATAAGTAGATATAACTTTATTCGTTCCTAAAATTGAAGATTTTGAGCTTGTAGAATAAAATGAATTCGGCTCAAAACACTCTTTAGGGTGCTTTCATTTATCAGTGTATAGGGAGGGGGGGAGGGGATCACCTGTTGTCTTTTCTAAATATTATCCACCTCCCCCCTACCTGGTTGGCAAAAATATCCTTACTCCCCCTATATTTCGTACAGTTTTTACCCTATAAAACAGCATACAATTTATAACAATCCTCCCCCCTATATAGCTTCCGAAAATAACGTGACCCTACTCCTCAATATTGCCGACCCCCCATACACTAATAAATGAAAGCCCCTAAAAAGCCTTTATAATAGGACACAACCAACAAAACTATAAGCTATTAATCTGTTTAGACTTTTCCAATAAATCTCATCACATCATATATCTTAACTAACTCTTAGCTAGTAATTTTCATCAAGCAAGCTGCGAAACTACTACATTTCTTGTTCAATTTCGTTCCAAATATATATATATATATATATATATATATATATATATATATATATATATATATATATATATATATCAAAATCATTTTGCAACATTGAATTCTTAAGATAATCCTACTAAATTCCTACCAGTTTCCAGTGAGATGTTCTAGAAGAATTAACGAAAAGTACCACTTTTGATGAACTTTGGTTAATACCACTCGTCTTATACACTGTATTAAAAGCAAATACGCGTAGTAATTCTTCGAGAACGTAGGTGGTATTTCCTCTACAAATAGGCTCCATTAAGAGAAGAAAGCTTATAATTACGAAACTGTGCTTAGCACTAATACAGAGAAATCACTTGCATATGTTGTATGCTTAACCAGAACTCCTTTCGGTCGTTCAATCGTCATTCGCTCATATTTGTTTCAAATTTCCAAGTTACAATTAGATATGACAAATTAATAGAATCCAAGTCAAAACTTATAACTTATATAAATTTCATTAGAACGATTCTGTATCAAGATTTGCATGGTTGTAATTTCTTTTTTAATTTCTCATGAATCATTAACGACTTTTATAGTTTTAAAACATTTTTTATAGAACGAATCGAAATATGGCGTAGTGCTAGCCACACGAACTCGCGTCGTAAAACGATAAAATATTCATGTGTATTAACTTTGCATGTATGAGAGGCTAGCCAGTCAAGAAGAATAGTAAACAATAAATAATATTAAACGCTATCGAGGGTGAGGTTGTGGACAAGAACCGTGAAAAGGTCCATTCAGTGTGTTGTGATAACTTTTGATGAAAACTGTTTTAATTATTCTTATTCTATTTACGATAGGTAATATAATGAAATTTGTAACACCGTAAAAAAATGTTGACTTAAGTTTACTGAGCTTTAGCCCTTCGTTGGAGTAGAAGAGGAAAACGTCAGTAAAGTTAAGTCAACATTTTTTACAGTGTTACAAATTTCATTATCAGATTACCTGTGGTTTATTTCAAACACCGACGCAGCCTTTACTAGCTTACTCGCTAGTTTCCAATTATTTTATTTATGTATCTAGTAAGCTTCATTCAATAAAATAGCTTTTAAAATGATTAACTTCCCAATAGGTTATGATTCTGTTGTTTTTATTTTTAACCATGGTTTATGGTGGTTTAATGCAGAACACTAAGAATTGTTTTTAAATCCATATCACGAGAACAATATTTCAAAATACTCGATAAAAATGGTTTGCTTATTCAAAGTAGCGAAGATATACCAATTAAAAGCTTATTTTCAAGAATAAGTATAGGAAACATCACTGTTCGAGAAGACTTAACGGAAAATACCACAGGCATTTGAGGAAAGTTGATTACTACTATGAGTGCGTAGCGAGTGGTATTAACCAGATTTTCAACAGCAACTGCACGACAAATAAACAGTAATACACCCTATGCAAAAAGGGGACATCTTACTTAATCAGTATAAGAAGACACCATGGCTTTTATTAGAAAGAGCACAACGCAATTAGTGGTATTCTAAAATTTCAAGGTATAGTAACATCAAATGATAAAAAGATAACTAAAAAATGATAATACCGCCATTTCTCCAGTTATCCACAATACGAGCTGAAATTTTGCATTTTTATTAGTATTTAGTAGCTCTTTCTATTTCTGTGGCTCATTTTCAAAGAGATGATCGATTTCAGGGAGATGGGATCACGTGACCTCTTAGTGCAAGTCGTTCATTGTGGTAGTTAAAGTAGTATTGTTTTGTACTGAGCACCGAGGTTAATTGGCTTACTTGAGGTTTCAAATGTGCGTAGGTAGAAAACAACTATAATAATAACAACTACAGTAACAACCCCACCACTACCACTACCACTACCACTACCACTACCACTACCACTACCACTACCACTACCACTACCACTACCACTACCACTACCACTACCACTACCACTACCACTACCACTACCACTACCACTACCACTACCACTACCACTACCACTACCACTACCACTACCACTACCACTACCACTACCACTACCACTACCACTACCACTACCACTACCACTACCACTACCACTACCACTACCACTACCACTACCACTACCACTACAAACAACAACACCACCACCACCACCACTACCACTACCAGCACCAACACCAGCACCAATACAACCAGCACCAGCACCAGCACCAGCACCACCAGCTCCACCAGCACCAACACCAACACCAACACCAACACCAACACCAACACCAACACCAACACCAACACCAACACCAACACCAACACCAACACCAACACCAACACCAACACCAACACCAACACCAACACCAACACCAACACCAACACCAACACCAACACCAACACCAACACCAACACCAACACCAACACCAACACCAACACCAACACCAACACCAACACCAACACCAACACCAACACCAACACCAACACCAACACCAACACCAACACCAACACCAACACCAACACCAACACCAACACCAACACCAACACCAACACCAACACCAACACCAACACCAACACCAACACCAACACCAACACCAACACCAACACTACCACTACCACTACCACTACCACTACCACTACCACTACCACTACCACTACCACTACCACTAACACCAACACCAACACCAACACCAACACCAACACCAACACCAACACCAACACCAACACCAACACCAACACCAACACCAACACCAACACCAACACCAACACCACCACTACCACTACCAACAAGAACACCACCACCACCACCACCACCACCACCACCACCCACACCACCACCACCACCACCACCACCACCCACACCACCACCACCAACAATACCACCACCACCACCACCACCACCAACACGAACACCACCAACAATATCATCATCATCAACAACAACAACAACACTAATATTATCAGCCATAACAACAACGAAATCACCAAAACTAAAGATAACATCATCAACAACAACAATAACAACAACATTACCAATAATAACAACAGCGAAATCATCATGAAAACCAAAAACAACATTACATAAAAACAACAACAAGAAAAAGCATCGAGAGAGAAGAAACTATAACACAGAGTTTTCAACAAGCTAATATTTCAGTATGTTTTCTATATATGTTTTCAATCAGTGCTAGCTAGTTAGTTCGTGCCAACACTTTTGTCAAAGATTGTAGTTATAGTAAACGAAAGGCAATATAATTAGCTACTAGTGCGTGATTAGTTACATTATCTCTAAAGTACCCTTAACAGTAAGGAATAATAATATAGTTCACGACATTAAGTCGATAGTTTGTGCATAGATATCTTTAATCACTCTCTAGAATGAACAACCATCGTCAATATAAAACACTAATCCCGTCATGTGAATGTCTTTGGAGCCATGGAATTTATTGTATTCATTTTCGTGACAAATTTGTCAAAAACATATGCTATTAAGGTAGATAGTTTGGTTGATATAGGCCTTATTTACGTGCTCCAATGTTTTCCAGTACAATAATAACAATAATTTAAAAAGGTCAGTATTCTAGATCATCGGATACACCGAGCTGCTGGATAAAAGCAGTCAGTTGAGAGCAATTAACTCAATCTTTGACTGCCTTTTATCATCTTGAAAAAAAAAACCACTTCGACAGCGCCAAATGTCTTTCAAAAATTATCTTTGAAGATAGAACTTATTCACTTGCCCCAACGTTTTTTCAATACAATCCTCTTGGGGGATAGATCTTCTTCACTTTCCTTAGTGTTTTCAAAATAATATGTTCTTGAGAGATAGACCTTATTCATTTGCCTCAATGTTTTCTCTATACAATCTTAGAACTCTTGGAAAACAGATACTTGCCTAAATTAATGTTTTCTCAATACAATATTCCTGGGAAATAGGCCTCATTTACTTGCCTCAATGTTTTTAATAAATACAATTCTCTTGGGGATAGACCTCACTCACTTCCCTGATGTATTCCCAATACAATCTTCTTGAGCATTTTTCTGACATAAAATATTAATAATAATGATAATAATAAATCATTGTTTTACGTCGAAATACAGGGCCGAGTCGTTAGGTAGTCGACACACTCACACTCACTACCCTTACATTGAATATTTTATCACACACATAACTATTGCACCTCTCACATAATCATTACGTTGGTAAAACTTGTTTTAAAAAGAAAGATATCTTATTGTTGATGTAACCAGCGTAAACACTATATTTCATAGATCATTAGACAAAGGCTTATGTGGGTTAAAGCATTCTATTAATAGAAAACCAATTAGCCAAAAGTCCTTGCCAACAGCTTCCGTTTTCATAGAATTCTAGAACAATTCGCATACCGATATACACACGTAGGGAGACCAGAACAATTTAATCCAATTTTCGCGCCTTTTCACACAATTTCTTTTTACGTGATCCCTTAGTTCCGACACACACTCAGTATCAAATTAGCTATTTTTTCAATTCTAAAGTCTAATTGGATCATTTTCTTCATTAAATGGGTTAAAATAGAATCGATATGTTTTGTGTATACACAAGTATTTCCCAAAAGAAATGACAATCTTTCCGTGATTTTACGCATTTGTTTTTTTAACATAAAGCTTTAAAAAATGCTTACTATTTAATTTTAAGTTAACAAAGTCTAAATTGGATAGAATCTTTCATTTAAAAAGTGGGAAGAAACCAATTTGTGTTTTTTCTAAGTACAGCGCCATTTGTAACAGGGATATTATTTCTTTAGTGTTTCCGCACATTACTTTCTTCATACAGACAGTTTAAAATATTTAATTTGTTTTAACATTAAATTAGATCAGCTTTTCGGATCAAAAGTACTTTAATGGCAAAAGTGCTTTAATAGTGTTTGTCAAGAGATTTCACTCTGCACATAAATACTACATTAAAGCAAAATCATTACGCAGTCTTTTTGAAGCAATAGATACTAATTGTTTTATAGATATGAGCTGATTTACGTACTTCTATGGTTGAAACTATTTGCAACACAGCAAAAACTGCTCCTATATCGTTATAACAAACTAATTACTCGCTCTAAAATTGTTTTTTTCTTCTAGATTTCGATTAATTTTTCTTTGCAAAAGAGCTAACTGGCCGTAAAATAAGTAAAACAGTTGTGTTGAAACATTGTAACACAGTACAATTCACTAACATACAATATTTTCTGAGAATTCAAATACATAATGTTCTGATTATTTCGCTCATCGTTATTATAGTCAACAACTACTCTAGTATTTAACCACGAAAAGGTTTTGAAAGTTTAAATTGTTCAACAACAACAACAACAACAAAAAGAAAATGTTCTAATAAACAACGCATTCAGATACCCATAAAAAGGATTTCCATAACACTGCAAAAACGGCTAGATACAACTCAAAATATGGAGTTAATCATTGCATTCAGAATGGCACTTTATAGAGAGTAAACCCAACTCATCATAAATAGTAAACGTAAATGTAAGCGTTAGATGCCGTTTTTGCAGTGTAGAATCCAATTTCCTAGATCTCTAGTACGTATTATTGAGCGCTAAGAGATTTGGCAAGACAAACCTGATATAAAGTTCTAGAAAACACTAAGAATTTTCGCATTTAGTTACTCATGAAAGGCTATAATTTCTCAGAATCTAAATTCCTAGAACCTTCGTTGAATCTTCAATTATCTTCCTTATTATAAATTATTACCAATAACTGCTATGTTCTAATAAATAAATTGTCATCATTTCAGCGCAGTCTTAGTTAGTTAAACTTGGTTTTGGATTCCAGAATACACGAACTTTAAAGTTGTTTAATCCTTTTAAAAAGACTGTAAAGCATGAAAACATGCATAAAAACATATTTCTTTTATAATAAATGTTTAAAATAATTTCTCAGATTCCAAATTCTTAGTCCTTAATTTAGATTCCAGACAACAACAAAATGTAAATTATTTAAAATTTAAAAGGTTCTCTTTCATAATTTCTCAGAAATAAAATTACTATAGACCTTCGTTGATTCTTGTGCACTTCGTTCTTATAAATAGCCGTTGTATTCTAGTTAATTGTCATCCATTCAACACAATGAAGTTTAACAATAATAGGACTAAGTTAAAGTTTATGGAAAGCTAGATTTTAGCACTATCCATACAAGAAAAGGTCTTTGTTGATTCCTGCTCCCATCTGGACCATAATTAATAACTGTTTCGGGAAATTATCGTTCCTTGGACCTAAGGGTGTTTAATTGACTTTCTTATAGTCGAAAACCTAGTTTTAAAGACGGACAATCTTGAACAATTACAGGTCTTACCTTGCAAGAAAAAGAGAGCGAGTTTCCAAGATTTCAGGGTAGCAGGTTGTGTTGTAGTTCATTTACTGGTCGATAAAATTCGATCAACAAGATGGCGTATTGTGACTAATCTCTGAAAAGTGGCTGAATTCGTGTGGGCGCTTTACACACTCAAACTCCTAGAATATATTATCCAAATATGAGTCGTATAAAACAAGCTTTAAATGTTCAAGGATGTTAATCGCTTCTGACGTGTGTAGCCGTATACCAAGTAATTGTCATGGCTCTCCGATAAACATTATCATTAATTGAGCTTGTTTGTGCGTAAATGATGAACGAAGGCAGCCACTAGTTTATTGACTCGTGGTTAAGGTAATTCCTTGACGGGTTTGAGGTAATTTATTGGCTTTCTCTTCGCGGTGAACCATACACGATAACGTAAAAACACGTATGCAAAATGTGGAAGTTTAATTATCGAAATATTCCCTCTAAAGATAACTAACTATTTATAAGAACTAAAAATAAAACCCATTAAGAAAATGGCATCATTTTGTTGGAAATGGAAACGAGATAAAAATTGGAAAGGGCGAACTGCCGACGTTTGTCTTGTATTCCGAATAATTGATCAAAGCAATTAGTCTTTTAATACATGTCCAGTCATTGTTTTAAGAAAGCTACAGAACCTTTAGTTATTCACGAGTAATCATTTAATGGGTTCGATCGCCTTGGCGTGTTACACTTATCATAAGATAATTGAAAATTGATTTGTTCTTTTGAATGATACCGGCTAAGGTATTGTTTATTGAGGAAAAATAATCTAGTCACTAAAAAACCGAGATAACATTACAATCAAGGCATATTTTAGTCTTAGCTTCTCTTAATATTTCGAACATTTAATATAGATTTATAACAAAACTACATTTGTTGTGGCGCGTTCCGGAGAAACTTTGGCATCTTTAGTACAAGTGGAAAAGTGGTCTATCGCCATCGAAAAAGTTTGAAATTCAAATCCATATTTTTGGATTCTTTTTCTCCAGTATTTCGTGTATGAATAGTAAACTTTGGGGTTATAATGCTAGTTTTTTTACTCAGCAGATTTTGTGGTGGATTTTGTGGAATTATTATCCACACTTTTTTAAACATCTAATAAAACTATGTAAAATGTTTATATATTGTTAATCCTGTATCGTATAATTTATTCCGCCGGTTTGGGTATAGCGATAAAGAACTAAAATTGGATTTCATTTTCAAAGCCTATCTACTAAGAGAATCCTTTTAATAACGTCTTAAATATTTCATTACCTGATAATTGATATTTAGAATATTCACACTCGTCCCTTTGACTTGGCCGCCATCTTGGATTTCGACACGATCATTTTAAGATGTATGAATATGTTACTTTTCTTTTTTTATCATTTAATAGAAAATAATTAATATTCAGAAGTTATAAATTCGACAGGTATTTTATGATTAATAATTAAAATTATATAAAAAGCACTTTTTTTTTACAAATTATGACCAAGTGACCAAGCTCCAAAACAACTTGGATAAGCTTTATATAATTTAACATTCCGTTTATTTGAATGGATTTAACTATGTTAAATTAAATATATAGACAGTCATTTTGCGACGTTAGCAAAATTTTGGCGCGAAGATGAACATAGCATCCCGATTGATCTTACGGTTTTTGACGAGTCTAATTTTTAAATAACAAACAAACAAACAAACAAACAAACAAACAAACAAACAAACAAACACACCAACCAACCAACCAACCAACCAACCAACCAACCAACCAACAAACAAACAAACAAGCAAACAAACAACCAACCAACCAAACAAACAAACAAACAAACAAACAAACCAATAGAAGTATGCATGAATAAATAGATACACAATTTTTCTAAAATGGTGTTCAGTTGAAGCTTTCTCGGTTTTTTTCACATGATATAATTTACTGGGATATTTTTAACAACATTAAGCAGCACAAGATTATCTTAAAAAAACAACAATATCAAATATATATCAATCCGACAATTAATAGACCTCTTAATTTCCTACTAATCGCTATAAAAAAACCTTTAACCGGGCAATAATCACGGCATTATAGACTGTTTATCTGTCTAAGTAACGTCAGCAAAGCCATCATGGCGTCATAGGTTTGTCGATCTTAGTAATTAAGATGTTATTATAAAACTAACGATAACGGCAATCACTTTGAATTACTGCTTTACCGCTGTAGGCGTCATTCAGGAGTCAGTGCTTTAACCATAGCATATTGAGTAGAAAAAGTTGTTCGTAAACAAGTTTGTAGCAGCCTAAAATTACATGCGGTCTCAGTTTTGGTGCACATGACTCCACAGTTTTTTTCTCAGAAATAATAACTCAGTTATTATTATAATGTAATCAAGGGTATTTGAGTAGATAAAAAGTTTTCGTAAACAAGTTTGTAAAAGCTCTTAGTAAAATTCCAAGTGGTCTCAGTTTTGGTGAATATGACACGACAGTTTTTTCCCCCAGAAATATTCACTGGCAGTTATTACAATACTGTAATCAGGTGTGTTTGAGTAGAAAATATTGCTCGTAAACAAGTTTGTAGCAGCTCTTAGTATAATTGCGTGCGGTTTCAGTTTTGGTACACATGACGCCACAGTTTTTTTTCCAGAAATAATAACTGATAATAATAACAATACTGTAATCAAGGGTATTTGATTAAGAAAAAGTGCTTATGGTGTAAATATTGTCAATGTTGTAGGTAAGATCATCTGTTTGAGAGACAAAGACAATATAGAACTGACCGGGTATTCAGGAGCGACTTTCCACACCTCAATTTAAAAAAAAAACAATTATTGAACTCCATCATAAACGTAATAAAGAGCATAAAAAATATAGGTCATATTGATGTCAAATATCATTAACCAATACGATCAAACATTGTTCCTAAAAAACTGAGAGTTAATTAAAGATTGATTACAAGTACCTATAGCTATGGCTAGTGCAAGTGAGAGTTATTTTCTCTATTTTCCTCTTGGGAAACTATTTCACTGATCAAGCTGAATAAACTGTATGTAGAGCGGTTCTCACTATAGTATTCTATTCACACCGGTCCCACTGTACTCATGTATGAGAATTGGAGAAAACCTGGCGGAGCTCTCCAATGGACGATAAAGGCGAGTCGAGGTGAAAGGGCCAGGGAAGGTGGGTTTAAAAAAAAAAAACAATAGGAGAGCAACCCCAGGTCGGGGAATGAAGAGCACAGCAAGACCATAAATACGTAAGATATGCAGGCTAGATACCGTAAAGCCTACTGCAGGTTTGACTAAACTGAGTAGTATGCTAATTAATTCTCACACATTTATACTAGTGAGACCGCTGAGAATAGTGTATCACTCTTTAATGCACCTTAATTCCATTGTGTTCTTTTGTTGATATTTTACTATCACATACACTTTGTTTCACGGGTTAATAAAAACAACTCCATACCAAAATCTATATATACTTTATATATAAGACCACAATCTCTTAAAAGGACAATAGCAATATGTAAGAGGCTTAATAGCCTATTAAAAAAATGGAAAGAATCTTACGGTGATCAACAAATATATATATATAGAAAACCGTGTATTGATTGAAGCAGTAGTGTGCACACCATATATCCGTGAAACAACTACTAACTTTGTAGTGCATAATAGTATTTAGTTATCAACTAGTTAGTTATCAACTAACTAAGATTTCACTCAGGCGTAAAACATACAAAGAAACACAAAGGCAGCTAATTATGTGACTATTGTTCTTTGCACTGTTCCACTCCAGTGCTATCCACTAGTTTGTACATAATAGTGAAATTAGACAATACATATTATGTTTTATTTCACGGATATATGGCGTGCACTCTATTGTAACCACGATATAAACAACTTAGGCTGAGTACTTAGTTAGAAGAATATTATCATTTTTTTATACGTAAGACCACGACAGTATTTTCACCAGTAAGCAATAGAAAATACCAGAATGTGGAACAATATTTACAGTTGAACCGCCTTTTTCCTGGAGTCTAGAAAGTTCAATAACACCACAGTTTTTGTCACATCATTGTATATTCCGGCATAGTTTGAATACAACCAAATTAATGAATGCAACAATAGAAAACAGCAGAATGTGGAACAATATTTACAGTTCAACCTCTACTAGGAAGTTCAATAACACCACAGTTTTTGTCACATCATTGTATATTCCGGCATAGTTTGAATACAACCAAATTAATGAATGCAACAATAGAAAACAGCAGAATGTGGAACAATATTTACAGTTCAACCTCTACTAGGAAGTTCAATAACACCACAGTTTTTGTCACATCATTGTATATTCCGGCATAGTTTGAATACAACCAAATTAATGAATGCAACAATAGAAAACAGCAGAATGTGGAACAATATTTACAGTTCAACCTCTACTAGGAAGTTCAATAACACCACAGTTTTTGTCATCGAAAACAAAAATAATTGTAATAACAAAAAAAAACCCACATCATTTTATTCCGACATAGCTTTGGATACAACCAACGTTAGTGGAGAAGATGGTATGAGAGGTTTTTCAATGTAAAGTCAGTAAAGATTTTAATGATAGATTATATAATGAAATTTGTAACACCGTAAAAAATGTTGACGTTTCGAGCTTTAGCCCTTCGTCGGAGTAAAAGAGTAAAATATTCTAGTGCTTCAGCAGTCGTCAGTCTGGCAGTTAAATAAAGCCACATCAAAAAAATTTCATCTTAAAAATACCACAGATTTTCATGTAAACAAATTAATTTCGTTAAGTAGATCAGTCTATATATTTCATTCAGACAACGAGAATCGAGTGGGAAGGGATAATTTCTATGGTAAATTTAATAGTCTCTCTACATTGAATAACATATTAATTATATTGTACTTCAGTAGGTGCTGTTATAAAACCCAGTCTCTATAGTAACCACTTTCGAGCTTAGATATGAATTATGGATTCTTTAAATTCACACTTCTTCTACTTCAGCTATAGCTTCAACTTCAACTCTAACTTGAACTATAACTACAAGTCCTTTTATACAATGATACTTCAAACATGCAAGTACCTGATAGATAGATAGATAGATTTATTTCAAAAAACATTGCAGCCCGAAGGCTGAATTACGCTTAAGTTACATAATATAATATAAAAATTTAAGATAGTAAGAATATATAGGATAGTAAGAAATATTAATTAGAAGAATAATATATGTACATTAAAATTTTAGTATTGCTAAATTACTTGGATCGGATCTGGGATCTTTTACGTCCACCTTTTTATAATAGGATTAGAATGAAAGCAAAAGGGGACACCGGCTTTACGTCCTTATTAATCTAGAAGACGGTGCTGTGTCTGGGGTGCTGTGAGAGAGTAAAAGGTGTGCCTTGCCTAAGGGCACAACATAGCCACAATGATTGACAAAAGAGTTCTGAAGCATGTTTTTACAGTCTCGCTTAAAACAAAGTTTCTCTAATAACTTTTTTAACCTTAAACCTTGAATTTGAAATTGAATTTTAGGCCTAAAGTGATATTTAGGTTTCTTAAAATTTTTAAGCATGGTCATGTTGACTTCCGGTGGTCACGTGACCTAAAGGCGAGTAAAACAGGAATTTCAAAATGGGTTGCCGGTTTTTATTTGAATACCTATGATGTGGAATTGTAGAGTAAAATGGTCTTAACAAGATCCTGTCTGGAGTGGTTGTAAATCAATCTTTGTTAGAGCAAAATGTAGGAATATTCAAAATCTTGACTTGGTCACGTGACCTGTTTTGTTGATTATTTCTTGAAGTACTAAAGAATGACAACCATTCCAAACAGGTTCTTATTTGATACCTTGTATCTAACTACTCAAAAAGATTTTCGATTCACATAAAAACCGCCCCCCCATTTTGGAATTCCAGTTTTTCTCGACTTTTTCTCGACTAGCGGAAGTCATCATGACCATGCTTAAAATTTCAAGAAACCTAAATATCACTTTAGGTCCAAAACTCAATTTGACAGGTTTAAGTTATTACAGAAAATGTATTTTTCAACAATCCGGTAAAATACCTTGTAATGCTTGAGTGGGTTATTGGTTAAACAAAATTTCCTGCACGGACAAAATCATCCTACCCCCCCCCCCTCCCCCCTCAAAAGTCAAATGGTCCGACCCTAATTTAGTACATGTTAACTGAAATAACCACAAGACTAAACAAGTCAGTTAGCTAGTTTAGAATAAATTACAAATTTTGGTCAAAAAAGCCAATGAGGCAGAAACGAGAGAAAATTTGTTTTTAAAGCCTTGTTGATTTCAACTCTTACAAAGTACGACTGTGTGCTGTTCTTGGCAGCTAGGCTTACCTTTAGCAAACAAAGCGGAGTAAAAATGACCCTTACCCGTACGAAGGCTGTATCATTACGTCTGTCAATAATTAATGTGTATTTTATTGTAATCGCATCCACAGAAACATCGACGCAGTTTATCATTTACCATTTCACAGTTTTCTTCCATCGACCTCGGTAGCGTGTAATAGACAAATTCTAAATAATATTTCAGGCGCTATCGAGGCTGAGGTTGATCGATGAGAACCGTCAAAAGGACTATTAAACTACGTGAAAAAACTTTATTTACCATGATATACTGAATATTTCCTTAAGCCCACACAATATTTCCAAAAGAGAAATGGCAAAGATCTAGAACATTCTTATTGAATATTTGACAAACAATGACGTCATTATTACCTTGACCTTCTGTGAAAGAACGGGGAAAACCGACAAAGCGTTAGAATTGTTAATGAAAATGGGAAAAGTCGCTTTGTGGATATAATGCGGCGATAAAGACGTTTGCAAGTACATGTACAATAGCGAGATATCGTCGCGGCCATGTTTGTGGTCAAAACTCAATGGAGCTTTTCTCACAAAGGAACTGAACTTCGTCATTCTTGAAGAAACATGTCCATAAACATGGCTGCCATGAATTCGTTCTGTAACGATCTTATATAGATGCTTTAATAGTTTTGACTTTTTTTTGCTCATGTAGTCTATAGGTCATCGTCGTCATCATTATCATTATATCATTATCATTATGATTATGATTATTATATATTATGATGATGATGATTATTATTATATATTATCATTATTATTATCATTATCATCATTATTATCATTATCATCATCATTATTATATATTATTACCAAGGTAGTCAGTCGCCTCAAACTTTCCTTTTTTTGTGTGTGTGTCAAAGTTGAACTGTTTTGTTATAATCTTGCTGTTTTTTTTTTTTCTTCTGGGGAGCTCGGTTTTGTGATCCCTAAGGATAACTCAACCGTATCGTTCTCAGGGAGAAAACCGCCGAGAAAAACAAACCGCTATACCCCCACTAAATGGAGGAGATTGCGCGGTTGAGGAAAAGAACATCTTGAGGCATTCATATTTGCAAAAAGATTATTCAGGTGTGACGTCACTGTCCTACTCAATACCGGAAGTCCCCTTTTAGCGGAAGTGAGAACGAAATCATAACAAAGGCATAAAATCACTTACATTTTCCTTGGAAACTTAAATTCCCTTTAACTATTTTTCTAAAATATTGTTTACATTGTCGTTACCGGCTTTCATCCTAATTTTAGCGTGATTTATTGAATCTTGACACTTAATAATAATAATCTATAGTGTGCATTTCCTCTCTGTTAACCCTTTAATGTAACATATGTAATACAAGGTGAAGATCTAACCGACTTGTTTAAAATTATAACAAAAACATGTCAGAAATTGTCAGTTCGTTGATTTATGAATGTCGAAAAGACGATGCATGGGGCTTTAAACAAACGATTAGCTCCATGCCGACGACCAAAATAAGCTAAAACACTCTCTTTTCAACGGCATAAAAATAACCAATTGTTGACTCTATAACTAAAAGTACAGTGTATATTGACTGATTCTGGTTGATTAAGAGAATTATTAAATTAATTTATAATCAACATTTAAGAATATTCAGTGTCCAATTTTGGACATTTTAAAAACAGTACCTGGATATGAAGCAGAACGTTTGTTTTAGAACGATCATGATATTGTTTGTTTCTTTATTAAATTTCACAACAACGAAGAATTGACGAGCGAAACGTCGGTCAGAAACCGCAGTGTATTTACGAGGTATATTTAACGTCAGTAAAGCCTAGTTCCTATATAATCGCGACGATCGATGCAATGGCCGAAAATCATGTAGCAGTGAGGTCACTCGAACCGTGAACACTTTGAATGTTTTTTGATACTTTAGCTTTTTTAAACTCACATCCCTTAAGCGAATAGATTAGAAATACGATTTATTATGAATACTTATTGTATTTGAACTCACTGCTTCATTTTTAGAGGTTTCTAAGCAGTAGAAGGTTCAGAAAATAATAACATGAAATATATAGTCAAGTGTTCACGGTTCGAGTATCCTGACTGTAAGCCATCAGAATATAGCTCAGAGTTCTTTGTGATTAAACAAAATCGACACTGTTTTTTTATGTTCATATATATATTTTGTCAAGTTTAAGCTTCAACCTTCAGTCAGCAGTGATATTTTTATTATTCCACAAAAACGCAAGCGCCATCACAGCGATCGTGGCGATCGTGGCGATCTCAACGATCGTAGTATGAGTTACTATGTTACTATGAGTTACTATATGTTTATACCAACGAATACAGTAAAAACCCGCGAGTAAGAACCTGAAAATTAAGAACCTGTTAGCCTAACTTGATTTTGTCATTTGAACAAAAACCTATTTAGCCTAGAAAATGAAAAAAAAACAGGTTCTTTTTTTCTAAAATAATATTAGTGATCAAGTATCCTGTTTGGAGAAATAGAAGCTTGCCATTGCTGTGCAAACAAAAGTGCAAATTTATTGATGTAATAATAAAAAAGTGCAAAAGGTTAATATTTTAGTATAGCATTTTGAAAAACTATACAGCAATAAAACACAGCAATAAATCAGCAAATCATGCAGTCTGGATTTTATTTGTTTTTCCACAGAAATAAGAACCTATTTAAGCTGACCTAAATAGCCTAAAATCTAACTCCAAAAAAATGTAGGTTCTTACTCGCGGGTTTTTACTGTAGATAACGTTCCAAACATCAGCAGGTAACCTCTTTTCACATAGTATGTAATTGAGTTACTATGTGTATAACAACGAATAAATAACGTTTGAAACATCAGTAGGTAACCTCTTTTCACATAGTATGTTATTGAGTTACTATGTATATAACAACGAATAAATAACGTTTAAAACGTCAGTAAGTAATACTCTTTTCACATCGTATGTTATTGAGTTACATGTACTATGTTTATATCGTCGAATAAATAACGTTTGAAACAGTCAGCAAGTAACACTCGACCTTTAAAAGCAGTATACCAATGTTACAATTTTTTCCTCAGACGAAGAAATAACTCCGGTCAGAAATATCAGCAAGTTTGATTCTAAAAAGCTGATACTTTACTGGTCTTTATTCTTATTTCAGCTTATTAATAATAATTTTTAATGTGCTTTGCGCATTGGCTGCTATTTTTACCCAAACTGAAAATTATTTTATTATTTGCCTTTTTTGTTCATTAATACTACTGGTTTAGATTTGCTAGCGGAATTGTATGCCAATAATTTGCACTTTTTTGATTTTTGAGTCTCAACAATATCATTCCAAAAATGTTTTACCGTTAAAGAAATATCAGTGCTTTGAATCAGAAATATGAAAAGCTATTAATTTTTCTCAAAGTAATTAATGTTCGTCGCGCGAGCTGGCATCGACAGTTCCTCTATCGAACTTTTAGATCTAACACCTGTTTCTCAGTTTCGCAACTGAATTCTTATAGTTTAAATTTGAAACTAGTGGATCTTCTTTTGAGTTTGTATTCCTATTCAGTAATAGTATATATCATTAAAGAGTTAATCTACTTTTCATAAGTAATAAAAGTATGATATTGTGCATCAAATATCACCCTTTATACTTGTAACATTATTAAAAGAAAGTTACTTGACATAATGTACCTTCATGTTTTCGACGCCTTTCGTTGTAAACTTCACCACTGCTTTGTAAATGACTTTATTTTGCTAATAAGACCACAGAAAACTCACTGGGATTTTAATCTTGTTTAAGACGGCTAAGCTAGCCCTTTTTGCGGTATCTGCGTCGGATTTGTGCAAGTCTGTAAATGTCTTCAATCCTTTAATATAAAATAGACAAACCATAATTGTCAGTTTTAGTTTGGTTGAGCCGTGATCTTTCTCCGGCTTTAAAGTTAGATTTGTCAGCCACAGTTTCATTTCATATAAAAGCCTCGAAAAACTCTCAACGTACCCCTAACAAGTGGATAAAACCCTCTGAGCTTAATACGTCTGAACTGTTCTTTCTTCCGTTTAGTAGTATTCGCAATTCTTTTTTGTGCTCTTTTGAGTACTGGGGATGTAATTCACTCAAACGTAATCAGTTTCAAAATGATCAAACCAGTTCTGCAACAATTATTATGCTAGAGAGGTAGCAGAGTGAAGTATTTTCATTTAAATTTCACAATAGGTCAGATGTTCCGAGTTGACAGTTATGGAAGGTTCTGAATGATGGCTTTATATTAGTAATGACTTGTCGAGAATGTGGATACGGGTTGAGTTGTGGTCATTTTGATGGCTTTGGTTGGCCGTCAGCAGAGTGAAACATTTTAATAGCAGAATGCTCTAGAAGTTAGAAATGTTTTGATAGACTAGTCTTAATTGGAAACCCATTATTTAATAGTTGAATATCAATATTAACTGTGTATGATTGTTAGAAATCGCTAGAAACGAAACAATCACAGCAGTTCCAAGAAAATCATACTTCAAGTGAGACACATTTATACTATATTCTGCTGTATTGCACTCGAATTCTTTTTTGTTATCTTGTACATTAAAGTATCATTTTTCATTAACCCGCGAAATGCGCATTAAATTTGTTAATTCAGTACTAAATATTTCAAATTAGGATTCATAACTAAATAGTTTTAAGTTTGTCGGTGATTTTAAGTTAATAATTAGACCATTTGCATCGAAAAAAACTAGTTTTTTTTAACCAACCTCGAAGTGTTTGAAAAGAGGAGGAAACACTCTTTCAAGAGATTGATCTGGCTTCTCAAACCATTAATAATTCTTGGCATGAAAAATTCAAAGCAAAAGTTCGCCAGATTTTATACTTATTAAGATCACATATCCAAACATCCTTCAAGGTAGTGATTTTCTTTGTATTGACCTCATGATTATGAGTTTTAAGAAGTTCTAATTCACTTTGATTTTCATTAACCTGTGTGACGGGGAATTTAGTGCAATTTCACGTAACACATCCATTTTCACAGAAGAACACGGTCAAATCGTGTTGACGGACAAATCGTCCGGGGCCGGTTGTACGAAGCCTGAATAGCGCTATCCACCGGATAAATCCCTATTCCAATTCTATATACTGGATAACTCTTAATGCAGTGGATAACTTTATCCAGGCTTCGTACAACTGGGCCCTGGTGTGAAAACGGGACAACGGGTCTGATTTGTTAATTCACATCAGACGAACAAATTTTGTAGACAATTTGTCCTTCCTCTTGCGTGAAAAGGCAATCATTTTGTTGTGTATGTTTTGAATGTTTTAAAAATATATTCCATGCAGCTCATATTTTCATCTACGAGTATCATTTTTAGTTAGGTTAATATATAATGAAATTTGTAACACCGTAAAAAAATGTTGACTTAATTGTATTATTTATAATTTTTTTGTTATTTATTATCTATTTAATATTTTTATTATTTTATTTATTTAATTTCTTTTAGTAAAGTTAAGTCATTTTTTTACGGTGTTACAAATTTCGATCATTATATTACCTATCGTTTATATCAAACACTGACGCAGCCTATGTATAGTTTACCTGATAAAACACGTTCTGCGAGTTTATTGAACGGCTTAAAAAACTCATTAGTAATTCATGACCATTTTGTCCAATATCGATGAAACAAAAGAAAACGGAAGGTTGTTTGCATTTGGGAATTGATCTACACTAATAATAGAGGAATGCTAACCAACTTGAATGCTAATGAATTTGATGACTTTTCGTTGCAAACTTTTCATCGATTGCCTCAGTGGCTTAATGGCTTAAAGCTCGGATACAACCAAGCAAAAGATCTCGGTTCGAATCCTGGCATTGGCACTCATGATCAAAGTATTTTTTTCTCCAAAAATCTAAAAGTAAATTATTTCTAAGTCTGATGTTCACTCGTCAGTAGAGATGGGGGGATGGGGGGGAAGGGTAATATCTGAAATATGGACATGAAGCATTATATAATGCTTCATGTTCATTTGCATTCTATTGTTCTTCTATTGTACATCATCATTCCCCTGGGCCGCATTCAAATCCCTCCGCGTTTCAGCCGTAGATTATGCGATATACAATGCTTTCCTCGTGACCAGAGAGGGGCATCGGAATGGACAAAATGGTCATGAATTATTAATGAGTTTTTTAAATTAGTTTACTCGCTAGTATCCATGCATGAGTATTATTTTAGTTGACGCTATACTGTTTTTATAAATCAATTAATTGCTTTTTTTGAGGTTTTAATTGTGGTTGTTAGATGCGTCACCGTGTAATAACTGGACCATTCTAGAAAAAAAACCCCTGTTGTTTGGTAGGTTTTATTTGGATTTAATACCGACTTTTTTATAATCTAATTTAATTGGAGTAATCATAGAATTATACGCAATGCAAAATAGATATCATAATGAAATACGCATCATGGACATTTGTTCATTTGAGTTATCTTCACCTAAGAACGACTAATGCCAAACCTTTTTTAGGTTCTTTTAATAGTAGGTATTAATTTAAGATATTTTGTATTATTATAAATACACACTGATTATAGAAAATCGCGCGCGGTGATTGGTCGAGAGATACACACTATTTCTCGATATTCACCTACAGCGTTTTGCCTGCTTTTAGAAATGAGAAATGAACATTTTGTCTTCAAAATAGGCTGGTCATTTTTACTTTTTAAAATAATCAATTTTGCATTTTTACTAAAACAATAATTCACCTCAGCCTCAGTGAATATGGGTGAATAATAAACTTGACTACGTCTCGGTTATTATTCACCCATATTCACCTAGCCTTCGGCGAATAATTGTTAAATAATTGTGTTTTTTTTAAAGTAGTATGTTAGTAATGTTTGTTTGAGTAAAATCACTCAGACAGAACATTATGTCCACTAAAAGTTATAGTCCAATTTCCTTTTTATCAAGTGGCCGGCGTATAGCCGACTCAAAAAGGTTGGCACTTTATTATTATTATTATTATTATAATCATTTTGTTTTTACAGTTGAGTCGAGTAGCTACAACATATAGAAGGAAAAACAGAGTGTATCTAGAATATTCTCAAAAGACACGATAAAACTAGTGATATCTACTTGGTCAATTGACAGATAAACTTTACAGAAATAACCGCGAACTTCTTGAGATCAGCTATATTTACAATTATTTATTTCTTACATTATTTATTTATTGGTTTCTTACATTATTCATTTATTTATTGCATACATTATTTATTTATCTACTTATTTATCTATTTATTTATTTATTTATTTACTTATTTATCTATTTATTTATTTATTTATTTATTCATTCATTCATAACTTTTTCATTTATTCATTGTTTTATTCATTTCATTCACTCATTCACTATTTATTCATTTATTTATATATATATTTTTTTAGTCATTTGATTTATGATTTGATTTATAATTTCAGTTATTTATTTATTTATTCCTTCATTTATAAATTTATAATTTTTTAATTTTATTTAATTATTAATCAATTTATTAATTAATCTATTTTAGCATATACAGTGTGTTACCTACTGACGCTTGGGACGTGAATCCGGTCCGGCTCTTCGTAGTGCAAAATTCAACTTCTCTACCATATAAAAGAGAGTTGTTAAACTTAATGTTCGGACGTGAATCTTTCCTTCATAAATAGAACGGAACTTAAATCGTATTATTTGCTTACTGATTATATCATGTTAAATCATAGTTTAATCAAAGTTTTTTCATTAATACTTAATTTCAAAACAAATCTTTCCATCGTAAGCTTACTAATCAATCTAGTTGCTTCAAGCAAGATTAGGAAAATTAAATTACATCTCATGAAAAAAAACCCGTCTTAGCAAACCAGACGCCATCATAGATTATCGCATTGTAAACAAACGAAGCAATTAATTCTCTAAATCAAATCAAATTTAAGATTTTGAACAAATAATGGAGTTTCTACTTTCATTTTTGCATAGTGACATGAAGGTAGTCTGTTTGACGCAATAGACTATCTTTTACGTCTAAAAAAATAATGTCAGATATAATATCAGGGACATAAAACATAAAAACGGGTGGACTTACTCGGAGTTCTAAAGAAAATAATTGAAGTAAGTTTAATGGCGTCCTCCTTATCTTTGAAAACCATAGTGTGTATTGTTATTATGAGAGAGAAATTGAAGGTGTATTTCCACGAAAACAGTAAAAATGGCAACTTATTTCACACTTTAAAATGTTAGTATTACTATCGACCTTGAATCAATATTCAGTAAAAATCAGAAATAATAAAGATAGCTAGTGGAAACATCAGCGTTCAGTTGCAAGAAAACAATTAAAAAAAAAATGATAGGTAATATAATGAGAATTTGTAACACTGTAAAAAATATTAACTTAGCTTTACTGACGTTTCGAGATTTAGCCTTTCGTCGGAGTAAAAGAGCTAAATGGTTAAAATTCATCTTATGTACCATAAAACTAGTGTTACTTACTGACACTTACAGACACAGGACTTTAACTGAATCTCTAGACCCAAGGATACATTAGCATTTAGTTGTAAGAAAACAATTGAAGTAAATTAAAATGATAGGTAATAGAATGAAAATTTGTAACACCGTGAAAAATAGTAACTTATCTTTACTGACGTTTCGAGCTAAATGGCTAAAATTAATCTTACATTTTAAAAATCATTAAATTAGATATTGTATTAGATATGTACTAACTAGTTTTTCCTGGGAGTTTCCTGGTCGTTCATCTAGTTTTTCTTTTCTTGATTCAGCTTCATTTACTGACTTTTTGGACGCCGTTAAAACGGTGCTTAGTTTGAATGACGAAAGACGAAACAAATATTGATGAAGCGCCAGTCAGTAATACTTTTTACAGTTTATAAGTTTTTCCCTAATTGTTCAAGTAATTCTGGCTTGAAGAGCTTAAGATGCGACATTTGTGTTATTATATTGAATTTGTGTTAACTTGTCTTAGACATTGATAATTTGCCGACGGGAAATCTCTTTGCAGTGGTTTAAGTAAACAAAAAGTAATGACATCATTATCATTGATTGAATTAGTATTGGATCTAATTATAGCGAGGAAAGGGCTTAAATTAAGGCAATTTAATCTAAAAAGAAAAGGATTATTTTAATTTAATTTGTACATTTGGTTAATAAAATTATAGTATTTTTTAAGTTGAATTATTGCAACCAACCAACCAACCAACCAACCAACCAACCAACCAACCAACCAACCAACCAACCAACCAACCAACCAACCAACCAACCAACCAACCAACCAACCAACCAACCAACCAACCAACCAACCAACCAACCAACCAACCAACCAACCAACCAACCAACCAACCAACCAACCAACCAACCAACCAACCAACAACTAACAAATCTTGAATAAAAACACTTATTAAGCTTTGCGATTATATTTTTAGTATAAAACATCTATTTTGGTCTGCGTTCATTTGATACACATTTCAAGTTTCCGATCCAAAATTGCTCATTTAATGAAACACCTCCGATTCTAAATGAACAATTTAGCCAGTTATTTAATCAAATTGTATTAAATGAATGTCAGACCTTTTTGATCGCTAGAATAGAACCGTCGATAGCAAAACTACTTTGACATTTGCGGGGTTTAATGAATTTTCTTGTGTCTAAAACCCGACTAATTGTATTACTGCGATTGCCACGTACGCCTATTGCTACACTCGTCACCAAATTAATTTGATAGCATTTTGTGTGCTTTTCATGATTCTGCCAATTTCAATTAAAACACTGTCTTTTATTAAATTTCTTAATGGAATTACTATTGCAAGATTTTGAATTTCCCAGCAGTGCAACGACTTCTACCGAGGCCACAAAAACAAAATTATCCAATCACGATCGAGAATATAAACAATAGAATCTCTACAAAGGTTTTTTTTTGTATATGCTTAAAATGATTATCATTTTCATTAGATATAAAAGAAATACTTTGCAATTGAACAATAGGACCGTCCACAAGTTTTTTGTTTGATCTCAAACATTTTCATTTTCAAAAATTTGGATGGTCTCGGTGGAAGTAGTCACACTGTAAGAAACTGATTGGTACATTCACTACACCCCAAATTAATTTGACAAGATTTTGTGCAATTTCCACTGAGGTTATTCTAACAATAGTCCTCTTCACAGTTCTCTGCGCCATCTTGAAAGGTAGTCGGGCCTTTGCATCGAAGCGAGACGAACGTTGTGCTTGCAATGGTAGAGACACATGAATAAATGTCCGGCAAGGTGTTAAAAGGACTCTATCATTGCAAGCTCAACGTTCATCTCGCTTCGATGCAAAGGCCCAGCTACCTTTCAATATGGCGCAACTGAAGGAACTGTGAGAGGGACTATTGAAATTGTACTAGCAACAAATTACCTTTTGTCCGTTTCTAAAGATTCATTTTTTTGTCAATTTATCGAACTTAGAACACATGAGTATTTGATCTAGATTTAGTTCTAGAGATGGGTAATGTTGAAAACTACGATGTAGACGTGACGTCAAAACGATCGTCATTTTGGCTGTCACGTTTATCACGTAACTATGACGTCAAAGCCGCCATATTTAGTTTTTTATAATTTGGAGATGTCCGAGATAGAGATGATTTACCTTGTGCTGTGCAGTAAAAAATACTATTTATGTTTTGTCTGTATCCAAGGAAAGGACCTCAATATAGCCTTTACGCGCAGCGTAGAACAATAAATGGATGAATGAATGAATGAAATCAAATAAAAACACGAATGAAAGGACGGAGAAACGAATAAACGAACGAGCCTAACAACGAACGAATGAACGAATGCCTTAATGAATGCCTGAATTGATGAATAGATGAATGAATCGATGGATAGAATGAAATGATGCCTAATATGGCAAGTCCTTTTAAAACATATTACAAGCAGATATATACATAACAGACATATGCAAGCAGAGTTATGTGCTAAAATATTTAACGTAGAGGTAGTAAATAAGTCACTGGCTAAATACATTGAGACGAAACATTTTTAATTTTTTTTATCGATATCAGTCACAATAACACAATCACTACACTCGGTATTTACACCTTATAACACTACTCAAATATTAGTTTTTATTATAGAGATGACAACCCAAGAACTATTAAAATCTCTTAGCATCTTACAGAGAAAAACACATCAAACAAACTCACATATGGTTGAGATTATGCCCGAACCCAGCTTAGTCTTCTACAGTTTCTAAATAAAGATTGTCTCAGGCACTATTAAAAACTCTTTATTTATATAAATATATATGAACCGTGTAAAATTTCAAAGCTGTGTATTATTGCAGATAAGAACTACAGCCGTTTATAGTTGACAATTCGAGAACTAGAAAAATTGTAGGGAGCGTCTTCAAATCACACGACGACCATCCACGAACGTGTTCGTAAAAATAGGTCTCACATTAATATCCTGATATACTGACATTTACCGACATACATTGTCTTAAGTACGCATTGTAGAAGCTATCATATTCATCTTATCACTGAAATATTTCAAAATTCACTAAGCCACTATTTTAAGACTTCATGATATATATTGCTTGTCTATTTATTAAATTTAATATCAAAAGTCGCCCCTTTACAGTGAGGACAACTGAACTGTGAACACTTTGAGTTTTTTTAACCAACATTCCATGAACTAATAGATTAGAAATAAGATTTATGATGGACACATAGTGTATTTGAACTCACTGCTTCATTATAAGAGGTTTTGAAGCAGTAGAAAGTTCATAAATTATTAAAAAGAAAAAAGTCAAGTGTTCATGGCTCGAGTATCCTCACTCTAAATACAAGATATATTTTTACCACAACTATAAAATTTCTCGCACGCTGATTGGTTGAAAACCATGTTCGATAAGAGGACAGACCCATGAAAATGACGCCATTTGACGCTTTCGCAAGCTTTATCAAATTTGAAAGGACAATTGCAGGGGACAATTGTGTGAAATCTCGCGCGCTGATTGGAGGATAGACACCACATGTGCTGACGACAAAACGTCACGCAACATTGTGCAAAGTTGAGGGAACGTTTGTCATCAACACGATGTTTTTTTTGTCTAAAAACTGTGATAAAAGCTCATTTCTGGATAAACCCTGAATGGAAAACACTTTTCTGTAAGTAAAAAATTATAATAAATGTCACTATGTCCTCATTGAGTTTTCGTCTCTTTGATTTGATGCAGTTTTTCAGTCTTTTTGTCAAATTTTCGTCAATAGTCAAGTTGATTTCTGTCCAACAAAAACATACTCAAAAACGTAGTTTTGATAAAAAATGCCATTCCTTTAGCACTCTTTTGAAAACCTAAGTTATGTACTAGCTTTAACTATATCAAGGGTTTGTGATTGTTGATTAATTTAATTTTGAATTCTGTTTTGCGAAGTTTTGCAAGGGCGCAACTGAAGTCGCCTATTCGCCGTAGCTGTTTTTCTTTTATAGCTTACAGAAGAGAAACGATAAACAGTATTTCATTACAGAAAAAGGCTCATTTCTTTTCTTCTCATTTAAAACTGATCATTTTTGCAAATTGTTTTATTTGCCGTAGCATGAATTGAAACCGTTGAGTTTGATGCGTGACATATTCGTCATATAACAGTCACATTCTGTCTATTTTACACATAAAAATGGAAAAAGTAGAACAATATTATGAGGTTGTGGTAAAAAAACAAATCGAAGTGTCTTTTCTATGGTCTATACTCTTATCGAACATAGAAATGACGTAAGAAAATGGCCAAAACACACTTCAAAAAGACACTTCGATTTGTTAATTTTACTGATTATTTGTAACATCAAAAAGAAATGACAATTTGCATGCGTGGCTTTTAACATTAAATAACTTTTAAACTAATACTAATTGATATTATTAGTATCATCATCATTATATTATAATTATTTATTCATTTATGATTAAAAATATTTTCATATTACTTATCACAATAAATTTAACAGAAACTTTGAAATAAAACGAAAAAGGCAAAAGTATTATTGTTATGCAGCAGAAAGAAAAGTAAAACTGACAATGTTTTGATAGTTAAGTTGTCAAGTGCTTAATATAGAATAATTTATCAGTAATTAATTTTATATCTGTCACCTTCAATTATAAAATGTCTAAAATATATGTAGAATTTTTTCTGCCACTTTGAATATATATGAAATCGAATCGAAAGTAAAAATAAAAAAAAAACAGTTTCAATTTCAATTTCAGAGCTTTTTTGCTTATGTTAGATAGTAAAAAGTCTGTAAAAAACACCCACTTTTTCCGGCTAAAGTGCGCGCGGCAGACTACGTTATCCATGTATATTTCATAAAAATATAACTGGTTTAACCGGTTTGGAATTTCTCGTGGAATATCACACACTTGTATTTTCTAACTTAAATTACGAGTATTGTAAAAACACAGATTAAAACATAAATAAAATCGGCTTTTTGCTTTCTTGGAAACATTATAAACTAAAAATATATTAATTTATATTATATAATTTTTTGGAAAAAAGTTTTGGAAAATCTATAAAAATGGACTAGAATGACTGGCTTTGTTTTAAAACCGTAAAAAATATAAAAACTGACATTACTTTCTTAAGTTTCTAGTCATTAATCACTGACAGGTGTAAAAAATTAGTGAAATGCACAAAACCTTTAAATCAATAAAATTTTTTTAGCATTACAATGTCAAAAACCGAAAAAATGTATAAAAAAATAAAAATTTGATTTAGTCGGGAAAACCCGGAAATTGTTATTCTCAATAACAGTTTGTTTTTATTTGAAAGACGAAATCTGTAAATGAAGTATTAATAAATACATATGATAGATATAATAATAAAGCTTTATTGAAAAAGGGAGACTTTTAAGGTTGAAAACGGCGAATTCTTGGTTTGCGACCATTCCCAGGAGAGCGAATTGAACAAACGTACCACCAGCACGGAGATGGTTTTCTTTTATCAAGACCACCAGCATGGCTGCCGTTTCTTTTTTTTCAATTCACTCTCCTGGGAATGGTTGCAAGACCACCTATGTCCTATTCAAAATCCAGGAAAATCTCTTGAGCAGAAGAAGCATAAGGAGCATAAGCAAACAAATACGAACAACGAGATGAAAATAGAATACAAATAGCAGATAAAAACATTCAACTCACCATGTCTTAGTAATTCTTAGAAAAGCATGCTTGTAAGACGTTGCTCTTTTCATGCGTTTGACCAGCGAGTTTTACCGGACAAAACTGAGGATACTCTACACCTAAAACATCTTGCAAATGAAAATCGAACCTTTCACTTCTTATTTCCGTTTGTCAGTCACAAAGTAATTAAAGTAATCATAACCAAATCAAAATTAACTGTTCTTGAAGGTAATGTCTATTTTTCTAATACCGACAGTTATACATATGGATAGAAACTTGAAAATAAAAGGTTTAAATAGAAATAGAAATTGTTCTTGTTCATATTGCTTTAAAAAGAGTTAATAGTACTAAGGAAAAGTCTTCAATAAAATAAGTTTTTATTTTGTTGTTGATTAGGGTTTGTTTGTTTTTTTAAAAAATCTGCAAATACGGTGAAATATTTTATAAAAGCAGACAAATTAAAGACAGCCATTGCTATTGATGTAAAAATGTATATAAATGCTGTAAAAATGGTGCAAATACAGCAGAAGACACCATTTTCTTCTAGTACATGCGCTAAGTAATAAATTTCCCAGATGGATACGCTTTTGTTAATATTACATCCTAGATAGTATTATCTTCTTTATATTACTATATAATTAAATAACATATTAAATAACTATTATTAAATAAAGTCTATAAATAGTATTTTCAAGCTCTAAAAAATATCATTATTTTTAAAATATATATTATCTCTTGTGATTGCTGATGTTTATTTTGCTCATACTAAAAGGTAGGCTATGAATGTACGAACAAATCGAAAATAAATATATATTTTGATAACGAACGCATTGTTTGCTGATATTTCAGTTGATCATTTTGAAAAAGAGGAGCCATGACAAGAAATTTCAAAAGAAAAATGATATTATTTCCAGTAGGTGTTAATTAATTGAAAATACAAAACACGGTATCTATACCATGATTTGGCAAATTAGCCAGTCCACATGATAAAACAGTTTCTAAGAAACATAACCCTCTTGTGAAGAATTTAATGTTTTTATTTGTTCCCCCTTAATATATTGGTAGTTCATAAGAATAATCTAGACATCTCCAATAAACAACTTTCTTGGGGTTCGGACAAGGATGTCGGATAGTGTTTTTTCTTTGATGAAGAGTTTTGGTAAATGAAAAACGAAATATTCTAGGTTTCAAAGTGCAACCTAAGCCTTGATAGCATGTGACGTTTTTACACATGCCCATGTAATAAAAGCATTAAAAATACCATAGGATTTGTTTCTAATCTTTGACTAATTTTCCAACAGGCCATGGTAAGGCAAGCCCTACACGTATTAAAAAATAACGAAAGTAATTACCACAGGTTTTGTCTCTACTCTTTGACTAATTTTCCTACAGCCCATGCATGGTAAGGGAAGACCTGCATGTATCAAAAAATAACAAAATAAAGTTAATATCACCGGTGTTTTTCTACTTTTTTTCACTAATTTACACAAGCAATAAGTGCGTGCATGTATAAAAAAGCAGGTTTTGTCTCTACTTTTAGACTCATTTACGTACAACCAGAACAGCCTATGGCAAGGCAACAAATTCATGTATCACCAAACAATAAAAATACCAGCGGTTTTGACTAATTTACCCTCAATTTAGACAGCACATAACAAGAAATTCGAAATTCATGTATCAAACAAAAACAGCAAAAATACCACCGGTTTTGTTTCTACACTTCATGATGAATTTACGTATAATTCAGGCTGGGCTATAACGAACTACGTGTGTGTTCCCTTTGTAATGGCAGTGCTTCATGGTCAATTTTTAGTTAGTGTTAATGACCCTGTGTTGACTCAATCTTTCAAGAAGGAAGTTTACTTGTTTCAAGTGTCAACTCTTTAGAAGCCGACCTTGTGTGTTGGCCGTTGTTGATACAACTAGATAAACAAAAGTGTTCCCTCTTAATTGTCATTGTCTCTTATCGTTTTACTTGATGACGTCATTAGTGCATACACTGACGATCAGGAAATGAACTAGTATTACCTTCGTAGTCATGGGTGAATGAATAAAAATGACGACCTTGTGTGTTGGCCATTGTTGATAAAACTAGATAAACATAAGTATAACCTTCTTAATTGCATTGTCTCTTATCGTTTTAGTTGATGACGTCACTAGTGTCTCCACGATCAGAATATAATATCAAGTAGTGTTGCATTTGTAGTGATGGATGAATAAATAAAAAATACCGACTTTGTGTGTTGGCCATTGTTAATTAAAATATATTATAGTATTCCCTTTTAATTGTCATTGTCTGTTATCGTTTTACTTGATGACGTCATTGATGTCTCTACTGGCGATCAGAATATGAACTAGTATTGCATTCGAAGTGATAAACGAATGACTAAAAATGGATGTTAAAATATTTAAAGAGAGTTGCTATTAAAACGAAAAAGGAAGAGGTTAAAATATATAAAATTTCAAATGAACACCACCAACTGTAAAAATAGTGTTTCTTCTGACAGTTACCGATGCCGGCAGCAATGCTGACTGCAATATACATTAAAAACCTGCGAGTAAGAACCTGAAAATTAAGAACCTGTAAGCCTAAACTTTGTCATTTGAACAAGAACCTATTTAGCCTAGAAAATGAAAAACAGGTTCTTAATTTCTAAAATCATATTAGTGATCAAGAATCCTGTTTGGAGAAATAGGAGCTTGTCATTGTTGTGCAAATAAAAGTTTATTGATGTAATAAAAAAAAAATAAAGTGCAAGAAGTTAATATTTTTGTATAGCATTTTGAAAAACTGTATATCAATAAAACACAGTAAATCAGCATATTATGCAGTCTGAGGTACAGTAAGCCAACAAGGATCCATCGTTTGACTACCATTTAGTATAAATACAAAGGTGATTACACAAAATCGCGCACTCTGATTGGTTTGTTATCTCGGATTATCAGCCGATAATCACCTTTTCGGACAATATGACTGCCAGTAGTCGTTTTGTCACTGTTAGCATAGATGAAATTTAAAACTTTAAAGAAAATGCTGTCCCAAAATCGACTAAAGAAGCCACAAAGTTTGGTGTCAAGCAATTTAAAGGTATCACGTTATTTTTTTTTTTAAAACATAAAATATTTGCCACCCCCTTTCAACATTGTTAAAACTTGTTACGCATTTGATAGACAACTAAATGCGCATGGATGTAGTCAACAATGCTGAACGGAGCAGGGCAAACGACTTCAACTCCGATTCAACATTCACAGAACAAAAAAAATATTGAATGGATGTTGAAGCATGTTGAAGATGTTTAAACGCGTTTAAACTCTTTCAATATCAATTCAACATCGATTCAACACGTTTCAACAATGTTGAAAAGGTGGGCAAACGGCTTCAACAGTGCCGATCAACAAAATCGAACGAATGTTAAACTAAATGTTGCAAACCGTTTGCCCTGGCCTTTAGGGTTGAAGTATGTGAGAGTGTGTGTTTTGTTTACATTTTTTAATTAGCTTGCAGAGTTAATTAGCAGATTAATTTACGCGTTTTTTTATCTAAACTTTTTAAACGACCCCTACAGTGCTAATATATAGGTGTTTGGCTAGAAGTATACGAAGTTTGAAGAAATTCGTAAAAGCCGATTTTATGGTCTATATCAAAAATTAAAGAGACCCTATATATTTTGATGTGTATGTGATAAATGGCTATGGGTGAAGAAAAACCTAAGTACTTTGCAAGATTTTGGCTCCTTTTGCGTGTACTGGAAACCTTTTGTATTCTTTGTTAGCTTCGTTCTTTGTCTAATTTAAGTCTTTTGTTGTTTCTATTGAATTACGTAGACTGTGTCCAGTACACGGAGAAGGTGCCAAGATTTCTAATTTTTATCACGGTATTGCATTTGTCGGTCATTCTCTCATAAAACTCATTCAAATCGAACAGACTGTAGAGCCTCGAAAACTCTTTGAATTATATTTGTTGCCATATTTCTACCGGCGGTTATAGGTTGTCTGAGTATCAATAATCATATAATGCTGTGACAGGCTTCTCTGGATGTTTATTTTTTTAATGGCGGGTTTCTGCTTGACAAAGATCAAATGTTCATAATCACAGAGCTATGTTTTCTGATGCCTATGTTCTGTAAAAATAAAGTCATGCAATGAACCTAAAACATTAGATTGTTACATTGTTTCTACCAGAATAACATGTTATTTCTACACACAGCATTTTTTGGACCATGCACATTAACAAAAAGTTATACTATTGCCTGATATTATAAAAAACCTTAGGCTTATTGCATTCAGACATTATCAAATAACTATTTTACCAAATTTGACAGCAATATTCAAAATACGTTTTAGCATGGGAATGTTAAGCTATGAAAAATTATGAAAAATTGTTATTTATGACAAATGGTTATTACCAAATTTCGGACTTATTCAGCAAAAAAGGGTTTGAGAAAATTGGAAACATTTTGGTATCATACCACCAGAATGATTTTTTTTCGAGGCATAAATAATGAACAGCTCCTAATACAACACGAATTAAGGTGACTCCAACATAATTGGAAGCGTATTTGATACATGTTTTAACTCGCTCGTATCGCGTCAAAACCCCACCAATGAATCTGAATTTTACATATGTGTTACTTCAAGTATTTAGGTTTCTAAAAGATCATTCGAAATTTTATTTCATAGCCGCGTTTGCCGTTACAAGCCGATTTTCTAACAATAATATTTCCAAATATTGCGCTCTAGCTCGGAAAGTAATCTATCGATTTTTATGAAACTTCAGATTCCAGATAATCATCTTGCAGTGTATCAAGTTTGAAGAAAAGTTATAGAGCGGGAGTAAAGTTACAAGACTGATTTCAAAATCGACCATAAAACCTTTAATTTATAAACATTGATAAACATGCGTTAAAAAATTCACAAATACTTAACCGATTTCCCCAATTTTTAAACTTAAGAATAAACATTATTTAACTTAACTTATTAAGCAATTCAGCTGGTTTTTAAGGGCCTCTGTTTCAAAGTAGTAAGACGAAATGTGGAGGTATATCTGTTTTGCTTCAAAGTTTGCTATGAACGGCGCTTATGAATTCATTCTCGAACCGGCTTTGTTCGGTCGGCTAATGTTCGCGCTGTTCCAGGTAAGTGGTATTATGAATAATTTGCATAATTTGCACCTTATGGAACGATTTTTTGAATAAAGCTTCAATAGTTCTTGAAACTAGAGCGCTCACACTAAAACAAACTATTACAAAAAGTGCTGTTAGAAATCACGACATTGCTATATCCATAAAATTGTAAAAAATGAAACGAGAAAACCAAATACAAGCTGAGAAAACAGAAATAACAAACGCTTGAGATCTTAGAAGGAAAGAAAAATCGCCACTCCCCCTCCCCCACCGAACAAACTGAACACTTGCAAATTATTCATAATAGCATTCACCTGGAACAACGCGAACATTAGCCGACCGAACGAAGCCGGTTCGAGAATGAATTCATTAGCGCCGTTCATAACAAACTTTGAAGCAAAACAGATATACCTCCACATTTCGTCTTACTACTTTGAAACAGAGGCCCTTAAAAACCAGCTGAATTGCTTAGTAAGTTAAGGAAGGAATAAGCTAGTTGTTACTACAGTATGTGTCTACAAATCCGGACAGTGTGCAAATCCGGACACTTTGGCATTTAAGCGTTAAAAAAGAGATCTCTATTGTTTAAGAAATTTTTGTGACAATCGAGATATTTTCAGCTAGGGAAAAGAGCGATTTGTCATCGCATGTGAATATGCAAACTCGCCGTAAGTCAGTTTTTAACGCGCTCCGAATTACATGTTAAACTTAAAATGGTGATTTTTCTGCAGATTCAAATGATAACGCCAAAATAATTAGTACGTTTTCAATTGCAAACAATGTTTTATCTTGTGTGAAAAGAAGAGCTTTTAATAGTTTTAAATAAGTGTAGGAGACAGTTTTAGAAATACTACTAAAATCCACTAAGGTATGTGCAATTCCGGACGATAAAATATACAAGATTAGCAATCACCCGTTTTAAACTTTGAATTGTAGGTTAAAATGTCGCTTAAAAATATACAATTCAACTGCAGGTTGATTTTGCAAACAAAAGTTGTCTTTTGGATAGTTTAATCACCATGCACTATTCATTTATAGGACATTTATATTCATTTGCAGAATCCAGCGCACGAAAGCAATTACTCATGTGTGAAATACTTTAGTGCTCAAACGTATTAATCAAGCAACGTAATTCATGATTTAATTAACACAAATTTATGCTTTAATCTCAAATTTGACTGTGGAAATGGAAAATCTATCGTAAGCATTCGAAAATTAGGAAATAACTTAAAAGAATTGATTAAACAGAACCTACTTTAATAGTGTCCGGCTTTGCACACAACTGTCCGGAATTGCACCACTCAAACTACTTTACAAATATATCCATAACATTTTTAAAAATCACTAAAATTGACCAATACTTTATATAAATCTTTATCAGATGTTACCTCATCTCCAGGGAAAATATATTTCCTAAACAATGCATTTAACGAATGATTTGGCAATTTATTTAAAAACTGTCCGGAATTGCACACACATACTGTAGTTAGTTTTCTTAATATTTTTTCGCGTATTAAAAATAAACGGGGAATCTATCAATTTAAAAGTTTTATATTTTCATAGCGCTTTTGTTGTTCTAGCAAAAAATTAATAACTCAGTTCTTTTTATAGTTATAGCTCTGAAATTAAAGCTGTATATTACTGTAATAATGTTTATTCTCAAATTTAAAAATTTGGAAAATTAGTTAAGTATTTGTGAATTTTTTAACGCATGTTTATCAATGTTTATAAATTAAAGGTTTTATGGTCGATTTTGAAATCAGTCTTGTAACTTTACTCCCGCTCTATAACTTTTCTTCAAACTTGATACACTGCAAGATGATTATCTGGAATCTGAAGTTTCATAAAAATCGATAGATTACTTTCCGAGCTAGAGCGCAATATTTGGAAATATTATTGTTAGAAAATCGGCTTGTAACGGCAAACGCGGCTATGAAATAAAATTTCGAATGATCTTTTAGAAACCTAAATACTTGAAGTAACACATATGTAAAATTCAGATTCATTGGTGGGGTTTTGACGCGATACGAGCGAGTTAAAACATGTATCAAATACGCTTCCAATTATGTTGGAGTCACCTTAATTCGTGTTGTATTAGGAGCTGTTCATTATTTATGCCTCGAAAAAAAATCATTCTGGTGGTATGATACCAAAATGTTTCCAATTTTCTCAAACCCTTTTTTGCTGAATAAGTCCGAAATTTGGTAATAACCAAATTTATGGTCGATTTTGAAATCAGTCTTGTAACTTTACTCCCGCTCTATAAATTTTCTTCAAACTTGATACACTGGAAGATGATTATCTATTCATTAGGAATCTGAAGTTTCATAAAACTCGATAGATTACTTTCCGAGCTAGAGCGCAATATTTGGAAATATTATTGTTAGAAAATCGGCTTGTAACGGCAAACGCGGCTATGAAATAAAATTTCGAATGATCTTTTAGAAACCTAAATACTTGAAGTAACACATATGTAAAATTTAGATTTATTGGTGGGGTTTTGACGCGATACGAGCGAGTTAAAAAATGTATCAAATACGCTTCCAATTATGTTGGAGTCACCTTAAATGAAATCAATGGAAAACATGAAGTATTGAATTCAAGTTTTCTCTTAATCTAAGGAATAAATATTATATTCATCAACTAAAATAGTACGCCTTCAATCTGCAACTCCATCTATTTCTGATTTATACATCATAACAAAATAATCATTCAAGCTGAAAAAAATCACATTTATATATTTATTGATGATTTTCCCAAAAAGCGTACACATTTCCCTTTGGCACATTTGAACACCTGTTTAGAAGCTTTGATCAATCATTCGTACGGCTTCATAATCTATTATTACATTGTTCCATTACATTGAATATTGTTTCCTTTCGATCTTGAAACACTCAAAAAAATGTTTTCAAGGTCTTTTCATAAGTTGTTAACAACTTCCTTAGATTATAAGATTTAGTTGTCGATAGGTCCTTTAATAGGCAACATCAGAGAAATTATTTCAGTAGCGAGGGAAGACCATCGGTGTTATTATCAATATCAAGATCAAAAGATTGCAATCCATGAAGTAATCATCTTATAGACTTTCGCATCAAGACCTGGGAATTCTTTATTTAATTGTTTGTTTTATCAGGTGGGTTCGATATTGTCACAGTTTTTATTTGTTATAATGCTTTTTAATTCATATTGCAAATTATTTAATTATATTGAAGCACGCGCTGGCTGTAAAAGGAACGAGAAATCAAATGCAGCACTAGGCGACAGCCGAGCTTTGTTTGAAGATGTCCGAGTTTATTCTACAGCCACCAAGTTCCGGTTTTTGCCGGTAAAGCACGAACTAGAAGTCTCTAAACCTTTTAATATTCAAACTTAGTGCACAGAAAATGCGTCAAACCTGAATAAAAAACGGCAGATGGATAACTGGATAGAGCAAAACATTTAAGTAAAATGCGGAAAATTTAAGTATATATCCAAAACCTGACGACAAACTAGGTAAATTAAACATTTTTAATCCTCAATAGCTGTTCAAAAATGTTTTTCTGTAAACAAAACGTTCACAAGATAACTTTGCTTTATTCAAGGTCGACATGAATCTTCGTGTTTTGACCCACTTTGTAAAATACGACCCAGTGACATCCATGCAATTCACAGCCAAGTCTACTCCTATACAATTATCAGTAATATTAATCAAAGTTCTTCTTGTTATCTATATAGTTAAATGATATAGTCAAAAAGCTAATTATTTCTCAATGTAATGGTTTACAAGTTCGAGGACGGTACAATTTGTACTCGTTTCATCATCCTGAAGCTTGATTCATGCACTTGTTTCTTCGTTTGTGTCTATAATCTTTTCTAAAAGACTGATTTTCGTTTTTTTCAACGTTGAAATATGAACAAAACGTTTTGCCTAGTACTTCGGTCTTGAAATATTGTAAGTTGTTTTGAAAACAGCCTCGCAGTAATGAATGGAAACCAGTTTCAGGCCGCACTTTTTCAGTAAAATTACTGGCAAGCCATTTGATCATGAAAGCAAAACATTGCAGTTTAAGGCAGTTGTAAATAACAAGATGGTTACTTTTTTAAAAATAATTGCGTTCTGAGGAGGAAAGAGGATGTTAGTTCATTATAGCATAAAAACGGTGCTGTAATGTAATTGTATTATGAAAATTATGATGTAAAGACCGTACGACAAGAAGCTGATAATCCAATCAGATTCCAGGATTTTGCACTGTGCACGAAGTTTGAATATTAATATTTTTTATATATTTTTGCCTTTTTAAAAATGATATTACAAATTGTTTTCTTAGGAATCAAAGAACCAAAAAAAGGAATGTACAACGTAGTTCATAACCAGAAAATGGCCCGACTACTTGCCGATCGATCAACGCCACAAATCATAATTGAAGCCGGTCTATTAATTTTCATAGCAGCAACAGCCTTTGTAGGCAATTTCGGTGTACTATTGGTGTTTTATAAATCTAAAAATCTCCGTAAAAAAACATCAAATTATTATCTGATTAGTCTTGCTATCTCTGACGTCATGGCTTCTACTATCTTCATGCCAATAATCATCGCTTCGGCAGCAACAGGGCGTGATGTGATTGGGTTCAAAGGAGGGCAAGCCTTTGGAGTTATCAGCATGACTTTAGTGTACAGTACTATCCTGACTACGACAATGGTGGCAGTCAATCGATTCTTCTGTGTTGTGAGACCTCAGATCTACCGCAAATGGTTTAAACCAAAACCTACTGTAATCTCAATAGTGATAATTTGGATCGTTTCATTTTTAGTTGTAGTACTAACACTTTTTAGCCGTTCTATTGTATTCATGTTTTACCCAGGAAGATGTATCTACTATGCTGCATTTACTGACTATACAAATGAAAAAGTCACCGGCGTTGTGGCACAATTTGCAACGGGCTTGATACCTTTGTCTCTTACTATATACTGTTATTATAAAGTCCACCGAACAGTACAAGTACATTCTCAGTCTCTGCAAAATACTCACACTGGTAATGACAACACTGCCGGTGTTTTGTCAGCCGAGGAAATTCGTGTCACTAAGTCATTAGTAGCGTTAGTCGCGGGATTTGCTGTTTGCTGGACAACTGCGGCTACTTTGATCCAAATCGATGTGTATACGGACTTACCAAGACCTTTGGAGATGTTAACTACCTACCTGGCCTTCCTCAGTAGTGCAATCAATCCTTTTATTTATAACACGTTCAACCGAAAATTTCGAGTTGAATTTTTTAAAATTTTTCAAACAAGAAGCAGTTTCGTACGAGTTGCTCCAAGATCAAGGATCACTCAAGATATAACACTCCAAAGTTTGACTGAAGGTCCTAACAATGTTATTCAAGTTGATAGGAGCGAACAGATCAGTACAACGAAACATTAGCTGATACAATAGACTAACAATGTATTTGGAATCCTATTTTTCATCCAACTGCATCTATTTACTGAATCTTACAGAATCCCATCAACAATCAGATATAAATCAGATCATCACATACAAATTGTGGTGTACTGCAAGCCTCAGTCCTTAGCCCTATGTTATGATTATTATACACTGCACGAATAGCTGATGTTCTACGATGAAATAAGATGAAATCCCACCTCTATGCTGATACACAGCTAACAACGACTTGGAAATAGCTACAACTCTTACTCCAATTGAGATGTGTCTAAATGATCTTAATAAATGGATGTCTATTAACAAATTAAAACTGAATACAGACAAAACATAACTCCTCTATCTTCACTCCAAACACAGCCCATAGCAGTCTTTGCCATTCACTTTGCTGAACTCAATCCGCAAATCAGCCTTTTACCATCTGCGAAACATATTCGGTATAAGAAAATGTATATCCCTGGAAACAAACAAGATACTCGTCCATGCTTTTGTGTTATCCAAGCTTGATCACTGTAACTGACTGTAATATACAGAATGTTTGTTTGATAGCACAATCCTCCAAGTACGACCATATAACTCCATTTCGTATCGAACATTCAAAGCATTACACGAACAGTCTCCGTCCTACATTCAAGAACTAATAACACGTTACTGTCCTCAAAGAACTTTCCGGCCATCTTCTACACTGTGACTAAACAACTAAGCATAAAATACATAAAATATCTATCCAAACCCTGGATTAAAAAGGGTTTTGCGTATATCAATTGATGTAAAAAACAAATTATATAGGAAATATCTAAGGAGTAAATCTGTGTATTACCATGATAAATTTAAATTTTACAGAAACAAACTAAACCACCTCTTAAAAATTAGTAAGTCAAGTTATTCCAAAAAAATATAATCTGAAAAAAAATTGGAAAGGCATTAAAGAAATTGTTGTCTGCGATAAGACATTGAAATTAACAAAGTTTTTACACGACGTTTCGACGTTATCAAACGCCATTATCAATCATCATCATCATCATCATCATGATCATGATCATGATCATCATGATCATCATGATCATGATCATGATCATGATCATCCTCATCATCATCATTATTATTATTATTATTATTATTATTATTATTATTATTATTATTATTATTATTATTATTATTATTATTATTATTATTGTTGTTATTATTATTATTATTATTATAATTATTCGCTTCGTTTTCTTTCTTTTATATATTCATCATATTGTCCCAAAAATATGAGTTATCGTCGTGCGAAGACTTCAAGATCTCTAAATTTCCAAGCACTTGAAGGGAAAACCTTCAAATATCACTATGAACATCCCATATATACACCATAGAACACGAATTAAATTAATTCAATGGAAAACATGGAGTATTGCAATTGAATTCAAGTTTTCTTTTAATCTAAGGAATAATTATTTTATTCATCAACTAAAATAGTACGCCGTCAATCTGCAACTCCATCTATTTCTGATATACGTCATAACAAAAAAAATATAAAAAACCCAGATCTATTTATCTGTTGATGATTTTCCCAAAAAGCGTAAACTTTTCCTTTTGAACACCTGTTTAACTGTTTACTCCGACGAAGGGCTAAAGCTTGAAACGTCAGTAAAGTTAAGTCAATATTTTTTACGGTGTAACAAATTTCATTATATTACCTATCATTTGTTTCATAATCTATTATTCTACTGCTTCCTTTCGATCTTGAAACACTCAATATTGTTCTTTTACAAAAGTTATTAACAACTTCCACAGATTCTAACACCCTCAAAAATGATTTTTTAATCAATATAAAATACAATAATACAAAAAGAACATACTTCAGTAGCGGGAAAGGCTAAGAGTGGTAACATCAAAGATAACATAAGAACATTTTAAAAAGAGATCTTGGAATTATTCTCATAACTATTCATTTTAAAGTAAATATGATAATGTTAAGGGTTATAGACTGTTGCTAGAGCTTTACCGGAAAATACACGTACGCGCTGGCTGTAGAATGAACCAGAAATCAATTAGAGCACCATAGTCAAGTGCTGTATTCAAATTTTTTGCGTGTATTTGCCGGTTAAGCACGAAGTAAAAGTCTCTAAACCTTTTAATATCAAAAATGAGTGCACAAATTTTATTGATAAAAATAATAACAAAATGCAATGAACAATAAAAAACGGCCGAAGAAGAGAGAGTTGAATACTAGATAGCGAATGTTGGTTTTGACAAACGTTTTCACATGCAAACATAAGAATGTAATGAATGAATGTAAACGGATTTGAGTCCACGCTTTTTCAGTAAATTTACTGGGAAGCTATTTGAGAGCAAAGCATCGTGGTAATAAAGAAAGTTGTTAAAAACAAGAAAAAAAAACCCTCACTTTTTTATTAATATTTGCGTCCTGAAGGGTAAGGCTGATGATACTGATAAGCCAATCAGAATTCCAGTATTTTATACTGATTTTGTACTGTGCACGAGATTTGAATGTTAATATTAATATCCCTCTTTTTTTTGGAGTAACCCTGAACAGTAAGAAATAGCATTTCTTTCAAATACGCACAAATACGCCTACACCATCCTGTACAGTTTTTATGACCCGTGCACAAAACTATTCACATCAAAAACTATGCACATCATCGCCAACTATTCCGGCCATGCGCCCACTCACAAGGTCAGCGGTGCAACATAAAAGCGGTAGATAATTTTATCAGATTTTACAAAGAAATGTATAGAGGATCAAAGTTATTTTCGAATTATAAAATTCTCGGTAAGGATTTGTTAATTTTCCTAACTGGAAATATATTATATGACATTAAAGCATTTGATTTTTACCAAACATAGCTTTATTTATTGAATAGAAACCTTTCCTTTTGCAAGAAAAACACGAAAAGTGTGATATTCAGAGCATCATTTTTCAAAATCAAAGCTTGTTTCCTCATTTACCGTGGCTGTTCCATAAACTAAATACATCATAAATTGCTTGTGTGAAATTTGTCGTCGATCGAAGGAGGTTTTACCTTTCCTTTTTAACTTTGAAAAAGCTCAAAATTGAATTGACGTTCGTAAGACGCCATATACTTGCAATCCTTCCTTCAAGTAGAGGTACTTTGTGATGTGATAACTTTGGACATTCTTCGCAAACTAAGACATGTTTGATACCAAAATGAAGCTTATTTACCCAACTAATATATAAAATAGAGTTTAATGGGATAGTTGTTAAAGAAAAGGCAAACCGTAGCAAGAAAGTTGGGTTTCAACGAGTGCGGGCCTGAGCGAGCTTGGGCTCCCTGTGGCTTTGCTCAGATCGTCGGCATGTCGTTGCTATTTCGCTTGTAAATTACCAATTTTATAACATTGAACTCTACAAATGTTCAAGAGTTACGGTTTGATAGTTGCCTCAATATCCTTTGGTGTTAAATTGACTAAAAGAATCGTATTTAACTTAGTTTTGTACAATCGATTTTGATTCTATCTTGGATTCCCGAATCGGTGTTTACTTTCTATTTTACACATGGTATCCGCTGGCCTCGATGACTGGCGGAAGTCCGGAATAGTTGGCGATGGCATATTGAAGTTGTAAGAAAAATTAAACTGGGAGCTACGCTATTAGGTATTACCTAATTTGTATATCACCTTTGTCTCTTACTATATACTGTTATCATAAGGTCCACCGAACAGTACAAATACATTCACAGTGTCTGCAAAATAGTCACACTGGTAATGACAGCACTGCCGGTGTTTTGTCAGCCGAGGAAGTCATTAGTAGCGTTAGTCGTGGGATTTGCTGTTTGCTGGATGACTGCGGGTACTTTGATCCATATCGATGTCTATACCAACTTACCAAGGCCTTTGGAAATGTTAATTACGTACATGGCCGGCGCCTTCAGTAGCTCAAGCAACCCTTTCATTTACAACACGTTCAATAGGAGGTTTCGAGTTGAATTCTTTAAGATTTTTCATATACGAAGCCGTTTAGTACAAGTTGCTCCAAGATCAAGGATCATTCAAGATATAACACTCCAAAAAGCTGAATCAAGGTCCTTAACAATGTTATTCCAGTTGATAGAAGCGAACGGATTAGTATAACGAAATACTAGCTGATACAATAGACTAACAATTTAATTTAATTAACCCTTTTTTGATCCAACTATATATATATATGTATTCTTCTTGTTCCAAAACTCGTCGTGGCTCCTCTGGACTTGACCTCTGCATTCTCCCTGACCGTACCTATACCTTTCGAGACTCTTGCTTTTTGCGTGTCTGTCCTCTCTGGAATTCTCTTCATTTTTAATTCCGCCTCTCTCATTGTACTTCTGCCTAAACACCTTAACAATATTTTTGATATGCAAAATATTCGCAATTGACGTATAATCTGTCCCTAACCTGTTTTCGGCATGCAAGTGTTAGTGTTATCTGCTCCACTCTTTTCTAGTGAATCATTCTTTTCACTCTCATCCCTAATTTCCTATATGTATTTTTGTATTTTGCTTTTCTCTTATTCACTATAGCTTTGCTTTCCTTTGCTTTAGCACTTTACTATTTAACTATTTGTTGATAATTCAAATTTAATGATTATTATTGTTGAGATTTATTTCTTCCTCTCATTGGAGAACGATCTTTGTAAAAGGCTTCGCATCGTATTTGTCATTTCACCTATTTGGACTTTGTAAACCACGTTCAAAATTATTATAAATAAATAAATAAAATTACTGAATCTTAGCTTCGTTCTCTTCAATATAGAAATGATATTTCTTTCTTCAATATAGAAATCATTTTTTCTTAGAAATATGAGTTATGGTCATGCGAAAGCTTTTCAAGATCTCTAAAATACCAAGCGAGTTGTACCATGCATATAACTCAACGATAAGCCATCAAATATCACCATGAACATCCGATACATTTTTCAATAATTTTTGGTACGTGACTTTGATTAGTTTAAACTACTTCAGGTAACCTAGCACCTTTTTTTTTACATCTTGAATATTCAAATTTTTTTTCCGTGCGTGAGTGGGCGGTATCCTACCAAATAATGCAATGTGATTGGTTTTTACGATATCTTGGCCACAGTCACGGTATCCAAATAGAGCAAGCCGCTAAAATTTTAACGACTGTTTTAACGACTTAATGACAATTTTTCAATCACAGACAACATGTGTAATCATCAAATCATCAAATTACTTTTCTAGAGTCTTGGAACATAAACTAAATAGCCAGACAATTTCAAAACAGATATTGATAAGCTTTATTTTCAATTTCACGTGTAGTTTGCAAACTACAACCTAAAGCCGTTTACACTAAATTAAAACACAAACATAAACCGGAAAAAACCCTAATAGCTAATGGTTTGTGATTCAAAAACTCGCATCTTTGAACATGTTCATTGCAGTGTCAGTGTATTTCTTCGTCATTTAGAAAGTAGAAATTTAAAAGTTTCAGATTTTTATTAATCTTCGGCGTTTTTGATTGAAATCAAGCAAAAACTTTACTAAAATAGACGTGATTTGTATTTGTTTAGCCGTTTCTTCAAAACTTAGTTTTAACTGACACCTTTTAAAAGAAAAACACACACCTAACCATGATTTGTAGCCAACAGTTGGCTTTTGAGATGATTTTTTGGGCTGTTTAACTTTCATAAACAACATCTTCGGTATGTTTTTTTCCTTCGTCGTTGAATCCATTGCCGATATGTCTATATTGCCGAATTTCATGTGTAATGTCCTTACTTCTTCATTGATAGCTTAAGTAGAAATTATGTTTAGATTTGTATATATGTGCTTCCTAACAGACTTGAATTGATCATCGAAATACAAGTTGTTTTTCTATCACAACGAGGTTGATTGAAATGATGATACGTTTGACTCGTTTCTTGATCACGTGTTTGCTTATGTGGAATTTTACAGGCAACCCGTAAACATATTATTATGAAAGACAGAAAAATAAACCAAAAATAATGTTATCTCTGTTTGTTTTTGTGTTGTTTATGGTCAAAATTAGCCATAATTAAGCAATGGCGATCTATATATATTTCTCATTGTAATACTGTGCTCCTCGTGTCGAATAGAGAAATCAAATGA